>JABFEA020000001.1:16071224-16089033 GCA_019775915.2 Cyphomyrus plagiostoma | reverse complement strand
ACCCCCACTCACCCAGAACTCATGCAGAGCGTGTCTAAGGGGAAATCTGGGGCATCTCAAGACCCGTCAGATGGGGAGAACCCGGTGCTACGGAACAATACGTACAGTCAAAGTGACCTTACATAAGATGATGTTGTAGGATGTCTTGCAGCCGGTAGCAGGTTACAGAGTTATGCTAACGTGCTAACGCGCTAACTGTAATCTGGAGATAATGCAAGCGGAGAGCTCCTGTAATGATATTCATGAGCCTTGCCGTGTGACAATGGTGGGCCGGCATCTATCGCTCAACTTTCTCTACCCCGAGCTGTCGTAGGACGTCGCCACCGACGATTAATCTACTTCACACAATCATTTATATGCCGCATCGATATACTTAATAGGGTCACCCCCCGCCCCCCCAGCTCATTATTTAAGGTGTGAATAATATATTAACTAGATAGAGTGAAAATGCTACTGTAGGGCTAATGCATAAATATTCAATGAAAATTTGACATATATCACAGTTTTATTAGTATTTGGCCAATTTATTTTAAAATGTAAATTTAATTATGTATATAGGCATTGACACGTGTTTTAACAGCCGAAAAAAATCTTGTTTGCATGCATTTGCCATGGAAGTGTTCAGTGGGGGTGTTTTTTATCTCAACCTAAGACCCCCCCCCCCACCGGACATATACAAATGGTGAATTTGCACCCTGTAGCTCCTCTGTTCCTGTTTGATTGGGCTTTTGAAACAAACCAACAAATAAACCATGAATGATGCAGAGCATATTTAACCCTTTCAGCCTCAAAATCCATCTGCCTTCATAGTGTCAAAAGTTACTTAGCTAGAAGCTACTTGATCGCTCCCTTACTCAAGTCTCAGACCTGGCGTTGTTCTGTATGCTGTCTCAGAATTATCTGTGCGCCCTGAATCAAGTCACACCAGACGAATCCAGGACTTCAACGTAACTGTTCTTCAGCTCGTAGCCAGTTCGGCGAAAATCAGCACAATTCTGATGGATGTAGGATCAGCTGCAGACAACTCCTGTTGTTTTAAGCTGTTCTGTAGTTTATTATCTAAACCTTTGTACCTCCCTAAAAAGTTTAAAAGTTAACCCTGTGGCCCCTCTTATTTACTGTACAAATGAGACTTGAGAGTCAGTGGGAATGATTGCTGTTAATACCGAAGCTGTCAAGAGTTACATTGAAAGCTCAGTTATTCGTGATGGGGTTGTATTGAACTTGCCTCATCCCATGTGGCATTTTTTGGAGGCACTTGCCAGTGACCTAGGAAACAAAGCAGGGCTGAACTGTTAGGCGACTTCAAAGCACGGCAATTTCACACAGAAGTGACCTTGCCAGGAATCAGGAAGCTCAGGGCCACAGGTGGACCTCTCTCTCTCTCTCTCTCTCTGTGTGCTGGTATTTCTCTCTCTTTTTCTCTCTGCCCTGGTCTTTCTATCTCTCTGTCTTTCTGCCCTGGTCTCGCACTCTTTCTGCCCTATTCTCTCCCTTTCTTTCTCCCCCTCACTCTCTTTCTTTCCTGGTCTCTGTCTGTCTGTCTTACTGTCTCTGTCCTGGTCTCTCACCTCTCCCTGCTCTGGTCTCTCTGCTCTGGTGGCTCTGGGGTCTTTATCCTACATATTTGAACTTGGCCAAGATTCACACATAGCTGATTTTCTCTTAAAGGTTCCAGCTGAATCCAGCACCGGCCCACGGAGGCTACTGGTGCATTTTAGGAGCTGAGGTGTGTTGGCAGAAAGAACTCTGCGTGGGGGCCTCCCCACCCCCTCCGCCTTTCGTCTGGGGGGAGGTGACCTGTCTGCAGAACTGCCATGAAGGCCACAGCGGGGGGGCCCAAGTGAAAAGGAACATAAATTGAAGAGATGCAATCAATGGGCGATGTAAGCTGTGTGGGATATACTGGTCAGGATCCCCCCCCACCCCAATTACTGTTCCAGGATTGGGGGGAACACACACACACACGCACACACACACACACACGCACACACACACACACACACACACACCCGCATACACACACACACACGCACACACACACACGCATACACACACACGTACACAAACACACACACATACACACACACATACACACACACATGCATACACACACACACACGCATACACACACGCATACACACACACGCACATGCATACACACGCATACACACACATACACACGCATACACACACACATGCATACACACACATGCATACACACACGCACACATGCATACGCACACACACACACACATACACACACACATGCATACACACACATGCATACACACACGCACACATGCATACGCACACACACACATACACACACACACACACACATACACACACACACCCACACACACACACACCCACACACACACACACACCCACACACACACACCCACACACATGCATACACACACACGCACCCATTTGCAAGCTGAACAATGTTATTGGGAGGGCTACACAGAAAAGAAACGGCGTTTAATACACTTGGCTGAGAATCTGTGGATTTAATCATATTTATTTTTACTTAATGAGTTTAATGCCATTTGCAAAAAATAAAACTTAATATCATGTCATTTCAATCGCAGCCGGACAGATCTTATCAATGCTGTGCCGCAGTGCTGTGGGTTACGATGAGTGTGTGTGTGTGTCTGTCTGTGTGTTTGTTTCTGGAAACAGCACCAAGACAATGGTAGCACGGCGGCTAAAGCTAATGGCTGAATGGGAAAGCTGTGTTGGTGCCTCAGAAAGGAGCATTAATGCCTCCATCACAGTCCAGCTCCTCAGCAGGGTGCAGACTAATGACTAATGAGCCCAGGGGCCTTTCAGCAATGGGAAAATTCGTAAATAAAAACAACTGTTGCCCTCTGTTCATTTAAATTATCTCTTTTCTTAGTCGGGTTCCCTTTATTAGATTTCCTTTATTTAATTACACATATTACTCTCTACCTTTGGGTTTTTAATTGTTGCTTTTTCATCACAGAAACACACAAGGACACGGAGGAGATGAGAAATCGGCCGTTAAATTTACTTAATTTCAGTGACGGCAGCATTTTTCTGCCCCTGGTTCATAATGTCGTGGAACACAAATCAACATCCTCTGCTGGCCAGTAAACTACAGCGAGAAAAGAAAAACTCAGTATTGAGCGAATTTAAGCAGTGAGTCTGAAGCAGTATTGTTCAGCAACGACACAGAGCACGACACAGAAATGAGTATAATATACTTTTATATGAGTGGTGTCATATGCCCCTTTGAAACAGGCACTGTGTGGACAACCCAAACCCAGTGGATCATAGACACAGCCCAGTTAACATGATCGCTGGGCTGCCGGACTGTCCGATATCCCATCTTTTTTGTTGGGGAGGAAATGAAAAAGGTTAGGGCCAAAGACTGGGTGGTGCGTCAAGATAAACTGTCTTCTGGGGGGGGGGGGGGGTGATTCAATTTGGGTTTTTTAAATATCAGTGTTATTCATCTTCTCATCCCTAAAAGAAAAATTTGGCCCGGCACCGCGAGCCATGCCTGGAGACCGCGCCATTGTGTGGCGGCGAGGCTTCGCGTCAGATGCATTGTGGGTAGAGAGCGTTACTAAGGCCACAGCGGGATGCTGGCCGCGCTGTCCAGTTCTCAGGTGCTGTTTCTCTGTTCTCAGCCATATTAATTATGGGATAAAGTCTCTAATCCCCAGCCTTTGAAGCCATAGGCCGGTTTTTAGAGGCTGTACTTCCGAAAAAATAAAATGGGATAAAAAGGCACCACATCCCTCTCCCCCCGCCCCCATGCACAGGAGCCCCCCCTGGTTCAGGAAGGCAGCTGAAAAGGGCCCAGACTTACGCTTACATCAGTGGCCGTGATCAGTGGACATTGCAAAGTCTCTGCCTTATTGGATGGGGTCTGTATGCACCTTCACGCCTGTATTACTCATCAATTGTATGTTAATGAGATTTATAGTCAAGGATCTTCAAAAAAACACCTTATATATAACAATATAACAAAAATATGTTAGAGATATTTAGTTTAAATTGGTTCGTTTTGAGGTATTACTCACACCTCCTCAGAACTTCAGATGTAGTAAAAGACCATCTATGCCCTGACATTTTTTTTGACACTTTTGCCAAAGAGCAACGTACATTTTTAAAAAATAGTTTTGCCGTTTTTATGCATTTGACCTCATCACCATGTTTTCCCTGCAGCTCAAGGCTTAGAAAATCTGCCCCTGATGTTTTTGGTCTGGTGAGCGTGATACATTTTGTAGATATTAATCGGAGCCTCACTGATCTGCTTTGAAAAATACCGGACTTTATGGGGCGGATGACGGTTGGACTGGGTGACGCATCCACAGGGCAGCGAGCGAAGTTTACACGCCGGTATATTTTTCCTTGTCAGCTGGCAGTCACACTGTCCTCTTGTGATTAATCCGGCTCACAGTGCAAAGAGCACAGTGTATAATGTATACCCGTGTGTGAGCTGGACTCTCCATTATGGAATTCTGCAAATACCTGACAATACGGTTGGAGCAGAGCAGCCCGTTCAATTGTTATGATTATCGTTATGTGGCAAAATGGTTAAGCGTTCCTTTAGAGGCATCAGTAACATAATAAATGGTTTTAAGCAGCCGTGTATGCAAGAGCAGGAAGGAGCAAGCCGCACGATGACGCCTGGATGCCCCATGAACAGCACTGACAAGCAGTCAGTGGATGACAGCGGCTCTAATCACTCGGGCTGATTCCAGGGACGCCGGTTCGAGGGCGTGAATTCTCGGTGGCGTCCTGCCGGGAGGCAGACTGTTCCGCTGGCTCGGCTCGGCCGCCTGCCTCTAATCACCCGTCAGGACTCCACCAGACTCAGCGACTCTGCGTTCCCTCTCCCTTGATTGAGCAAATCATCATAACGAGACGTGCAGGGACTCTGGCGGGTCCTGCCGGACCTCCTGTCTCCGCAGCGTGATTTCGGGGGCCCGTCAGTCTCCGGGTGACACTCCCACAGCCAAACCCGCGGCTGGAGGCCCCCGCGACCGGCGCACCGAAACGAACACCAGCGAAACCGCAAAATCAAACAAGCCCTTAATCTGCACGCTGCAGGAACATCAAAAATGATCGTTTCAAAAGCAGGTTTATTTGAGGATATTAAGCATGTTTGAAGCAGAAAGCATTTGTCAGGGGCTCCATGTAATATTAATATTCCTTTTTAATATATTAGCTGGAGTATTTGCACACTTCTTTGCCTATACTGTAATGTCTAAGCACTACAACAAATTCAGGAAATTCTGCCTACATTTAATGTCATTTTGTAGAGAAATCCTTCATTGTCTAAATACTTTACCATTGCGTGCTTCTTTGTAAGAGGTTGGCTACAAAGATGGATACGAAAGCAATTCATAAAATGAAAATTGTTTTCCGTTTTTGTCTTTTTTGTGTACAGATCATCGCACTTAGATATTCTGATGCTGATCGTCGTTCTTCTGCTGTAAACAAAGCTGACCCTGTGTTCTCGGTATTATTCGCAAATTCATGGAAGTAAATGTAAGCCGTAATTTGCGAAGTTTTCTCTGATAATGAAGGAATAATGCAAAGTTTAGGGACAGTTTGTATGGATGTGCGGTGGAGTGCTGAGCTCCTCCAGCCTCCGCGGGAACCCGCTGACAGCGTGGCGGTAAGCAGAGGCACACGCCGCACGTGCCGATTCGGCTGACAATGCCAGGCAGCCCCCTCCCCCCCCTTCCCCCAGGCACCGGCACGGCAGGCAAGGGGGAGGTGGGAATGCCAGCGCGAGTCGGAAACGCGGCCTTCGCCGGCGGCCAGCTCAGCAGCCGTGGTCTCTGGGCTCCTCCCGGGCGACATGTAAGCGTTCCGCGGCCACGGCGGCATTTGGAGGATCGAGCGCCGCCGCCGTAAGTGACCCTTATTAAGGGGCTTAAGGGGGAGGCGGATGGTGTGGCGTGCAAAGCCGCGAGCAGGCCTGTCGACGCTCGCACACGGCGGCCTGCTGCGCCGCGGCCTGACACATCCCTACCTGGGGAAAAAAAAAAAAAAAAAAACTCCAAGCTGCTTTCAAAATATCGCTGCTCCTAGCAAATAAGAAAAAAGAAGTTTTATAAATTAACTAAGCAAACATTTCACACTAACCGTTAAAGTATTACTTGGGCGTGGGGAACAAGCGGTCCCTAAACGTTACACGAGATTACCAGTGATAATGCGACGCGTAGAGATGCTACATTTCAGCCCAGCACTGGAAAAAGGACACAGCGGCCCAGAACGTCGCCAGTGCTTCGATTCCTGCTGCTGTCGGATTTCAAGCAGGATAAACAAGTGGCTATTTTAGGACAACATTCTGTGGAATGTGTAGGGTTGGGGGAAACCATGAAGTGGAAAGGCGGAAATCAGGGATAGCGAACTAGCATATCTACACGATGAACGTTTTTGTCGTTAGATTTGACTTATTCTTCAAATTTGGAGCATCTAGACACACTTCTGAACTTCCATGAATCCGTTCAATTTCCAGCTTCTGAAGCTCATTTCTTACAGATTCCTGCCTTTCCTGTAGAAACCATTGTTTCATTGTGTTTGAATTCCCTGGCAGAGATCAGCTCTGATCAAGACCCTCACAGTAGTGTGTTCGTCTTCATTATAACTGCCCCCCCAATCGATTGGACTACATTGGCATCAACACTCCACCGACACTGAAAAGGTTCTTTGCAAAGCACAGAGTCACAAGTGTCTTTGTGGCAGTGAAAAAGTAAAAGCCCCCCCTTACCTGCCCTGCTCCGCTCCTGAGGCTGACATGCAGCGGTGTGAAATACGATTCATGCTAGTTAGGATTAATTACTTGCCCAGTCACCATCCAATCCTCAATCACCAAAAAGTTCATTATCAATTGACCGTTGATATGGCTTTGCTAATTCCAAGATATAAAAAGGTATATCAAATCCCTCCATTTTACCTGCTTAACTGGTCAGCATACTGTTTCTTTTGAAAATAAAATAAAAATAAAACTATCTATTTGCAGTAATACTGCCCTTCCAAAAGCTTTGAAAGATTAATGGCTAGGCGATACATAGACAAGGTAAGAATAAAATAATAGTGATATATATTTTTTTCAATTTTAAGATGATATTCCAATAATTGAATGCATTTTATACACATTAATTGATTACAATTACAGTTGCATAATACAGGTATAGTAAAAAAAAAAAAATTATACAAGGTATTAAAATGATAAATAAAGGCGTGTCCATTCTGCATTTCCATTACATCATTTAATTTTTTTTTTTTAACATTTGCTGTTGTTTTTATTGCTCAATAAATACTGAGATATAATCTCTTTTTAAAAAATGCTCCTTTATAGTAAAAAATAATCTCTCCTCTATTCTCCTTATATTTCCCTCACACATTATCCTGGGAAAAAAAATCTGCACATTTCTTATTGGATGTGAAAAGCCAGGATTATTGATTCCAAATCATCAATAGGAATCCCAAATTAGGAGAAAAAAAAATTAGAAGGACTTGAAAATAATGACCTTTTCAAAATTGTTTTTACGAGCATCGGGAAAAATCCAATAATATAAGAATTTAGTACTTGTACATATAATGCAGCAAACAACCACTTTTGTGTATAATCAGGACTCCAAACGTTTAAACGTTCCAAATAAAAAATAATGAAAAAGGCAGAGAATAATTACATTTTGAGCGAAGAGGTGTGGCACATGGCTTGCTCTCTGTGGCCCTTTGTGTCAGGAAAGCGGTTTGAACCCATCGACGTTAAATGCGAGACGGACCACTTACACGCATCACTCATAAACCGTGATCAATTGCTCCTCTTACAAAGCTGGATTTAGTGTGTCATATACGTCTCTGCTCATTCTGGAAATAATACAGAGCGGCACATTTCGACGAGCGTAAATTCATCCCAGTGTCGCCCAAGGTTCTGTCAAGCTGATATCAGTTATCAGCTTAATATAATGTTGTTGACTTAACAATGATGTATTTGGAGCTGAAGGCACACTTTCCCATTTTGAGCTTAATAAATAGTTTTTCGTCGTATAAAAGCACTTCATTATTTCAGGAGAGCTGCCTGTAACACAGTGCAAATGCATGGGTCCTTCATCACAGACCCTATAATTCAATTCCTCATCTTGGCAAGAAATACAAACGAGCCGATGACATTTATTAAGTTCCCCAAAGAGCTGAGTCACACACCCCATAGACAGGAGGCTTGGGAAAAATCCTCCTGACATTTTCCGCAGGGCTGCGGAGGCTGCCTGTAATTTGATGGAGAGCTGATTAATCGTACATTTAACTCGATGCATGATCCTGTGCACTGTAATAAATTATGGTCATTAATCAATAAAGCTCAAAGTAATTCCAGGAGTCTGGGGACGTACTGAATTCCGGCAGAAAAACTGAGTGTTTAGGCCTAAAGATGGAGGGTTGGAGCTCCTGGTATCCATCCCAGGCTGATTAGACGGCATTACTAATGAAAATCTCTTCCACTGACACTGTGCTATGCCGTTCACTTCACACGTTAATGTTTCATGGACGACAACAGAGGCACCTTTACACTGACGGGAATTATTTTTTAAGCCTGAAGTTTGTACAAGTCGTAACAAAAACATAAAAACAAACGTGTTTTATACCAGGCAGTAAAAACAAAAACTCAATTCACTTATCATTCAGTATCTTTGAACATCTTGTAGATATTTAGAAATGCAAGAATTTATTTATTGTTGCATAACTGGTGCTATATAGCATCCATTCTTGCAGTAAGACGGCTGATCTTTTAATCCAGAGAGGATCAAATCATAACCGTACACAAATACGTGCTTAACATCGCATGTTTTTGCATTTGCACTCAGTGGGGAAAAAAGTCCAAGGCTCCAAATGTTGACTTTCTGGGGTTTCTGGAACCTTCATCGCTAGAATGTAGGACCGAACCCCTCAGCGGTGCCACATCAAAGGTCCTCCGGTTTCTGTGGCGTTTCTGATGCCTTGTCATGCATGAGTCTTACTGGACACATGTGTTCAGCAAAAACGTCTCGCACTCAGAAAAAAAGAAACGACACATTGACGCTTTTGGCATGCCCTGACAGATGTGTTTGATTCGGAGTCTTTACTTTGGCTTTACACGGCATTAGTTCATATTTTTAAAAATGAAAACAGGGCATCTCTAGATCCCATTGGTGCTGGGATACAGTCTGATAAATCCCACATTTTTCCCAGATTGCATTTTCTGCCAACATGCTGCTCACTTCTCACCCAGCAGAAGGAGACCTTTTTGGAGCCCCTTTCAGCCCTGCTGCCACCTCCATGCTTCCCATCCAGCATGAGGAGGCTTTTGGGGGTCTTGTCAGCCCCGCCTGAAGCCGCTCTGTACTCCGTCGGCACTCGGTCTGATTACCGGTGGGCTGGAGGCCGCAGCTAGAAGCCGATGCCTCAATCAGGGGGAGAGGAGCCACTCGGCCAGCGTTGCTGAGCCCGGCACCATCCTGACGAGAGTGGAAAGATGCAAGGATCTCAATCAGGCCACTCTGCTCACCTTTTGGCCTGTTATTCAGACATACCCAGGTGATGAGCACTTTACACACCTGTATGTAAGGACACATCAATGTAGATGGCCTTGTATCTTTAGCAGCTGGTGATTTTCTCTGGTTCACGGTGTAGGACACACACACACTTGCGTATTCACACCTTTTTGGGGACTTTATATTCATTTCTATGACAAAAACTCTAATCCCAACAATGACAACCTTAACCGCTCCCCGGCCATATGTAACCAAACTAAATATGAGATATTTGGCACCTTTAGTTTTTTGATTGCAGTCACAGATTCTTATAAAACTGAGTTTTCCCTTGTGGAGACCAAAGATATTACAGGTATTTGTTACATTGTGGGGACATTTGGGCCCCACAATGTAATATATACATAACCCCCCCCCACACACACACACACAAACACACGCCATCACTGCTGTAAAAATCTTTTGAAGGAGATTTTACTCTGATATTGAGATAATCCCAGTCTCATTTGTCCTAAATTAATGTTATTTGGGACTCATTGAGCATCATCTGACAATAACCGAATATACTAACACAGTCTGTTATCTTTTTATGTTAAGCTTTCTATTGACCAAATCTTGATTGAGCTTATTTTCCCAAATAGAAGATTTTTTTTTCTTTTAGAATTCATGAAAAGCCATGGTTATTGTTTTTCATGATTATGTTACTGAGATCAGGATTTCCTGCTCCCATCCTTAGAACAAGTGAACAGGGGAAGATATGTGACTTTAATATGCACTGGAGGCTAAGCGGAAAGAACGAGTGCCCTTAGCAGGCATTAGCTCGTAAAAAACCAATATAGTAATCTAGGGAACAATTTTTAATAAGCCTTTATGATGTGCACTTGTAGTTATGTTAATGAAGTTGTCATTTTACTTATTTTCTGCTGGTAATGGTTGCCTTGTATTTCAATTTATTTAGTTCAGTGCTAACTGTTAATAAGATCCATTATTATAATGAATGTAACAGAGCTGTGTATTTTGGGCCTCTTGTATTTTCTGGTTGTTGTTTCTATTTTGTAGATAGAATCATGTTGGGTAGGAAGACAGAATGAAAAATTCACCCTGAATGAGGCTGGCGTGCTACAGGTTCAAACGTGGTGTGAAAATTTTTAAGGGTCTTTTCTCACCTGCTAGGATTCTTGAGTTTAATGAATAATTCTTTGATTTGCCTGTGATATCGCAGAGCTAGGAGGCTGCAGGCAGACTCCCGGTGGGTTGCGCTGTTTATTCATGAATATATTGAGTTACTTTACCCTGGAACATCTACCAGTGAGAAATAGCTGGGAATTAAATCCTCATTGGATGCATCATGTCTATACGCATCAGGTTCAAGCACTTTACAGAGTTCGTAAAAGAGTCTTAAAGGGACAGAGACCTCGGGTTCATATTTGGGCACATTTCCCTTACAATTTCAGCCAAACCAGATGTGTGACATGTTGGGAGAGAGGAGAAAGTGGCAGTGATTCATCTGGGTGGTTTTCGTGCAGCATCATGTGACACGGGAAATCAAACATTAGCGAGATGTGTGACTGGTGACGGATCGGCGTTCGCTGGAAACGTCAAGTGAACTCATTTGTCATTGAATGTACTCAGTCATTTTGGGGTGAACACACAATTCAGCCCAATCAGAATGTGCTTTCATCTTGACTGGTCCCTTGAATGCTGAAGTTGGAGATGCCCTAATGTGTTCAGACAGATGTTTTATGGTTACATCTCATTATTTTAATTGGAATCTACCCTAATTTCTTTTTGAGTTCCCTCTCCCCTCCCTCTCTGTTTATGTAAAACATCTACCACGAGGTAAAAATGCTTGTGCTTTTCTGTAAAATCAGACTTTTTTGAAAACCAAAAGAATGCACACAGTTTGTCAACTGCACTCCGCTCCGTATTTATTGGAGAAACACAGAACTAGCAACAGCAGCGTTCAATCCTGTGGAAGCCTTCACCATCACAGGATTATATCATAGAAGATGTAATATGTCTATCACAAGGGGGGTAATGCCACAATGTCATTCAAGACATCAAAATTCAGCTCTGGAATTTAATGGGATCTTAAGCCCTGACTAAAATGTAATTAAATTCTTTTACATAGAAAGTCATAATAATGCAAATTCCTTCTCTCTATTTGCAGTGACATCGGTGACGAAAGCCGGGAAAATGTGGGGACACGGTGCCACGCTGGAGTGCTATGGCGCTTTACATTTATTTTTTTAAATAATTATGTTTTTCACACTCTGTGTCATTAAAAAAGCTTACATTTAACTAACCCCTGCAATTGTATGACACTTTAAAAATGTAAAAAATCACACACCAAATTAACAAATATCGTTTTGATTGAAGCTGCAGGTCAACCTCACCTCATAGAAACGACCGTCCACTTTTCTGACGATCCCATACTTACAGCCTTATATCAGCACGACAGCCCTGATCGAACTTAATGAGCCCCGCAAATCTGACCTGAAGACAGGCATCAAGGCGCGGGCACCATGACAGCCACTTCCCATCCTGCCGCTGGCTCACCTCCGGCCTCAACCCCACAAGCGGGAGACGAAGTCGAAAACGCGTCTTTGTGCCCTAGCAGTCGTGACAGCCGGCCAGCTTCAGGGCTTCTGGAAACAACTGATTCGTGCAGATCGAAAGCTAAGAAAGCAAACATGGAAGGGAACGATTTGCAAAAGGGCGATGGATACATTTTCCCGGAGTGTTCTGAGATTTAAGGGGGGGGGGGGGTTGTTATTATGTCCCTCCATGGCTTAGCCAGAATATGTCTAGCTCGAGTTGTACCCCTGCCCTATCACCTCCTGCTACACTGATAGGAGTCTTCTCCTTCAATTCAGCGCCATGCCAAACTCCATGGGCACCGTGATGCCATACAAATGCCAGGATTGGCTTTGACGGACAGGGGAGTTGGGTCCATTTAGCGCCACGATGATCCACTAATCCAGCCCCCTACCTGCCAGGCAAACAACACTGTTCGTTTACACGTGCCCAGCCATGCACACCTCCACCAAAACCCACCACAAAAAGCATGACTTAAAACGTCTTCGCTCGTTTTATTAGAAGTCCTTTCCTTGAACTTGGATTCCACCCCCCGCCACTCAAATCCTGCAAAAACCAGCTCTCTACGTAAGGGGGGCAAAGCTGAGCCCGGGGAATGTTGATACACCAGTGCTGGCAGAGCGTTTTGGACTGTCCGTGTGGATTTTTGTTTAGAAAACAGATTACGGGGACGGCATATGGCAGAGACTGGCGCGTCTTCCAGTCAGGGTGCTGGCTGCTCGGAGTGCGGATCCACCCAGACATTGGCCATCGCTTGCCAGAGTGTTACTCAACAGCACGCTAACGGGCTGATAATGGAGGCAGAAACAGTGCATGTGTGCGTGCTCCTGTGCATGTGTGCGTGCTCCTGTGTATGTGTGCGTGCTCCTGTGCATGCGTGCGTGCTCCTGTGCATGTGTGCGTGCTCCTCTGTGTTTTTCGCTCCTTTTCCCTCCTCCCCCTCTTGGACCTGCAGACCTCCATCTTATTTCTGAGGGAGCTGTCAGCTCGCATCGCTGGCAGCCAGTCATGCTGAAGATTCCCCACTGGCCTGGGAACCAGCTCACTACCAGGCGTCCCTTGTCACTGGGAGTTAAACCAGTCAGTGATCCTGATTCTTACACCGTCGTTGCACCATTCCGGTTTTTAATTGCCGTACAACTCGCTGGCATTAACGAGACAGCAGAAAGCAGAATTGCGAACGTGTTCATTGCCACGGCCATCCTCTTGCTCAATAACCTGATCTGATTATAAAATCTCTGCGAATTTCGAGTGTGCAAAAGGAATAGTGCTTCGTAATCGTTGATCTTCTGTTTTAATGTTCACTTGTTGTAGCCAGGCTTCTGTCACGGGCAGCAGTGTGAACCCTGGGCCGACTTGTCCAAATGGCAGGTTCCCCTAGGACACAGTTAGGGTAGGGAGTGGTCTGAGACGAGGGCCGCAATCACGACTTCAAAAGGCAATCGCCGCTAAACGGTGTGTGCGCCGAGCAGGGAATAATGCAGCCTCCACTTGTCAGCATCAGGAAACGCTCAGGAACACTGAGAATCTGCCGAATTCGCTCTGATTTCTAACATTTCAGAGTGAAAGGAGAGACTGAGATGGAAGCTTGTGATTTATTTATTTTATTTTTTTTGTCGGGCTGTAGCACAGGAGCTGAGCACACAGCTGTGTGTGGAAGATAGGGGGGTCGGGTTGGGGGTGCAGGTTTAAAAGAAACCGAATCTGTCAGTCACACTGCGCTGCCCTTCGATCTAGATCACTGAGGAGCTCGTAAGGAGGCCGGCAACAGCTCCCATCTGTCCTGGCGCTCATCCTTTTGTCCATGAGGAAGGAGAACGTCTGGGATCTGCCTTCAGTGTGAAAAACAAATCCCAGTAAAACCAGAGCCCTCCACACCGGGCTTTTGCTATCTCTCGCTGAAGGAGATCTAGCTGACTCCATGAGGTAACCCAATGAAATATGACAATATGACAGCTTTATAAGAATCAAGTAAACGGAGCATTCAAGACAAACAGTCGTTTAAATGGCATAAGGATTAAATAACCTCAACCCCCCCCCCCCCCCCCGAAATATACACCAAGACTTTTTTTCTTTGCCAGAGCTTAATACGTCTTTTCTCCCGAGGCTGTTAAATAACATATTGTTTTATTATTTCTTGCTTAGCTGGTATCTTTCCCCAACGCAGCGTACGCACGATTCCATTTTTATATCCGGGGGTTTTATTGGAGTGATTCAGGTTAAGTTCCTTGCCCCATAACACCACAGGACAGTCTCTTGGGGAGTATTCAGCCAAGAAGCAGAGTCTATGGTCAACCATCTGAGGTAGCATAGTACCTTCTGCAACAGAAACCTAAAGGTTCAAATTCAGTGTCATACCACGTGGTCTCTTCATTTCATGGTGCTCGTAGCATCCGATCTGATAAAGGGCTCCAGCCTAGTTCCCTCCAGGCCACTGACGTCTAAACTTAATTCCGTGCAAATCTGTTCCGTTGGCCAGAGGTTTAAAGAGCTTGTCCCCTACCTCAAACACAACGTCAATGAAACCTTCACAAACACACAAAGCTCACACAGACTCACACCTTGCGTCCCAGTCCAAAATTTTCATCGTTTAACCCCATTTTAATAAACAACATGTTCTTCATGTCAAAAGCCATAAAGATTTATAAACATAAATGTTTCAGTGCTATTGTTAGAAGCCATGAATAAGTGTGGAGAGGTCAAAGGTCAGCTGGGGAGGGCGAGGGGCGGTTGTCGTTTTTGTATTAATAAATAAGATTGATTTTAAGAGAATATTGCCCCATCGTCCTTTGTGCGATATCAGCCCTTTGTCTAATAAAGACCATTGTTTGAATCTGCGGTGGGTGTTGGTGGTGGGGTGGGGGGGGGTTACATTTTTCAACTTTTCTTACAAAATCTCCCTCAGCTTTAACATTTTCACCTTTGGTCTCCCAAGTGCCCATCAGAAACATACACTGTATCCACTGTGCTCAGAAAAAAAATCACTTTTTCTGCACTGACACTGCATCTCACACTGATGATTTCACGTTAGAGATTTAAAAATAAACAGATAGGAAACTGCTTTCCCTTTACAGTTTTTCTGGGGAGAAAAGCTCCAGCTAACAGAGCAGTAAGTGTTCGAACATGTCGGAGTGTGTCTAAAACCCACTGCCCTGCATCTGTAGGAGAGGCTCATTAATAAATACAGTCACATTACAGATTTTATAAAACATATAGCTGAACATGTTCTGGGACCAGGATCCATCGGAGGTTGTTTTTTTTTTGCCACTGAAGACCATAAGCATGTTTAGAAACTATCACTAGTAGCCAACATTAACTCTGGACATTCAGAATCAGCTGCAGGACCATCTGAAGCCAGCCACGGCTCGCATGGAGACGTTAGAGCCCCGTGTTCATGAGTGTTAATGTCATGATGTGATGTGTGTCGGATTGACTCCGAATAATGTCAAGCAGGACTGCGTGTAAATGATCATCATACTTCTGCTTCATTTTCATTTTCCTAAGAATCAACTTAATGAACAGTCTTTATAGCAAACAGCTCAAGATAATGAGCTATGGCTGCTTTTAAATTGTCATTCATTTACTTATTTTATTGATTTAATTTTCAGGCTACTTGGTTCTGCTATCATACATTTAAGAGTATTAAAGTCTTCTTGGCTAAAAGCACATTCAGGACCAGTGACCCGAAGCTCAGCTGTCCTCTTCTTTAGTTCAACTTTGTACCAATTTGCTCATAACGGTTTCGCATAAATTAGTCCTTAAAGAACAGTACTTAAACTGCATGAATCATGGTTATTCGCGTCTAGAACTGAGACACAGAATATAATCGTCTTGCACCTGAAGTCTGTCTCACGGGGAATCTATGTCACTTTGTACGAAGGGCAGCTTCAGAGTCCGTCTCGCAATACCAGGTGACTGCAGCAGCTGGAGGATGGGAGTCAGAGAGCGCGTCACCGCTAAGTGGCTACAGAGCGGTCAAGGTCACTGCGGCGGGGGGAGCACCACAGGACTGACGGGAACGCCGCGGGACTCGCGGAGCTGCTTGACGAGATTTTTTTAAATTGCGTACACAGGAATATGCAGAAATGTGACCCAATCAGTCAAATCCCCACAAGTTGACATCCTTTGTGAGAGGCCGATATGGCACCCTGTCCCGTGTTCTGGGGGGAGGCGATTGGGCAGGCATCCACTTAAACAGCCTTTATGATCTGTTGATTGGTCCTGACAGACACTCAGAATTAGTTCTGGTTCTGCGTGGCAGCCTGATTGGACACTTTACCCTCAATTAAAAGTGCACTTGCGAAGACCCAGATTTTGCATTTCATCGCAAAATTAGGTGTTAGATTCGAGGTTATTTTAATAGGATTTGCGGCTGTTGGTAACCAAAGATTAGCAGCTTTACATCTCAGAGCGTCCTATAAAAATCACGCCGCCCTTTAATCTGGTTTGGATTAACAGCGCACGAGCCGCAGAAGTGAAATAGATCGAGCGGAGACGCCGCGGATCCTGTTTGTGTTTCACTACCTTTTTATTGGCAGAAATTATGACCGAACCCAACCAAAGCACAAAAATGTGTATTCGGTGTGTAGGCTTTGGTCTGTACTATTACACCGCAGAACTAAAGACACAATGCCTGCACTGAGAGTAGTATAGGCTACTTACTGTTATTTTTAGTCAACAGTAGAAAAGCAAGAAAAAAGGCATTACTTGTTTTTAAATACTAAAGTCAAACAAAAATAAATGACAACAAACGAATTATGAAATCAAACTGCGAAATTATGTGCTATTTGGTATTGTGAGCAATTATTTATACCCGATATATCATCAAACGATCAAATCTGGTGTTTATTGAACTTTAACTGCTCTGAAACACCCTGATTTAACAGTAACGTGGTTAAACTGCATGAATAATGGTTATTCGCGTCTAGAACTGAGACACAGAGGAGAGTTTGAGGGGAGAAACACTGTGAAGCGTAATATTTAAATGTTCCCAATCTGAAACAGAAATTGTTCACAGTGATCTAGATATTAGCAGTATTTGCAGCTATGAATTGTAAGACATTTTGCGTAGTGGGACATGTAGGTGTCGAACGGCTCTGTATTTTACATGCTCAGTGGCATATGACCGATATTAAACTTTGACAAACATGCGCTATTAACGGCTTTTCGATTAAGCGTCTGTAGCCGCTCACATGGTACCCAGATCTCCCACCGTTTATTTATTTTCATAGCACTATAGATTGTTGCCCCAAGCAATCAGATAATTATGATTAGGGAGAGAGGGGGAAAAATTAATAGCGTTGAGATCAGATAAATTAATTTGTAATGAAATGCACTCGCTTTGCCTGACAGCTGGCGAAACCCATTGGAAATGAGAGAACCGGTCCATGTGCGGTCATGGAGTGAGACAAAGCCGGCGTCGCACCCGCAGATGGTCCCGGTGACCGGCGGGGCTGTTTCTAAGGGTTCCGCGGATCTGGGTGTTTTTGCGGGCGATCACTGCCTTGGACCCTCGTTAACTCTGATACAATAGTGCTGCTACTGAATATTTAATCTGGCCTGCTGGGGGGGGGGGGGGGGGGGGGGGCGGGGGCGGGGGGGCGGGGGCGGAGGGAGGGGAGACGCTCGAAGGGCGAAGAAAGGGGGGGAGAGAGGGGAGAAAGGAGGGAAGAGGATGTGGGAGATGG
>JABFEA020000001.1:15985601-16037839 GCA_019775915.2 Cyphomyrus plagiostoma | reverse complement strand
GCTGAGGAGACGGGGACCATCGCGGCAGTGAGGGCTGAGGAGACGGGGACCATCGCGGCAGTGAGGGCTGAGGAGACCGGGACCATCGCGGCAGTGAGGGCTGAGGAGACGGGGACCATCGCGGCAGTGAGGGCTGAGATGTTTTCAGAAGCGTGCCCAATGATGACCACACACCATAAATGATAAATGATGACAGAGAAATATCAAAAGCCGTCATCCATGCTGAAGTCCAAAGGAAACACACTCAAAGTGCAAAACCTGATGGTAATAATGTTACTATGTAGCCTTTGTTTTCACATGTTCCTTCTTTCCACAGACGCTGCACGAGGAGAGAGACTGGAACATAAACAGGCCAGGCTTTGCTACGTCGACCCAAAGAGAGAAATAAAAATGCCCTTTTAAAAACAATAGTAAAGGAAAAAGCACTGATGGCTACCTTACTATGCTGGTTATTTTTATAATCATTAAAATAATGCCCTGAATTGAAGTTGAAACTCAAATTAAACTTTTCAGATTTCTACACTAATTAGACACCTACATACTTAATCCCATGGGACTGAGACATGCTTTGGATCCACAGTAAAAGAATTATTAAATTAGAAGTTATTAATGCAAAAAAAATTGAAAAACACAGAATGACTGTTGGCACCAAGCAGCAGGCTGATCTCACTTGCTGGCTTGTGGTTTTACCATCAGAACTAAACATTATAATAACTTGTGGGTATCGTGGGTGCTGTCGCTGCCCACTGGTACGGCCACATCGGCGTACCATCCAGGCGATGGCGGTGCCATGGGGTGCCACTGCAGCCAATGCTTATCATGAATGTTCACACAGACAGTGGGAGCCATGGACTGAGGTGCTGGAAAGAACGACGTGCCATTATCAACCTCTGACCTTCACAGGTCTCATAGGTCTCTCATCTTCATTCCACCGGTGCTCGTCCGTAGTGCTCGTCCGTAGACCGTGATGCCCAGCCCCGGGAGGGACCGCTGATGGACTGCACGCTGGCAAAGCCAGCCCAGCTTTCTTGAGACCGCCGGCCAGCCGTGGCGGGCACACGGGACAGCCACATAAGTGTACAAGTGGAACACGCAGATCCAGTCTTGATGGGAGCCTGTCAGATTGAAGGTCTTGTCTGCAAAGTTGCCTATAAAGTTAGAGCAAATTTTTTTTTGTCAGAAGCCTATTGATGGTTTACTGCCTTACTAATGGTGCATTTCCACTGCCACTAAGAACCAAGCTGCCCCCGACCTGTACCTTGAACTTGTGCTTTTCCATTGCAAAATATGCAAGCCGCACTGGAGGCTGACCCGCGCTGACACGGCCCAGCCGAAAGGGTGACCAGACCCAGCTGGTTGCATTACCTCCATCTGATTGGTTGAAATGCACAGTGATACCGGTAATCTGCGCATGGAATATCTGAAGGAAAGAGAGTAAGTTCTACGCATAATTCAGTATTTGTAGTATCGCACATGGTGACACATTCCTGAAAACTTGGAACTTGAAAATTTCCATCCTCCTACTTTAATAAAGTACTATAGAACAGCTGAATGGAATTGATACATGCTGCAATTTACACAAGCAAATGCTAATTCCATTAACGATACTTGCATAACACGGCATTCTTAGATACAGTAAAAAAAAAAACTAAATAGATAAATAAAACATAATAATAATTGCACATAGTAAATCATGATGTGACCTGTGCGAACAGTAAATAAGCAACTCTTTGGCTTTACACTGTCACTCTCCAAACTGGGCAGCCCCCTTTACCCAGCCTGTGAGCTGGGACTGGGTTCTACTCACCGCATGGCTCACGTATGGCTCAGTTCCTGTATGACAGTGGAAAAGCGCCATTTGACACATGTGACACGTTACAAAGGGATGTCAGTTTTATCACATGTGCATTAAGTAGCGTCAAGCTCTTGTGTGGAAGATTCTTGCTTAGAATTAGGGTTCCGGGTCCATGGCCCATACTCATAAGACACTTTGTCCACTTATCAGGTCAATTCTCGGAACCTTTCATTTTAAAGGACAGTTTTGTCATTAAATATTTGAAATACATAAGTGCTGTACATACACAAGGTATGCAATAAGAACATAAGAATTTGGCCCATCAAGTTCGTTTGGGGAGAACTTAACTAAGAGCTCAGAGTTGTTAAAAGCGTATCTACAGATAGCTCTGATTTAAAGGAATCCAGGGTTTTAGCTTCTAACTACTCGCTGTGTAAAGAAGTGCTTCCTCAAATTCGTTTTAAAATGTTCTCCCACTAATTTCCACTTATGGCCACGAGTTCTAGTATTTAAACTAATACTGAAATAGCCATTTAGCTGAACAGCATCCAGACCCGTTAGAATCTTATAGACCTGAAATAACCTGAAAACAATTAACGAATAATAGTAAATCCTATTTTGGAGTGGTAAATTAGACTATTTCTGATTTATTTATCCTTCACTGTGTATTTCTATTACCTATTAGTTAAAAGATTAATCTGTTTCCATGATTTGGCGCTTCAAATTGATTATGAATGAAGTTTCCCGAATTTGAACCTTTCGGTGATAACTTACAGAAATACTCCACATCAGCCGAATGGCCAGTTATTAATGAGGCACTCAGTGGGACTGTCATACTGCCAAAGGAATAAAAAACACGGTCAGTCAGCGTGAACCCAAACACGGTCGGTCAACGTGAACCCAAACACCGGTCGGTCAGCGTGAACCCAAACACCGGTCGGTCAGCGTGAACCCAAACACCGGTCGGTCAGCGTAAACCCAAACACGGTCGGTCAGCGTGAACCCAAACACCGGTCAGTCAGCGTGAACCCAAACATGGTCGGTCAGCGTGAACCCAAACACCGGTCAGTCAGCGTGAACCCAAACATGGTCGGTCAGCGTGAACCCAAACATGGTCGGTCAGCGTGTACCCAAACACCAGTTGATTAGCGTGAACCCAAACACTGGTCACCATACCGCCTTTGACTTTGTGATACTGACTGTTGCCCTTTAAAGTGGGAGGTGTCAGATTCTCTATCCTCGTGATGCACTCAGCTTAGATTTCCTGTAGATTAAATAATGGCAAATGTTGCAAAAGGGTCGACCTGGAGGACCCACGGTGAGGATAGCAGGCACTGCTGGGCCCAAATTCTGTTTTTTCTGCTAAACGAGAATGTGCAGGGGAGCCATCTCCTGAATCTGGACAGAGAAAGATGGCTCTGGTGAATAAGGCCGTCTGGCTGCAGGTGTGGCTGAGTCAGCGTGACACTCTGGGCTGGCGGTGCCCTGTGTGTGACCGTGTGTGTCGTGTGTGTCCACCCAGCTCTCCAGCAGGATTTGACTCCATCTAGTGGCTCTTCTGCTCCCTTCCTGCTCGACAGAAGAATCCTGACAGGCCCAGACAAATGGGTTGCTTGGCTTTTCACATTACAGGCCTGTGGTTTGAAGTTAAGCTAATTTTCTAAAATTTAATTACCGCCTTTATTTGTTTCTCCTTTATCATGCCTATTAATCTCCTAAATGGCAGCCCACTCTTACCAAATTACCAAGTTTTTACTGACTGGTTAAATATCTGGACAGACCGAGTCTTTTGGCTCAAAGAAGCCAGGATAACAGAAGCAGTGTGAATAATTAAAAGGCAAAGCTAGCTTAGCCTGTAAAGCTCATTATTATTACCGCAGTATTCTAATAAAGTTGTCTCCCTCATACTAATTTCCTTCGATTTTTTAAATTCTAATGAAGTTGTCTGCCATATTTTAATTTGTCAGATTACTATATGTAAAGAAACAATAAAGCAGCTGAGGATTTCCTCCGTAATCATGTAATTTAACACGTCTCAGGAACCTTATTTGACAAGTCAATTTCCACACTTATTAAGCTTCTGACACACTTTAAATAATCGTATTAGCGCTTTTTGTAAATTAGCTCAATTTCAGAGCGAAGTCCGACTCTGGGTAATAGACTGATCTCAGCCCTAACTTCCAACATCTGCTTTACTGCATGCTGCCCCTTGTGGTGGAGGAATGACAATACAATCCCATCTCACTGAACATACTGAACATTAAAATCTCTTCCGGAGTGGAAGATTGAAGTGTGGTATTTCTGAGCAAATGGTTAAAGGTTCGATCTAAGGTGGTCTACAGCAAGCCACATAAACACATTTTCCGTATTTGTGACCATTAGGTGTAAAAAAAAACAAAAAAAAAACAAAACAATCATAAAAATAAACAACAGAAAACTTCTTGTAAGTATTTTCAGGTTAATTGAGTCATTATTATATGAGCATCTGAAATCTGAGGCTGCAAAGTAGCTTCAAGCTAACATGAAGTGGCCATAAAGCCCATTTTCCCTTGAAACACGTCAGATGCTGACAGCTCCCTGGCGCAGGAGAGGAGGTGCCATGTCGTAACTTCCCCGTGCAGAATGGGACCTCCGACTGGCAGTGGCAGTCGCTTCACGGGTCGCCCCCCTGTGGCCGCCCCCGCACACGCAGGGGCCCAGTCACAGCTTAGGACAAGCCGTCTTCCTGGGCTTTTATGTTTGACCTCTGACCTTCTCACATCTGGAATCATAATTTGAGAAAAACAGAAGGAAGTTTTCTTTTCTGCTTTCAGATATATTATAGAAGGTCCAACAAAGCCAGCTTTCTCCAGGGCATGTTGTTTTTATATGCTGCTGGACTGGTTATGAACCCAGAGAATAGCAGCCAGATCGCAGTCTCCCAGTTAGAGAAGCAGTGGATGGTGAGAACATGCTGTTGTTCCTCAGGCTGTAAGGATTCCCACGTGTGGACTGGACAAATATCTTGGGTTCGGGAAGGTGGGACGGCAAGTTAGCCGCGCGTGCGTGTCAGTGTGCAGGGGGACTTCTGGGTCTCTGTGATGTACGGTCATGTTTTCCCAGCTACACCTTCTGTGCAGCCAATGCAAACATTGCACCACAGGACACCTTGAAGTCATGCTCTGGGAATCCATGGCATGAATTCTCCATAATTCCTTTATTTAGGCATTTAAAAAGATGAAAACGCCACGGAATATCTTCTGATTGTTGTCCAGATACCAAACTGGGGGATGAGTGCCTGATGATATGGTACAGAATGTAACTCTGTTTAACAGATACATCTGTCACAACATGTAGGCTTTCTTTCATCTCGCTTCTGATTTTCCCTGTTGTTTTCTTAAGAGCAGAAATATGAGCTTTCTCTGGACGCACCAAGAAATCATCAAGCTTCAAAAGAGGTGTCTCTGCCATGTGCTAGGTGCTTCAACCTAACAGTCTGGAGAAGAACGTGTGGGCTGGTAGACTTAGAGAAGTTCTCATAAGAATGGAGGTGAAGGACTCAGGCCTTCCAGATCTCGGAAAGGTTACTGGTTCCTCAGACTGTAAACCCTGGTCATTCGCAAGCTGCCACTCTTGAAGGTAAAGCTGTTGGCTAGAGCAGCACTTCACCTGGATTTCTAGGCGTAGAAAAAGCACTAACTGAAGAAGCTTGCTTGACTGCTGAGATGCACACATGACCAGAAGAGACTGTAACAACGCTGAGATGAGGTGTAACTTCTGGAATATGTAGGAAACACTGAGGTTCCCTGGGACTGCAGCTTTGAACCTCCGTTTCACACGTTTCAATGGTGCTCGTTAGCAGAAGGAGCTCCCGTTCGTTATGAGCAGCTCAGCAGTGGAACCCAAAGCGGAGGATGAGACTGACGTCTCAGGTACTCTGCTCTGGGACCCAGCAGTCTGCCGTTAAGTGAGTTTATTCCTCAAACACCTCCGTACAGCAAGCAAAAGTGTTTGCAGCCGTCTTGTCTCACAGGAGCCAAAAGCGCGTGCAGTGTGATGTCAAACATCCCCATCATTTCATTCTCCTTTTAGCAGAAGATGTGCAGCCTTCAGGGTATGACGACCCGCTGCTTTAGTCAATATTTAAAAAATAAATTCCCTCCCCTCTTTCTCATCAATATTATCATTATTATTATTAAAATGATTATTAATGATACTATCATTGCTTTCAAGCTAACAGATAAATACATTCAATAATATTTACTCAAATTCTTTATAATGCCAGCTTTCTTTAAGTACAATTGATAATCCTCAGCAATGCCTTCTGGGACTTATTCTAATCACGGCTGGCAATTTGTCATTATGACTGTGGAAACTAGCTGTGGAACTACTTTCAATAAAATTATTCCAATTAATACAACAGAAAATCAGTCCCTTTTCTCTTTTGTGGGGCCAGCACAGTTCTGAGAGAAAGTCTGCCCACGTATCTATGGCACAAACGTTGTGAAGAAGAAATTGTCTGGAAGGAGCCAGAAAGGAAAATGGTGGTGTTTGGTGTGTTAGAGACTGACTGGTATTTTTACCTCACGGCTGCGGAACGTTGGCACGGTAAGAAACAGAACACGGGACAGACAAACTGCAAATGCCAAAACAGAGGTGCCTTTGGTTGGGTTGCACCTTTGGAAGCACTCCTCAGCTCAGCCTGGGTACACTACGAGGCATGTCCTGTACTTCTGTAAAAAAATACACACGTGCAAAGCATTGTTATGTAAATGAACTAAACACGTGCGTTTGCATGCTTTAAAAATTAACAGCCGTGCCATGTCATTGAGGCATTTTATGCTTGCTATTCCCCGATTTGCTAATTTAGTACAAAAAACTTATTAAACAACCATGCGGGCACTGGCTAGGATAAGGGCCTGAAGTTGTGTTTAAGGCCGACATAAACGGCCATTTTAACACAGTACACTCTCAGCACAGTTAAAAGCAACCATAGCAGGGCAAGTAAATAACCTTGAGATTTATGCCATCGGCTGAGGGGCCATTGGCAAACACTCATTCCGGCAGCTCCTTCTGCCAAGGCTGACAAACAGCACATTAAACTTCCAGCGTTTAGCCAGATCAGACTAGGTCACATTATGCTAATGAGAATCATCACTATCACATGATAGCAAAATAAACTAATTGTCAGCTTATTTACAAGACAGAACGTCCCAAATCAGAAGGTTAATTTGATCTGCGCTGGGCCATTAATTTGAGATTGAAGCTAAATCTCTCTTGCACACTCCAAAAGAGGAAGAAATTGCCAAAAAAAAAAGTAGAGCATCCCTCTTTACATGACTGCGTGTTCCTCCGTAGGCTTCAGGCACCACGACTTGCCAATTACTTTGTGTTTCTGCAGGAAGTGAATTACGGCATAATTAGCCGACATTAGCGAGTCGGAGTTTACAGTGCCGTACTTTTCTGGAAGTTGTTTACCCTGAAGGCTTTCCCCAGAACACCCTGGCTGTTTGCACTTCCCCGTATCACATCTCCTAATTGTTATGAGGAAGAAACTGTCAGCATCTCGCCGCCTAATTATGTCAACGCGCACGCTCTCCTTCCCAGCCGCATCACGCTGAGCCGACTTCGGGGGACGACATATTTCCGGTGGCTCTGCCGTGTGCCGAGTCCTGAAGGTACGAACACGGTGAAAACATCTATCCAGCCAGACTCATTACCCACGGACAGCAGATGATGACAAATGTCACTGGCAGATGCTCCTTATATTTAATTGAACATCTTTCCCCAAAAACTCTTCCTGGTTCCAGATTAATTAAACAAAGAGCGCATCAAAATCTGTTTTTCAAACCGAGTGGAATAAAGCTTGATAGAAAATGAATAAACAGCATTTTTAAAGGATAAGAGTAACAAGTATCAGAACTTGAAAAGAGTGCTTCCAGTAAAAGACAGTAATTACAACGCTGTGATTATCATCATCATTATGATAACACCATTTTAATTTAATCACACTCATTAATGTTATTTTAATCTGAGAGCATAAAACAGCACAGAATTAATTTAATGAATATTAACTTCTGAGGCTGTCTTTTGCCCCATTGAAATAGAACAGATTTAAAACCAGCATGTCAATTAAATGGCCGAGAGTTCAGACAAGGACCCAGTAATAGAATCAAAGGAAAATAATCTTATTATATATAAACCATTGAGAATTTTAAACTGTATTTTTCGGCCTGTGGCTCATGTCATTGTCTCAGTATGTTGTCACATCCATTGGTTTGTCTGTTTCTTTGACTACAACCAAGGAGACGGCAATTTCATCTCATCATATAACTGAAGATGACTTTCAATTGGCTTCGACTATATAAAGACACACATTCACGAATTCTTATCTATGACATCGTCATTGTTTAAAATTGTGGAACGTGGCTTAAATTTACACTTGATTTATACAAAATGTGCGCACAGTTTTCATCTGGGACACGTTTAGCACATTTCCGTTCATGTACTGTAAATTAACAGAAGTCTCATTGATGCACATTTTCAGTAGAATCAGATGGGCTTTGGGCCGGTTGCCGCAGCTCCTAGCAGCAAACAAAGTCGTTTTAGCTAACAATGCTGTGGCAAGCCGACAGTCTGCAAGGTGAAATGAAGCTGAAATTCCCCGGCAGCCTTGATTGGTCCAGGACTCATGATATCCCAAGCTGGTGAGATATCGACTAACTGACAGCTGTCTGGCTCCCATTCCCCCTTCTTTGGTCTTACATCTGAGATGAACAGACAAGCCGCGAAAACTAAACAGTCGGCCTTTGCTTTCATGTTTCACTACCAGTATATTGAATATTCCTTCACGTGCCCCCCCCCATCCCCCAGCCAATCGAAAAGGTTCATCTATGTTCCTGACTTTAAAAAGCATTCCAGTTTGTCTTCTTGTGGCGTTCCTGATTCAAAGACTTCCTCCAAAGCCTGCAAACTCTTTGTTGTACCCATCATCAATACTTAAATAATAACACATGTCCAGGAGAAACTGTTTGATGGTAAATTCCTTTTTGCCAAGAACAATCCTTCCCTTATGGGGTGTTTGGCTGTGCCCCACTGGAGTCCCAGCCTACACAGTCCTCTCCGCCATGTGCTGCTGACATCTGTCTAGTTGAGGACGCTTATGCTGACAGGATGTTCGAAGCTGGAACAGGAACTGAAACACCTCCAACAACATCTGCAGCACTTACATCTACTGTACCTATGTCTACACTATATCTACAACATATGTAGTATCTACAATATCTACAGGACCTATGGAATGTAGAGTTTTTATTACACCTAGAGCATCGATGGGCTGACGGGCTACATTTTCAGTCCACTTTTGCCAGGGATCAGTATATCTACCAAATTTCAGTGTAGTTTCTATTAGGATAAAGAACAAGGACACACTTCTCTTCTTCCCTGCTAAATATTACCTCTCATATCACCAAAAAAACGCATTAATGAGAGCTATGATTCCTAGTTTGATACATTATTTGGATCTTTATCTTTGGTCAGAAGCAGCAGCCAGGAATCTGTCACTGATGAAACCCCCAGAACTGCTAACGGAGGTTGGGCAATTGAACCTGTTGCTGTTGGGTCTTAACAACCCTCCATGGAAGCCTGACCCCCCCCCCACCACCAGCACCCCCCCCCAACTCATAGCTCCCTTTATTTATGTTGCCAATATATGCAAGAAGATTAAGACCATAAAAGCTGTAAAGCACACAATGCTCTCGTTAAATCGGAGGTGCCGTTACTTGGAAAAGCCCATCGTAGCCTTATTTGTGCAAAACCACCTTCACTACCAATATTCTCCTTATTCTTAGTTTCTTCCTGAATAGGGCATATCCATCAAACCAGACTGCACACAGTGTTGTTATAATAATTCTTATTATCGATCTTTGATATTTTATTATATATTTTATATTTGCTAATTATTATACTGAGCAGTTTAATAAAGGTGTGCACATCTTGAAATGACTCTTACCTGTAATATATACTGCAATATGCTGTGTTGTTATGCACCTTGAACTGTTAATCCAGTAAATAATGGTTAATGCTTGCCAGTAAAGTACAGTTAATACTGTAATGGCTGTTCTTCGAATCAAACTAAGCACAAAAAAGGAATTAATGATGATCTTATTTAGCAAATGGTGAATCCTTAAGTTGATAGAATCCTGGCTTGATTTGATTAACATTTTAAACCTTTTAAATCAATAGCATAATTTAATTTTGCAAATGCTTTTATCCAAAGTGACGTACTTTTTGTTTCTGAGAAAGCAGGACCAGCCAGTCCCTGGAGCAACTGGGAGTTAAGGGCCTTTGGCTCGAGGGCCCAGCGGCAAACTCGCGCTGCCAACCTTGGGATATGAATGGCTCACCTTCTGTGCACTGGCACAGCGTGACTGAGACACGCACAGCCCTTTCCGCGCTTCCATCCGAGGGCGGGGTTAATGTGAACCCAAGTTTGTTGGTGGCCACAGCCAGAACAACACTGAGGGCAGATGGGTATAGGTAGGCAGACCCAGTGCCAGTGTGGGCACCTCGGTACAGAAACATGGTGTGCCCACGCCCTGGTGAGGGGCACCCAGCCACGGGGTCAGCCGTTGTACAGCCCAAACTTTTTTCGCATTAAAATCTGACACAGGTTTTACTTTAGTTACACCTGCGCTGCGACCCCCCCAGATGTCACACACCTGTCATTTGTCTCCCTGTGACTCACCAATCCAGATGCCCGTCGGGCTGCCAGAAGCACAGCATCCGTGACGGATCGAGGAGCCCGGGGCCGGCGGTCTGGCCTTGGCGGTCTGGCCTCGGCGGTCTGCAGAAACCAAAACATTTGCCTCTGACGGTCATTACTTAAAAATAACCCTCTGCTTAACGTAATAGCTGGGAATGCAGAGAGAGAAATGAGCTGCTTCCTTCATCGCTCCTGTCCGCGGCAGCCGGGTTGCCTGACATAAATGGCCATTAACGAGTGAAAAAATAGAGGAGCCCTCAAATTAAAAAAAATAAATGTATTACTTGTGCACTTCGTGCATACAGAGCAGGGAAATTAAATGGTCGGTCATGTACACACGCAACTACCCAGTCACAGAAGAAGGAGAATTTCCAGGGCAAAGGTCAACACCGGCATCATTTGTACTCTTGGCTGAGACTAGACGATAAGGGTAACGCTGTGGATATATGCGTGCATGATAATTAAAGCATTTGCATGGCTATCTGGCACAGGACACCCTCTCAGGCGTGCAAGTCACCTCCCAGTGCATAACCCCAACAATATGGACCTTTCAGCCTCTGGATTTTTCATGCTCAAAGGTGAGTAGCATTAAAATTTTTAGCAGTTAGCTCATGCCTCGGGGGACCGGTCTGCTCATTAAGACCCTGGTTAACGAGCAATTTGTGACTCCAGGATAAAAGTTACCACCAAATTTAAAGGTGAAAAGCTGCGACGCGCTCAGACACCATATCGTGTGGGTTTAGAAAGAGGGATAAACCCTTCAGGTCATTCTTCCTTGATAGATATGAGGTTGAAAATACACCGATTTAAGCCAATGTTCAAATTTATGAAACTAAATGCCAAACATCCGGATACTACTCAATCATCTAAGTTTAGGTACCAATCTGGAACAATGAGAAGGGTCCTGTGTGTTCATTCGTTAGGTGGGTCTCCATGGCAACACACTCTGTCCTTATCAGCGTAAGAGGTAGTGTGCATCTCTCCATGTGGACGACGGTCCTCTCTGGCAATGAAGCGGGGGCCCCCTCCTGCCCCATCCACGCCCTGCGGTCACATGACACCATGCCCCCCCCGCGGCTCTCCCAGAGGCAGCACGCCAAAAGGAGCACGCTGGCCATCTGCAGCCGCAGATCAGGTGACTGAGGCGCCGTGGGCTGGCTGTCCGGCCCCGGTCGTATGCCAAGAATAACCCACCCTCCTCCCCAGTGCACACACCTCCGGCAGGGGGGTGGGGGCTTTCCCTCCAGCAGGGGGCCAGCTCTATGCTCGTAAAAACAAACATAGAGATCATCTTGAATACTTTACCTTCACAGCGCCAGCAAGAAAATGGTCCGGAGGAGAGAGCGAAAACACATGAGGAGACTCGTCCGCTCATTCGCCCTCACAGGACGTCGTGAAAGAGTCAGATATTATGAGGGCTAAATAAAAAGTGCTGAGACGTAAACACCTGGATTTACTGTCCCCGTAAGAAAGAGAGGGCCTGCCTTTCTCCCTACCAGCCAGGGGGATTCAGTCTGTAAGCCAGTATGCTAAGTGCATATCCCAGTCGATGGGGAATGTGCTGAGGGCCTTTGAGGGGTTATTAGCACATTTAATTTCCCACCAAGATGAAGAAGATGCTCTTTATCATGTAGGCCTTTTCCATCCAGGTCAGAGTACAGCTGATACCATCCCGTTATTAAAGACGAAAAAACTATATTTGGCATTCAGTATTACACGGCTAGATTTAAGTCTCTGAAAGGTAGATTATTCAAACAATACCTTCTGCGAGGTTATTTGCATTTGGCTAACAACCCCCTCCCCAACACACTGGAATGAATAGTCTTTTTAAAGCCATTTAAACATATATATTTTAAGCACATGGTTTTAAAAATAATTTTTCATGCATTGCAGACAGAAATCCATTCCGTCATACTTTGCCCACCTTCGTGAAATTGGATGAAAAAGAAAGCCTTGGTGTATTTGATAACACAGATAACAAAACAAGTTGTAAAAATGACTGCTACATATATGCTATAAAAATAAGGAAAAAACGATTTCTGCGGTATAGCGCATAATGGAGAAGAAGGCGCTCCTTCTGTTTCCCTGAAAAAAAGCTGCTGTCTTTAAATAGAGTTTTTAGTGAGGCTATTTACCGCAAGGCTGTAACCTCGGCATAGCGGGGAAGGCGCAAGCGGGATGAGGCGTTTGCCCATTTGGCTGCCAAGCAGTTGGTGGGAAACAGTGAAACTAATTTTCTCAGTTCGTGTTACAGCTGTTATCTGCATGACAAGAGAGAACAGATTGCAAATTACCGACAAAAAAAAAAAAACAAATTTCACAAAAAAAAATCATAGAAGCAAGTAGCCAAATAAATAACAGTAGAAGCTGCATTGGAATGGTATAACGATAAATAATGCTCGCCTTCAGGCTGGTTTGTGCGGCTTAATGCGGTTTTAATATCTCTGACACCAACTGGCACTGTCACGAGGGCGCTCTGTCCCTTTACCTCAGTCGGACTCAGTCTGAATTACGGAAATGTTTCTAACAATTATTTTGTAGTCTGGGGATTTCAGCCTGAAAAAGAAAGAATTTAAACCTGGAAATTACGCGACGGAATTTAGACTCGGAATCATATATATTTCTTAACATTTCAGGAATTCTTAGAGGTCTACGACCATATATTTATATTTATACATTAATATACGGATCAAGACAAACATGGCAAAGGTTAGATTTCGATAAAAGCCTGCTAATACATTAATAGATGCAAAGCTTTACAGACCGGTGAACTCCGGGCCACGGTGGCATTAAGAACTTTTGTGCTCTGCTGCCCCCTGCCTGTGGTAGAGAGAAAAGCAGAACCACAACCCCTCCGAGGTCCCTGCCTCCCAGACCCCCGTGTGTGGTCACCTTACTAACGGCGTCTCAACAGGGTCGGCGACAGAGTGGTGCAACAGTTGCGGAGGCACCGGACCTCACCGTCTGGGCCGAGTTGCCAGGTCCGCGGTTTTCCCGCCCAATTGGGCTAGTTTGAAAATACAGTTGTGTGTGTATTTATTTTTCCTCACTGACTGTATACCAATAGACTAAACCAGGATTGGAGAGCGAGCAGCTGATAAGATAAGACTGTCTGCGCTGCTCTACCGAACATGGCCACGTTGCTTTTACCAGAAAATTCTGACCAGGTATAAAATAAATATAGGCTATAGGGCCATTTATCACAACAGAAATGCGACCATACTCGGAGATTTAGTTAACAGTGATCGCGGTTCTGTTTCATAGTTTACCAAGTGCTTTCTACAATGTGTAAAGAAACCCCGCTCCACCCAGTGTGTTATTCAAACACGTTGATAGTCGCATTGCCTTTGGATTGCAACTGTTCCTAATTGCATTTGCAGTTTTAATAATAAAAAATATTAAATTAAAACAAATTGTGTTTTCCCTGCTGTACTGAAGCTGCACCCAAAACTTTGGTTTGTACCGAACCCTGAATTTTGTGTATTGTTACACCCCTACTAAATATTCACTGGAAATTCACTTAATCTAATGATTTATTTTATTCTACTGGCCTAGGGCTGGACTCTGAACCAGTTGGCTTGCCCTTGGCCCCACCCCTCCATAGAGGCACGCCTGCCTCTAATCTCCTATTTCACTTTCCACTTTCTCACCAGCCTTTAAGCTTCTGCCCCCAGGCCCCGGTTCCCAGTCCTCCGATGTTTTCTGATTCATTATAGCAATTCAGTAATTAATGCAGCGACATGGGATTATGTCGCGGTAAAATAAAGTGCCCTGTGTCACCGAGCCACCGCTCAGGGACGGCATTAAGACCGAGGCCTGCCCCCTCACTCCCCCCAATCTCCAACCTGTAGCAGCTCGCTAAAGGAGTGCGAGCCACACAAACGGGGGCCACTGCGCTTACTTACTTATTTCTCTACATTCCCCATTTCTCATTATTAACATCAGTAATGCAGGGCTAGTAATACAGCAGTATCAGTAACAGCAGTAATATAGTAAGATAGTACAGTCAGTAACATGTTATAATATAGTACAGTAATATCAGTAATACAGTAGTATAGCAGTATCAGTAATACAGTATAGTATAGTAACATCAGTAATACAAGCAGCGCACACTCTTTAAAAAAACGCTAACAATGATAGGGAGAAATGTTTAATATGAAATATATGAAATACAATATATGAAATCTGCATTACCAAAAATAAATTGTCAATATAAATTATAATCCTAGATGACATCAGATGTTGTATCCACCTATTATTTTTGCTCATTTTTATTTATTTGTAATAACTAAAATGACCATTTCTGTTGGAACTTGGAGGCTTGATTCACAGTGTCAGTACTAAATTATGTTAAAAACTGCGCATTCCCAGTACTAACAAACAACCACGACCGGCCTGTTACATCAATAAAAAAAAATCAAATATTTAGTTTCAGCGTGTGGAATTACTAAAGCGCCGACTGTGTACGAAGGAAAGGAAAAGAAAACGCAGAAACCGCATTTGTTGATGGTCCTACAGAAAGAATGTCCTTAACACAGTCCTACTGTATAAGTGGCTGTCATTTGAGCCCCCGTGTCCTCGCCACCTCCCATTTATCTTTCATGGAGTGGGATTTAACCTTAATCTAAATATTATATATGAGAATCGTAATGTAATTGGTATTCTGGCGCCCCCAGCTGGCCGCTCAGATAATATGCTATTTATTGCTCCTTCGTACTCCAGGAAAAGAGTAATTCTGGTGAAAAAGTGGTGACGGAGGGACTTACCGCTTTTCATTTAGCCTAGTCTCTATACTTTTTCAGTACATTTATTAGAATACGAGATATCACAAATTTGTAATTAAGAAACGTACAGTCACTGTGGCGTCCAGTGGACGCCTTTCCCTGTCACTGTCATGCAGGATGGCAGGTGATACCTCAGCTGTAAACATTGAACGGGGTAAATAAAAATGTAACGATACATATGACACAAATAAGATAGCGGCGTGTTCTCCCAGCAGAGCCATGATACCTGACTGAGCCGAATCACATGAGCAGAGTAAATACATTTAGATGCGTGTTCTGCATGCGTTAGAGTGCATATCAGGGTAACGCTTTACTTAAGGGGTACAAATACTTGGTAGTAACTCAGTTACTACTGAAGTACAAATAATGAACAAATATAGAAGCTACTAGAGATAAAAATATATGTCATGATTCATTAATGATGCATAAATTAAGTTACGACGGGTAATAACAAAGGAGGGGTGAGAGGGATGATCCACTGAGTGGCTCTCAACGGAAATGGGAATTATAAAAAAAAGAACACAAAAGGCGGGAACCAGGAAATAAAGGGAACACGGGGAGTCAAGGACAAAACAGGGAAAATTAGAACTAACAGTAACCACAAAGTAATATAGCTAGGGAACAGAGCAAAACAGGGTAGCAAGGAACCGAACCTGACCACAGCTACAAATATGCAGTAAGAACAATGACAGACAAATGAAGAGAATGAGGTAAAGGGGCACAGACTGACGTGGGTGGAGTGGTGGCTCTGAGTCTGGGGATCTGCATGAGCAAGAGGTTCAAGCCCTGAGAATGGCAGCTACAAACACACAGTAACAATGACAGACAAAGGAGCAGAATGATGGCAGAGGCACTTAAATCATACAAGTGGCAGTTGTGGGACATATAACCAAAAACAAACAATCAGCAAAGGTGTAGGACAATGAGCGAGAGGTAAAGCAAATTACAAGCACAAAAACCAGAGGCGAATCTCTCTACCAGGAATCCAAAGACTGTATTTGTGATCTTGGCAAGACAGGTCTTTGTAACTTGCCTTCCAAGAAGAAACTGTGGGGACCCCCAATCATAGGATTGGTCTTGTTTGGTGAGGAATGCAGCTGATGTACCCTTTATATTTCAGGCAGAGCAAGACCAACGTCCGGGGATTTCTATGGTCCTCGGTACTTGTGTTCTTAGTATCGGAGCTGGCCTTTGGCAATGAAGTATTACATAAAATGAGAACACAGATACGGTCAAGTATTCGCCCCAGGAAACCTTAGCAACAAAGGGTAATGAAGGGCTACCAACACACACTAGGGAAGACTGTAGGAGTGTTAGTCTAAGCAGAGCATTTTTTACAAAGCACAAGCAAGTTAAACCTAAAGCAAGGACACAAAGCAAAGACAAAAGCATGCGTGAAGGAAAACAGCAAATTAATAAATATTAAATAATAGGTGAGTCTTAATCTATATATTAATATATACAATAATATTTATGGACTTTGCATGGTATTTGCTTGCTTGTTTGTTTTATATTGCACAGAACAAGCTTCCCGTAGACAATCCCTATGCTCACCTCAAACAAATGCAAAATCACAAATTATATGCATTTAGATGAGAGAAGCAGTTAAAGGAACGTTGCAGGCAGGCAGGGTTAGGGAAGCTGCCCACTTAGGCTTCCCCCCAAACATCTCATCTTCACACACCCTGAAATAAGAGCTTGATGTTTGTTAATAGTTCTGTCCTTCAGCCAAGCCGGCTAGATACCAGTCAGCATTGCACAAGGCACCACATTTTGATGATAAATGTTACATTACGGAAATGGAGGATCAAATGCCGTGTAAGTCGGTCAAAATAAAGTACAACGTATGGAAAGGCTGACGTTAATTGTGCATTGACACAGAACAGCAAGGGCAAAGTGAGAATGCATATACAACACTATAATAAAATAATATAAAATTAATTCCATACCATTTTCACTTCATTTTTTCCCATTAGAAAAAAATCTTGTCGGATATCTATTGCTGGGATCCAAACTCTGAGGTTGTGTAAAGATTAGATTGTGTGACTGTGCATGGAGATTAATTCATGTGATCAGGGCACCATTTAGTGTAAAAGATCGTGCAGGAAGATATTTTTTTTCTCAGTAACTGTTGAGCAATGTTTGATTGCATTTGACTAATTATCTGTTTATTAAACAACGTAACCTTCTTTGGCATTTACAGTAAAACACAGAATCTGCTGGAAAAAAATGCTACTTATTTGTTTTAGATTACAGCCGATATTTTAAAAAGCCTTTGATGGTAATGGCTGATCTATGAGCTTGACAAATGATATGACATGATAACGTAGAAACTTACGTGAAGTATTAAAATATATATTAAAAGTGAATTGTCCATATATAGTTTAAATGAAAAATTAATAAGATTTTAAAAGTATTCTCCCCACTGTGTGCACAAAGACCGGTTAATGCAGATCTGTAATAAGTGTTTTGAATTATTTTTATTGACCCATCCAATACGGCGGCCTAGAGTGACCCAGGGGACACATGCAGACTGGCTCTGCGTCACGCAGCAGGTCAGAGAGAAGGCAGGTGCACGTGTCTCCCAGTCTCACCCAAACAGAATGGAAAACAGCAGCTGCTCGAGCAGCAGTGATGACACAGATTCGCACAAAACGCCACCTGTAAAATAGTCCTGTGCAAATGCACGTTTGGGGGCCAGCCGACGTTATTTATTTATTTGCTTGTCTATTTGTTTGTTTGTTTATTTAAATATAGAAACATACACTGAACATAATTTCAAGGAACCTGGGGCAGGTTGGGTCAGAGTCTCACGTCAGCTTTCTATGGTGACTCCCTGTGTCATGTGATGCCTGTATGTAATTGGAGGATTCACTTAACGAAGGATCCCTTTAAAGTCATTTGACCGCAGTGCCTTTTTAACTGAGAATCGTTGTGTTTCTATTTGTTTGCCTGCGTTTGTCTTTACTGAGGGACACAGGTTCATGTTTCCCACGCCGGGCTGTTTGTTTTGGGGGGGGGGGGGGTGGTTGGCTGATGCAAAGTTTCCGTATGGTGTTCTGGCCCATGCCGGTGGGAAATGCCAAAGGTGCGACGGCCGTTGCGACCCCACCCTGCTTTCCCCACACGTACGTAAGATCACCGGAGAAGAGCGAGCTGCAATGTGCAGTGTAGCGACAGGACATGTGAGTCACGCAATGCAGGGCGGCTGGCCGCATCGCAACAGCAAACATGCTTTATTCTGCATTCTGTTCTTCACAAAACCGAACATAAACTCAACTCAACTCAACCTTTATTTATATAGCACCTTACAGACGTGACTCATGTCACCAAAGTGCTGTACAACACTGAACAAGTGTTGTGTTTTATTAACTCCTCTTTATTGATATTATTGGCTTACACTTCATGCTAAAATAATGGCAGTAAACTGCCATGTCAGCAGAGGGGGGGGGGGGGCAGTCAGGGGCCCCAGGGTGTCTTCTCCTTTTCTCCTAGGGCCCCCATTGTCCACACAATCACTACTGGGTGCAATGAAAGTATCTGTTTACAGGAAGATGCTAGACAATGTATAATAATATTGATATTACGTTATGAAATCATACAGGACATAAATGATATGGAAACACTTATTTATAATCAGTCATGCCTGCAGTGGATGGGATTGCAGGAGGGATCGGGTAGTACATGGTATGTTAATGTCACCATCCCACCAAACGCCGTGCACTGTACTCCTGAAAGGCTTCAGAGTTTGATCGCTTTCTGCACTGAACTGGACCCTGAGGTGTCCTGAGTAACTACCTTGGAAAAGTGGTGTTCTTTGAACAGCTTATCTTTGCCTGTTTGTTGGAGCCATCAGCAGCACGAGAGCCTAAAAATAACTGGCACAGCAGTCTTGGGGTAGATAATGAGATGAGGGATTTCTATTGGTTGACTTCATTAAGGCGTGCTCTTTAAAAGGGAGAACAGAGCAAGAGTCTAGTCAGTCAGGCAACATGAAGATCCTCCTTCTTTTGGGATTGGTGGCAGTCACTCTGGCTGAGGTGACACGTTTTGATGGGTAAATCATTGCGTCTCCCAGCACGACGTGGAGTCACAAACCTGTTATGTTTAGCTTCAGTTTGGTTTCTCTTTCTTCTCCTTTCTCTTTAGAGGAAAGGTGTATCGCCTCAAGCCAAAAACTGAAGAGCATGTGGAGATCATTAAGGAAATCGGAGACGAGTTTCAGGTAGACTAATCGCCTTGAAAGAACATCCAGAAAGACCAGAGGTGTAGCGAGAAAGATTAAGCCAAAGTACAGTGAGGATGCTTATGAGACGTCTCCTTAACCTTTGATGGGTGTTTTGTGAACCCTCTAGCTGGATTTCTGGATCCCCAGCAAGGCTGACCAGGTGACCATCAGATCCAATGTGGACGTTCGTGTTGGTGCCGCCTATATCGACCACATCAACGTTGTTCTGCAGCAAACTGAGATAGAGCACGAGTACGTCAGTGTGTGCCAGGGTTCCTACACGTTAATAGGTTTGCTACTAGAAGCAATGAAAATTGTTTTGGTCATATGAGTTATGGATCAAATATGAGTTATACTGTCAATGTGAGGGCATATTTTGCTTAATTTATTTATGGTCATGTAGTATATCTGCAAATGTTGTGGTTATGTGATATTTTTCTTGTATCACATGAAAAAGGATACTGATCGATGACCTTCAGGCTGCGATCGACGCTCAGGTAGACAATGGGCGGATCGCCACCAAAGCCTATTCCTATGAAAAGTACAACAGCTGGGATACAGTAAGCAACTGGATCTTCCATACGGTTTTTGGTTTATTCCATTGGCTGCTAATAGTGGTCACAATAAACTGATAAAATAAATAATTGTTTTTACATTGCATTTCAGGATGCCAAAAATATTACTGGCTTGAGCTTTGCTGTCTCCCTTTGCAAGACATTGCCTCAATGATCTTTCAATTCATCTCTTCAGATCCAGTCTTGGATGGACCAAACGGTGTCAGCCAACTCTAACCTGGTTAGCAGGATGGTGATCGGCACCACATATGAGGGACAGCCCATGCACGTTCTGAAGGTAAAATCGTGGCATTTGATGAATATATTCTTAGTGTGTCATTTCATTGTATAAGCAGCACAGGGATATTGTCTGTGATTCATGGTACACTGGGTCGTGCTCTTAACATCGATGAAAGAGGGCCACTATCTACAATCCAAAGACAAGCACATAGGTGGTGTTTCTAAACTACCCATACTTGCATAAGATTGTGTGTGCATGTGTGTGCCCTGTGATGCACTGTCATTCCATATGAAACATTCCTCTGCATGGCACCCTCTGCTGGCAACAAGTGTCAGAAAACAGAGATAAAAATACAATGAGTTTTTTTCTGTTACAGTTAGGCAAACAAAGTGGGTCCAGCAAGCCTGCCATTTTCATGGACTGTGGTATCCATGCCAGGGAATGGATCTCCCCAGCCTTCTGCCAGTGGTTCGTCAAAGAGGTACCGCTGAATACAAATGACAAAATAACCTTTCTGTTGCATCTCCACGGGTTAATGTTCCAGTTGTTTGGACCTGCTTCTTTCATCCCAGGCTGTGTCTACCTATGGGACGAACTCCCAAATGACCAGGCTTTTGGACCAGATGGATGTCTATGTACTGCCCGTGTTTAACATTGATGGCTACCGGTACACGTGGAGCAATGTAGGTGATCTTTAAGACACCCTCATGGGACTTACAGTCTGTCTAAGGTCCAGTTAAAATTCTAACTGTTGCTAATGCTTTTCCTGTAATTGGAATCTGCAGAACAGAATGTGGAGGAAGACCCGTTCTAATAATCCTGGGTCCCCATGCATCGGAACCGATCCCAACCGGAATTTCAATGCTGGCTGGTGTAGTGAGTACAGATGATAAGTGCTGGACTTGACGATGTTCTCTTTATTGTCCATAGTCTTTGTTTTTTTCCTGACTGGTCCATGTGTCCTTCTAAGCAATACTGTTCCTCTAGTGTGCAAGCCATTTAGGAGATACCAAACCATTACATTTCTCCCCAGCCGTTGGAGCTTCCAAAAACCCCTGCAGTGACACCTACTGCGGCTCCAAACCGGAGTCTGAGGTGGAGGTTAAAGCCGTGGCAGACTTCCTCCGCAAGAACAAGTCAATCATCAAGACCTACTTGACCATCCACTCCTACTCCCAGCTTCTGCTGTTCCCCTACTCCTACACCACGGCACTGGCACCTAACCACGTTGAACTGGTATGGCTACGACTCTGACTTTGGAAAATGGTGCTGGAGTGGAAACCAAACTCCCCCCCTCGGGTTTTATTAACAGGCTGATGTTCATCAGCAAAAAAGATTAAGATTTAATCAAGTATCACACAGGACCAAACCACAACCAGGCAAGACAAGCATTGTACAGATAGTATGTTGAAGTCTTCTCGACTGCACGCAGAAACCTTGACTTCGCTAACATGAGCGTGATCTACAGACAGGGTTACCAACCCATCTCCTTTGCCGACAGTCCAAAGACCTTCATCACTAGTATCCTATGCTATCTTACATCTCATCTCAGGCTCGTGGACATCTCTTCTTCATGTTCTTCCTGCATTCTGGCATCCCTCTTATCCCCCTTTCCTACTTTCATCACCTTTTCTTCTGCTTTCCATTCATTCTCCTCCCCGATCACATCAAGTGGGCCCCTCTCTCTCCTCCTGTCCGTATACACAAACCCCTCTCCTCATGCCGCCTCCATGTTGGTGACAGCACTGTGTTCCTCTCTAAGCACCTTCCTACAATCCCCCTCCAGATGCATGTGGCTACGGGCGCCGCTGCTGCCTTGAAGTCCCTCTATGGCACCCAGTACACCTGTGGCCCTGCAGCTGAAACGATCTGTGAGTACAACACTCAGAAGAGCCAGCTTCTCTAATGTTTGTCCTTCTGCCAGGCAAAGGGTGCTTCTCGAGCCTTCAGGTAGAAGCACAACTTTGTAGAATAACTAACTGAATGACGTGACTGAAGTACTGATGAATGGAGCATAGAAGCTTTAGCTCAGCCATGGTCTAATTCAGGTTTTATGATTTCTTAGAAACCTTCGGCAATACTGCTCCTGTCTAATAGCATGTTTAATGTTTGTTGACCCTTCTGCACACAGTCGTCTTGCTTTATTGTAGCTGATTCATTTTCTACTGTGGATGCCGGACGCAGGTCCCATTTGGCCGCTCCATTTGTCCGCCGCTTGTCTGTGTTTTCCAGACCTTGCTGCCGGGGGCTCTGACGACTGGGCCTATGACCTAGGGGTTAAGTACGCCTACACCTTTGAGCTGCGTGACACTGGCCGCTATGGCTTCCTGCTCCCCGAGTCGCAGATAAAGCCCACGTGCCAGGAGACCATGCTGGCTGTCATGTATATTGCCGACTATGTGCTCAACAGCCTGTAATAGGGCTGTTCATAGCTCACATCAGTGTACTATACATGCCCCCCCCCCCAATTTCCTGAAATTGGACTGAAAATAATTGTCACACACAGATATTTTGGCTAGAGTGAATAAATAAAATATTGAATCTAAGTCTGGGGGGTTTGGAGTGTGTTGGATGCATCTGGTTCTTTTTAAATATAAAAGGTGTTCTGGGAAAAAAGCAAACAACCAAGCACTTTAGAAGGCTGTTCAAACCAAGTGTAGTGGCACCAGGAAACTGAGGGGTTTATTGGGGTTTACAGACCGTAAAAGTTACATTCCATCCAAAATGTAGCACTGTACAATTATACAACAAAAGGTTACCTAAACAGGTTTACAATTAAGAAAATGCATAAATGTAATAAAAGGATGTGCTGAATTAACTGATTAATCAATAGATAGATAGATAGATAGATAGATAGATAGATCTTTATGGTCATTGTGATTAAAACAATGAAAATTTCTCCAATGCTGCATAATATCCAGAATATTAAAACAGAGCATATAAAAAAGACAACTTATACATTTAAGTACTAAACTATAGAACATAGTGCAGCAGTGAAAAAATAATCTTGCTCCCTAACACTAAAGTAACCTCATACTCAGCTGGTTTACACCATTCTGGCCTTTGATCGCTTCAGTCTATGAAGCCCATGTACTCATCAAAGCTCTACCTCATCAAATAAGCACACTGCAAACGGCCTGTGCTGCTGATGGTAGTTAATTCTCATCTAGATAAGCTGTCTATGTTACTACAGTACAGCCAGCCCTTGTAAAGCGAACGGTCGAGGGGTACATTCAAACAGAACAGAGAGGCTTCATTACTCCTTTGACTCGGGAGATGAAGGAAGTAGCCAGGAGTCCTTGCCAATCGCAGTGTGAAATTAAGCAGAATGTACTGGGCGTGTGCAGGCAGCTCATGGATTTGGGGCACCTGGCACGACCACCAAACTCAGAGACTCCCTTACTTGTCCAAACAGAACCAAGAGTCCCAACAGAATCCTGAATAAACTTTAAATTCGAATGTGATCTTCCCCAGGTGCCATATTGTCAGATATTTTGGCCAGATCCTTCTAAATTACTTTTTTTATTGTGTTTAGGCAGACCTGAGCTAGACCTGACCACCATACCTAGTGAGGTCTGTTTGTGGCATTCAAAAGGAGATGCAGAAACAGAGAAGTATGTGTCCATAAACGATTTCTGAATCCCGTTCACTTGTGTTATCTGCTCTGGAATAAGCTTGGCACCACAGGGGACCAGAATAGGACTGGATGTGTTAGAAATGTCTTGCCGACAGGGGTAACATGCTGGTGTGCTGGTTAGCAATGTTGCCTCAGACCTCTAGAGGCTTGGATTTGAGTCTCTGCTCCAGTTCTACGCATGTCGAGTTTGTATGTTCTCCCTGTATTGTCATGGGATGTCCACGAAGTTCTCTGGTCAGGAAATGTAGAAGGATGGTGTTCACCAGACCTCAAAAGCCCTCTGCTGTCAGGGGGAGCAGGAGCTTCACATTCTGCTTCAAACATGCCATTAAGCCCCTTAATTTCATGCCTTTTGTTGTCTGTAGCAAACAAGGCTTGCAGATCCAGGAGGAGTTTCTTAAAACTCAGGAGTCCATCTTCCAGAACAGCGAGTAACAGAAGCTCAAGTGATTTATCACAATTTTTCCTGTTTATTTCTGGATTGGGGTTTCAATTGAAAGATTGTTGGTTCGAATCCCCAACCAGCAAGGCACCACTGAGGTACCCTGAGCAAAGTACCGCCCCGAAGCACTGCTCCCTGGGCCCTGAATTAGTTGCCCCCTGCTATGTCTCAACGTCACATATCAAAGATCAAAGATAGTTTTTTGGTAATTCACATTTTATGTGCAAGACATACATGAGAACTGAAATTACGTTTCTCGCTCACTGGTGTGTGTACCGTCCAATTACAAAATTATTGACATTCTATAGAAAACAAGACAGATATCAAGACACAGGACAAACTGACAAGGCCAGAGACAAATCGGCAAGTGCAGATGGTACGAAGTGCAAATGGGAACAATATATGGTCAGTCGTGCAAATGATAACAATTTAAAAGGCAGTTGTGCAAATGATAACAATTTAAAAGGCAGTTGTGCAAATGATAACAATTTAAAAGGCAGTTGTGCAAATGGTAAACAGATAAGGAAGTGATGCATATGGTTAAATGCAGACAAATACATTTATAAATGTATACAGTAAATGCAGGCTAAATACTAATGGGTTAAATGCAGAGGACACATTATGTTGTTGTGCACTGTGTGCTGTGGCGTGTCTACAATGACCATTGATCACTAAATTCTACATTCTAAATATTGAATCATTTGATTAAATCATGTGTTCATGGTAAATTATTAAGTTGCCCTTTTGCTGCCACTAGATGGCAGAAGTACGCCAACATTAAAACAAATACAAACTATATGACGCCCACAATAATAAAAGTTACTCCCAGAAACATGAAACAAACTTAAATAGCAATTCGGTTAATTCATACGCTTTTGTGAAGGGCCACATATAAAATTGTCAGATATGAAGTACACTATACTATGTGAAACAACCCATTTGTAAAATAATATATAATACAACACAACACATAGAGGAGTCACGTATTTAGTCATTCACAGTGTTACCAGTAGTACCAATAGCAGGAGTAGTAGTAGCAATATGTTGAGCAGCGTATTATAAAATATATTAGCTATAGCTATGTGTAAATCTGTGGAGTTGCACAGTTCTTGTACCTGGAGCACATTTCACGACTTTTTTAGTTTTGGTGGGTGGGTGTGTCTGGCTACAGATACAAACGGTCACATGATCGTGGGTATTTAAGACGCTCGCCTCCCCTCTTGCTGAAACCGGAGTTGTCGGGGCAGGTATCTCATCTCTCATCTATCCGTTTGTCTCTCCATCCGTCTCGCCATCCTCGGGCTTTGGGCTGCACCATCGGCCCCGACATCATGACAGGTGGGTGAAACTTTACGAGTGGTTTTGCCCCTTTTTGCAACTTAATTACACAGGAACCGTAGGTCGTTGTCAGATCATGTTTCAAATAGATGAGTTTGAAACGTGTGTGTGTGTGTGTTCTTGGCGCAACATGTTGGTGGATGTGATTGAAAGTGCTTACCGTTTGCTTTCACTTTATTTTTTTCTGTAGTTTTGCTTGCAGTCCTGAAATCGGGAGAAGGAAGTGACCCTTTTTCGTGCACTTTTTTTTTTTTTTTTTTTTTTTTGCGTGTACCTTGCCGTTATGGTGCTTTTGGATCCTAAGGTCCCGCTCTTAATACCGCAAGCAGCATGTCTGCTCCAAGAGCGGAAATTGCTTTTCTTTCCCCACCTACTTCAGTCACTTAAGCACGTACGCCGCATCTGTTTGCTGTTATGTCAAAGTAGGAAGGAGTGCTTGCGGATATTTCACATCAAATATTATGGTGGCGGCAATTTAAAACTTTCTTTTTCTTCTTATCGCTGGACGTGGTTTTTTTTTTTTTTTTTTTTTTTTTTTTTTTTTTTTTTTTTGTTTTTTTTTGGTGTTTTTGGGTATTAAATAGGAGGTATAAAAAAAAAGTTTTTTTTTTGTTAAAAAAATTTTTTATATTTTTTTTTTTTTTTGTTTTTCTTGCTTGTCCTTTTTTTATTTCATACGTAATTTTTTTTTGTTACTTTTTTTTTTTTTTTTTTTTTTTTTTTTTTTTTTTTTTTTTTTTTCCTTTTTGGAGGCTTAGTAGCGATAATGCTCGCCTGTACATACAAATAGTTTGATTTCTGGAAATACAATTTGTTAGATCATGGTGTTCTCCGAGTGTAAAGGGGTCTTGGTTTACTTTGCTGATGTACATGCTTCGTGCATGATGGGGAAAGGGTTTTTGTCAAGATGTGACACTGGGACAAAGCTGAAATGGATTTTGAGTTTAATCAATACTTTAGAGTTTAATTGCCTCTGTGTGGTGACGTTGGTTGCGTAGGCGCTGTTATTCATTCTCTCTCTCGAGCTCAATGTTGTTCTGTACATTAACATGGCCGTAATGTTTTCTGTGCATGTGGGGAGATCTGTATGATATCGGAATTTGGCGTATTTACAAGAATACAGATCCTCCTGCGTTCTTGTGTAATTTGTCTTGTGTGGTGGTTTTTTTTTTTTTTTTTTTTTTTTTTTTTTTTTGCCCAGACCAAGCATTTGTGACTCTAGCCACAAGTGACAGCTATGCAAAGGGAGCGCTGGTCCTTGGGAGGTCTTTACGGGACCATCGGACCACCAGGAATTTGGCGGTGCTTGTTGGCCCCCATGTGTCTGAGCCTTTCAGGTACTGCTTGGTAACTTGTGCTCTTGGACTTTCAAAGTGAAACCAGTTTCAACCAAGTTGAAACTGATCGAATTAATTTTCTCAAGCTTTCATGTTGCTGACATGCTACTTACCAATAACTCTACCTCCACAGAGAAATGCTTAGTCTGCGCTATTCCATGTCATTGGTTATTTTTGTGATTTTGCAAATGTTGCAAAAAATTTCCTGTTTCACCGCCCCCCCCACCAGGGAGGCACTTCGTGGGATCTTTGACGAGGTCAGACTTGTGGATGTCATGGACAGTGGGGATTCTGCTCACCTGGCTCTGATGAAGAGACCTGACCTGGGTGTCACCTTCACCAAGCTGCACTGCTGGACGTTGACTCGCTATTCCAAATGCGTGTTTATGGATGCAGACACTATGGTTAGTGCCAAACGCACGGTTCACAGGTGGCGATGTGGCTTCATGACAGTCATCTGGTGTCTGAGCCTTGGTGATCTTTGTAGCCATGATTTTATTTTTCCCACACCATGTTTGATGCTGAACATCTGTAGCAGTTTGAAGGCATTCTTCTCTCACAGGTGCTGTCGAATGTAGATGAGCTGTTTGAGCGGGAGGAGCTCTCTGCTGCCCCAGACCCTGGCTGGCCAGACTGCTTCAACTCGGGCGTCTTTGTGTTTCGACCATCCAATGAAACCTATGGGAAGCTTCTCCAATACTGTACAGAACACGGCAGCTTTGACGGCAAGTATTTAGACCAGTCATTCCAAGTTTGAGATTCAACAGGGGGAGGGATTTGCCAAAAATCGCCATTCAACCCTGGGGGATGAGCGCATGACCCATACTAAATAGCACTGTGCTTATAATATTTAAGGTCTTCAATACTTCTATGTACCTCTAGAATAGTATTGGGATTAAATCTGTTATTGTAGCATAACAAGGTGCTATTTACATTTCACTTCCTGCTGTATAAACTGCAGGCTTAGTGTCTGGCTGGAGTTACTGGAATTTAAGGCTTGAGGTCCCTTTGTATGGGGGGGGGGGGGGGGGGGGTGTTTTGTGGACAACTCTGCTGTTGTCAGCCGTAGCTACTTGATCAAGTCTGGTGTTTTCAGTGCAAGGCTCCTGTTTATTGTTGCAGTGGTGCTTTTTCAGCTTTCTGTTGACATCCTGGTGAATTGCATCTTTATTTCCCCCAACCCATAATTCTCCAGCTTGACACAACCAGTAAATAACAAATCCTTTAATGTGGGGAATTCTAAATCAACCTGGCTCATTGGTGCTGCTTTTGGTGTAAGGATGAGCTAGCCTGGCATTGTGTAACTTCTGGCAATGGGGCACTGAGTTGTTGACTCATCAAAATGGTTGGGCCACATGAGTACTTGGCACTGGTCCTTTGGTGAAAACAAAAATCCCTTTCTTGGGCAACTCTGTTTAATGTTGGCAAAGGCTTGTTACCAAGTGATTCCATAAGGTAATCTTGTTGGACTTGTATGAATGAATCCACTCAGGTTTTACGAGCCCTTCCATAAAGGAAAAGGGGAGATGTTAAAGCTTAACGCTAAGACAATCAACCAGTATCTCACTGGTCTGTGGTCTAATGGCATAAATGTCTTGGCCCCAATAACACGTGTGATCTAAACCCAGCTATCCACTTATTCCACAGTGGAGGGATTGCCATGGATTGCTTGAGGGTTAAAATCAGTCCTAACTGAAGCCTATAATCTGGCCTTGATGAAAACCCTGGAGCTGTTGCAGAAATTGCACTGGAATTAGTGACTGTCCAAAAAGTAAGGTACTCTGATGCATCCCTTAGCTGCTCTGATGCACTTCATATACCTAAGGGGGGTTCAGGCTATAATTAAAATAACAACGAGTTAGTGCTCATTTGCCTTGACGTTTCAAAATCATTCAGCCACGCCTCTCTTGCCTGATGGCTGGATGCCTAGAATGCAAATTGACCGAGTGGAATATTTAGGGTGGATGGACTGTTCCATTAATCTGGTCTGGTGTCTTCTTACCTTTCACGCTAAGCTTACCGTAAGATGTTCATCACCACCAGTCGTGTAAATTTTAAGCAAATCTTCTGTGGCATCCAGAGCTTCCTTTTGGCCAAGATGTATCCAGGCACCAACGCAGAATCCAAGGTTGTGCTGTTGGCAGCCAAGAACTTTGCTACGGTTATGGATTCCTGCTGCTGTTTTCTCAAAACGAAATGTCTGTCCATATAAAGCTATGGGCTGTCTTGTGAAAACCCTGGGGGTTCTGTGTGTAGCCAAACTGTGATGGCATGCCTATTTTTAACCTATGTTGCACAAGGCTTTCTCTCATACACTGTGAGAACTTGGGTGCTTGTTTTAATCGTGGGGTTTTGGCTGATTGTTGGATAGGACACCTTATCCTTTAATGTCAGTGTTATGGGTAGGGAAGGCATCTAATCTGAACTTTTATTTCATGGCTTCAGAAATGTAAGCAGGACTCATTTTTGAACTGTCCATAAAATTTTGATTTCTGCCTTGAGCGAACACTGAACCGTAATCTTCACAATTTTCCTGGAGTTTTATGGAGTAGTGAGCACTTAATGTACACTGACATCTCTTGGCAGCGCATCTATAGCAAACCTTTGGCGTTTTTTCTTTGGAACCAGGTGTGCGTGAATCTGCACACCCAGACTTTCAATTGCCATGAGAACTTGTCTCCAGGTGAAGGAAAGGTGGCTACATGGCAGTCGTGTAATTTCTAACCGGTGTTGCAAGTGATTAGCAAACTAGCCTGAGACCTTTTAATGATTAGCTTATGCACAGGATGCCGAACGTGTTTGGAACTGTTTGATCAAGCCAATATGTCTGAATCTCGAGTAGCTTTCATACAGAAGACCTTTTATATTGTGTTAAAGCAGTTCTCATTTCTATTAGACTCCCCAATATGAGTAATTTCCTGGGTGTTATGGGTTAATTGCACTTCACATTTCGTGCTGCCAAACTATTTTTCAGTTGGTGTAGGAAGCATCAAGCTTCTTAGCTCTGACTCCCGTAGGACTTTTCTGGACTAGGTGTTCATCTACATGGATTGCAATGGCTACATCTTTCACTTGGTTATGCGAGTCTTGTCAGATTGCAAGGATCATTTCTGCAGCAGAAATGCCATCTATTACGAAGGACCTGTGACTTCAGAAGTTCCAACAAACTAAATCTGTGCCTCTTCCCACAGGTGGAGACCAGGGAGTGTTGAATTCATTTTTCAGCAACTGGGCAACTGCAGACATTTCAAAACATCTACCCTTCATTTACAACCTCAGCAGCATCGCAATCTACTCCTACCTCCCAGCATTTAAGCAGTAAGCATCCAATTTAATGCATGTGGCTAGTGTCTTTGAAGACCATGAACTTCTTGACACGTGACTTCTGAAGGAGATGGCCCTGTGGTCACTTGGAAAAGCATTTTGGTCCCTTTGGAAATGAAGGCATGGATTACCAAGCAGATCTTGGCCATTGGTTTGTAAGAGCTGCCTCAAATGTCAGTTCCACTGCAAGGCTTTTGGAATGAGACAGTGGCTGTTACCCTCCCACACAACTATAAGGCAGCCTCATCATTGAGGAATTCTCTGGTCACCCCCAGCATGACTGTCTTTTGTGGCTTTGAGAATGTTCAATCAGTAGCATGTTGCTGCAAAGCAGATACTTTTCAACAATGGATGAATGAAGTAAATTGAATGATGTCAAGATTCTGAGAAACAAACCTGCTTTGATCCTTGTTCGTTCCAGGTATGGTAGCAATGCGAAGGTGGTTCATTTCTTGGGGAAAACCAAGCCATGGAGCTACACGTATGACAGCACAGGGAAGCGTGTGGTGGGGACTGTCCAGGAGTCGTCCACACATCCTGGCTTCCTGCTGAAGTGGTGGGATATCTATGCCAGCACAGTGGCACCCCTGCTGGTTAAGCTACACGGGGACCAGCTGTTCCACTCTGGATGTGTGGTAGTAAGTTTTCACCTCCTCCTATAGGACTAATTTGCAGGCCATCAAGTGTTTGGCCCTTCAGAGGTGCAATGATGCATGGCTTTAAGGTGTAATGGGTTACAGATCCTAGAACGTGACATTGGCATGAATTTTATTAACTTTTTTATTATTGCCTATAAGTCTTAACAGCATAGTGTGTACCAGTGTAAAGATCAGATGGGGGCAGGCACAGGTTGGCACATTTCCTCTTATAGAGCAACTCCTGTGTTCCCTAGGGCGAGGTTGCTGCTGGGGTGAGGCATCTTGACATTTCCCACGAAGAACTAGCCCCCATCTCCTCCGAAGAGCGAAAGCAGAGGTGGGAGCAGGGACAGGCGGATTACTTGGGAGATGATTCTTTTGACAACATTCAGAAAAAGCTGGACTCTTTCCTGAAGTGAAGATGGAGGTCCAGTCTTGCCGGATTGGGGGTGTAAACCCTGTAAATGCGTACCAATCAACACTTCTGACTCTGGCTGTGTCCTCCTGGTCATGGTAGAACCTTTAACTTGGAGTTGCTTTTGCAGAAAAGCTTCAGTCTTGAAGGACCGTAGACATAGTTGACAACTGTTGCTGTATAGACTAGTAAACCCTTATACTAGTGTAACTGCTATATAAAGTGTATAAATACTGTGTATAAGGGAATAAAGTCTTCATACAGAATGGTACCGAGATCCTTGCTTTTGTTCTTTTGTCAAGCAGAACTTGGCTTCATGCTTCCCCATTATGCCAGTCACGAAATGCCTCCTAGTGAACTGGCGACAGCTTTCAACTTTACTTTAATTGGCTATTAAACTAAATCTTGAGGCAATTTCTTCATTGCGTCAGCCCTGCAACGTATGACTTCCCTCCCTGACTCCCACGTCAAATGTTATAACGAGTTGGGTGTGTACTGTTAAATGGGAATCGCCTGCCACACTGGGGGGGTAATGGGTCACACCTCCATCTGCTCTTGCTTTGCACAGCATTGGTTGCAGATGCTGCTTGAACATCCTTATGCTCTGCCTGTGAAATGCTGCTTGTTTCCTTGTGTTTCAGCTGCATTGCCGTACGAGTTAATGTCCAGACATGACTGATCTGCGAGTCAAAGGCTTTAACGTGCAAGAAGGTGGATGGTTTTGGTCGTTGAGTGTCTTTCAATGTCCGCTAGGGAGAGTTGTACCACTATGAATTCTAGTCAAGACCAGTATTATCTTGCTTTCCTCCTTTGACATCACCCACATCCTGCTAGGAGGTGCTGATGTGCGTTCATAAGCCCTCCTGGTCATCCAGGTTTGTCCCTTTTGCTTCAGCCTATGCCTCACCAGAAACTGCACACATGGGCTCCTGCTATAAGCACGGCCTCCAATGCATGGTTTGAATCCAACAGTGCAAACGCCCATCACCCTTCAACCAATGCCTGAAGAGCAGCATTTATTGTGGCTATAGCAGGTCAAGAGATTTCTGGGGAAAATGCCATTGGTCTGCTGTTTGGCAAAACAATGGTCGTTTTTAATATTAGAGTAGTAAATGGGCTAACGAAGTGTCCATATCTTTATGCTTTTCTCAAGGGTGCTCTTAAAGTAGACCCAGCTGTATTTAATATGTAACATGAACAAATGTATTGTTTAAGCACTTATTGGCACTGGTATTTCACAATCTCGTGTTCAAATGTTAGCCAAATCATGAAGTTTAACTGTTGCTAGCTTGTATTGCAACTGTTAAACCATTAAACATTTCCTTTAATATACATTGTATTATCTCCTGAAGTAAAGCCCATTTTTTCAGACTGGAGCTGAATGTAATCATTTTCCACTGCGCTATTTCACCCAGAGCCATCAAACCAATGTGCTCAGCAGTTGAGCTGAGCTCATGAAAGTCATTAAGTTTCCTGTTTATACGTTTGGATGTTAATTAATCAGTTCTAGAATGTTGCTCAACAGCACTATATAACTGAAATCGAAGGAATTTAGCAACCCTGACCAGTACAAAAAACATCTGCAAGCTGGTACGACAGGGTGAAACTTGCAGCATTACATAAGCACTAAAATGCTTTATTATAGAATAAAAAATACTCCTTTGTAACTGATTTTTAAAAAGTCATTGAAAAAGTAAGACTAAGAAAATTACATTTTAGAGGGAAAAATGGCGGTCCTCTGCCCTTCAAGCAAGGTTTATCATTTTTTTCCTCAGGCTGCCCCCTGCTGGTGTGCAAGCAGATTGGCAGCCAGTACATGAGCATAAGGAGGGAGGGATCACGCGGCAGGTTGGGGTAAGTTAACACAGGGCATGATTATCAACAGCACAAAAGATTCTTAAATTAAGCCCTGGTTAATCACCTTAATGTCATACAATTACAGCAGGGCAATGGGATACTGGGGTAGATAAAAACGTAACTTGGTACCTTCCTGGATAAGTGTACCGTGCTTATTTTAATTTCTTAAAAATGTTAATGTGCTTCTCAAAGTTACCACCAGGGGTCTCAGTTGTACAAAAACTACACAAAGTACACATGAAATGTTATAATGAAAGGGAACAAACTCTTCCTCTAAAACCAAGCATTGCCACAGTCAGCATATGATTCATCTAACATATAGGTGCTTTATACATGCTTATGCCTGATAAAAGTATTATACATACAAGCCTGGAAACAACAAACAGTGATTTTTTAAGGTGTATTTTTAAACAAATCTGCAGTCACACTGCACCCAGGAAAATACAGAAACCAATTGGTGGCCTCACACACACACACACAAAGTCACACAGTAAGGGCAATTATTATTGAAAATAGAATGTAATAGTAATACTTTATTGATCCCCATGGAGAACTTGTGTTTTCACCTATTTACAGTTTGTCTTTTTCTGCCTGGGTGTCTGTATTGCCAGTTCAGACCATGTAGGAAGAGGACACCAGTCATTTAACATGTAAATTTATTGCAAGAGTCACATATATTCTATAACATACATGTTGTCCCCTCCAGACTCACAAAACCTTGAGTTTTCACAGTAAACCCCATTTATCTGCTCCAAGGACCCCCAGAGCCACTAGGGAAATCTATCCCAAAGAGACCAAGGCATATAAACTGCACAAACCAAGCATTCAGGTCCTGGCAAAACACCATGAAGAATACTCTGTCGTGAAGAACACTCTGTCGTGAAGAATACTCTGTTGCGAAGGGCTCAGAACACACGAAACCAAACAGAATGTATCTCAGAGTGAGAAGGACCGTTATGGTCCTCAGCAGTAACATCAAGAATTGTAAAATCACTGAATTCGCAAACAGCTTGATTTAGCTAACTAGATAATTATTCATTAGCTACACATGACAGCACAATTAACTTACACTTCAGTACATTAAGGTCACTTGAGGTTGAATATACTCTTTAGCTTTTAAGGTGAAAACATTTATCAAGTAAATCAGCCTTCTCCCAAATCTTAGTTATTCAACCAAAACAGTGGCCCTTCAAGGAGAAGCTTTCAGAAAACGCACAATCAGGCATTTACAACCAGCACTGCAAAAAGTTGATGGAAAACAGGTGAGTCACAGAAGTATGCGATAAACAAAACCTTTGGCAGAGTCAGAAACAAGTAAGGCACGTGGTAGGAATGATTCAATGGCACGATCGGTCTCTCCCTTGGGATTATAGATCCATTTATACATACATCGAAATATCCTTCAGCAAAAACTTGTCACATCGGGGACTTCAGCTTTCATTTCATATTGTTTTGATGACTTATACTCCCCCACACCTTATCTCTCTGGCCTTCTGCATAATAACTACATACCTGGGCCCTCATTTCTCATGTTGACTGAAGAGCAACTCAAGCAGATGTCATTGTGATAAAGTTCTCAGACGAGTCTGAGTGGATCTTTTCACATGTTGGACATGGTCTGGGGTTGTACAAGATTAAACAGCCTCTCTCTGAAATTGACCACCCGTAGTCATGTTTTAGATCAATCTGACAGCCAAACAAGACTACGTGAGAACCTTACACCTTCCTAGATATCTCACCCTGAAAACAGGAACCAACGCAGCAGCCATAATAGACCAGCATGGACTCAGCATCCAGAGGAAACAGGCTCAGAATGATTAGCCTCAACTCGAGCAGTGGGAGGACATTCCTGAGACAGACCTTGAAGAACAAAACACAGTAAACAGCACATTAAAGATGCAAAAATATACCACATGACAGGAGGGCTTAGAAGGCACCAGAAAGGTGCCTTCTAAGCCCCAAACCAAAGTAGGAAATGCCACACAAAATTGCAACTGGAAAATCAGCATGTGCCCCAACGATGACACCTACAAAGCCCAATCCCACAAAACAGCATCTAGGAAGACCAAACGAAAGACCAACCCGCCACACTGACAAGAACAGCAGAGGACAACGCCAGGTCAACTTCAGTTACAGCTCTGCACCAGGATCTAGTTTAGGCTGATTAGTAGTACTAGAAAATTCCCTGGAGCAGTTCAGAAGTGTTCATATTCTTAAAACAACCAGACATGGCATTTAATGGTACATTTAAAGACTTAAAATCTGTCCAATTTACAGCCCACAAACCAAACACACCCTCTGGCGTCATAAAAACAGCCAGTGATGACACTGCAAAGCCGGGCTCTGGGTCAGGCATCACTCTATAACAAAAGGTACTCGTCTGAGAACATGCCTTTATTATGCAGTGTTTATGAGCACAGAGGGAACCATGTGAATATCAGCACTGCACATTCAGAGAGAAACAACCTGACTCCCTGCCCTCTTGTCAGTGAAGGACCCCATTGATCTGATTTACTGTGATTTTAAAGATCTATGTATAGAAAGGAGAATGTGTGGTTTGCCAAGTTACATTACAGGAAGAAGTACGTGAGGGAAGCTGAAGCCCCACCCCACAGTACATTCGCAAAGGATTCTTGGCACAGCTTTATGAAGACTTTAATACATTGCATTTTGATGGCCCACAATATTATAAAAATATTAAAGTTAAAAAAAAAAGAAATATGGATACTGTTTAAGCTGAGCTAATACAACCCAACAGCTTAAACTCAGCGGTCTGGTCCAGTGCGTCCACGGTGACGCCCCTTGGCATCGCGAATGGGGACCCCGTGCGCCCATGCAGTCAGGAGGAAAGGGCCTTCACCAGATACAGTTTGTGGCCATGCTCGCTGGTAAAGATGGGTGCCCTCTTGTAGTGTTCCACCAGCTCCTCCATGGAGCTGAACCTGCGCTGGCCGATGCAGTAGAGCCCATCCTGGAGCTGCACTTTGAAGTGCTTGTTCTTGCTCTGGGCTTTCAGGGAGATGGAGAAGTCGTGGGGCTTAGAGGGGGAGAGACAGAGAGCGAGGGGGTTAGGGGGGAGCGTACGAACGGCCATGGAGCCTCTCGGGAAACACACTACGTCTCATGCGATAATTATGGCTCAGTTCCTTAAAGCTGATTTATCACCTCTAACAGGTGAGCGGTACGTCAAGATTCTGTACCGTGTGCCACATTTTGCAATGTGACGCTGCAGACGACGTCATCGCGGAATGTTCCGGAGAAGAACACTGTGCCCGTCTCACAAAGTAACACACTAGTGTTTGTAAAGCTGCTTTTGCCTTGGCTATGCGGTTTTAACTTTTAAACCTTAACATTTAAAAGTGGGTATTTCCCCAAGAAGATTCACAATAAATCAGACAGAAAAGCCAATAATATTGCTAAATTAAAAGTGTTTTAGAACTTAGAGTGTTTTCTGTGCTTTTTATGAGATGATTGGTTGGTGGACACGATGCCTTGACTGAGCCGTGACTCCTTCGGTATGTTCGGTGACTCACTGAGGATTCGCTGTCCCTGATGAGGAAGTCGCCGTCTCCGCCCCGGAGGTTGAGAGCCACCTCGGCCTGCTGCCGCGTCACTCTGCCGTAGTACCAGGGCTGGCCGGCGAAGCTGCCGGTGGCAGCGGGCTCGATGTAGTCGCAGTCAGGTGGGGGCGGCCCCGCGGCCTCGGGGGGGTCGTGGGAGTCCTGCCTCACCGTCACGTAGTTCTTGGGCACGAGGCCGACGCGGCCATCCGCCTTGCGGCACTTCCACCACTCGGGGTCGTTCTCAGGCCTCTCCAGCACGTCCATGACCTCGCCCTTCTCGAAGCTGAGCTCCTCGTCGTTGCCGGAGCCGAAGGGGTAGAGGGCCTGGACGACGTCCAGCGTGCGGCCGCCACCTTCCGGGCCGCCATGGAGGGCGCCGGCCAGCTTCTCTGTCAGCGACACGGACGGCGCCTCCGGGGAGGAGTCCAGGTCCTCGGTCACGTAGTTGGAGGGGAACCAGCCACAGTGGCCCCCGTAGCTGCCGCGCCACCAGCCGTCGCTGCACTTCTCCATGACCGTCACCCGCGTGCCCTTGACCAGCGACAGCTCATCCTCCCGCTCGGCCGTATAGCTGAACTTGACCAGCGCCGGCGCGTTCAGCTGGAAGGAGCGTTCGCCGTTGTCCGGGCTGACATCAGGGTCGGCGGTGGAGGACGCGCCGCCACTGGCTTTCCGCTTCACCTTCCCGATCCCTGCGGAGACCAGGAGAGGCTGTTGGCTCATGACTTAGCAAGGGGTTATTAACATCTCTTTGTGAGAAGGAGAAGCTTGTGAAAGTAATGGGCTAGGCTGTGAGCAAATGGGAATGATTAGAGTGGAGTTGGACTGGAGGGTGAGGGCTTCCACAATCAGCAGTCGTACCAAGGCACCCAGGGCCTCGCAGTGTGCAGAGATCAGCAGACACACTGTTATGGAGACAGTCACTACGTTAACATGCACGCTGACAAAATCGAATGACCGTGTTAGTCTGACTAAAACGGGACTTTTAAAGTACATGTAAATATGTACTGACAAATCGCACCAAATCGAATTTCTCAAAGTCCAACTAATACACCCAGATAAAAGTAACTGGGAGTCAATGTACTCCTGCATGTATATGTTAAGTCGGACTCACACCAGCCTAGGTGCTCTGCTCATCCTACACAGTTTCCCCTCCGGGTTTTGACCTGGAAGTAGCAGAAGAAGCACGGAGCATAGCAGAGGACGTATAGTACATACGAAGTGAACAGCGCCGTAAAGCTACCCAATTCACCGCTACTAAAGGGCACTTTTCCACTGCCCCAGATTGCGTACTTTCCTACCAAAAGTACAGTACTTCAAGGTGTTGATTTGCCACTGGCGTAAAAACTGGTACCGGTACCGAACGACATCACAACATGTATGAATATATTATGTAATATATTATAGACTGGATGACGTGCCATATAAATACCAAGATCACATGTTATGCACATCCAATTCTTACATTGCTAGTCAGGTAGATTAAGATCAGGGTTTTTCTCTATCTAGTATATGTTTAAAACTCAGTTTAAAGTTTACCTCCACTGTTTTTGCATGAGTGCTACATGCATTCTCTGAGACAATCATAACGATTTTCATCCTTCCTGTTTAAATCACTCCTTGGATGGGTGCGTGAGAAATTTATGTTTCATAAATACCACAATATGTATAACAAAATCACATTAGAATATTTCAAACATTTGTTGCATCTGTTCTTCCAACCAGATCGTAATTAAAGCTTGTGTCATGTCATTTGTTCACACATCCATTATTATTAACTGTATTATTTTTTTTACGTCTGTGATGTAATAGGTCAACCGGAAAAAGCCCAATACTGAAAACAGCTGTATAGCTGTATGTATCTATTGTAGCAGTCAGACATACCTCAGTAATTAAACTGATTCTCCTCCCATGCATGTATACTGGGACAAGGACAGTAGTCTGATTAAATGGTGTAGTCAAGCTATAACCGTAACTCGACTTAGCTGTGGATGTAAACGTACTGAATGTAATAAGCGAACAGCCCCCACATTGGTGTGGCCCTCTTGGCCTTGTGGAGGACACATGCTGTAATGTTCATCAACCATCGGCAGAATTCCATTCTCTGTTCCTGAATTCTTACACCCATCATCCCGTTTTGGTATGTAATGATGCATCCTGGCTTAAATATTCCCCCCAGCACAACAAAAACAGAAGCACGCCTGTATAAAGCAGAACATGCCTGAGCATGTTGTGTGTGCACAGTAACACAGATACAGCACTAAGAGACTGCGTTCTGCAAGGTGTGCTGCCAGCCGGGGTTGGGGGCCACGGCTGAGTGTCTGGAGGCGGCCAAGCTGAACCCCCCCAGCCCCTCATGGAGATGTCATGCTAAAGAGGGGTGCGGGGGGGGGGGGGTGTGTGAATAAAACCTGTTTTTAAACTAACAACAACAACAAAAAACCCATACCAACGTTACAGAACATACTGTTGGCCTCTGTGTTTGTAAATGAAGGCGTGTCAGAGTGGGTAGGGCAGAGAAATGTAAACTTTACGATGGAGAACATAACCAACGTCATCGGGCTCTGGGTGGAGTGTCTCTGAATAAAATGTGTGGTTTCATTTAAAGGTCAAAAATCAAAAGCAGCCATATTAGATCAAAAGTGTGTTGCTACCCACACACCTCACAACATGTCAAACAGCAAAGTCCGAAAGCAAGAAGCTTCGTGGTGCAGATGCACGGCACGCGACAGCTGTACAGATCTGTCTCTGGCTCTCTCAGCAAGGATGTGAATGTTCCACATGAGCATGTTGACACTGCTGTCACCATAGAGTGCTGCATTCCGTTTGCATGCAGACCCTCTAGACACACTGTTAAGTTGACCCTCTGACATGTCACAGACACGTCATTCAGAGCCAGGTTGGTTGGTACAAGGGGCATCTATTGTATGTTTGCATACAAGGTAAACTTACAGTGTCACTTTCAGCTTTGCCACCAAACAAACGCACAGAAAGACACACAAAGTCTGATCATCACCCCGATGCTTCACTGTGCTACCAGCATCTTACTTATTAAGATCGCCTGAGTCTAATAGCGCTTTCCAGGGACACCAGATGCTGTACTTGTGCTACTTCAAAACAGCACAATACATCTTGTGTTGGTTCTCTACTGGTGAACATGAGCTGGGACATTTTTACTGAATTTAAAACATGGCTAAAGCACATATCTAATTGTGATTTTTCAGGCAGATATTGCAATTTGATTTTGATTGATATTTTTTTTTTAAAAAATCAAGCTTAAGTTCAATATACAGTGTGTAATAGATTAAAAACATATGATGCAGCATTGCCATGAAATAGATACCTTCAAAATATAATGCAAGAATGAGAACTTAAACGTATGAATGTTATTACCTTTTCTGACCCTTGTGTCTTTAGTGACCCAGCACATACATATTTAAAAAATCAAGCCAGAAGTAACTTAACTGTGGAACTTTTATTGAATATCTCATTCCTTGACACTAGGAAGAATTTCTAAACACGTTAAACTGTTTACAACCATCATAAGATAAGGATGGTAGTATGACTCGGTATAGACACTGTTTCTACATTATTCAACATACTCCATTCTCATACTCATTCTCCATAACAATTTCCTAAAAAAAACGAGGCAACTATGACACGGTACGAATTAGTATATAAAGGTTAAAATCCACAATAACTTTTCATATCAGCTGAAATGCAAATAAAATAAGTATGCATTTGCCATGTTACACGTATTGATTTTAAATGTGAATGCGTATTTGCGTACCAGTTATATGCATCCCTGAACATAAAACAATTCTCAAAAGATATGTTAAGGGAAATAAACCAATATAAAAAAAAATAGTGCCAGTAAGAAAAAAATATGGATCCTGCAGCTAACGCTGCTTGGTCCTCTAATAATAGCACCTTTCTGTAAACAGTCTCTGACCATGAAATAAGTAGTTCACTTACAGCTTATTATATGGGTAAGACGTGCTATATAAAGCATACCCTAAACTGCAACCGTTGCGATTTGCTAATTATGTTGTTTCAAATCGCGATTACGATTTGAAATCGATAAATCATTCAACCACACCGTAAGTCAATGTAAAAGGGAAAGTACCATATTTTTGTACCAATAGTACAATATCTAGTGTTGTGGAAAAGAGAGCAGAGCTATGGCTTACAGTACAAGCTCACCATGGCTTAAAAGGACAGGGTGCTTAGTGTGGTTGACACCATGGGTGTGAACTCTAAAACAAGCTGTTTAAACAGCTGCAACGATAATCACCATCTGTACCAAACCCGAGACAGCTGATAAATTTGATCTGATGAAAACCACACTTGGGCTTTACCTGACCATGAAGAGCATCATCTTTTTCATTTCCTGCACATGCATTAGCTGCTTAAATGGGCTGAATGAGATAGCAGGTGGACTGTAGCATTCTTATAGTGGCCCCATGGAGAGCCACTCCACACTGCCCTCAGGTGAAAGGTCAAGGCACTGCATGTATGATAACTCTTTGACAGCTCAATAGACCATAGGAGAAAACCTATTAGTTAAGTTCTCCCCAAACGAGCTTGATGGGCCGAATGGCCCCCTCTCGTTTGTTAATTTCTTATGTTCTTATGTTCTCCTGAATGTCCCCTTAACAGCAGTTTGTGACTATCGGAAGGTTCCACTGCCAACATGGTGTCGACCATATTACATCCTGACCTCACTGGCTTATCAACTGCCAAACACTCGCTGCTCAGCAGGACACATTGTCTGCTCCTGGCAGACGCTGAACAAGACCAAAGTGGCACAGGAAACAAGAACCAGGGAGATACCATAGGGTGTTTTTAAGCGGCATGCGATAAAGCTGGGATCCAAACCCACAGAGAGAAGACATTCTATGTGCTTGCTGAGGCAGAGGCCCAGGTACAAGGTGTCACTAGGCAGACACACACACACCGATCATACAACATCCACATGTGTCGACACATCGGTCTTAATCTCGTCACTCTTAGTACTGCATGTAGGGCAAGCATACCATCTCTCTTCCAAAAAACGGTAAACTGTGAGGGCAGAGCTATAGGTTACAGCACCAACTCACCATGGCTTAAAAATACAGGGTGTTTGGTGGAGTAGACGGGCACATTTATCCCATATATCCATATCTCAATCAGTCGATCGGTCAATCAATCAATCAATCATTCTATCACCCCGAGCCAGCCCCCATCCCTAACCTTAATCAAAAGTAACCAAACAAAACAAGAGTTTTTTGATAGATAAAAATCAAATTGAGGTTATCCTTTTGGGGACTGAACAATGTTCCTACAAGGTAAAACGTTATAGGACTTTATCACATTGTGGGAAAATCTGGTCCCCATAATGTAATACTTACACACACACACACACACACACACACACACACACACACACGCATCCCTTCATCCATCACACTCTATGGTTCATAGACTTTCTAGAACTGAGAAGATACCCTCTAGGGCAGGGGTGTCAAACTCCAGTCCCGGGGGGCTGCAGCCCTGTGTACCTTAGTTATTTTCCAGTTCCACCACAAATGATTCAGCTCAACAGCTATGTGGTCATTAGCACAAGGAGTTGAATCAGGTGTGTTAAACGAAGGGAAACCCAAAAATGTGCAGGGTTCCGGCCCCCCAGGACTGGAGTCTGACACCTGTGCTCGAGGGCAAACTACACACACTGGGCCTGAGACCTACAGGTCAAACAAACCGGTGGGGAGCATCACTCCATCACAGAGAAGAGCAAGCTGAGTAAAGCTTGTGGATTACATTCAGATAAAAAAAATTATTTGGGGGATGGGGGGGCAAAAACACCCCTCCATGCTTAAATAAAATATTTAATCCCCCCCCCCCCAAATCTTATGAGTGGTAAATCCAAGCATTTCAAATATAGAGCTTAATAGCTGGTTAGGTGAGTGAGAACAGTGAGCTTAAAAACACACCAGCTTTCACTCCCACCACGCCTGTAATCGGTCCTCCAACTCCCCTGAATTGTGGAGCGCTTGGTTCGGAAGCGGACGAATGATCATTTCCCAGAGAGAGCTACATCCGATTCGACAGGGTATGAAAACAATGTGCCCCCTAAAAATAGATCAGGGCCAAAGGAGAGGAGGGGAGGGCAAGTCTGAAACATGAGCAGTGTTCAGAATATCACCACCGGCACCTTCCACATTAAAAATACCTGCAAAGAATTCAGAACACAACCACAGGCACCTTCCATGTTAAAATACCCACCCAGCATTCAGAACACAACCACAGGCACCTTCCACATTAAAATACCCATCCAGAATTCAGAACACAACCACAGGCACCTTCCATGTTAAAATACCCGCCCAGAGTTCAGAACACAACCACAGGTACCTTCCATGTTAAAATACCCACACAGCATTCAGAACACAACCACAGGCACCTTCCATGTTAAAATACCCGCCCAGAATTCAGAACACAACCACAGGTACCTTCCATGTTAAAATACCTGCCCAGAATTCAGAACACAACCACAGGCACCTTCCACGTTAAAATACCCGGCCAGAATTCAGAACACAACCACAGGTACCTTCCATGTTAAAATACCCGCCCAGAATTCAGAACACAACCACAAGCACCTTCCACATTAAAAATACCCGCCCAGAATTCCAAAAACCACTGCAGGCACCATCCATGGTAAAATACTCAGCACTCAGAATACAGAAACAGGAGCTGTCCACATTGAAAGAACCATCTCTTCCTTTATGCTTAATAGATTTTGAAAGAATACTTTTTGAACAAACACCACTGTTAAACTCTTCATTCACATGATTTACTAGGGCTGCATGATTAATCATAAAAAAAAACTCGATCTTAATTAACACCTGTATGAGATCTCATTTGTAAATTACAACAGTTCTTCTGCATTATATTAGATCTACATCAGCCGGATCAAAACAAGCGCTCCTACTTTTCACCAGAGAGTCTGAAGCGTCCCTTAATTCTGCATTCTCTTTAAATGGCGCATCAGGTACCTTCCTTCCTTATTTACCTTACTTCAAGAAAGTACCAAAAGTACGGTACTTAGAGGAGGTTTTCCACTGGCATAAAAACTGCTGGGAATTTTGTAATGAATCTGAAAAATAGCTGTGTATTATACGGCTGGTCAATGTGTGATATTAATACCAACATCACATGTTGTTCACTTGCAATTCTTACATCGCCAGTCAGCTAGATTAAGATCAAGCTTTTTGTTGCATTCAATTCTGTATACGGACATAGGGTGTATAGGGTGTTTAAATGTTGCCAAAACATTTTTACTCTTCACACGAAAAAAATGCTGGTTTTGCATGACAGCTGCTTGTCTGAGACAGTCATAATCATTTTCATCCTTGCTGTTTAAATCACTCCTAGACAGGTTTCTGAGAATTTATGTTGAACTCCATTTTTTAATATAAATAGTAAAATATCTATTACAACAAAATGACATTGCAATACTTAGAAATGTCCCAATACTGTGGTATGCTAGTATGTCATATATAGTATGTTATGTTTCTTGCACCGTTAAAGCTTGTCACTTAATTTGTCCATTGTTGTTGTTGTTATTATTATTATTATTATTATTACAGTGGTACCTCAGCTCTCGAACTCCCCAGAACTTGAATTTCTTGAAAGTCGAACAAACCAGTTTGACCTAGAACTTGATCTGAATATCAGAAGTTGAACCATGAAAGCTGACCTAATATAAATTATACCCGCCAGGAAATGAGTCATACTACAATGCAATTCTTACTTGAATGCTTTCAACATTACAGTAACTAACCATAAATAAACCACTAAGTTATGTGAACTATTAGAGCATTTATGTCACTTATTTAAACTTTATTTTTCCAGGTAAATTAATTGAAAGCAGTGAGAACTGGTTTTACGTTATATTCGGGAGAAATAGCAGATTACGCATCGGAACTGACTGAGATACAAACGTCATGCGTGTAACAACTCTTCAGCCAATAAGGACAAAGGTGTGTTGTCACGGAGGCGGTTCCAGCTTGTGCAGCCAGGTGAGAGGTCGCAATGCATCTAACCGTAATGCATTGCGTCAGGATCAGAATGCGTTGCTTTAAGCCAGTGCTGTAAGCAAGTCGAACGCACCCAATGACTGGACTGGGGAAACAAACTAAAACGCGGACTTAATACAGAGGACTAATGACAACAACCAGAAAAAGCTGATCACATGGGGATCCCACACGAGGTTAACGAGGGGGCGTGACACACGGAAGGACCAGGCGTTCGGGGCAGGACAGGGGTAATGTGGGGATAAGATCTTTATCGTTTTGGAAACCATTAAGAAAAAAAATGCTCTTCTTGTTTTAACCTGTTCATTTTGTGTTTAAATGCTAAAAAAAAAACGACGCAAATCAGTCGGGAATGGATTAAGTTCGAGAACCGAGGTACCACTGTATTGTCTGTCTTTCTCTTTTTCATGACTCATTTGCTATCTATTACATATCTGTATGTCAATCATGTTCTCAGTATTCATCTGTCTTGCTTGTTTATTTTAATATCTGCTAACCCATCTGATCTTTATCGTTTTGGAAGCCATTAAGAAAAAAATGCTCTTCTTATTTTATCCTGTTCATTGTGTGTTTAAATGTAAAAAAAACATATTTAGGTGTAATGTTGGGGGGCCGGGAACCAATTAATTGGTTCTCCATTATTTCTTATAGGAAAAATTCAATCAGAACTCGAATGTTTTAGGATTCAATCGAGAGTCCGGAAGGGATTAAGTTCAAGAACCGAGGTACCACTGTATTATTATTACTACTACTACTACTATTATTATTACTATTATCATTACTATTCATATTATTCATATGATTATTATTATTATTATTATTAATAATAATAATGATAATAATAATAATAATAATAATGATAATGATATGTTATCATTGTTTTCTGAGTTTGCAACTGATTTCAAAACTGCGTTGGAATTGTGTTTCAGAGGCAGGGTATTTGCATAATCCCCATCATGGTCTGACCTCCCTGTTGCCCTCTAGGAAGAAGCTGTGCAGCATCAGGACCACTATGGCCAATTCTGTAATAATTTCCATTTCTGGAGCCATTAGATTCCTAATAAGTAATGGCAACCTCTCCCCACACTGTCTCTCTCCATCCATGCAAATCACTTTTTCCAAGAACTTTTTACAGTATATGTCTTGCACTATAACCAAAACAGTGCAATACACTGGTTTTAGTGCTATACTGCAGTTAACATATTTTTATGTTAGTGCCACTTATATTCTATTTTCTATTTATTTTCTATTTAGACTCTATAATTTTTAAGTTATTTTCTAGTATTAACACACTCTGCTAGGCTGATGGTGAGTCAATGCAATGTAATTTCATTCTGATGTTCACTAACCGGTGTATGTTCTGAATGAAACTTAAGTGGCTATTCTATTCTATTCTACAAAAAAGCATTTCAAGTCCCACTCCAAAGTCCCAAAGTACCGGAAACTACCCCACTGGCACTTTCGGTACTGGAACTTTTGGTATGGCTGTTTTGGTTACCCTAACTGAATGGCCAATTGAGCATTTCCTTCCTGTTGTCATATGCCAGTCCTGGATCAATCATATGTTTGGCACAGTCATGTTTTGTTGGGTTTCCCGATGCAATTTCCAATATGAGTTTGAACGTAAGAAACAAAAAATTTTTTTTTTACAGAGAATCGCGATCTCAATTCTAAGCAAAATAATCACAATTCGCATTTTTTTCAGAATCATGCAGCCCTAGTAGTAACAGCTTTTCAAACCTCTACATCTCCATGTAGTGGTGCCCAAGTCTTTTTGGTTGAAAATCCTGTTGTTGTAACATTAACCACAGACTAATAAGTAAACTATGCTTTGCATTGTCTACAACAGAATAGAACAGAATATAGAATAGTGATGCTTTATTCATCCTCTTGAGGAAATTGGTTGGGGCCAATTCCTCTGCCAGTTCTGGGGTTCAAACTGGCGACCTTCTGATGACAAGGACTAACCTACTGAACCACACAGTCTTCAAAAAAGAAAATGTCTTTAAAAGCCAGGAGAATAGCAAGGACTCTTTTTAGCTGAAGCTAGATACTAAGGCAGGTCATTTTGAGCAGATTAGTACAGCGGATGTTTCATGAATCTCAAAGTTTAACGGTCCTCAGCAGTCTGGCCAAATCCCAAAGCACACTTCCTGTCCAGAAGGTCTGCTTTCTCTGCTTAACCCTAAGTGTGAGCATGGGCTATGGGCTATGTGGCTATGGGCTATGTGGCTATGGGCTATGTGGCTATGTGGCTATGGGCTATGTGGCTATGGGCTATGTGGCTATTAACTATTAACTATTTGCACTTAAACAACATGTAATGTTACATGTTTGGATGCCATAGAATTTTTTACCTAATTTCTTTTATGACATTACAAACACATGATTTTCGGTGCAACACAAACACAAGCTGAAGATTCTGACAAAACCCAAACAGTGACCGTAACATCAGCAGGTCTGTATGAGACAGGTCTGTATGAGAATCAAAGCCAGATTTAACTTCAGTTTGGTGGTTTCACAATCCAATAATATAAAGATTAATTAATTTATCTTTCAGTATTTTTTCAAATTTAATCACTTCCAAGCTTGTCAGATGTAGACGCTACCATTTAATGACATTAGAAGTGCTGTCAAAGAAACTCTGGCTTCTTCCTAGTGGTGAACTGTTTGTGATCAGACACGTGTGTGGTCACTATAGCTTTATCAGGACATGCTGTAATGCACCCAGAGGTTAAATTAATGAATCATAACTATATGAAAGCCAAACTCCAGACCTTAAGGTAGACAAGGCCAGGCTTCAGAAAGCACACTCTCACTTCCTCCTACGTGAGGACCTGCATCATATCTGAGGGGCAGACAGGAAAAAACCAACTAAACAAATATAAGAGAGAAAGGCTGTAAGACAATAGGAGCAGGGAACAGCCTGCAGTAACATTAGCCTGAAATAGGAAACATATCCCAGATCTGCTTTTACCATTATAATTTTCCACCCGTTATTATGTTCCAACTCAATTTATTTTCCTCCATAGCATGATGGAAAAGGTTTTAAGAAAAAAAAAGCGGGAAAAATTCAGGAGAGAAGGTTGGGGACAGATGCTCCTGATTAAAGCTATAAGGTCCCCCAAACTGTAGCCTCCTGGATCCCAGAGGGAAACGACTCAAGAGAAAGACATCTGGCCTGAACTGCAAACATCCGCTAAATCGAGAGAAACATCCTGCATAAATGCTCATTATTTTGATGTTTAGACAGGTCAGCTTCTCAGTTTAAGGGTGCCTAGTTTACCCAGAGATATATCCCAACTCTCGACGAGGGAACACAGGCTAACCCATGCAGCACCTCACTCAGCCCAACACATGGACATCACTCATTACGAGGATTTTAAAAAGACACAGTCTGTCAGTCTGTGACAGAAGCGCTTCCCACATCGGGTTCAAAGTGCAGTGACAGGCATAAAGACAGCGAGCGCCTACAGAAGAACACAGACAAGCCACGTTTAGAACGATAAAAGTTAAAGAAGCGATTCAGCGAAGCAGTGAGAGACACTGTCCCTCCAGTACAGCACAGAGCAGTCAGGTGGTACAACCATGCCAGACACATTTACTAGCATTCTGACAAGGCTGCAGGTCACAGGCAATGATACAGAACATTCCAGAATGTGCGTGGAAAGGAAGAGATATGAAAACCAGGAAATTACAGGCTGCCGCAGGCTTTACATCTACTCAGTAACAGAATCCATGAGAGCAGTCTAGTCAGACTGACCTCTACAGTTTGATAGTCTACTTAGGCAAGACACTGTCACGTTATGGACAACATCAGTTCTACTATCAGCTAAAACACAATGCGCTATAAGATTCATATGGCATCAACACAAGATTAAACTTACGAAAAAAATGCTTGAAAATGTTTGTCATGTCCATCGCGGAGTCTTCCAATGCCACACGTCTCCCCACTAAGACTGCACTACGATCTCATGTACACTGAGGACCCTCAGCTATAAGCAGAGGTGTGCCCCACCCTGCCCATGTGACTCTCTCCAGCCAATGGGAGCAGAGAAGCCTCCTAGGAAATCCTACGGTTTGGTCTTTCAAAATGAGAACTTGAGCACACATTCCCCAGTCTCCTATCAAGTATGCACCCTTATTACACTAATTGCCCTGAATTTGCCAATTATGTCCTGGTTCAGCATATTCCTTGTTATGATAGAAATTGTCTGGTTTTGTACCTTTTTGGGTTCCTTACAATGGGTTCTGAAGAGGGCAATTTCATACAGCTAAGGCTGTGCCTATGCATGAATGTGGATGCCCGAAATTAGAAATCAATTGGCATATTTGTAGGAGGGCCAAAAATACTGAATTGACTGTGTGCAACTCCATCATGGACAGGAATTTTATGGTGCGTTCCATTTGAACTGGTAAGTCAGAATATGCTAGTTCCTAATTGTCAACCGGAACGCCCCCTGAAATCAGAGTTCTGTCTCGGAAAGTCAGAGGAACCTCTACAACCGTCAGTCTCAGAATTCAAGATGGCTGCACCCTTCATCAACAGAAGTGATAGCTGCGGCAATATAGTGCCTCATTAAATCGGGTCGTACACTCAGTACTGTCCAACAGTCATCTGTGGACATATTGCTACTGTCTATGCGCAAAATACTGAATAATACATTCTCAACTGGTACTGATAACACTGGCAATGAATCTGGGTAGAATAGGTATGGCTAAATGGCTTTCCAACTTGTACTGGAACGCAGTTAACTTTGGTGTGACATCATTCCCAGCTCTGACTTCCAAGGTAAATGGAATGCAGCATTACTGAAGCTCAGGATGTGATATGGGCCCTTATGTTGATCACAGAACCCTCAGCAACACCATGAATACCCAGACCATAAGTACGTCGGTTCCATCCCATATTCTGTTCTGATCCATTCCTGTACTGTAAGTTACAGCCAGTGGTGTGAGAAAGTTTGGCCCAACAGGAGGCTCACCGAGAGTCTGGGTCCTGTCATCAAGCTCCTTATAGACATAACACAATATGTCAATAACTGTACAGCTCTGCTGAAGATACAAACAAGTTTCCCATTTCGCAGAAGATCCGGGTGGTTCTGTGGACTGGGAATTCAAAGGCTAAACGAAGACAGTCCACCATCGCCCCTGATCTGGGAAAATATCACCCAGGTGGCTCAATCACTGCCAAGATCAGTGATCTGCACACACATGTTGTCGAATCCTGAGTGCACGTGGCGAGGACCATCGCTCGGCACAGTCACATGACAAAGCCAAACCACGAAATGGTACAGCTCTGTTCCATGGCTGACAGGAAGTTCAACGACCGAGATCTCATTCACTAATACAAGTCAGCCTCAGCGAAAGAAACTGAACCCAACGGCAACAGTTTCACTGCTACTGCTTGTAGCTGTTATGCTTTTTTTTTTTGCATATTAAGAGCATCTGGATTTGTGTTTTTTGTGGTTTTTTATGCAAGTTGTTTCCTGGGTTTTATTAAACATAAAAATAAACACAAGCAAACCAGGAACAAGACAACAATATCAGACAGTATCAAGAATTCAAACAAACATTACATTAACGTTAAAAGTCCCTGCATGTATGTTAACTTACTGATAACTAAACCATGCCTGGCAACTATTTATGTCTAACATTCTCAGATAACCCTATAAGCATTGTTCCTCACTGATGTCTATATTCAATGACAACACCAACAAATACATGAACGTTCACTTTTTTTACAAAGTAAACTGTGAGCCTTCATGTTTAAGAGAATAACGGTGACCAGGTTTCTTACCTAAGGTGTCCTTCAGGTTCTTGACGATGGAGGCCTTCTTGGCGCTGTTCTTCCTCTCCACATAGTTGGAGGGCACAAAGCCCGTCCTATTGGTGGAGTTACGCACGCGCCACCATGACTTGGAGTCGTCCAGTAGCCAGAGGCGCTCGTTCTTCTTGATGTCCAGCTCCTGATCCTGCTGGGCCACATAGTCAAACTTGGCCACAACAATCACCTCCTCTGTCATCTTCGGCTGCCCGCACCCCTGCTGGTTACAGAGCAGAGAGCAGGAGGGCGTTAGGCCTCCAGGTGCTTTTCTGGACACGACAAACACTGCATTCTCAAATGGAGGCCCTGAAGCATTCAGACTGAAAGGGCACCACCAGATATATACAGTTAACTATAACATCACCTTTCGCCATCCATCCATCTTCTGAATGCTTATCCTGGTCAGGGTCACCAGGGTACTCTGGAGGTTACCCCAGGCAGCACAGGGTATAAGACAGGGTCCTGTCTTTGTGTATTACAGATTACAGCCCCGCGTTACATCACCTGCCCTTCCCCATAATAATTATTTAATATAAATGGCTTGACTGTGATTGAGTTATGCAAAAACACTTTGATCCTCATCTTCAAGAGCTCTTCACCTACGTAAGCTCTTGATGAGCTTTTGAAAGCATCACTGCGAACTGCGAGATGCCTTCAGGAGGCCTTACAAGCGTCACCCGTGCATGAAGAAATATTGTGGTTAGAGTCTAACTGTCGGCCTGCAGAGAATTTCACACGAGTTTCGTATTGGTTCACGTGAGGAGCGAGAATTAGCACTCTTGTGCAACGATAAACACGACTGAAAAAGAAAGCACATTAACAGCCTGAAGAGCACGTTCGGCTTGTTACTGCTGTTCATAGCAGCCAGTTACATCAAGGCAGGGAATGTTTGAGCTGGAGGATCAATCAAGACATCAACATCCTGAGGATCTCCAGAACAGCTCAGTTTGAAACATATGACTAGGGTGGCAAAATCCTGGGAATTTTCTAAATTGGAAACATTCCATGGGAATTAACAGGAATATATGGGAATTAATGGGAATAAAAATTGCAGGTCAGACTATAAGAGGGAACTTAAATGTAGTTGGAAGAAAGATCTTGCAATGCTGCACTGATCGAGTTTAAAAATAATAACTCACAAACTCTCAGACACACAGAAATCATACACTTACCATCATGATCGCAAGATGCCAAACTTGACGACAATGATAGCGATAATTGTGTAACCAATTGGGTTGTGAGTAATATGTGTGCGTAAAAACACCCAAACATTCCAATTTTGAATTTTTACAAAATTACACAGCTTGAATTCCCATGGAAAGTTTCTGGAAAGTTCTTGGAAATTTACCAGATATATTTCACCCCGGGTGGCACGGTGGTGCAGTGGTTAGCACTGTTGCCTCACACCTCTGGGACCCGGGTTCCGGTCTCCGCCTGGGTCAC
>JABFEA020000001.1:15930130-15943842 GCA_019775915.2 Cyphomyrus plagiostoma | reverse complement strand
CGGCCCCCCCCCCCCCCCCCCCCCCCCCCCCCCCCCCCCCCCCCCCCCCCCCCCCGGTAATAGAAGCCATTCAGAGCTGAACTAATGTTCAGTGGTCAGAATGTTCATTACATAATTACATCGACTCAAAAAGCAATCAAAATAATCGCCTCCCCAAAAACCTCTTACATGTTCTCCTCATGTTTTCATACTCATATAACCAATACATTTCCCACCACTTATAAGCCTAAAACTCCTATTGCACATCTATATTACACATCTATGAACTCGGCAGATATGTACATTAAAGTTCTGCAAAGGCATAAAGTGCCTGGAAAATACTCCATTTCAATTGCCTGTTATTATTCACTTATCTTCCTCCCACCCTCTTTTCCTGTTGAGGATCTAAGTTGATTTACATTATTCCAATAATATTATTTTCCCATTGGCTCCTTAACATTTTTTAAAACAAAAACAAACAAAAAAAAAGGATACAGAAAAAAAAAAGAGTCATGATTACATTTTTAAATAACCTGTAGCTAAATGATCCTGTGGATGCAGCAATATATTATGCTGCCTATTAGTCGGACAAACTCAAGGTCTTGAAGTAGATTTAGTTCCAGTGCTATGGAGGCTGTTCATTCAGTAGCAGAGGACTCTGGTACTAGTGGTTTTGAAGGCAAACCTTATAGGGCACAGCGTTTATACAGTGAGCTTATTGTTGGGCCCTCGACGGAGATGAAGATCTTTACCAATATAAGCACTTTGGTGAATAAGGACTACAGGTGCTGACAATTATAGAGATACTGTGTGTCTCTCTCTCAGGTGCTGTTATCCTTTATGTTTTCAGTGTACGGGGCTTGTCACCCACAAGGTACAAACTGACCCCTTGTGTAACAGTTCCCCTGGCAACATGCACATCCATTTTTTATCATTGGTATAAAATGGACCCAACAAGAGCCCAGTCTATGACCAGGAAACACACCCACATACTCCTGCAGAGCTGTTAGCAAGAGGTAGGGGAAAGATGGTGCGTGTGTGAGTGTTAAACAGGAAAAGTCTGCCCATTTTGCGAAGGCCGGCCTGTTGGATCGCATCTCTGCACATGGGGGCCCTCTGCTGGTCACACTTCGCCAGCATCCTCTCACCCAGGCTCAGGTCATAAACACTCACATGGTGTTTTCTTTCAGCCCTGACATATTGTGTGCTACACAGCAGGCATGGGCTAGGGTATTTATTTTGCGAAATTTATCATAAGGCTGCTGTTCGTCAGGCTCAACCTGTGGTATTTGAAAATTCAGCACAGAGGGGCTATAACTTGATCACGGTGAGGATATGGGCCCCAGACTGGCGATCTGAAACGACCCAGACATTGATTCCCCGTAAATAATGTAAATGAATCAACTAGTCAGAGAAGCCTTTAGCATTATGCCAGCCTCGTGGCTGATGCTTGCCTGCTTTTCTTCAAGAATCATTTTGTATGGTTGTAAGGAGATTATTCCAGGTGCCTCTCAGAGGTTACCATCACCCACGGATGTATAATTATTTCCACTATTACGGATTACGGATCTTTATTGAATCGGCAAGAGCACACTGTGGGTTTTCATAGTGCTAAATAAATGAGGTACAGATGTGGATTGAGTTCATTCACATCGTAAACTTACACGCCAGAACGTACTTTTTTTTAATTAAATCGTTAAAAATAGAATGCGATCATGATCGGCTTCGACGCCCATACGCGTAGCCTATTCATCAGTGGGCGCAGATGTGACCTCAGTGAGTCATATGACTCAGCACATGATGTCTCCTTACCTCAATTATACCCAAAGCATCTTAAAAGAGGAAAGCCTATTTTTTCTTAAAATATATTTTACTTATTACGATGTATAAAGAAATGCAATTACTATTCAAAATGTAACAAAAATGCAACTGCAACAAAGATTCCTGCGTTTCATATATTTTATAACAAAGAATAGTACCGAGAGAGATTGCCTAAAATAGGACTGGTGACTCATTCCTCCATTAGCGGGCCATAATAATGTGCGGCGGATCTTCGGCACCGGGGACTTGCAGAGCAGCCGCAAGGCGCCCGTATCTAAAATTACTGAAATATTAGCATTATCTCATTATCGAACCACAAAAAAGAGATTCAAGGTGGACGCCTACTTATGTGCGTATGCATTATAGGGATCCCCTATAAATGTCTATTTTCACTGGAGGGCCCCCTGTATAAACAAACAGTGTTCAGAGATCCGCAGTGTGTACGGTTTCACATTTAGGAAGAAATGTATGGCCTGATAGAGGAGGCAACGGCTACTACAATAATAAAAAAAAATACTACCAAAATACAGGCACACTGTCATAAAAAATCCGATTCTACTTTAAGGACCATTTTAAACGACATCCCAGAAGAATCGTGAGCAGGCACTTGGAAAAACATCACAGTAAATATTACAGCAACTGCAAAAATACTAAATCCCATCTACAGCCAGCGTAACGGCAATAAAAACGTGAAGCGAATGAAAGCTAAGTCAGCGCTACAAAATCGAATTCATTTTACGCGTCAGGAAATTCCTCAGGCTGACTGATGATAAAGCGCGTGCCGGCACGATTACGAGAGCCTGACGGAAAACCATGCAGGATCCGGCTCCAAGCAGCATCGGCTGCCATCTGCTGGATGCACTTTGCTGCCCACTAGCATAAAGCCGAACCCTGACAGCGCAAACCGCTCTAAAGAGTGCACTTTCACCTGTCTAGGGATGGCGAAAACGCGTGAAAATCCAGAATAGGCGTGGTGCGATCATGTAATGACACACAACCATGACTGCGAGTTATTCCGTTTGAGAAAAATAAGCTGTTTTTTATTCAGGATTTACAATTTCATTTTTAAAAAAGTTCACTCTTTTTCATTTAAACTTACACTTTGGTGATTATTAAACATCTCAGTGCTTCCTGCCTTTGTAGTGATCCTAAACAGCCCAAAAACAAGCCGTCTAACCAACATATTTCAGATGATGTTTCCCAGAGGAACACAAGCACCAGAAACGCGTTCATGTTTACAGCTGATTACCCACATTACTGACTCACATTCGATGGATCTTCTCATGATCCACAAAGCTTCCCAGGGACTGCAGGTTACCCCACCACTTGAAGAGGAAGGCCTCAGCTATGAGACCAAACCATGGTGTGATCTCCACTTCTCCTCTCCTGGCAGCTTCCAGCATCCCTTCCAGCTGCTCCCTGGTTACGTAACGGTGGCTTTTGATCTCGTTAGGGTTTGGGTTCACATCGACATCCTTCTGCATGAAGAGAATATAATCAATCTCGTGCTCGCCCCAGATCCCGTTGGACTGGGCCTTGTAGTGTATCCGGGTCAGATAAGTCATCTCTTCTGGAGAAACCTAAACAAAACACCAGTGATGAATCATCAGTCAAAATCTGAACATTTTCTACCTCAGATGTAGAAAACTTATACATCGGAAGTTGCATTTTTCAAGTTCTTTATGGTTAGCATTGTTATTGTTTACTGTTTATATCTAATGGTTAAATGTCTTCTTTTACTGCCTATATGTGTGTTTTGCTAGTGTAAACCAGAAATTGCCATCAGAATTAATAATAAGTTCATTAATAATAATAAGTATCCACATATCTATCTATTCTAGTTACGTTTCCTGTTCAAAAATGTACATTGATTCCACAAGTTTCCAGCTACCGAAATGTCAGACACAAAATATCAGGGACAAGTTACCGGTTTCACCCAATTTTCTATTTCATCATTCAGCTTTCTGTCTGCCTGTCGGAGCGACAGCCACGCACAGGCCGTTTGCCTACCTGCTCCACGGGGATCCCGAATTCGGCTCCCAGCCTCCTCTGTGCTGCTCTCCTCACCCCAATCGCATCGGTCTCCTCCATCTCACCGAGTGTATGAAGGGGGTGACTACAGCAAGTGTTGGTAAAGCAACCTACAGCAGAAAGAGGGGTCTTAACACCACCATGCCCGGTAGGCCATGGAAGATCAGACGCCCCCTGTCTGTCAGGTGGAATAGAAGCAGCTGGGCTCAGGCTACAGTCCAGCTGGGCATTCAGACGCCAAAGGCTGAAAGATGGACCGAAGGATCTCTTCAGGGCATAAAAACAAATGCATATGTTCCATTTTTTTAGAAGAAATATTTTTCGAATGATTTAGTCATAAAAATGGTGGTTAATTGAGTATTATGCGTGGCCCAACACAAATGAGTAGAATAGAATGCAATAGAAAAGAATGCATTTATTGTAATAAGTTACAACAAACTCAGTGTGATATTCTCCCTCAGTGCATTGAGGCACATGCAAATATTAAGAGAAAGGAGATAAACTAGTAACATGCAAGCATCTTAAGAACCAAAAATACAAAATAAGAATGCAAGAGAAATGGAAGAGACAGAGAAAGTGACTGTGCTTATGTTATACAACAGCATATTCAGTGAACATGTTTATATTATTATTATTATATATGCATGAGTATGCGCCAAGTATACATTTCAGTAGTGCAATGAGGATAACAATAACAAGTGAATATATGGCCTATACACACACGTGCAATTAGCTCAAGTGACAAGATTCTATTGAAGGGAATGACAGTGGCTGTTATTGCAGACCTGTTAAATGGATTATTTACTTTATTTACAGTAATGGTGCCCAGTTGCTGACACAGTACTTTAATGTGATTGGACGGTGTGCTGGGGTCAGAGGTGAATACCATTCGATGAAGACATGCAGCCCACCTGGAAAGGTTATCTTGGCGTCTGATCTTTGCTGCAGGAGCAGCTTCCCCTCGGTATTGAACAGGAAGACGCTAAACGCCCTGTGCAGTAGCCCTAAAGGAACAAAGCTTTTCGTTAGTTGAGCTCCGGGGTGAGGCGGTCGGTACGATCGCAGAGATGGAGATTCACGGAGCGGGACGCACCTTTATCGATGTTGGTGTTCAGGTGGCAGTTCTTCTTGCTATCGGCGCCGATCTTGTGGTCGTCCTCGTTCACCAAGATGCACATCTCCGAAAGGAGCTGCACCTGCTTCTCATCCAGACCATCCATGCTGATCTCTGGCATTCTGGATGATGCTCTTAGCTTAATGGATCCACTGGAGAGTGAGAAAACAGCAGTCATTTGCTCACGCAAGGATCACCACAGTTACTACAGCTATAATTTATCTAATATGTTGATGGCACCATATTAGTTGTGTTGTTGTTAAGTGTGCGATACACATTAGTGTTGTACTTGGAGGAATAGGCATTACTACACTATCACCAGCACAAAGCAATATAACCCCAAACAAATGATCCACCCCTTTCATATTCAATTCTTTGAAATTCAATTCTCTTCCAGTACGTCAAAGTTATATATGTTGCATCACGTGCGTACCTGCAAAAAGATTTCACAGGAGCGGTTATTAAATGCGGCACACGCTTGCCTGCACCAGGAATAATAAAAGACTGTCCCTCACGGGACACGGTCCTTCGTATCGCCAACAGGCTGCGCCACATGGCCAGACCTCCCAGCCTCTCAAGGGAGGCTACCGACTGGCGGCTGGGACAGGAACCTCGTCCGGACTGTTTAGTTTTCGGTCGTGAATAAACACAATATTAACAACCTTGGCTTCCCAAGAAGCATCGGACATATAAACCCGATTCCGGCGAGGAAATTGGAAAATGCAGAGCGGATATGGTCCCGCTCCCAATGACGTACATTCACTACTAGAACAGTGATTGGCCGGAATAGAAATTTTCGCGATTGCGCCCCGCCACTGCGTCTGATCGAAATATTACAGAGTGCATTTAATTCCCTTTACAAATAACTGTTCTTCTTTTGCCTATTAAACGAATCCTATAGTCACATATATTCTAATAGCATAAGTTTAGCTTTCTTCCTAGTTTGCTGCAGATGTAATTTGGATAATCAGCTGTAGTTTCTGGGCTGCATGAACTTCAGTGCATGCTCCTCCCTTTTATGATAAATAGCATGTTGTTTTCAACTAATACGTACACACCCTATAACCGTCTAAGCCGTTAATGAACCATAATTTTTTAAAGGAATTTAATCCACACTATTCAGATAATATGATCCACTGGCATCCATGCACTGTTTCTATACCGTCCGGAGTTTCGCATTCCCAATGGATGAAAAATAAATGACAAATAATTCCTATAATGATAAACCAATGCAAACAGGGAAAGCACGCCTCTTTATTACAAAAGGCCAATGCAAACAGGGAAAGCCCGCCTCATTATGACAACAGACCAAAGCAAACAGGAAAAGTCCTCCTCCTTATGACAACAGGCCAATAGAAACGGGCAAAGTCTGCTTCCTTTTGAAAATAGGCCAATGGGAACGTAGAGCAGCCTGCTGATGAGCCGTCCAATGAAATGGCGCGGTGACGCCGTTGCCCGTATGCAGGGAGGGCATCATGCCATTTTGACAGCAGAGAACCGAAACCCGATCCCAAGCCTGCGGTGGCGCTTTTCTCGCTCCTGAATAATGGTCACCCTGACGGAGTTTGTGATTTCTTCCTCGTAGAGTTTTACAGAGGGGACTGACATTAACCAGGCTGCATAGATGTGAGTACCCGCTTTACCTTGTGGGGGCCTGCGGGCCGGGGGTGCCAGGGCGGCAGCTCCGGCCTTTTAAACGCGTCGCGGCACACGGTCGATCCTCTATTCGCGGCCGTACGAGGTCTCGGGGGCCTTCGCTGTTCTGCCGGTTGGTGGTGCCTCATGCCGTCCCGGTACACGATGCGGGTCGCCGGGGCTCGCAGCGCAGCCCACCGCCATCCCTCGCCCTCCGGTGGGTCTGTCATTGTACCCCCTGTAAGGGCAGAGCTTCACGCCGTCTGACTGCAGTCTGCGCCGGTCCGCTGTGGTCAGTTTCTGAATAGGATTTTCCAGATCTGAGTTTAAGCAGTTTTTGTGCTGTTTATGCTGTTTTGTTCACGCCTTATTCATGTTGTGACCGCGCCTGGTGTTTAGGTAGATTTAAAGTAGGACTATGCTTCTATTGTTAAAAGTTGACACGCACACACACACTCACACACTTGCAAGAGTATTCTTTTTTGTTACGAAAGCTTTCCAGTAATTGTACAGGGAGTCATATCTTTGATATAAATCTGATATAATCTAACAGCTGTGGCTTTTTGCGCATAGAACCGCCAATGCTCTTCCTGACCTGTCTACCCCCTATAATGTGATGTTTGTGTATATGTATGGTCGGGTTGATGGCCAGTTTTTTCGCTCTTACTTGTAACTAGTGACGTGGTGTATTGCAACAGCAATAAAGAGTTTCATCATCATCATCATTGACCCATTAAAGGTTTCATAACATCTGTTTGTCTTGTAACTCTCAGCAGACAGTTTTATTAATAATATTAGTGAGGTGCGCACTAACAGGTCCACAGAGAAATTGCAGTGTAGAACCAATAAAAAGGTGAAAGAATTTGATGTCAGTCTATCAGCCATAATTCAGTTTTTGTCATAAAATGCTTTTTTCCCGGGAAAAACTTATAGCGAATCGTTGGAGTGTTTGTCGTCATCAGTGGAGCAGTATTAATTCTGAATTTGTTGTCACTAGCTGTAGACTTGGCCTATGGTGCTTTCTGGAGCTACAGAATGGCTCTGTTTAAGGGGGTGTAGATGCCCTCACAATCTGAAGTATCTGTTCTTTGCTGGGCTTTTGGTGGCGTGCCTTGTACTTCCACCAATCAGATAAAAGGTGGGTGGGGTTTAATCCGTCACAAAGACACCACTGTCTTGAGTAACAAGTGTGAGAATTTTTGCTATCCATTGGCAAAGCAACCATTTCACATTATTTCTGCAGTGAATAGTTAAATAAGAATTTTATTTCTGGATTTTGAGAGAGACATGCATCACTGTACTCTTCTGATCTTTATTAAGCTGCTTTGGATAGTTGAATCACCCATATGAGTTTAGTAATCATAAAAACATCTGATTTGCTTAAAATATACCAAATCAACAAAGGTTTTGGGACTCCTGGCCATGACACTTACAGGAAATTTCATGGCATCCCATTCTAAGTCCATAGGCATCAGTATGGAGCTGGTCCCCCCATTGCAGCTATAACAGCTGTCGCTCTTCTGGGAAGGATTTCCTCAAGATTATGGAGTGTGTCTGTGGAAATTTTTGCCCATACATCCAGAAGAGCATTTGTGAGGTCAGCCACTGATGTTGCACGTAAAGGCCTGGCTCACATTCTCCATTGTTTTTCAACCCAAAGGTATTTGATGGGGTTAGGGTCAGGGCTCTGTGTAGGCCAGTCAAATTCTTCCACAGGAAACTCATCCAACAATGTTTTTATGCAGTGGAGCACAGTCATGCTGAAAGAGAAAAGGACCTTTTCCCCAGACTGTTCTCAGAAAGTTGGAAGCATAGAATTGTCCAAAATGTCTTTGTATGCATGCTTTGAATCGGCCAGGTGTCCCAATACTTTTGTCCACAGAGTGTATCATTCACGACTCATTTATTATCATATTTTATTAATAATACTGTCTAAAAATAGAAATATGTCCAGCATGAATCCTGTTCTAGCCAGAGTGTAAAAACAGACATTGAGTTAAAGTTCCAGGAACATGAGAGATAAAAAATGACACCATGTACTCTGACATGAAAGTGACATTTGCAGAAGTGCTTCGGGATGCTCAGGGTAGATCTTTAAATAGAGCGAGTCGACTTTATAAATGTAGATATAAAATTGTGAGTGTAGCTGTGGCAGCCATTGAGCTGCGGTCACCCGGTGTGAAAGGTCAACTCCGTTTACCCATCCTTATGATTATTTTCTGCGTTAAAAGAGTGAAAATGTCAGTTACTGGTGTACGTGTCAAATTTGAAATAGTCATAGTTCGTGCTTCTGTTTCTGCATCTGTCTTCAGTTTCCCCTTGTTGTCGGTTTTGTGTCCTGTGGTCAGCGTGGTGGATCGGGTGGGTGGGTAGGACACGCAGCGGCTGAGACACTCTGCCCGCACAGTTCCAGGTAAGCCGCTTGCAGACGACGCAGCCGCGCAGTGATGCCCGTGGAGAGCGGCAGCGGTGGGCTCAGCGCAGCCGGCCGGCAAGCTAAGCAGAAGCGCAAGTCTCACAGCCTGTCGATCCGGCGTACAAACAGCACGGAGCAGGACCGCGTGGGAATGCAGCGCGACCTACTGGAGGGGCAGGTAAGTGGGCCCTTGGCTCCGCGCACGACGGTCCTCCACGGCCTCGCTGCACATGCGGGGCCTCCTGCCTCTTGTTCAGTGTCATAACCGGGTTATGGCGAGGGATTAGCTGTACAGCTGGAATTACTCATCACTATTTCATGCATGAAAGCGTGTGCAGAGGTGCGATAATATTTTTAATAATGGAACCTATTTATCCGTGTGACTTTATCTGTGTTTTGTGTGGGGAATATCTGACGAACTGCCACTCCCCTTACACACCGATGGGCCTTTTCTGGGAAGATGGTTTAGTTTTGCTTTCCAGATCTGTGACTTCGGGCTGGTCATTGTGTCGAGTGGGGGCCCAGAACACACTGTGTAAATGCCCCGTTCATGTATTTCAGACACTAAAGTTCATAGTTAAGGTGCGTTTGACGGAACTCTGAGGCCTGAGCCCTCTAAGATGCATCGCTATTCAGCTGCCTCTGTCTGCTGTGCAGCATGGGGGCGACCAGAAAGAATCAGGGCCTGTGTCTCGGTGCCCGTGATTTATCACTCGAGCGCCAGTAGGCGGCGCCGCGTCTGTGTAGCAGAGGATACAGAGACCAGGCTTACAAGGACCCAAGCTGAGTCTGCACTGTTCCGTTTGGCTTCTGAGAGGTAGACCTGTTAATTATCCTACCTGAGTGTGACTAATGAACAGAGCTGGGCACTTCAGCCTTTGCAGTTGCACGAGCATCAGTGCTACTGAAGTACGTGATGCTGTATGTCTCGGCGACGAGTCTTTATCCAGTAAATTTAGCGCTAGAACTGATCGTCGTCGTCAGCGTAGGTTCACATGTACAAGTTGAGCATATCGTAGTAAACTGCTAATGTTGCCGTATTTTTCCAATTTCTGGTTTAATCCAGGAAAATGACAGCATGGTACTTTACTGAAATCTACACCTTGAAAGGTAAATATCCCCCCCCCCCACTAGCTTCTGGGATTTAATGATATTAACAAGAATAACAGACGACACTGCTGCTAGCTAAAGAAGTTGAATTTCTCGTGCACAGTATCACTTTTGTTTTCCACAACATTTTAGTCTTGTGATTGCTGTTTAGAACTGTGTCCTATTACCACATATTTGATTTTGCGAAATGTTCGCAGTAATCGGCTCTTGTCTCACTCACATCCGTTAATTTGTACCGTCGTCTAACATGTCTGTGGACCCTTCGGCTAGTTGGCCGTCTCCCACTTCATCAATCTTTAATAAATGTGTCGGGCTGAAGCGGCGCTTCCTGTCATCGGCTCCGTCGTCCTTGTACCTGTTGATCCATTGTCGTGCTGTATCCGTGACGATGGCCCGGCCAATGGGAGCAGGCTGCCGGGCTTTTCCGCCCACTGAATGCGCTTATTATGCTCCGTATCCAAGGCGACCCTCGCTTTGGGCCATGTGATCGAGTAGCTTTGTAAGAATAAGAGGCCGTCTGTTGCTTGCTAATTACCATTTTCGGTTTGTGTTTACATGTGATTAGAGCAGTTAGTCCCAGTGTGGTGCTGTGCATCGATTAACAGTAACCAGTTAGTTTCCTTAGTTTTCTGGCTCTTGAATTCTCTCAGCCTTCTGGGTTGTGCTGTGAGGTCTGTTAATAAAGTCAGCGTCGATATCTGGCGGAATATTATGTTTCTGGGCTGTTTCGCTTCTGAAGATGGAGGTAAGTTCTTGGGTGGCAGTTTCTCAGACCCCCCCCCCGTGCACCTCTCGTTCCTGTTTTGGTGTCATCGGCGACATTAACTTTAACCTTGGCTAATGCACCATCTGTAACCTTCCTGTCATTTAACGAAGTCCTTCTATTGGACCGTGTCAGCTCCATTGACTCCATATCGCTTTTTTAACCTTCTCGGCCGCCAGAGGAACGATTCAAGCTGAAACGTGAACATCATAACACTCCTTTGTTATCTTGTGAATGAGAGTGAATCCGGTGATGATGATGCTCCTGTTTATCTACGTACTTTTTCTCCTCCCCCTCACACACCAGAACAGTGATATGGGGAAATACTTTATTTTCACATCGTGCATTGTTACTCTTGTTCCAGCACAGTTGGCTGTTCCTATTCTGAGTTAAGTATTTCTGTATTTTAGATCTAACCTGAAAATTGTGCATATCTATTTATATATGAACTGCAGTGTGTTGTTCCATTATGATACACTGTACTCTCCGGATAACACAAAAGAGTCTATCCAAATGCACAATAACTACAGCGTTCTTGTCACAGTTAAACACCGGAATGTTGCTACGATGCTTCTCGGTATATAACGCTAAGATATACAGTACAGATATCTGTGAGGCATTTTGAGATCACTAATGAAGTTTCATGAACCGCTTGCTGTATTTTCTGACCCCACTAGAGGATGCCCTCTGTTCAAAAAAGGGCTCAAAGAACTTTGTTAGAACTCAATGTACTGTTTGCTTTACTTGTATGTCACTTTGGACAAAAATGTCTCTTAAATAAATTAAATATAAATGTGGTGCTGCCCATTGCGACTAACTAGAAACTATGCAGCAAGCTGGTAGCTAATGGCAACACGGGTGTTGCAGGTATTCCTTCACCGTCACCCTTGCAGTCAGTGGGGCTTATGGGAGATATTTGTGGTTTGTGGTATGATCTCAGATCTCGGCCTGATCAGCAAGCTTTCCTGTTTATGGGAAGTATGCATGTAAGCGTGTCTCCTGTGGTGTCCACCGTTCTGGCTTAGGTTTGTGGTTTAACGTGCTTCCCGTCTGCGTTTGTTCTCAGGAGTCCAAGTTGCCCTCATCCATAAAGAGCAACCTGCTGGAGCTCTTTGGGCAGATCGAGCGGGAATTCGAGAATCTCTACATAGAGAATTTGGAACGTGAGTCACGTATCGCTGACATCATTTTGACATCATTGTTGGGTGGCGGGTCCTGGGTCCTGTTTGATCTCCTGCCTTTATACAACGTGTTTGTGTTTCATTTAATTCTGGGTGATGCTGCTGCTTTTTCAGCATCCACATATAATGACCGTTGAGTAGTGATGCATCAATAAGGACATTTCTGGCTGATACCAATTTGTTTGGGAGGTTCTGCTTAAATAAGCTTAAAAGGACACTCTACCCAAATGAATAATAAAATAAATTACATTCCAAAAATATGAAAAAGTTTTTGTTTTTTAGTAAGCAAATGCCACCTGTGGCATACAACAGTCCCAGAGCTCTAGTGGTGAACAAATCAATTTGCTGTATTTTTTCAACCCTCTAAATGGTGCCCTTGGTTTACTTCCTGACATTCTTTGTGCTCTCTTTTTTCGTACAGAGGGCGCCATCTAGTGGGGTCAAAAATACAGCAAATGGTTCAGGAAGCATCATTTTGTCCATCACGACAGAGCACTATCACTATACACATTATATATTTATAGCATTTAAAATGGATAAGGGCTGAGTATCAAGTGTGATATACTCCGTAATGTTTTTCAGAAGCTCTTCATACTCTTTACTGTTTCGCCTTAAGGTGACCAATCAAATTTCTTGTGGTAGTGTTTATTTTAGCAAAGTGGCATTTGCAAATTGCGTTTTTAACGTTAATTCCATGCTGCAGGCATTTTTCTAAATGTTTAGTATTTTACAGGGAATTACTGGTTGTAATATCGGCTCGTTTTTTTAGACATTTTTTGTTGCTGTATCGGCCGACACCAATAGTTGGTTGATACAATTGGTGCATCTCTGCAGTAGAGTCAAACTCTTTATGCAAATGGGGCCACATCTCCAGTTATATTTGAAAGGTTGACTATTTGCCTTGTGTCTTTAATTATACTTGCCAGACAATATTTTTTCCCCCCCCCCCATTTTGAAGTTCGCCGAGAAATTGATACTCTGAATGAGCGGTTGGCTGGAGATGGACAGACCGTTGACGGTGGCGACCTGAGCAAAGGACCACTGAAGGCCAAAGGTGAGGAGAACATAGGATGTGTACCCACCCCCATTAAAGCTCAGTGCTCCAATAGTTATACAGAATGTACTGTTTTTTTTTTTCTTGGTGTATTTTTCGACTTACTGTTCCTAACATAATAACAATAAAGGGTACATATCTGATCATCATTGCTGTCAACTGCATATATGTGCAGCATAGATATGTACTGGCTGAGTGCAGTAAGTTTGTTTTAGTTCTTGCTGCATGCTGCAGATATGGTAAATTATTTCCACTAATGTCCACCACATCTGCTTTGGGCATCTCTTGGTAAATATTCTACCACTCGTCAGACATTACTCGATAGGACGCAAGTCGGGTGGATGACTGTGCAGGCCCTACTCGACTTAAATACCGACTCAAATAAATGAAGACTTGCGCAAAAAGAGTTTACGGAAGTGCTAATGTAAAAACGCAACATACACCTCAGTTTTCCACGTTATCTTTTAATTTATACAATACACCGACTTTAGCAGGTATTACTGATATTTTTGACCTCTGTGTTCTTTGCTATAAGGCAAGGCTATTCAAATCACGGCCCTCGAGGGCCGAGCCCTGCTGATTTTCCAGCCTTCCTTCACCTGTGAGCC
>JABFEA020000001.1:15883776-15900111 GCA_019775915.2 Cyphomyrus plagiostoma | reverse complement strand
GCTAACATCCCACAAAGCAGCTAGCAGATTTCCTGTGAGGACCTTGGCTAACATCCCCCAAAGCAGCTAGTAGACTTCGTGTGAGGACCTTGGCTAACATCTTAGAAAGCACCCAGCTTACTTCCTGCGAGGACCTTGGCTAACATCCCGCGAAGCAGCTAGCAGACTTTCTGTGAGGGCCTTGGTTAATGTCCCACAAAGCAGCTAGCAGATTTCCTGTGAAGACCTTGACTAACGTCCCACAAAGCAGCTAGCAGACTTCGTGTGAGGACCTTAGCTAACATCCCACAAAGCAGCTAGCAGACTTCCTGTGAGGACCTTGGCTAACATCCCACAAAGCAGCTAGCAGATTTCCTGTGAGGACCTTGGCTAACATCCCCCAAAGCAGCTAGTAGACTTCGTGTGAGGACCTTGGCTAACATCTTAGAAAGCACCCAGCTTACTTCCTGCGAGGACCTTGGCTAACATCCCGCGAAGCAGCTAGCAGACTTTCTGTGAGGGCCTTGGTTAATGTCCCACAAAGCAGCTAGCAGATTTCCTGTGAAGACCTTGACTAACGTCCCCCAAAGCAGCTAGCAGACTTCGTGTGAGGACCTTAGCTAACATCCCACAAAGCAGCTAGCACACTTCCTGTGAGGACCTTGATCCACAACCCACAAAGCATCGCTCAAGGACCCAAAGGTGAAATCACCCTGTCAACCACAGGCTTTACAATCGGTGACCACCCAATCACAGCATCTTAATTTGCTGAGCGTCACACCACTGCATTTTCATTCATATTATTATTACACTCACTGGACACCTTGACTATCTTAAGTTCATGTTCAAGTTGTATTTCTGATAGAAACATGCAAAGTGCACAGTGTTGGTATATTAGCTAAGTTCCCGGAATGTTCTCCCCTATTTCCATGGACTACTGATAATGACTCAGCAAATATGTGCCCATCTGACAGGTCTCTCCTAAGGCTTACGGTCGAAATGTGATTCTTATCTGCTCCTTTTAGACTTCTAAAAAACAGCCCCAAGTTTGCCAGGATAAAAGACAGAGACTCAGAGCCTGGCCGTGCTTTGAAGCCCTTAATTAGCTTTTGACTGCCAGCGCTCCTGGTGAAAGGGAACGCTTTGCGTGTCTGAAAGACAATCATTTCCACTAGGACCGCATGTCCGAGAATGTGGTGCAGGTATGGAGTCTGTAAAAGTACTCAGACACAATTCATCTTACACATTCACATAATCTTAGAGTCAAACGCACGAGCACATCTATTTTCATAATGCACAGTGTGGGGGGTACATTTTATCGTGTCACCATTTCTGCAGAAAGAGCGTAATTCAGTTCATGGTTTGACTGCTTTAACGATAAGGAGATAATGCACGGCGCTCTGTATCCACCCCACTGAACGAGAGTTGGATGCTATAATTACAGAATCTCACGTCTGAATCCCAAACGCTGGCCGCCTGAAGTGTTCTCCGGATGATAAATCATTCATAATGAAAGTGGAAAATCACACAAGGAGACACGCCAAATAATTAGCCTGTCAATAATTGTGTCTCTTTATTATGGTAATTGTGTTGATTATCAAATATACATTGAATGAGTTCAGTGAATCTCTTCATATTTCACAAAAAAAAATGCAGACAAACACATACCGCATTATGGGTTTTGTGTAAATGTAATTATCATATAAGAAGTTTTTTTTAAGTGATCTTTTTAAACAGGAAGGTTTTGTGCAAAATCCGGGAGGAGTTGCTTGGTGTGCAGATCAAAGGTACCCAAGCATCACTATTCATACCTGGGATCACATACCAATGTATCTGCAATGTATGGCATTTTTTGCATTGTTTTGGTCTGTACACATCCATTTTGCATTTGTGGTTACTCATTACTGTACAGTACTGTATAATACAGCTTTTTTTCTTGTACAGAAAATGACTTCTTTTCTATTTTTTTAAGTTTCTCATTTTCTTCTTCTTCATTTTCATTTTCTAATATGTTTTAGTATACCACTGATTATTTTTTGCTGTCATGCCCAATTTTTTTTCCAGGGATTAATAAAGTATCTATCTATCTATCTATCTAATACCTGACACATATTATGTTTCACATGCTCTCATCATACAGTAGGGGGCGCCGCAAGACAGGAGGGGAATGGATTATTTCCCGGAAACCACAGCGTTTCATAATTCAGAGGACCCCTTAATAGACCCTGTACCCCCGCCAGAAGACTGAGTGAGACAGGTGGGTGAAACCCCACCCCCTCCCACTTCCACCCAATTAAACTTTCTGTTTTGACCTCCTTACTGAAAGCGAACTGAATTGGTCGAGAGAGTGAGGGAGGGGATTCTAGCGTTCATCCTCAGGAGTGTCTGAGGCCCACTTCAGGTGTCCACAAACCAGTATTGGATGCATGCCTGCATGGCACTAAACTTACCAGGCCTGTCAACCTTAACAAAATGGAGGTCCCAGTGCATCAAACCTATGACCCCAAACATCAAGGTGGCAGGAATATGCCAGTGGTTCCCCCTAATGGCAAAAAATCGACAGAACAATTTAGGAGGCGAGAGGTGCCCACAATGTCATCTTGGTGCAATTCGACCTGAGGACCTGTGGCTGGTGGTGAATCTCGAAAGTGGTTCCCTGCAAGCTTGACTCACAGGCTTGCTGGGGTCTTACTGAGTCCATAGAGCTAATGAAAATCTCACCGCATTTCAGACACCGCTGCCTGTCCAAACAATGGGATTTATTTGCAGTATTACCTCCGAGCAGCAGTTTGCTCTCGCTGTGCCATGCGGAACTCGGAACCACACTGCTTTTCACGCCTCTGCCATCCCTCACCCCCTACTGGTCCACTTAGCCATTGTTTAGATCAATTTTGCATACAAAAAGATGCCCGTCTCTTATCACCACGGGGAGATCACCGTGATGATCCATCTGCCATGCGAGAGGAGCGGCCAGCGGATTCCATTCACTATTAACACCGGCGCTCACCACAGAACTGGAGAGAGATCGGCTCAGTCCCAGGGATAGACCCAGCCGGCATGCCTATCAGAGCCGCAGTAATATACACTGGCGATCAGAGCTTTTACTCTGCGTCACTCTGATGCGTCTCGGGTGCCGTGGAAACACAGCTTTGCCCAAAAAATAAACAAACGCAAGCCACAGAGGGCCCCAGAGGTTTTGGTCACATTGACCACAATAAATATTAAATGAACATGTTTCTCATTTAGGAGATGCTGATCATAACCAGTTAGTTGGCTATTCTACTTGCCAGCCATTTTTTTTTTTCATTTTTAAAACCATCTGTAGGGGGGCAGGGGGCTCCAAAGTGACTTCTTGAATGGGGCCCCAGCAAGAACAGTATGCGAGTCTCTCAGGGGTCTTCTGTGACGCGGCCCTGACAGCGAGGCCCCGAGCTGGTATCCAGCTCGTGGGAGGCAGTCGGTCGGGGGTGGGGGTGTCTCCCACAATCATGCTACATTAAACCGCTGATAATTTATCGTGTTTGCAGTTAGTTTGGGCAGTTTAGCTGCGGAAAGTCCTTCCTCCTAAAGTGAGGTTAATAAGTTCCATTAAACAGGCATTTTCCAAATGAGTTTTGTTTTAAAAACGCAGTTCATCAATTACTTTATGAGGCAATCATCTCATAAGGATTCATTATAGAGAGCCACTATTCTCCCCTCAGACAGAGGAATTAAATGATGGAAAAATACCATAAAACCATCTCACCAATACTTTCTTCGGCCATCATCATTACTAATCCAAGCAGAATAGCAAAACTTTTCAACTCAGGCTTTTTTTTCCAGCAGTGAAGTGTTTTCTTCTTTACATATTGCAAAAATGGAAAGAAAATATGCTTTGGCAATAAGCCATTATTCTCCAAAACTGTAAATTAGCATTAAAATGGTTTTAGCCTAAGAATAAAATGAACTGTCAAGGTCAATGTTGGTGAACTCATTTACATTCCATTAAGCGGAGGAAGCCTCGTAAATCCATTCATGTTGTTCTTCATCCACAAAAGATTTTACAATTAAATGGTGCTGAAATGTGGGATGTACCATTACGCCGGGGTCACAAAACGTGAACTTTGAAGGGCTTTTGGCTGTTTGAACCAGGAATGTTTTATGTTAGGTTATCATAATAAATATGGTTTCTATGAAAACACCTATATTACTATAGAAAAAAAACACATCTGAAATGTAAAATGTACTCTAGAGCAGGGTTATTCAAATCCCAGTCCTCGGGGTCTGAGCCCTTGGTGGTTTTCCAGCCTTCCTTTACCATGTGAGCCAGGTGTGAAGCCTCTGACCAATCAGAATCAGCAGTTATTAAACTAACTACCTGGGAGAACTGAAAACCAGGCCTGGATTTGGAATCGAGGTCCATATTTGAAGAACCCTGCCCTAGTGTGTAAAAGTATGGTTATAAAAACATTTTTAAAAGTTATCGCTTGGCATTTTCTGGTAGTTCACCCATAAACCATTTTCTTTAAGCACAAATTTTTACTGCCAAGGCAGAAGCCGTCGACAGTCACTCTGAAAATAAAAATGAGTTCTCCATCCTTAATAAAGACATGCATGGAAAACTTTTTTCCCCCATTTGATTTGGTTTGTTTTGAATCGCTTCAATTGTACTTTTTATATCTGATGTATTGAATAGGCTTGTATCTTCAGGCAGTGACTGGCTAGGCTTAAATTAGGTCTTTTTTCTGTTATGACTCTTCGTCTGTGTGCTTATTGTGCTTATTTTATGCGCTCGTGTTGATTTTATGAAGTGACTGAATAAGGAACCTGGCATCTAGCAGTCTCTGCTGGGTTAAAAAAAAAATCATTCTGCAGCCTTTGATTGAGTGAGTCTGGTGGTTCAGTTGGCCGCGTTAATATTCCGCCCATGCACAGGGAAGACTAAGCGACCAACAGATCCACAAAAATGGAAACAGAGCCCCTAGTGTTTCTGTTGAGTTTCTGTCCGCTGGCTCACTACAAATACTTTGGCTGCCTGTATCTGGATCTTTGAAGATAACACGCTTATTAATAAACAAACAGGCCAATTTTCGGAGGCAGGGAGAAGATAGAAATTGGATTAGGTCAAGACAAGCGCGACTTCATTGAAGTCCAAATTGACAAACCACACTCTCAAAGGAGAGTGGCGATACTGACGCGGGACCAGCCCAAAACCCAAAGAACGCCTTCCAAAACCAGGATAATACTGCCGACTACAAGAACACGCTACGGACTCAAGGGCATCTCTTTGAAACTAAGACCTTGTGAAGCTAGCAAAATAAAGTCAAATATTCAAAATTTAGTCACGCCAAACAGTGTACAAATCTGGGCTTTGTAGATATTTAAGTAGAAATATTGAGGTAAACAAAGTTACAGGCTAAAAAGACATTCTGTGGACTGTCACGGCCACCTCGCTTTTCATAAGAAGTCTGTCTTGAATTTTTAATGACCATCCCACACTGTAGGTGTATGCAGCCGCACAGGTCCGTTGAATAATTCACAGCAATATGAAAGCCAATAAAATGTGGCATACCTCTGGTCATTATGATCCCCGCCAGGGCCTTGTGACGCGCGTGCGTCGGGGAGCCGCCGCCCGCCAGCTCGCGGTATTTCTCCGTCACCAGGTGGAATATCGTGTCCGCAAAGGCCTGCAAGACACAGCCGGCTGTTCATTGCTCTCTCCTGATCGTCACTCTCGCCGGTCGAGAGAAAATCCGGAACGCTCCGGAGCCGAGTGGAATCAAGCGCTCGGGAGTTAAGCAGGCGTATCCAGGCTAACACAAACGAAGCTGGCTTATCCAAAAATAAATTTACTCGGGATTGAGGAACCACACACAGGCACACACGCCGTGCACTGGCTGCAGATTTCTGCCTGATGCATGTGCAGATCACTGTTTTCTGACAGAAAATGGTCACAAAAAAAGATTAAATGAAGCCACGACCTGGGGATCTCCTTTCTGGACGCTCCTTCAGGTTGTCCTGAGGCTGCCCAGCTAATTTTAATTGGATCAGACGCCACACCCGGAGTGGTAACAGGCCTCGTCTCCAAGCTGTCTGTTGTAAACGCCCTTTGCTAAAAGAGGCAGAGGTTAGTTATGTGGTTTTCCTGTCCTGATGTCTTTAAAGACGCCATCTGCGCTTCCTGTTTTGCCGCGTCCACATGCACCGTTGGCCCGTTAAAGAGTTTGTCCTCCATATATAACGCAGGCTGTTGTCCTGCCAAGCAGCTGTTACCTTGCTGCACAATGCTGGTCCTGCCACCATCTTGACCCCATGTATGTTATTTTGTGCTGTAATTATCAGCTTACCATACAAAGCCCCCCCCCAGCCAATCAGAGATTAACCAGGACAAGAGGGACCCCACAGCTGGCCGACTTAGTGGCAGATAACACATATTGCAGATAGACACAGATAACGATTCACAGGACTGACATAACAGCTCTGTAATTCCGTTTTCTGCAGCGTGCTTGTATGTTAAGGGCTTGTGGCATCGGTTACCAACCAACTGTAGTAATTCATGTCATATATCCTCAGATTTAGACCCAATCTCATGTGGTCTTTAGCCGTGACCTGCACGTTTACTCATAGCAAAATTTTTAGCTGTACAAACACCTAACAAATGGTAATTTCTTTTGATTTACATTTTTAGCAGATGCCTTTATCCAAAACAATTTTTCTTTTGAGAAAGTCAGGTCAGACAGTCCCTCAATCACTTGGGGTTAAGGGGCCAATGGTGAAATCAGTCTGCTGGGTTAGGGATTTAAACCATTGTCCTTCTGATTACAGACACAGTGTCCTAACTTGTCCCCTTATTAATGAATATGTCAGCTAATCTAAGCCAACTGTAACTATGTAAACTGCCTTTCTGAGTGCATTTGGATGTTATTTCAATGATTACTGTGGTGCAGGGGCATCGGTCTACAGGCTGCAGTGTTGGGCCTACATGCAGAAATACAGACTGCAAAAAACATAAGAGCAGGCAGGTCAGGCCCTGTGGTGGCTTGTAGACCCCCATTGCGGCAAAAACACCTCGAGACGCCGCTGTCATCTTGGGGATGAGCTGCTGGAGGAGTTTGGATGCGACGTGGAGTCAAATCTGCCCGAGCCGACATGAAGTGCCTCAGACCTGCAGCATTGTGTGGCAAAATTAATTTCCATAAGTTTAATATATTATTATCAAAGCCATCATTTTGGTTCCCCTTATCCATGTCCAGGCAGCCATTCTGTACATTTACACGTTTTCTGGCTTGTAGTGCAATTTAAATCTGCGTTGAATGCGGAGCAGGAGCTGAGCTCTCAGCCAGCTAAACGAAAGCAGGTCAGCGAACGACAGCAAATATACAGACAAAGATAACAGACGAAAAGCGATTGGCTCGGGGCTGAGGTTTCAAAATAAAGGCCCCCAACAGAGACGCATCCCGCACCACACTCACCTGACACGCCATTGTGTCGATACAAGCTTTTCCAGCCTGACATTTAACATCTACCTTGGCCAATAGAAATCGGCGACAGCAGCAAACAAATCCTCCCCTGTTAGTTCTGGCTGTATTTGTAGTAAGGCCCAGAATGCATTGTACACCATTAAAATCCAGCCCCTCTATCTGAGGAGAAAAATTCAGAAAAACAGTGCAGTGGTTTCGTTTGGATTCTGTCAGACCACGCGTCATAAAGCCATCTGCGGCACACATCTCGCTGAAGCCGCGAGCTGTGAAGGAGCCCCCCCCGCAAGTCCGTGTTTCCGGAAAAAAGGCCCCCAAACGCGTCCTGCCTGGCATATGGCTGATGGGATGTGTAAAATCACAAACGAAGGCATTCAGAGACCATTGCACTCCGCTTCTGGGGTCCGTTCTGGTCTGTGATAGACCATCTGATGTGTTTAATCAGAAAAAGTGTCACAGAGTTTAAATCTGAAGTTCTTGTAGAGGACAAATAGAAAAAGCCTCTCTGCCAGGAAGTGTCTAATATCTCATCTGTGAGACAGAAGAAGAGAGGAATGCAGTGTTGTCTAATCGCTTGTATTTTTTTAGATTAAAACAATTCCCTATCTCGTGACTTCAAAATGAAACAATCCATCGGAACAGCAGGTGGGGTATTGGTTAAGGTTCCTTGAAATATAACAGTTGCTAGCCCAGTTCCAATAAAAAGATGTACCCTTTAGTTGAGCATCTCACCTTTGATGTGATAGCATAATTTCCAATGTATACTGGATAATGTATGTGAGATACTTGTGAACAAGCTGAGCAGACAGTATAACGCACATTAGATGTCATATTATAGTCGCGGGTCATTTTTGCTTTTATTCTCTATCTATTAAAACAAATAAAAATCCGTAATTAATTTAGAAGCTCACTGTGCTGTAATGCTTGCCCACCGCCCTGCGTTCATCGACGTACAGTGCTCCTGCCATTTCCCATTCCTTTTTTCACAAGTCAATATTGTGCCAAGAAGCAAAATGTCAACAGGGAAATTTTCTCTGTTGATCCCTGACCCTGGAGCCTTTCCCTCCAAGGCTCTAGCTGACACAGGGTTCAAACGAGGCTTAATTTCCTGTACGGAGAGAACACCGTACACTCCGTGTGTCCGGCTGGGTGTTCCATAGTGTGAAGGCAGATTTTTACATCACGGACGGCTTTGGTTTTCACCGTGCCTCAGCAACTCCAAAGCCGTGGATACCGGAGATTTATTTGAAATTGTCTACATATTTGGCTTACCGATTGAACAAAATGTTTTGTTTTTACATAAACATTTGCCTCAGTACAGTATATTTAGAGTACTATTCCATTCGTACTGCTTTTTTTTCATATTTTCAGTTGTAGCAAGAAAGTATTTCCCGTTGAAATAATTTGGATCAGCAGTCTCTGCTGTAATAGGAAAGATCCAGTGTTCATTAAGATAAAAAGATGAACAAGGTGGACCCTTTCTCGTGCGTATTAAAAGTGTGACAGTGTAAATGTGATCTCAGTGGAGGACAGTGCCCACATGCCGTGAGCTATATTCCGTATACGGTAATGTGCGGTACCATGTGGTAATGTGCAGGAATGTGTGAATGTGTATCTGCTGCCAGGCATCTCGGCACCTGCTTCAGGGATGTGATCATCCGTCTGCATTTGGGACAGTATTTTTTTTTTTTTTCGATTATTAAACCCTCAACTGCCTTATCAGGCTCCACCAGAAGTGTGATGACCATAAAAATAGACCAGGTTTTCCATATCTTCATAAACGCATTTAACAATGTATTCCTCTGGTAATACTAATGTCCTCTTGGCACCTCTCCTAAAAAACTCTGTCTTCTGGTATATCCCCTTGGGGCAGACAGGGTCTCGTCCCTCAAGCTTTTGAGAACCTCAAAGCCCCCGTTGTTTGTACTCTAAACCCTCACTCGATATTCCGACGGCGCTCCAAGCCGCAAGTCAGAGCCAGCATGCTTGTGGGGAAAGAGAGCAGCTTGGAAAACGGGACCTAATGAGACGAGGAGTTCGATCCGGAAGCCCATTCACAAGCGGAAATGGGCAAGGAGGAAAAACAAGGGAACAATGAGCATTTTTAATAAAATATAAAAGACAGACACACAGGCTTTGCGGGATGGCTGATAAGGCCCACTACAAAGTAGCTATGGATCTGGTTACTCTTTGCCGTTAATATAAAAGCAACACTGATATATGTGTGCACCATCACTAAGTAACATCCACAGCCAATCAGAATGAATAAAGAAGGTCACCTGACCCTCCTTCGTTGTTCTGTTGGTACTTTACTTTTGTCCCCCCCCCTCCCCTCGCAAAGCACTCCAACAGCCTCCCTGGAAATTGAGCTGTGCGCATGACCAGACCCCGCCTGAACCACGTGCACTCCTCCCCCCCCCCCCCCCGGAATATCCAGATGGTCCCGCGGGCAACGCGACAGACCCTGGCTGCTGATGGCTCTCGCACGGCCGGTAATCGGGGCAGCGGGGCTAGTGTCACATGAATGGGTAAAACGTTTCCTATTAGCCACGCTCAGCAGGGCGTAGAGAGAGTGAAGGAGAGAGGGAGCCGTACATAGCAGCACTTTCGATTCATTCACTCCGCGAAGTGTCGTGTGGCAGATCACCTGTAGGGGGCACCACTGAACCCAAACCAGCCGTCAAGCATACCTTTTAGACATGAATCATTGACCTAAAAAGAAGGACGTCTACCTAACAGTCAGAAATAACGGCCGTGGCAAAGAAAAACAAAAGTTGAGCGATAAGTCGCCTAAAACCTTGCGCAGCGGCGGCAGGGGTCCCAAAACACTGGAGGGCAGCAGATTAGATCGAAGTGATGATGTCACCGCCATCATGTCAGTGAGAACGCGATCAGAAAGCTCTCCGCCTTAGACGATTAGCAGGCAACAAGTGAGCTAGCTAGCGAGCGAGCAAGGAAGCCTGCCGTCAAGGAGAAGCACGATTAATGTTATTAACATGAAGAAGAATGCAAAACAATAAACATCACCTGAAAGGCATCTCTGTGTATAGAGACAGTGACGGCAGCATGGAAAGCTTAATAACTAATGACTGAGTCCTAACTGCATACACTATAGATGCAGTAGCTCCTTAGGTTGTTTTCTCTACACCTGATATCACAAACATCTGATATCTTTGGCAGCAAAAATCCAAATCAGTTCTCTTATTTCCTCATGCATTCATTTTGGGGGGGGGGGGGGGTTTATTTCATAGACCATTGCTATCTCATACCAGCCCAGATGATAGATAAGGGGAAGGGGGTATTTCTGGTTCATTTGACATGGAATGACCCGATTGTCATGTCAGAAGAGGCACTGTCAGATGCGGTGGGGACTCTATCAGGGTCATTCTGCCAAATCTGTGCCTTTTGGGTCCCCAAGAAACAATCAGCACTAAGATCATTATTATGGCAAATAAACTCTCTATTTTAAAATATTCTATTTGTGCGTCATCTCTCCTCTACAGAAAACCTAATTTAAGCCAAACAAATGCTATTTCAAACATTTTAAATCACTTTATGAATTATGGGGTGAGGGATTTGTCCTGTCCCTTACTCTGATTATCCTAATTCAACAGGATTTTACATTGGTAAAACATGATATAAATGTTACATTTACATGATACTTAAATAATAAACAGTTTTTAAAATTGTTTTTAAAAACATCAATTTATTGGTATTCCCTAAGTTCACGTCAACCCTGTTATCTCATTTAAAACCTTGCTAAATAATGGTTCGTTCCAAAAATGACATAATTTTCTGAAAGTTGCATGATTACTCTATCAAGAATTAATGCTATTTGAATTAAGTACCAATGCAAAATTACCTTTGAAATGAGTTAATTATCTTTAAATGGTCAACGCTGTTACTCTTTGGGTTGACTTGCATTATGTTGGCTTAATAAAATTAAAGCCCATTTTAAAGGTCTTGCTCATGTAACATTCATATTATCCATCAAGAGCAGCATAAAGGTTTTCACTATAATGGTGCTGTGTTCAGGTGGCATGGTGGGACTGTCATCTCACACTTCTATGACTGGGGTTTAACTTTCTGCCCAGGCACCAGGTATGCATGTTCGACTGTGTCATTGTGGGGTTTCTGGGGTACTTCATCCCCCCCATAGTGCAAGAACTTGTTACGGTTAACTGGATTTGCCAAATTGCCCATAGGTGTGAATGGTATGTGTGGTCTGCGATGGGTTGGTACCCCATTCTGGGCTTTTCCCTGCCTTGCACCTGTAGCCTCTGGGATAGGCTAAGTGGGGTAGCTATATAAAGTGGATGGATGGTGCTGTGTTTATTTTGAATGCATCCTGGATATGTTTAATGAAATGCAATAAATGTACAGTGCGTATTGCCTGATTTTACATAGTGATGTCACTGTAATCAGAATTTTGGCTGCACAATATTGAAAAAATGTCATATCGTGCTGTGATTTTAAAAATTATTGCTACATTTTTAAAGCTAAAAATAGAGTCCAAAATAAAACGTTTCTCACAAACCAGTCTATGGGTGATTTAAACAGCAAGGACGAAAATGATGATGATTGGCTTGGAGAGTGCATTCAGAGCTCATTGACTGACTTTTTAACATAATATAGATGATCGTGAAATCGTAAAAACATTCAAATTGGACCAATCGTTTAAATTCATATTTAGCCATTAAAGTTAGCTAAGATCAAGTAAAAATGTTTTGGCAAAACTTAAACACCTTGCCCTATAACATCCAGACAGTATGAAGATACGAAAAGGCCTGATTTCAACCCAGCTGACGATTGTAGTCCTTGCGACATGAGAACCGCATGCGAGGTCGACATTAATATTGCATATCGCCCAGCCCTAATTAGAATGCCATTAAGTGGAGCAGAAGGCTCTATTGCATCTGTAGAGATGCAGATCTGGAGAGAAGGTCAAAATACCTAGAAAGGGAGAAGAAGAGGTGGATGAAAGACATGGAGCCGGGGAAGAAAAAAAAACCTATAAATGAGGCCAGTCAACTGGGTCGGAGGTCAGAGTGGAAGGAATGGAGAGTAGGAGTAGCACAGGCAAAATGCGAAGCTGCAGAAAAGGCAGCATCAGAATTGCACAGCAGCCTGACAGCACGGCACACAACACCGGAACCAGAAGAAGCAGCTTCCTTAAGGTTAGAGCTAGGAAGACATGCAAAATATTAAGTAGTACCTTGTTTCTGTATGAGTTTGCAATGCATCTATATAAAATTCCTACTCTGACATGATACTCTACACACAGTATCCAGTCTCAATCTTTAGTACCGAATACAAGCCAAACAGGTCACAACACACTTTTTTTTTTTTTATCTGGCTGAGTAAACATTGTCAATCACTGTCAACCCAATTATCATCTTTAATTTGAAAAATAATATATTAAACGACCTTTCACCCACTACATATGGAGAAGGAACAGCATTATCTTTTGCACTATGGCAAGCTGTGAATATTTCTTTTAAATGTTGATTTTCCCTATACACATGTGGTCATATATATATATGTGTGTGTGTGTGTGTGTGTGTGTGTATGTCGTATTTATTAATGCCTTTGTCGGTAACAGGGCTGACAAAATAACTACAAAAATTTAAGAAAAATCTGTCATGAAAAATTAAATTGTACACAGTACAATTTCCAGTCAATTCAAATTGTCCTTCTTCCAAAGCTATGAAAAAAGTAATGATTAAAGTCATTTTACATTTCAACTTTTCAAAACTGAAAAGGCACAGATTTCATAGAATGACCCATAACATCCATCTGTGGCGTTTTAGTCGACTGTCTGAACAAGCAGCGGCCCGGGCTGTGACAACAGACAGCGTTATCGCCGCAGACACACAAATGGGCACATTTGCCTAAATCGTGTTTCCTCCTGACGGCAGCCAAGTAAACAGGTAGCAAAAGCTGATTTCCGCTGATAATCCCGGTCTGCACTGTGAATGCAAAACATGTCCTGCCAGCACGACGGAAAGCAGAGGGAAAAAAAGGGCATGTGAAATTTGTGTACCGACAGATAGTTCAGGGCCATTAACCTCCGTAAGCAAAGTGACCGGGATGCGAGTACAAATGCAGAAGCTCTGGATGTTAACATAACACTGAGGTGGAAGGCAAGACACCCACCGGGGGCGGATCGGCCTGCCGGCATCCCTGGCTGTGTTGTAGGAGGTCAGGAGTTCGCTGAAGGACAAATGACCCCCCGCCCCCAGGTTACAGAGAGGGGGGAACACAGCAGGATGAGCGGGAGAGGCCTGTTGGAGGGTGGAGACTGAGGAGAAGGAGGAAGGAAGGTTGAGGAAGAGGAAGGGCAGCGGTGAGGAAGGGTACAGATCAGGGACAAGTGCCTCCCTTCTGAATTCTGAAGGCCCCTTTTTGATTTTTACCAAATTTTTACCTGCTGGCTGGCAATTCTTACTGGGTGCCCATGCTTGATCACAGACAATCAGAAGATTTCACAGAAAAGACTGGAAAGTCTTTGCATGGCCATGGGACAGAGAAATAGAGGAAGGGTGGAACAGACTTTGTGACGTATGTTACACTGTGCAGCAGGAAAATATGCCGTATTCCAGTGATGGGAATGACGTGATCTCAGGGGTCTGAGAGACAGAACCTCTTCTCCCTGCACACCTGGACCTCCTGCCCCAGCAAACAGGGCCTGATCATGTCACTGATGAAGTGAGGCACACATGCAGGCAGCCATGCATAATACATCAGCAAACAGCCAGTGGCGTGACCCGTGCAGTGCAGCAGGAAGGGGTCGGGGGGCAGGGATAACAGGCGGGCCCCACTGCACGGGGGCCAAGTGGACCGGGGGCCAACCGGAACCTGTTCATCAGTCTGCTCGTGAATCAGGAAGACCCTTTGACTCCCCCTCGGAGGAAAAAAAAAGACCTAAGCAGTCAGCGATTTGCCCAGTCATGAAGGGGTCTCTGCCCACTGGTGTCACCTGTCATTATTCTGCCTAATCTTGCATGCGGCCAGGCCAGCTCCATATAGGAGCTGAGATCCCTCCCCTGCAGAATCAACACCACACAGGGCAGACCCCTCTCCCCCCAGAAATATACTTATTTATAGGTTTTTCTTTCAGTGACATACTCATCACACTATGTGTGTGTGTATATATATATATATATCTATATATACACATACCACATATAAGAATGTGTTTATATTGATTTTTTTCAATTGCATACACTGAGTTTTGATTCCAATAATAAAATTAGATTTTTTTTTTTTTTTAATGTCAATGGACCAATCCATAAACTAAGTACGCCCTCACATCAGCACATTAACTGCAGAAACTCGACGGCAACACATCCAATTTATGTAAGGGAATGAAACTGAATTATCTTCCAGCATGCCCTAGTCAGACACGGGGGGGGGGGAATCAGCGATTCCATCTCTCTGGGGACTTCCTGCAGCGTAGGGGTTTGGCACTTCGGTGTGATTGAAGCGAGGAGGACTAAATCACACATATGAAGGTGGAAGACAGCATCTTCTCAGAAGGATGGGTATGCTAGCTGTGGCTAAGCTAACTGTGCTATTCCGGAAGATATCTGAATCGACGCTTTCAAATGACCACAGCTCGCTCTCAGAACCAGCCATCCCACTCTGAATCAGGCTTTCGCGACTGCTGCCAAGCATGAAGGCTAAAAAAAAAAGCTGGATTTGCGGCAAGTTCCTCTGACAATATGCCATGGATGCAACAGATGCTAATTTTCCTGAAAATATGTAACAGTCACCGATTATAACAATGTGAAGGGGACACCGAAAGGCTAAATTCCGAATGTGCATTTTAGAAATTGCTTCTAAGAAGATTTCATTTTCAGAATAGAAGCATTAATAAGTACAGGACAGGGTTGCCAGGTTTGGTCAGGTGGCTGGATTGAGATTTTCAAATGGAGAAACAAATCTACACAACCATTTACATGTATGTAACAATTTATTACCTTGTAAATAGTCTGTAGGGTTTGCAAACTACCCCAAATGCTTTTGATGTAGCTAATTATAGGTTTGTATTGGAATAATACAGGTTTTCTGTAATATTTCTTGCATGAGCGTGAGTCTGAAAGCGTGGGTGTCACGCCAGATGTGTGAGAGCTGCCAGCCCCGATACAGGACATGTTTCCTGCCATGCCAGCTGGTTGAAAAGTTGAGGTTCATATCCTTCCTGGGGCCTGGGGTTATATGGCTGGCTGGGCAGAACGCACGCCCCACGCCCCGTCTGCCAGGTCTCGCTTTCCCAAAGCCTCCCAGCGAACCATTCATCATGGACTCATACGCTTCCGCTACGCTGCCACAGCTGACATTTCAGTCATACCTTACGGTGTTCTCTTTAATTCTGAACAGTCAACAAGGGATCAAGGGAAAATGTCAAATGTATGTTGTTTGGAAAGCAGAAGTGCCACATGTGGGCCTGGTAAAGCAAGCTGGTTGGGGTGCCTCCACTCACCGATCTCTCTCCAGACATGGAGGGTGCTAATCTATCTCCGGTTTTATCTGTGCCTCCTTCACCTGTCCCAGGACATGTGGAGACACTCAAACAACGTGTCATAGCCTTGAACGCTGCCTGCATTTCCCACTTAGGCTGTGTTTATAATTAATAATAAAGGACTGAAAAATCAATCACTCTGAAGTTCCCGAATGCCAGGGATACAGTCCTGGGCTGTGCTGCTGACAGACCCTGAAGATACCACACAACCCTGTCAGATCTTTGTGATCTTCATGAAGATACCACACAACCCTGTTAGATCTTTGTGATCTTCATGAAGATACCACACAACCCTGTTAGATCTTTGTGATCTTCATGAAGATACCACACAACCCTGTCAGATCTTTGTGATCTTTATGAAGATACCACACAACC
>JABFEA020000001.1:15872086-15883555 GCA_019775915.2 Cyphomyrus plagiostoma | reverse complement strand
AGATACCACACAACCCTGTCAGATCTTTGTGATCTTTATGAAGATACCACACAACCCTGTCAGATCTTTGTGATCTTTATGAAGATACCACACAACCCTGTCAGATCTTTGTGATCTTCATCTCCTTACCTACTACCTCTTAAATGAAGAAGTGTCTTATAAAATATTTATGCCATATTCCATCTGTCATCCAGCCAGTCATCCACTGGAATGACTAAATTCTCCACAGTGTGTAAATGGGAGTGTGTGTGCCATGCGATGGACTGGCGCAACATCCAGGGTACCCCCCTGCCATGTGATGCACTGGCACCCCATCCAGGGTGCCCCCCTGCCTTGTGCTCTATGTTGCATACGATAGGCTCTGGCAAACTCCCCACAACCCCCTGCTGCTGCTGATGATAATTATTATTCAGAGTGTCTCATGTTCTATCTGGATCTTCAGGTATTTTGAAGATTGAATTCATCCCTTTGCTGGTCAGTTTTTTCCTCCCAAAAAGAACTCCAAGTATTTTACTGTTAAATTGGGTTTTCTTAAGGTGGCATAGCATACAGAGGTTATTGCTCCAAAAATGTGTTTTCAGCTGAATAATGCACTCAGAGATGGCCAAGTGCCTGCCACACTGTCAAAACACCAATGAGCTGAAAGCCATTTAGACTGACGGTGTGAAGGAAGCCTCTTCACATCGCACCTACTCTTCTGACATCTACATGCCCACAAATTTGCTGGCAGAGTTGAGAAACATAACCTCGAACAGCCATTCACCCAGTGGCTTAGCACTTTAGCACCCAGCGCTAAACAGCCCTGGCCCATATGCCATATAAGAAATGGTTACTGTGAAGCCAACATCCATGTCATACAGGATGACATATGGAAACTGTACTCAGGTCCTCTGACAGGCGTGTAATTATAAACTCTAATTTTAAGAAATGTCTGCATGATCTCGCCCACTCCATACGCATGTGTCCAACTGCGTGTCAGCCAGCAATTAAAAAAGTTAATTCAAAGGCCTTTTATGCATCATTAAAAATAACAACTCTTCATTATTCACATGTTTATTTTGGATTTTAATTTCTGCTATTAAGTCGAGACAACACTCTGTCACCATACGAGGATGGCGTCTCCATACTGATGCTCCTCCTCCGCTTCCACAGGGGTCGTGCTCTTTGTCCCCCTTTTTCTGCACTCGTCTGCCTGTGGGACTGTCACAGACGACAGTGTAGCTATCTGTGGCATGCCTGGGCCATGGTGTTCAATAAGAACTTTTCTGACGCGTTCCGAGGGCTGAAATTCATTTTAATTTCACACAGGGGAAGTAGTACGTGGCCAGTAAATAGTTTGGTGTGTGGGTGGTAACATGTAGGAGTTTCTGAGGTGAGCAGAGTGACAAGGATATCATATCAGCCATTGTGAGGTGGCGAACTTTCTCTAAACATTGTAATTATTTCGATATAATTACACCCATAAAAACTTGTTCTTTGTGTGTTGACAGGACATCAATGACACTCAAACGTTCAAAGCAACATTACAGTCACTTGACCCCAGGTGTGGTACGGTTTTCCTGAAAACATACATAATTTAATAATTGCAAAAATGAAAGCTGATGCCTGATTAAGCTGACACTCACTGGGTATGTTTCCAGAATAGTTCTCATCAAGCATTGCTGATGAAACAAAAACCAAAAGCAAGCCACACACCTCAGGAGACCTGTAGCCCTGTGTGTGGAGGCGGGAAGTATAAATCAAGATTGGTGAAGATCCCAATTCCATGACCCCCCCACCCCCACTCAACAGCCCGGCGACACCTCAGCTAATTTATTATGAACACTCAAACGTTCATTACCATGCTTGTGTAGATTTGTTTGAGGTGCCAAAGTGTGAAAACATGGTGCAAGATAAAGACTCAACCTGTATATTAATACAATGTAATATGCATCAGTGTAGAAAACTGGCTAAAATTAATTTTCACCTGAAAACAAATCCACTCCCCCCCCCCCAAGCTGGCCATCAGTCTCCCTGATGTGTTTATATTTTTGTGTGCATAAAACATGGGTGCAGGAAGCTGTTTTTAGATCAGGGTTCTGAAAGTGGGAACGACAGACAGACTTTACTGACGTTTTTTTGTATCATCAGTAGCTATCAATAGGTAACAACAGTAATCTTTTTGTAGAAATAATAATAAAAGCACCTCTGATCCATTGTGAGATAATTAACATCATGCCATGTCTTTCTTTGATGAAGACTAATGCTGTGGGTATGCTGCCGCGGCATCCTTACTTGTAGAGCTACAGAGAAGAAGTAAATTTCATTTCTGCGAATGGCATGCATTTAAACCAAGGGTGGCCAATCTTATCCACAAACAGGGTCAGTGTGTACGCAGGTTTTTGGGATAACCTGTAAGTCAGCTTTTCAAACCCAGGTGTGAGGACTCTTCAGCCAATCAGTTCTCTAATTAGTGATTTAATTAGGGAGTTGCAGCGAAAACCCACATATACACCGGTGGATAAGATTGGCCACCCCTGATTTAAATACAACCAAAAAACTAATATGGAGGAATGCTGGGATGAGATGTGTGCTGAAGTAGGGCCTGGAGATCAATAATAGGGTGGAAATCAATGCTGAAAGCAAAGGTAAGCTCTACCAGGGGGAGCTGACAGCCTTCAGGAAGACCGTGGCCTTCCTGAGGATTTCAAATATTCTTATTGTTGTTCGTTTAATCAGACAGGAAGAGCCAATGACACAAGACAAGTAAAGTGCAGGGAAAGAGGCACAGAGCTGGTAATAATATGTAAGGTCATTCCAGTAGCTTTAAGTTATAAATGTTATCTTACGTCAGGCAATTCTGGTTTATTAATGAATTTCTCCTGGTGTACAGAATGTAAGCAGTTGAAAGCATTCAGAAGTCTTATAGGTCACGTTTTGCATAAATTGGAGACAGGTCATTATCTCCCCAACCTTTTCATGTGCAAAATGTTACCATTAAATATATTATCATTCTTATATTTTTGCCAAAGACAGATCCTCATATTCAGTACAATAATAACAATAGCATGTGCTGTGACCGAGATTATGTATATAGACCGACGTTCAAAGTACTTCAACACTAAATTTAGAAATGTTATGCATATTACAATAAAGAGACTAGCTAGTAACAGTGTGCATTTGACAACATTAATGGAGAATTATGGGGCTGCTGACCTGGTCAAAGTGTCAGCAGAAATACAGATCTCCACAGTGAAATCTTCACATAGTCACAACTACTCTTGATGAACTCTGACACTGTGGCAACCATGCATTAGTTGACTGGCTATGTATGATTGTCCTGCTAATTGTGTTATTAAGCTCACTACCTCGCTCTCTCGTATGTCAGCCTGCGCGTGTTTAAAAAGCAGTAGATGTAAATTAACATGACATCGGAGAGTTACCTTTTCAAAAATAAGTTAAACTTACAGCTATATTGGAAGCTCAGTCATGTGAAGTGTCTCCCGTGCACACAGCACCATTTATCATGATTAGTGAGTATTAACCACTACTTAAGGAGTTTAAATCAATTCCTTAAGACACGTCTGAGATTCTCCTTGAAACTCTCTTTAGCCAATTGATTGCAACACTGATCAAACGACTAGTTGACCCTCACTAAAGTGCTTCTCAAACCAATTCTACATCCTGAATTAATGATAACATCCACAAGTCTAATGGCCACGTTGATCAATTTCCTCTATGTGACTCTCACACCTCCTTGATCTAAATTTATATCTCCTTATATCTATGTCCTCTCCATCCCTAATTTGTTGCAGTCCTAATTAAGGATCTTCACTTCATGGCTGAAGACTGCATATATTAAGACAGATTATAAATCAGAGATTAAAATAAGAACATTTAATAGCTATAACAGTATGGTGGCACAGTTTTGTTTGTGTGGGTTAATATGACATGTCACACCTTATTTATGTTTTGTAATGCAAGAAGTAAATAACGATTTGTTTTAATAGCTCAACATTGTTTTTTTGCAATTCTTTTTAAAGTTGTATTAATGCATCGCAGAAATCCTTCAATCAGGCTGTGTCAGGTCAAGTGAAAAGGAAAGGGAAAAAAGAGTGGGAAACGGGTGTGGCAAGAGGGTGGAGGATACTTATACGAAGCGGACAAGCATAAAACCTAATAGTCCGTCCTACTGCAAGGCGTGATATCACACCCTGAATCTGTTCTAATGCGATAGATACAGTAGTACTTAAGTACAAAACAACGCGGGAATACCTTTGTATTTGGCCGCATGACGGTGGCTGTAGCTCACTACGACTATACTGTCGTCAGCAAAAAACCCATATGTGATGTTTATGATGTAATGCATTGATTTTTCTTTTTTATAGTGCACATAATTGCATTATTGGCCACTGGTGTCACAGATTTATTTGATTCATTCTGTCTGGCCTGAGTTACTAAGTTTTGGAGCCACATTCCCCAAACCCTGTTTTTCCCATTGGATATACGTATGTTATTTTAGTCAACGCCAGGTTTTTCAGGAACATAGTATTCACGTTATAGCAGGGCTGACTGTGCATACGAACCGCATAATAAATACGCATATAAATATGAATGTTACCTGTCTAGGACAAGAGGAAAGTAGCAAAGATTAGTAAACTTTATTAGGGTTTATTATTGTTATCTTAGCGCTGTTCCCACAAAGTTAGAATCTCGAGGTTGTTGCAAGCCACGTATCCGCCAGTGAGGTAAATGCCGATTATATGAAAATAGCCCGAATACACTGTAATTTAATAGCTGTCTGACCCAGGAGAAGACCACCCGGGCATACTTCCTCACCGAACCACCCTGACCTAAAAAATTCCTCGGCGCCCCTGGACCCGGAAAGTGGGGGGTTATCTTCGAGGTGGTGTCTGTGAGGCTGTGTATCCAGGTTTACTTTATTTAGCAGCGCTTCGTTTTATGACATCGAGCCGGTCAGCAACGTTTCTGTTCTTTTGGACTATTTGTCAGTCGCGCTTTACCGAGGTAAAATCAGTTTTAGGTTGGATATTCGACGGATATTCAGATCCACGCTCTACAGACTTAGCAGCGGTGCTTGACTCACGCTAGGCAGCATAAGGCGGTCGAAAGGCGGCCCGATCAGTTCCACAGCTTCGGATGCAGTAACTGATTCAGGGACCATCAACGAATTACTGTCAGAATAATAAAATACTGATTGCTTGCAATAACTTCAATGCGATGGGATCCAGTAATGCCAAAATGAGTACACGTTCTACATGTACAACTATCTGACATACACAGGACACAGTGAACTTCACTCGTTTTTAACACTTTATTGTATTTTAAAATATCATTTTCAAATGAAACTGGGTAAAAGGATTTCTTTCAATAGCTCCTAGGCCTTAGAAGACTGCGACCCAAAACCTAATACCAATTATCGTTCTACCTGAGGCATATAAGACACAGCAACTTTTATTCGATTTTAACCCTTTGTTTAATTGATATGATTTTTTTCTCTCTAAAATGAGCCTTTTTTCAATAGCTCCTAGCCCATTGGAGGCTGCAACCCAAAACCTAGTACCAATTGTAGTACGACCTGAGGCCTATAGGACACAGCAACTGTCATTCAAGTTTAACCCTTTGTTTACTTGACATGATTTTATTCTATAAAATTAGGCCTTTTTTCTATAGCTAGTAGGCCATGGCAGCCTGCAACCCGAAACCAAGTACCAATTATAGATCTACCTGAGGCCTATAGGACACAGCAACTTTCATTCGATTTTAACCCTTTGTGTACTTGATATGATTTTTATCTCTAAAATTAGGGTTTTTTTTTTTTCAATAGCTTCTAGCCTGTAGGAGCCTGCGACCCCAAACCTAGTACCAATTGTAGCTTTTATCTATTCATTGGAATGATTACATATACTGGCAGTTGTCGACTTGGGTAAAACCAAATTAATTATATCTGGGATTATGCAAAAAACTATCAGGGTTTCGTAGAGTCTACGGAAGTGCTAGGGCTGGATATTGGCACAGATTCGATTCAAATCCGATTCACAGGCTAACGATGCGTTCCAGTCCGACTCAATTCTGATTCAATATCAATCCGATAAGAATGAGATTCGAAATACGATGTAGTAACTTACCATATCTGAAGAAATGTTTAAAAAACTCTAAACAGAACACAGATTTACAAATGCAGAGTCACTGGAAACAAATTCTGAAAATCACTAAGGAAAGGCCAAAGACTTGAATACCAAAATGGGTTTATTTGAGGAACATATGGGTATAGCTTATTAAAAACAAAACTAAATTGTCTCTTATATACACAAAAAACTTGTTGTAATGTGGAATTTATTGAAATGTTTATATCTATATAGTTTTTACTTTACTTTTCTGTCTTTGTGTCTGGGCAAACAAAAGGTGTTTTCACACTGCAGGAGCTTTTTCTGGAACCAGAACCTTTTTCTGGAACCAGGGACTTTTATCTCTTTCACATAGGGCTCCCGTGATTAGTCGACGTAGTTGATGACGTTGACGCAAAAAATGCATCAACATCATTATTTTAAATTGATGGCATCGTTTTTAAATTTTAATAAAATTACCGTTATGATTTCTAGAATGTTTCAGTTCATTAAAACATGTTTTTTTTTTATATCACTATATAATTATAGAAATAGTTCAAAGACTATCACAGAATAAAAAAGGTGCTTTTACACTGTACAGAGTGCGATAGCATACCATGGCAGTACTAGGGCTATGCATGACATGATCACCTGTAGAGAAAACACACAGGCAAACTACAGTGCTATCAACTGTGTTTCTAATGGCACTGAGAACGATTTGTCTGCTTATTCAATTCAATTCAATTCAGTTTATTTTTATATAGCGCCCTTCACAACAGAGTTGTCCCTTATGATGCAGTCAAGCAATACCCAATGTGTGAAGGCCGCAAAGCTGATGGTCGCAAGTTTCAGGATAGAAGAACCAGGCCTTTGAACATTCCTCAAGAAGGAAATTAATAGGTATGAACTGGCATTTTGAATGGAACATTTTTTTAAAAATATTTTCTTTTCATATTAATTTTGCAGATCAGCCCATCTGTTGCTGTTCCTTTTGTTTACTGTTGATGTTGAAAATTATCTTCTGTTATCTTTTTTCTAAGAAATAAAAAAAAAAAATTGCCCTCCCTCATCACTTGTTTCTGATTGAAAGAATAATAAACTAATGATTTTTTTTTAACTGGGCCTAAGTGTCTGAAAATGCTTAGGTTAAATCTGGGCTTATTCTATGATGATTGACGGTGTCAGTGTGCGCATTCGTGTGCATTGAACTTGTTGAGACCAGTGTCATTATCATAAACTAAAACTGAAATGAAGACAGACACTAAATAAAAGGAAATAATTTGTGAACTGAATTTCGGATATTTCCAAAAAAACGTGCCGGACTTTAGTCTGCAAAAGTGCTGCCAGACCACAAACATCTTTTTACCTTGTTTGACCACAGTAACTCCTCTTTTAAAAGATGCTGTGGCTGCTGAACTGTCTCTTCCTTCATCGCGACTTCAGTGCTTATCGCGTGTGTCTCATATGGCGTGCTCTGCAAACCGACTTCATTACGCATGAGGATACACCAAATTTATACACATTGCTAACTTTGGTCAAAAATATCTCATTAATATTTTTAGACATACTAGTACTCTGCTTATCGTATTGTGGGTGAACATAATGTTCGAATAGTGCCGAATAGCCAGCATACAGTATGTAATGTCCTGTAATTGCATACAGTTTGTTGTCATCAAAGTAACCTTAAAATTTAAGTTAATTTTAAGTTGATTTTCTCGAGGAAAATTAATAGTTTAGATTAATCAACTAATCGATAAAATAGTCGATAGATTAATCAATAGAAAAATAGTCTTAAGTGGTAGCCCGACTTTCACACCTCAGCAACTCGGCCCGATTGTAGTTCCTTGGAGGCAGTCCTGGAACCTTTTATTAGTACCTACTCCAGACCTGGTACTTTTATTTTGAACTACCAAGGAGGTGATTACAGCAATAATTTGCTGATTGGGGGTCTACAGGCTCCACCGCTAACTTGGAATTTACACAGAAGTGTGGGGAACAGAAATATTAGCGGAGCAAAAATTGAACTGATGTAATTATTTTTGTACTCCAGTTACATTTAAGGAATACATTTTTGCTTGCATCTTCATATTTCTGTAAATTTGATCAATAACCAATATACTTTTGTCAAATATTGCCTCTGCTGTCAAACTTGCCAGCACTTATTAGCAGAGTATGTTCCACTGTCATTTATTCTGTGAGAGATCGACCAAGAGATCGATCTGCCAGCTTGATTTAATAATGAAATATAAACATGTTGTGGGTTGTATAAATAAAATATTAATAAAAGACTTTGTCCCATTTTGATTGCAATGCCACCCCCCTCCAATAACTAACAACTTAACAAAACAACTTGTTCATCCCCCATTGTTTTGGGGTGGGGGTGTAGTTTTGCTTTATGTGTGATGTTTAACCTACAAACTTTTTTGTATGCCAAACTTTTACGCAGCATAAAGGTTCCTGCTCTGTTATGCATTGTGAAAGCGACGCACATATTGGCCAGGAGCTCCCAAAGTATCTGGCAGGAACTTAGAACCAGGGACCAGGTTCCGCACCTTCGGTGTGAAAGCGCCTAAAGTGGTTTAATTGTTCTACTGGTGTGGCAATTGACAGACACACCAAGTTAGGGGCTAGGACAGGGAAGGAGCAGGGGTCTGACAGCAGGGGTCTGACAGCGGCGGGCTCGATGGGGACAGGTTTTGTGGTTTGTGGTTCCAGGAAGGGACCAGTTCTCTGTAAATTGTTGTGGATTTTATGCGATCGTCTCTTATCAAAATGGGCAGCTGGTAAAATTTGCAGGGGGGGGGGTTCCCCTTTATAAATTTTGCAGTGGGCAGCTGCCCCTCTGCCCCTCATCACATCCACTAGTAGGAGAAGAACCCAGGGCGTCGCCATTTTTATTTACCAGGTTTGGGGGCACTGCCTATTCTGTACTCTTACAGGTGGTGAGGGGAGGGTCACCTTGATTTTGCTGAAATTATCTTCAGTCCATTCGTGTGGTGAAGTTGCCTTATAAAATCCCAAAGCTTTTTTAATTATCCCCCTAAAGCGGCAGCGCGCTTACAACATAAAGGCTGACGCATCGTGTGCTTATCGCACGGCCATGACCCGTCTGTCCGAGTATCAGGCCTGCTGGAAGAGGCCTGTCTTTCACAGGAGGCTCTGCCTTTTTGCTCCCTTGGCACTGTTTCAGATCTTTGTCATACAGAGGAAAGATTAAGTGTCCAATCAACCTTCAAAAGTGGGCCAGTTATTCAGCCCCTGACTGTCTCTAGGGTCTTTACACAAAATTACATCTAACTTGGGGAGACATGACCTGAAAGGGCAGCTACAGCCTCCACTCTTGTGCCATCACACTGCCCTCATCACAGCTCCTCACAATCTGTAATAAAATACCATGTGGGGTGAGGAGGGGGGGGGGGGTCTTTGTGTCAGCCCCTCCGATGCAGGATGACCGTCCTTATATGCCACTCAGTCGGTCCGTCTCTCCCTCCTTCACAAACACCGAGCGAAATCCCTGCCAGCGCCAAAAAAAAAAAAATCTGACAAACAATGGCTCATCTCGCCAGCACCAAACCCTGCCTGCTTGCGCACGATCAGCTTCTAGAAGCTTCTATCCCTTGTAAACCTTCTAAAGCTACCATTGGATCAGCAGTGTTTGAATACCAATTTTTCAACATCTCACCTTTTCAGGTCAGCTGTTTGTGATGGTTTTTTTCCCTGTACTTAAAGTATTTTAAGAATGTACATTATGATTTATATTGTAATTAATCTTAATTGCACTGTATTTGCAATTTGATTTTGTTTAGCTCTGTAGTATCTTGCTCAGAACTGCGGGAATGGAGACATCCGCGAAATATGAAGGTTACTCTGCAACAAGAATAATTCCCTCTCTGTGTTCCAGTTTTAATTGAACAAGTTAATGGCAAAAGATTAATATATCTGCACTGTAAGGCCATACACTGTTATTTGAGATACCTGGTTTGTATTAATCATTTCATATAGCAGTGTTTTGATTTATAATTTTTTTTCAGAAACGTGCTTTATTTTAATGAGCTTCCTAAGATGGAAGATGATAGCTAAATGGGCACACACACGCAAAACACGCACATGCACACACCCATGAGTTTTACCCAACCTTTATCTCCAGACAGACATGCTATCTTTGATGCTGAGTGTTGTGTGTGCTGTGTTAATGAGCGAGTGGGGGCGCGTGAAGACTCAGCTGGATCTTTAGTTTCTCACTGCCTGTAACTTGCGGTCTGGATATCATGATTGACTCCATCCCGAAAATGGTCTTTCTGTGCCTAAAACCCACCTCACTGGCTGATGCCTGACACTTTTGTCCCTCCAACCATGACCTTTGCAGGTGGAATTGAAAGAAACCCCCCCCCAACACACACACCTCCTACAGACAGTTGCCTGTGTCAGTGACGCCCCTAACAGACAGAATATTCATATGAGCATTTCCTGTTTCGTCTTTTAGTCTTCTAGCTTGTCCATGAAGTCCTGCCTGGCTCGTGATGGAACGTAGATGCTGGAACAGACCTGCCCCCCCCAGCACAATGGCTCGTGCAGTATGAAGCCAACTCCGCCCCCCATACTTCCGCCAAAAAAGACGCCTGAAGAAAGAGTGGGTCTAAGGGCTATGCGTGGAAGCATGCTGATTGCACGGGGGACATTACTGACATCTCTTACAATCATCTCTCTCTCTTTCTCTCCTCCTCCACTCGACACTTCATCTCGGGATTCTGGCTCGGAACACCCGGACAAATTTAAGCAAATCTGCGGAGAGGACTGGAGACGGAGAATGAGAGCGCCTCCATCTCCAGGGACCAATGTGAATTCATCCAGAACGCAGACACACCATCACTCCCTCGATCTACATGTGACAAAAATGGCCTGTGTGCATTTTTGCTGACATTTTCCGGTGGGCCCGGTTCACACAGGATCATCTGATAGAGTTAGCGAATATTGAGAATACACAGTAAATATTCAGAGTTGCATGTCCGTGTGGACACCCTAAAGGGGGGGTGGGGGGGAGCTGACAGACTAATGTCCAAGTCAGAGAGGCGTGGGGGGGGCGTCATAGTACACATGTGCTTGAACAGACCTGGAGGGCCACGCACCAGATCTGCCATCAATCCCACTTCCTGGCCCCCGCCTATGCCAAGGCCTCGGGCAGCGACTCCATACAGCTCTGGGAAAACCTGCGTTCACCATGTGACCTTCACAGCGCCTGCTTCACCATCCACCCACTGCCCCCCCCCCCCCCGCCCCCCCCCCCCCCCCGCCCCCCCCGCCCCCGGGGGCGGGGGGGGGGGGGGGGGGGGGGGGGGGGGAGGAGGAGGAAAGGAACCAGCGG
>JABFEA020000001.1:15838315-15872076 GCA_019775915.2 Cyphomyrus plagiostoma | reverse complement strand
CCACTCCCCCCACCCCCTACCCCCCCCCCCGTTCCCCCATCGCAGACGCTGCTGCTGACTTTCAGGAATGTGTACGAGTGGCCAATTTCTGGAGCAAAACCGCTGAGGAAAATCCTCTTAAAATCCTTTTAGTCACCGTGTCGGGAAAAGAAAAGCTGAAGTTTCTCTGCGGCGGGCAGGAGCAACTTGTGTGAGAGGAAGGACAACATTTCCCTGGCTTGTTGCTGGGAGCCGGGAGGGGAATGTTAATACGACATACTGCGTTTAGTAACACTCTGCATCGCCGCAGACACGATGAGATTCAGTCGTCTCACATAGCCTTAGTGGGGGGGGGGGTGGCTGCCTGGGGGTCTCACTATAAATAACCGTATACATTATTTTGCAGTGTCAGTGAAGCCAGGAAGCAGTGACACTGTGTCATATTTACAAAAGACCTTTTAAATCAATTTGTACGCACACAGCTCTGTATATGTATGTATGGTGTAATCTCTCACATTACCATCGTGTTTGATTACAGGCCCTGGGCGACACTGTGGAGCAAGTCTCCTCAAGTTATCTCCAATGTGTCATTTACATTTCCCATATATATCTTTACCACACTTGTAATGCACACACTTTAAAAATCCATTCGAAAAGTTCCCAAAACTAGTTTCCCCTGATGGCTATTTAAATATTGTACTAATTTAACGTTGGAATTGGTTTGTGCCTTGTTTGTCTATTTGCCCTTTGTTTCTCCATCTCCTTTGGGCAACGGACTGAATTAATGTTTATAGACACTGAGATGCCACACATGAAGAAACAGGAGATTGTGCAAAATGCTTTCCCAATTATAGCTCGATAAACACACAGGAGGCCTCATTTCCAATGCTCATTTCTTTACCCCCATTTTAGGGGCACAGGAACAATCGTTTATTCGTTTGCTTCCAAGCTTTCCAACTGAATAGATCACTGAGCAGATTCTTTTCACTCCCAACTCAAGCTTGTACGTGGTTCCATGAGATTACATGACACCTTCATCCAAAATAAACATTGCCTGTGCCTGCCTGCATATCCCAGCCTCCCCCGCCCTTTCACTCCTCCCCCTTAATTAAGCTTTGACTCAACTTCCCATAATTCCCAGTGCTCCCGCTGCTGGTATTATTACAGGCTACCATAAGGAATAGCACACATTTGCCAGAAGCGACTTGGCATCGCTCACCTGTGGGAAATGAGAGCATTTACTCCTGCTGGGAATATGGCTGCTTCTCCCCTCGGGTGCCCACTTGAGAGCCTGTAACGCGGACAGCGCCGCCTGGCGTTTCGCCAGCTTCTTGCTGCGTCCAGAGCCCTCGAATATCCTCCCGTCCACCCTGACGGCCATTACGAAGCTCCTGCTGTGTCTGCTCCGTGTGCTCTCCGACAGGAAGACGTACCCCAGGCCTGGTCGCAGCTCATTTAACAGCACCACTGGGCTCTTCTCGTCCTCCACAGGGGAGGACATCTTCTGCTTGTTTTGCCCGGCCCGGGCCACTAGGCCCAGCGTGGGGCGAAGTGGTCTGGCGTGCCAGAGGGGTCCGGGGACGGACTCATTTTCTGTGGGGCCGCACACCAGCAGGCCCTCAGCTTGGGACGCTGGCTCAAACTCCTTGAACAGCGAGTCCGGGAAGTCGGCCTGATCCGAAGTGAAGTCGGCAGTGGGGTTGGCCCGGTTCCCCATGGCTTGGTGGGCCTGAGGGGCATTGGGGAACTGGACAAAGGACCTGAGGGCCATCTCTGCTGCCCTCATCTTGGCCTTCTTCTTTGTAGGCCCTGTGCCCTCGAACGTGAGCCCGTTGACCTCCACGGCGATTGAGAACACTGGGGCATGCACCGGTCCTGTCTGGGAGACCATCCGATACTGCAGGCCCGGCCTGAGCTCGTTCAGCTGGACCAGAGCGTTTTTTGGGGCGTCGGACCAGCTCAGCCTTTTGTAAAACAACTGGAGCTTACAAAGGTGGGAGTTATTGCCCTCTTCCAGCGGCCGCTTCCTCTTCAGGCCAGAAGTCCCGCCTCTGGAGGCATCGGAACGGAAGATGGACTGGTGATCCCCGGGAAGCAGGGCGCAGTCTTCAAGGTTCCCGACATTCCGGTTTTCCTTCACCTCAGCGCTGCTTGTGCCTGGAAAAGATTGAAGGGAAAAGTGGTTTCCTTTGTTCTCGTGTGGCTGAAATACATGGCAGGAAATCACAGCCACAATGATGAAGAAGTGAATAAGATCTGCTGATTTACCAAATGCAGAACAATCCAGCAATGTGGACATAAAAATCCGAGCGACACGGGGAGATACAAAGCCATGACAGTAACTCCGTTAATCACCATATACAGCTGGGTTTTGGAGTCTTTCTCAATCATTTTCGGATCCACTTATATATCCCCCAGATCATGGCATCACCTCCCAAATTATTCTGTAATCTGCAGTGAAATTGGGTGTGATTCTGCGTTTAAAGCAGTCAGTTTGCTCCCTGCTTTTAGCACGAGGGCGGCACGGATCCCATCGTAATAGCTGTGGGTGCTTAAAGCAGTTGCAGATAAAGCAGAAGATCAGCTCTTATTTTCCCCACGTTATTCTTTAATAAAAACAGGATGCAGCATTGCTTCTGTGCTGAATGACGCAGCAACCACCTCCAGGTGCATTTAACGCACCTTTGTGAGTGCCTACTGTGTTTAAGTTTTTATGTTGCTATGGAAGTTAGTGCTCAGGGCAAAACTTAATAATGTATCTTTTTTATCAAAAGATAAAAAATAAATGACTTATATGAAAAATGAAAAAAGACAATACGGTTTGAAACAAACAGTGAGAAAACTTCACCCTCTATTCTCTTTTTACCTACCAAGCCCAGGGAAATAGAATGCCTTTATTTCTTGCTGTGTAGTGTGCTGTATATTACCTTACAAACTCAGCCACAAATGCAATAATACATTAGTGGATCCAAAGGCTAATCGTTTGACCAAGAATACGACTGTTGCATTTATGGGATTATACGATTATGAAACGACACTGGAAAATTTAAAGAACTTACTCAAATTATCTTCGTCCTCTGTGTTTACTGTCGCAGGATTCATGCATTTGAAAGGTGCTATAAATGCAGAAAGCATGCTGACTTTCTCTGAAATCAAACAGAAAAGCAAAATCACTGTGAGAAATATCAGCGTCTACCGTATGCGTGTAACAGGACTTCAGGTGCATGAACCTCAGAAGTGTGGAATGAAACCAGGGCATCACATCACAGCTGTCTGTCAGTGGCTGGCAAACGGCGCATTAACCATGAACCTGACTTAGGGCGGCGAATTACCCCCCTGTGCTAAAGCTGCAACGTTTCTGTGAGGAGCCTGGAACTACTTCCGGCCTCCTTTTCGATCTCCTCCCTCGCACCTGCCTTGTTTACAGACAACGCTCCCATTAAGGACTTTGCTCGGTCCACAGAGCAGAGAGTGGAATCGACGAGCCGAGAGGCACCTCAATTAGATTCTTCACAGCTGGACATCCTTTAATGATCAATAGTTTTAACGGCCTCACAACAGTGGGAACAGGGAGTGTGATATCAGAGAGCACTTCACACATTTCCAGTAGAGGGGCAAGACACTTAGACACTGGACTAAAAAATGATGTCACTTATTGCTTCCTGAACCAAAAGTTAGATTTGAAGCACTGTTTAATGTAGTTAAAAAATAATCAGCGTTTCTTAAAAATACCTCAGTTGTATTACACATTTCGTACAAGCCTTTATGCAAGATTGTGTCGTTCAGTGAATCACAGAGTTCAGAGACGTAAACTTTATTATTTGCATGGGAATATTTATAGCTTACTGCTTTACAATGCTTGCAAAATGCTTTACGGCACAGTTAAGGCTTCCATAAAGTGCTGGAACAGATGAGGACGCTGAATGGTCAAAAAATGCTCCCTACCGCCAGACTGACAGTTTAGCCAGCCAACCAATTTAAAGGCCTCCGTGGGCGATTAATCTGCATTTGGCTCAGTCATAAGGAGCTGCTAATTGCAAAATAGATGTTAATGCTCGAAAAAGTGGCTTACGTGTTAATTAAGTCATACAGAAATTCGCTCGACTGTGAAAGATAATGGCTATGATCTTGCTGGAAGGTTATCAAAATTAATGTGACTGTAATCCTATATAAACATAAAAAATGAAACTGAAAATTACAAGAGGCCTTTAAATTCACTATTTTTTTTCTTCCATTTTTTTTTTTTCTGGTTCTACTCATGAAACATCTTCTGAGTTTATCCACAAGGATGTAGCACAACCTGCCAGACAGGCTTCTCTCTCTCTGGGTTTTTGGGAATGATGCGTGGCAGAGGTGAGCTTGCTTTAGCCGGAAAGGTTTTGCGCATTTCCTGTGTCTGCTTGTGCCCAGGTGTCGGGCCATGAAACACATAAAGCGATTTAGAAAAGCGTTAACCGGTGATAATGTTGTGATTCACCAGTCCAGCAGTCTTAAAAATCACCGGAACACCAGAGGATTTGGCAACTCCTCTGGACTTCCCGGATTGTGACTGAGAATGCACTAAGGAACTGAAATCCAATTATTTCTCCTAACAAGCAGCAGGCAGGATTGTTTCTGAAGACCACTGTGGACGGATGGGTCCTGTACACCTGAGGAGACCCTGATGAAGAGATAGGCGAGATGAATCGTCCATCCGTCTCTCTCTGACCGGCTGGACAGCTTGTTGAGAGCTTGAGAAGAGTATAACTGTCTCAAACTAACAATCTGCATCACACTCAATGTCTGTCAGTCTGTTGTTTGGGTACAGAGGAAGTCAGTCCTAGGGGGTTAATATGTAATCATCATCATAATTATTATTAATATTATTACCACTACTAATGTGGCAAGGTTTTCATCCCAGACATGGAAAATGTCATGGATCTGAACAAAAACCAATTAAATTGACCTAGGGGCTATGAATGGAATAACCAAACATGGTTGTGAGGCAGATTCCTTCTTTAAAAGTCAGGCTAATTTATGCAATTTAAATTTTAATGGAAATGGATTTTGGACACAGGGATTGCACTGAGCAATAGATTACACTATCCTCTCACAACACTGTGAGGAAAAAAAGACAAGGAGCTTGTGAAAAAGAACAAATCCTCCATTCCAGCACTCAAACACCAGAATGTGACACGTTTATTTTGTAATCAGCTAACATTATGTTGGCTGGGATGCTGATATATATCGTATTTTAAGCTTGTCATAACAATAGAGGGTTCTGACTCATTCATCTTCCCCCACAGAAGAAAATGCAACATCCAGGTGAGGTTTTTAGGTCTTGGCGGACAGTCGTGATCCCTTGGGAGAGCTAGGACAGATTATAGAGCGGGGGGGATGAGCCGTCTCCTTCCCTCTCCGCAGCCGAAGACGCTAACGAGCCCCATCAGAACAGCCTCACGACTTGACATAACGAACGACCGGAGAGACAAGTGGGACGAGCAAGAAGGCACTGCTCAGTGTTGCTGAAGCGGCAAATGGGAAAGGACTCGTCGTTCCGCAGTCGCCTGCGCGAAGGCCAGACACAGCCACCGTCGGGAAGCGGCTTGTCTGGTCAGGTGACAGGGTTAGCAGCGCTGGGTCAGACTCTGAGGTCACACAGATCCAGTTTGGGGGCGAGAATGTGTGTGGGCTTAGATTGTATGTAAGAAAGCTGTGTTTAATTTGTAGAAATAACGGCACTCTGAAGACCCGACAGGCCTACATCTGTTTCATACAACAACATGTATGATATCTATATAATATACACTGTTTATATATGTATTTGTCCTTGTATATATTTATGTACACATACCCTCTGTCAAGGGTGTGATTACATACTATCAAGTGAACTGTCAGTTCTTGATGTTTTGTGTTGGAAGCAGGAAAAATGGGAAAACGTAAGAAACTGTGCGACTTTGACAAGGGCCAGATTGTGATGGCTAGATGACAGGGTCAGAGCATCTCCAAAATGGCAGGTCTTGTGGGGTGTACCCAGTATGCAGTGGTCCGTACCTACCAAATGTGATCCAACGAAAGCCAACTGTTGAACCGGTGATGGGGTCATGGATGCCCAAGGCTGATTGATGCATGTGGGGACTGAAGGTCAGCCATTCTGGTCCGATCCCACAGGAGAGCTACTGTAGCACTAATTTCTGAAAAGGTTAATGCTGGCTATGATAGAAAGGTGTCGGAGCTCACAGTACACCGCAGTGCAAAGATCAGAGTGCCCATGCTGACCCCTGTCCACCACCAAAAGTGCCCCCAATGGGCATGTGAGCATCGCAGCTGGACCATGGAGTAATGGAAGAACATTATCTGGTCCTACAAGTTACGTTTCCTGTTACGTCAGGTGGATGACTGGGAGTGTGTAGCTCACCTGGGGAAGAGATGGTACCAGGATGCACTATGGGAAGATGGTAAGTTGGCAGAGGCTGTGTGATGCTCTGGGAGATGTTCTACTGAGAAATCTTGGGTCCTGGCGTTCACGTAGGTGTTACTTTAACACGGTCCACAGATCTAAACATTGCTGCAGACCAAGTACACCCCTTCATGGCATTCATGGTATTCCCCGATGACAGTGGTCTCTTTCAGCAGGACAATGTACCCTGCCGCACTGCAAACGTTGCTCGGAAATGGTTTGTGGAACAAGGAGTTGACTTGGCCTCCAAATTCCCCCACATCCCAATCTGACTGTGTATTTGTGGGATGTGCTGGACAAACAAGTCTCATCTATGAAGGCCCCACCTTGCAACTTACAGGATTTAAAGGATCGGCTGCTAACATTTTGGTGCCAGATACCACAGGACACCTTCAGGGGTCTTGTGGAGTCCATGCCTTAACGGGTCAGAGGCGTTTTGGCGGCACGAGGGGAACCTACACAATATTAGACAAGTGGTTTTAATTTTATGGCAGACCGGGTGTATGTGCGTATATACATATTTATATGTACAATGTGGTCTTTCTTGGGTGCAAGTATTTATGGAATATAATATCAAAATATTTTCATTAAGTAAAATTCATTCAAGTCCTGTAATTCTGGTTTCATCGTGCCGTTCCATTGAAGCTGTCTTGCATTAACTCCCCTCACCTTGGGGAATATTCCGTCTTATGTTGGCAGGAACACTCAGCCGTTCGCCCCATTCATATTTAAAACATGGACACAATGCATACCGTACACCTTGACATGCCGCCTTGCTAAAATTGCTTCATTGACATGGTCTAATGGATAATTCAGGCAGTGGTTTTTAAACTGCCTATAGTATTCTGCACACTATAAACACCTGGAGAGGTGGGGAAATATTTGACTCTGTCCTAATGGATGAAATGTGTTTCTGTTGGATGTAATGATTCACCTGAAGTAAAACATTATTGTTCAGAGGACACACGAAATTCCATACTAATTCTTTTGACTGGCATGTCGTAAGTGGGTTTCTTGGCGGACAGGACCGAGGGTTAAAAAAAAAACCAGGCCATTTGATTTCCTGCACCTGGCGGATGACCTAGATGACCATCTGCTTTGCAGGTGCTGTCTTCACCTTTGCCAAGGACAGCAGTTAAGAAGGGTGAACAAAAGAATTTGGGTAGATGTCCTCATTCAACTCCGGCTCAATCATCGGAGAAGTCCAAGAGATTACAGAGACCAAACATGTTAATTGAAAAACCAAGTTAAAGATGTAACAGTTAGGAACCTGCAGGTATGAAATATCATATGATTTAAACAAAGTTTGACCTACGTATATTCATGTTTGTCTGGATGGGAGCATGTGAGCTCAGTAAATACCACCACAATTATTGAGAAGAGTTCCCTTATTATTTCTTCTTCTGCCAAGAAGGCGGGATACTCCTGAGAAGTACTGCAATAAGGTGAAGAGCATTTAAGAGTGTTTGTGCTTCGTCCCGAGAAGCAACTCTTCATTTGTGACAAGAAGTTAGAAACAGAGGTGCACAGGGGAAAGGTTTACTGCTGAAAGAGGCAAGTTTCAATGCAGAAACACTGCCTGAAAATCAACAAAATAAATAATTGTATACACGATCAGTGGGGTCCAGGAGAGATTGTCATGGAGATTTCAGCTGTACCTCCTGATACCAATGGAATGCCAACATGCCAACGTTTCTGAAAGATCTGCAGGGATCTATATTTTAGATTTCAAAGCATCAATTGAGGATACGTGTTAAAGTAAAGATGTGATTTTTGGATCTATCTTGGGGCCACAAAAGTGAAGTCTGCTAAAAATGTTATTGTTAATTCATTCTGCTGATGTTTCTTCTAGCCAGTGACTCGCACATTCAAAGAAGGGGCAGCCTGTACATGATAAAGCTTTCTACTGAGAATGTGCAGAGCTTATAATGGCATCTAACATGGACTGGATCCCTTTGTTTTGTTCATGACATGCTCATATTGGTTTAAGCTGGGTCATCCGCCCAAGAGAGGTGAACATGAGACATGAAGACATCTCTCCTTCCATTACGGTCTGATCCTACAGACCATCATTTCCTACCACTAATTATGACATGCCTTACCTCTAGCCAAAATAAGCATATTAACATGTTCACAGAAAAACTGCTTCAGGGTCTTTAAAATATACATTATTATATGACAATCATATTGCATATTATAATACAATATAAATGTCTTTACTGTTATCTCCACTCCACTATATCTCCACTTGTTCCATTTTGAAAATTAGAAAGACATTTTTAGATTCTAAAGAGGAGGTGAGATGGAGTTTATCTAAATACAGTGTACCATGCAACATGACTGACAGTTACTCTCCCAGAGAAAGAGACTCTTATGGTCCATACACTGACATTTATTCATCTCTTGTCAGTGAGTCGGACACATCTCTTTACTCTCCCCTAGTAACACACGCATCTTTACTCATCACTCGTCGGTGAGTCGGACACATCTCTTTACTTTCCCCTAGTAACACACGCGTCTTTACTCATCACTCGTCGGACACATCTCTTTACTCTCCCCTAGTAACACACAGGGCTTTACTCATCACTCGTCAGTGAGTAGAACACATCTCTTTACTCTCTAGTAACACACCTTTTTACTCTTCCCTCCCCCCTAATAATACAGTCTCTCCCCATGTGGACTCCCAGCTTCTTATCAGGCTGTCAGGGCAAGACCAGGCCGCTTACTGGCCTGCACCTTTCACCATCTAATCTATGGGTGTTGGGGGAGGGAAAAAAAACCCAATAACTTCCATTTTGCTGGCAGCCATTATCTTCCAGGCACAACACATTCCCAGCCTCACAGGCCACCTGTGCAGCACAGAAGCGTTGGTGCCAAGGATAGCCGGCTCACGTCACCAGACATGCCAAATAAGGACAAATAGGAATCTGATGAAGTCTCTGGAAGGAGAAAGCTGATGCATCACAAACGCAAGACTAGGCTCTGCTCTGTTGTCATGGCAATATAGATTGTCAGGTTTGTCAATCACATAGTATTATTTATAACTAGTGAATACAGTAAACTTGAGTGACTGTATATTCCCCCATGACTAACGCAATGCAATGTTACATTTCAGGTTGATTTAATTGTTAATTTTGGGCCACCCCCGCTTTTAGCCTTGGTGGTGTGATCCAGGTTATCATCTGCCAGACCCCAGCCCCTCCTCAGAAGGGAAAGGGGGGGTTTACAGCTGGGCTAAAAAGCAAATGACAAAATCGCAGGGGCCACAGAGCCACCTTAAACAAACACCCCAGTGTGATGAAGCCCAGAACACCCACCGCACCATAAGTACATTATTATGGACTCCTGTGGACTTTAGAAAGGGGAACCCTGAAGGATTCTTTGTAAAATGTCATTAATGACGATTAGCAAAATAGCAGGTTCTGTCTCATGTGAAAAGACAAAACGAGCACTTGTATCCTAAACGGATCCAACAGTATATCTGGTCGGGACTCCATGCTCCCCCAAAGCTGACCATCTAGGCGGTTTAATCTCCTCTGTTCGGCACATAAGCAGAAGCGCCCGATTCCCGTTTTGTTGTCGTGTGGAAACACAGTGAGGAGGTAGAGGCTTCAGGTCCTATGCGGTTTTATTAGGTGCTGGGAACCTCCGTTCCTGAGGTGGTCAGGAAATTAAAAGGTTTTAAAAATTTAATGATGGGGGCGGCTTGAATGGGCATAGATGTGCCACTCTGTCTTGGGGTAGAACCATCTGTACAGGGTAAGGCTTACAGTCAGTCCAGTCACTCTAACAGTTTATAAACAGTCCATCGTGTGAGAATAAGTTTTACAGTGATTATTGCCGCACTTCTTTTCTCCCGTGCAGAAGTGGGACTTTGCTGCATATGTATTAGACATAGCGAAGAGCTGTCAGCTAAATCTCTTAGATAAACCTCAGAAACAATCAGATTTACAGTCAGCCTTTATTAATCCCTTTGGTTGGGAGGTGTTGGTCTGCTGTTACACATTGAACGTTAGCAGTCCCGGGACGCGCAGATGGAACATGGGTGTTTCCGTGCCGCTGGTTCCGTGCGACGTAACCCAGCACATCTGGCATGCAGCAGGCGTCGTCCTCGCACTAATTTGTTTGTCACTACACATCGGAGGGGCTATCCGTCATTCCAGCGCACCTTCGTTCCGCTGTGATGTCTGAGGACGTGGGTAGTCATAAGTTTCGGATGCGGGCGGCGTGGGACTGCCTCCTGGCAGCAGGGTGACTTGGAAATGGATGGTGTTCAAGGTGGGAGGAGGACGGGTGGCTGGGGGCTCCAGGCATTCCTGTGCTTTTTTTCTTCCAGTGAATGAGAGAAACGAGCGAGGTCTCCATCCAGCAGCTTATGGGGGACCAGCGCTAACTTAAGTGACATTGCTGGGAGCCCGGAGACGAGCCGGGTCACGCTTTAATGGGATTAAATTTTATAATCACACTTCTAGACATTCTGTGGGAAAATAATACCATCCTTCTGTGAGGCGTCGTCCTCACTGGGCGACAGGAACCAGGGAAGGTAAAGGCGTGATTTCAGGAGGCTGCTTGAGCTCCATTTATTGCAGCCCGATCGCACCGTGTTACCCAATCCCCAAGCAATATCACAATAAATGCAAACTGACAGCCCATAATACCCCATTTCCAATTGCATGTACTGCATTAAGAGTAATTCACAGTCAATTAAGGAGCCATTTGAAGCTGATGCATTGAGACTTTGAAATAAGTCGCTGTCCCTCTGGTTACAATGCGACGGGGCTGCGCGTTTCCATGCCACTGAGCACTGCGAGCTTATGCATTTTACTGTACAGTGACATGGCGAGAAAAAAAACATGGATGATCATCGAAAACATTCTGCTGGCCGTGTAAATCAGCGTTATAATTCAGAATGCAACAACGGTACCCCAACCTCTTCATTCAGCGGGACAGCATGCTAAAGAAAACCTGGACCATTCACAGGCAACACACTGCATCACTGACACCATTCAGCGATATTTTTACATGCTAGAAATCAACTGCTAAGTACAATCGGCAGGGAAAACTAGGAGTCATCCAAAAGACTCATGAAAATGGCGGAGGTGCAGTCCAATGAATGGACAGTTAAGTTCTCGGAAACTAGAGTCGAACCTCCTTTGTGACTGCAACCCGATCAGGACCTCAGGCCGACTCTAATGACAGTCTGCTGGGCATATGTCTGACTCAGCTCATGATGCCCAGATGTTCACCACTCCTGCTCTGCCGTAGTTCTGCTCGTGTTCCTGAGAACCACACTACACCTACAGCGTACCAGCTGGTTAAGGGGGCAAATGAGTGTGTAATTCACCTTCCTCAGTCACTGAACCGCACTCCCATGGTGCACCTGGAAACCTTTGCAGTGGGACTGACATTAGTGCTTCTTTCCACCAGCTTCTGTCTTCAGGACTTTGTACCTAAGAGACAGCACTTTCTTTCCCAAATTCAGATCCTCGCTCCCGCTCTGGTCCTTATTTTGTGGTTACTTCTTTAGCATTTCGCTGTAAACACGGAAGCACCAAGGTTTCGGAGACCGCTTGTCTCTCATCTATTTTTGTACCATCCTGTCGATTGCAAGTCTCCAAACTTCAGGTTGAAAGCCTCCCAGCTTTCCAGAAAGTGTGGCCCAGCACGCGAGAAGCTTTAGAGGAATAAAAAGCTTCACTTACAGGTTGTGATGTTATATTTTGGAATATGTATCATCACAATACTGTTCGTGATAAAAAAAAAATATGTAAACTATAAGTGCTGTTTCAGGAGATAGGATGTCTGCCTCATAGTCATGCAGGGTTTTTCTCCTGCCTGTGAGTCTGAGCAGCGTTTAACCAGCCACTGTGAGTTCAGTTTGGGTTTAACCAACTCCTGTGAGCCTGTTTACCAGCCACACCCATTTTTAGACTATCAACTCCTTTCTGAATAATACAGCTGTTGGGATATTGCATAGGGTCAGGTTAGAATGATTTTGATGTCACCCCTCAAACCAACTCATAAGCAATTAATGAGCACCACATTCCTCAGTGCTTAGTATTATTACTGAATTGGCCACATGTCACGGCCATGTTAAGCTATTTCATCATAAAAGGGCTTATTTTTTATAAGCTAAAATAACAGTGTCCATCCAGAGGACTTTGGACTTAGGAGATTTTGGCTGTCAGGCCTTCAAATGTAAGATTCTTCTTCACAATGAAAAGTGGAATGTATGTAGCAGATTAACTGGCTACACAGCATCACTAAGGTTTTTATGTTGCAAGATAACGAGCTCGGCAATTTGTTAACGATCGCTCTTATTTATAGGTGCACTGTGTTTATTTACTCTGACCCACTTGGCCGTTTGGGCAACACTATTATTTACAGTCAGTTTAAATCACATTCAAGCTCTAAATAGCAAAAGCCCAGAGACGCCGTCCCCCATGAAGTCTATTTGCCGTATTGGCTAACCTCCCCTCAGAGACATTTTCAAGGATGGTTAGATAGAAAAGTGAGATAAAATACCTCTTAAATGGGTTGGCCATGGAGCTGTGAGTGTTTAAAAGAGAGATATTAACATCCCTCTAATGCCTGAACAATAGCGAACATCCCAAGGGGGCTGTATCTTAACAGGTACTCTCTGGCTTTACAGTCAAGCTTAAAGAATGCTCTTCCAGAAGGAGAATGCCTTGCTTTGTAGCCCAGGGGCTGCCTGACTGTCTTCTTTCTGGAACAATGATCAGAGTGGGTGTCTTTCAGTTGATGGTGTCTAGACGAGCATCATACACAACGCTGAATGGATACTTTTACTCAGGACTGGGTGCATTAAAGACACACTAAAAGAATGTAGAATCACATGAGGCATAATCCCAAATCCGTGACGTAGCTACAGAAGGGCACATTTATGGATCTTGGCTATAGGTTTATGCTGAAATGCACTGGCTGAGCTGCAGACCGGTAAGCCTACAGCTGGCTTCCTATGAAGACTAATGTTATATACAAAGCAAACCTATGAAAATTGACGCTAAAAAGAATGACAGGTGTTATTCAACTGCAGTTAAATACAACAGTGGAAGCTTACTTTAATGTGTATTTAGAGCATGTTGAAATGCATTTATAGTTGTAATCTTCTTCAAATGCAATAGGAGACATCAGCAGAGTTATCACCTAGAACACAGTTTATTTATATCACCCACCCAGGGAATGAAAGCTACACCAACCAGTCATGGGAAAAACATCTGCTGGTAAAGACTGAACAATTAAGCAGCCACCAAATTAAGAATCATTCAAAACCATGTATCCAATGACAAACAAATGATTTAACAAAATAAGTAACTAGATAAAATACACATAATTACAACATCCTGTTGTGTTTTAATGGCATTATATCAGGAGGGGAATGGATGTTGTACCCTTGAGGAAGCTTTAATAAAATACCCACCTGTACAGAGGTGCACTGCTTGGCCCTTCTGGACCAAGGGGTTTGCAGAGGAACTGCGAGGTACCACTGTGCTTTCTGTAATTAAAGCTTTCATTAAATTCATACCTTAATTACACTGCAAGGCATAGCAGGATATTAAACAGTACAGTTTAATTTCAATTACCTGCTTCTTAACCCACACTAAGAGCAGGCAGATAACTCATTTGACTCGGATAACTTTTAAATACCATATGATTATAAGTTTATTAATTCATCCTGTTGTGTTTTGGGATTTGTTTTACATATTCCATGCAGTCCAACAGGGTGCATTGTTATTCATTATTTATTATTCAATGCCTTAATAAGGGCTGCGATTCCAATTTCCCTGTATAATCTGGGAGTTCATTTTTCCACCATAAGCATGGCAGCTGCTTACCCAGGCCCCTGATCATTGAGTGAACTGAAACTCCTATCATCTTTCAAAGCTGTGATGAAAAGCGTGCTTTAGTGTTGTCACAAGTGCCTGAAACAACATAACAAGACCTTGTCTGTCCCTCGTATCCACAGCCATAGTCACGGTTCCAGCTTGGGGGGGGGGTACCCCCCTGACCCCAGAGCTGGGAGATCTCAGCGTTGACACCTGATCCTGGCGATTCCGGGATGGTTGTGTGTTACAATGGTGATCTATCACTCGCCGTGCTGCTTCTCAGAGCCAAGTTGAGGGGAAATCCATCTTCTTCTTGGCTGCGGGTCAGCGGCTAGTGGTGTGAGTGCACGGCATGTGCAAGACCCCTACCTGCCAGCCTGCCGTGAGGGAAGCACGCTGCAAGGCTACGGAACACTGACAGCCTAAACTCCAGTTTACAGTAACTCCATAAATACACGTTTGGGTCAGGTGTGGCTTCCACTGCGGGGAGTTTTGATTTTCATCGGACCACTTTGTGGATTTGGGAATAATGTGGTACTGTTCCAACGAGGTCACCGCAAATGGCTGTTGTCCAAAGACAAAGGTTACACTTGGTATAACTGGTAAGCATCTAATTACGTGTAGCCCTTTGAGCATTATATATGCAGGGGATGCCTTAAAATTCATTCTGAAGCATTTTTAACCTTTCTTGACACATGGAGCTCATCTAAACGGTATTAAAATACATAAATTACTAAAGGATGGCAGCCACCTTAGATGTCCGCCAGCAACACCTCAGCACATTGCATCTCCATGTGTCGTGCCCCCGTTCCTCAGTCTGCAGGGAGGAAAAGGTGTTGAGGCAGAGGGCTTGACTGCATCCAACCTTCTACTCAGTGCAGCCCTTGGGGAGGAGAAGTGGGTTGGGGTTGAGGGCAGGGGGAGAGATAAGATGCTGGATGTATGTATCATCATAGCAAGTCTCAGGAGGGCGCATAAGCTGATTTTACCGGAAGATGATGGGGTGTCCGCCATGATAAATTCAGGCCTCATTACCTTCCAGGATCAGTAAACGCTTAAGACCGTGTGATCTGAGAATGCGCATCACAACCTGGAGCCACGATCACGTACATATAACCCGTTTCTGTCAAGAACCGCAGCCGTGTCTCCTGAGTATGAAACCGCTGTCTGTTTACCTCAGTGTCACGGAGTATACGGCGAAAGACGAAACGCGGCCGGTATAAAGCGACGCTTTTAACGTGCGACTTGTCCGCTCTGTGGGAAGCGTCACACTCGATGCAGGACGTCGTTTGGAAACCGCCGTCAGCGAAGGAGCGTGAAGCTGTCAGGACTTACGAGCTTCCCTATGTGAAACGCTCTTCATAATTACAATGCCTTCATATTTGCTTTGTGTCGAACTCGCACGTCGATCACAGAGAACACGTCCGCTGTGGTGGAGGACCGATGGTTCCCTACATCACTCTCTCATCAGGCACACATGTAATTTTAACAGCGCCACCTGTGAAACGCTAATCCTTTTAAGACTTGTGGTTCAGGCCTGTACACAAAGGCGATCCCCTGTAGGGCCCCTAAACGGTATTTAAAACCGTAGACATGTAATTAATCTGTCTGAAGATGCAGCTAAAGCAGCCCTCAAGGCTTAAGAGGCGCCTGGCTTCTTGGTGGCGCAGGAACCGCCGACACCAGCAGCACACCGAGAGGGGTACGGCAGAACTGCAGTGCTCCTTCTTAACCTGCTGGAGATAAACACGCTCCCTCCCCGCTTAGGGGATGGACCTCCCCTCCCTTTTCCCCCCTCTTTCGTCCCGATTACAGAAATTAAGTTTCAATTTAAATTGCAATTGTAATTCTGCATGCCTCTGCTGGCCGATTCCCCCTTAATTACGTAAGCACGCGGGGCCACCCTTTCTGGCAGTCCTGTCAAGGTTATGTAGGTGCGCCTTGTGCGTAATGACATTCATGATAATTCACTGAGTAATTGCTAACAACATGTTACTACTTTGTCAGCCCCTACAGTCTCTACTCAGAACGCACCTGAAACAGATGCTCGTTAGCGGAGACATTCAGGTATACGAAAGCCAATCTGCCGCGGGGCGACCGTCTCCTGCCAGACCGCCTTCAGGATGCGCCAAGCCACCGCACCGATTCGCAGCGTCGTGCTGTAAAGGCGTCTCGCCTGTCCTCACGTTCGGAGACACCCAGATCCGAGCGAATGTTTACCGAAGCCACAGTATGTCTCGATAAACAAGTGCTATTTACACATCTGGATTATTATTCTAATACCATGATCGGGCAGCATCTAGACACTGACAAGAGTAAACAGAAATCCCCACGCAAATCTTCGAGAAAATGAAATTTCTGATCGTCTGCCATCTCATTTGGATGCCGTTTCAAAACAATGAATGATAATAGAGCGAAAAATGTTTCATTCGTGAAGCAGTGACAGGATAATAGTCTCTTAGAGCACACACATATGTCACGGAGGCTTTTTTTGATCAATTTTGGAACGACTGAAATCTCTGTCAGGTTGAGGCTGTATTAACTTTAAATGTAAAACAATGGTCTGTTCATCTGAGGAAGACGGAGACGGACGAACATTTTACAACATCATAACCGCCTGTAAATATCTCAAATACAACTTAGCTGCCTTTTTACTTGCGAAGCATCAGACCGTATATAGTTCATATTCCACACCATTTCCATGAATCCTACAAAATAAGAAGTGACTCTAAAATTCACACTGTGCCACAAGCAACATAACTTGCCATATAGGCCCAAAACTCAAAGCCCTTCAACCCATATGATGATATCAGTAAATGCACATTATCAGCCTGCATAAGGCAACATGTCATGGGGCAGTTAAGTACATGGTGTTGTAACCTAAAACACATTAGTTTTAATTCCCATTAGGTCGTTTGTTTGAGAAATCTAATGTGTGTGTGTGTGCGTGTATGTAAAAGTGTATCTCTGTATATATTTACTGTCTGAGTCTCTCAAACAGGCATTGGGTGTCAACACACATCATGGTCATGCACGGACTGTAAAGCTCCGATTTTACTGGAATTGACACAAAACCTTCTGCTAACTTGCAGGAAAGTGAATGCAGGTAAAACAGCCACTGTTACTGTGGCAACACCTCCCACCAATCGGCTTCGCCGTCACCTCAGCTGGTGGATTGTTTGAGAAACATCAGCAGCATCGACACAAAACCACATATTCAAACCATGCAGTCTCTCGGCTGCTGTAGTGTGGCATGTCGCAGACTCTGGCATGAAACGTGGCCGCACTGGGCAGCTATGTGTCCTATGAAGAAGGGTACGAGAGCTTACTGGCCAAGAGAGACCTCAGATCAGATCATCTGTGTGCCCAAAGGGTGCTGACGTGGTGTGGAAAGTGGCCTCCTGTTCATGCCTTTATTCCGATTTGATTATTCATTAGTAATGAGATTTATGTACAACACAGTTTTACCTCTTGCTGAAGTTCTTTAAATCTAAACATTAAAAATATTCAGGGAACCATAATTTCTTTGTAGAAAACCCCGCTTACAGCAAGAGAGGGAAAGAAGAATGAGTGAGGGAGGAGGAGTGAAAGTGAGAGATATCTCAATAATGGAAGTACTCAGAGATAATTATATTTCCTGAGGAACTGCATGGTTACAGTTTAATTCATAGCATTTGAGACTTACTGAATAAAACAAAAATCCTGAATAAATAATCCTGTCTTCAGTTTCTACCGTTTGCTAATTCATGTTTATACGTTTTTAAGCACAGATTTTTATAATACATATTTGACCTTGCCTAGTACTCAAAGATCGACAGCATGCTTATTCTCATCGCCTTGTGTAACCAGTGACTGTGCAGTGTAGGGTTAGGTGAAGACAGGAGGGGGAAGAGACCCCCCCCCCACAAATCTGTCTTACCTGCATCCTCCATGGAAAAACCATGCGGGAATCTTTGGGTGGATCTCATTTGTCTCGGGTGTGAAAAGTTCCAGGCAAACATCACAACTGTCAAACGTGCTCATTTAGAGTGAGCGTACATGCATGCGGCATAATCATCATGCTGTGGGCCCACAGCCAGGACCTTCTGAAAGGCTAGCAGGGGACGGAATGATCAGGACCAAACTATTCAGCTTTCGCTGCGGGAGATAAGATCCGAGTGCTAAATTCTGCTCCGCTGCAGAAAAGCTTCCAGAATTTACTGGATACATCTTTCACAATTAAAAAAGAACCTCGACATCCCAAAGTCTGTCTTTGTAATGCAAAATAAAATATTATTAAAGAGTAAAATAGCACTGCTTCTGCGATGTGTGTAATATATTAGAGAGCATACGGTGAACATAGTTAAATATATTTGGGTCCTTTTAATTATTCTCTGCGTTAATTGTTTTTACAGAGGTTCCGATGAAGATGGCCTTCGCTTTGGGATTTCTGTGGCTTCTCCAGCTATGTAAGCCTCCTCCAGTAACTGAAACATTAATTTCCCAAACTAGTATAATTTAGCCATACTGGCTAATTAAACTGAGCTGCAATTACCTGCAGCATCGCAGCCCCCCAAAGGACAGACATTTTGTCTGAGACACAGACTCTGGAGTCTCTGATTTCTATGTTGAAATCAACACACGAGAAGCTATAACTTGTTACATTGTAACTGTCCTTTGAAATGCTCAGTTGAATTGCGGGATGATGCAACGTGAAGAATGCACCGCAGTATGGGGACAATAAGCAAGTGAGTTTAACTCTACTGGAAACCAGACTCCCCATCAAAGACAGAGACTCGCACCTTGAACCCAAACCCTATGGGGCTCCGGAGAAGAGGAAGTCAATTCACTGCATAGTTCCCAAGACAATATTATCTCACATGCACAGACAAATTGCTTCTTTGTTTGAGGACATGGAAACCTTATAAAAACCACATAAATAAAAGCACTCACAAGCCAACTGAAGTGGTTCTCAGAGCAGCTAACGTTGGGAGTATTGGCAGAGGGACGCGTTCTGCTAAATGGGGTATTTTTCCTGTTTGACTGTCGACTAGATCAAGTGAAGGTCATATTACCCTCTTACACAGCAGACATTATGAGAGGGCTAACTGCGTAATTTGTTTTAGCAGGAAAAACTAATCGCAGCTGTTAGTGCATCTCAGAGCACAGCCCGTGTTTTCATCACTCCTGAATTCACAGACATGTTAAACGTTACTCCTATCCAGCGGTGGAAAATTCAGCTCCAGAAAGTACAAATCCACACCGAGGTTTTGTTTCAAGCAACCAGTGGATTATATAGAGTCAGATTCACAGAGTGCTCAGCTCGTTGGCTGAAATAAAACCGTGATCTAGATTTGTACTTTCTGGAGCTGAACTTTCCATCGCTGCATCTATCGCACAGTGCAAAATCAGAGGGCCCTCGCTTAGGCACGTAATTCCTGTCCCTATGTCTGTGGATTTTTCGTCAACGTTTCGTTTGTTTTTGGGCAGGTTAACTGGACATTTACCTGTATACAGTTGATTTGCAATTTAGCACGTTATATAATATACAGAACTGTGGGGATTCAGGTATCCAACATTATTGAATCAGAACCAGTATCTGTTAGGTCATAAAAGTACAATTATAGGGAAGAGGTTTTACCATATATCAGTACAGGCTAGAGCATGAATGTCAAAGTGGGGGGAGTAAATAAAGCCCTACAATAAGGCTGCAGAAAATAATGATCCATCACTGAATCCTGTATTATGTTCTGGAAGATTCTGTGTGGGAGGGGAAATGTGGTGGATGAGGAGGGGAGGAGGGATTAAGTGTTCTGAAGGCAGCTGACCTCCTCACCCTGAGTAATAACCTCACTGCCTCACCATGTAATAAGAAAGAGGAATTTCTAAACAGAGCAACCCAAACAAACATGGGGACGGAAAGACACCACCTGGAATTAAATCAGAGGCCACCTCACAAGTGCCAGTTTTATTAACCCTGAGCACTGAGCTGCCCACTATGGTATGTCCAGTCCTATGGTCATCCCTACCATTTGCCAGCCAAACACACTCTCGTTTTTTCAACAGCCCCAAGTACTTCAGCGGGAAAACGTGAACCCTGGAGAGAAGCCCTTTCCATAGGCAATGACAGGTACTACAGCCATATTACATACATGTAGAGGTCAAGGAGACATGGGATCTGAAAAGAGAGAAGAGAGACGTGAGGAGCATGTGCTGAGTGCAGCACCCAACACACAACAAACCACCTCAGGGCCAAGAGCCTGAGTGCAGCCGTGCAGCGGGTGAGACCTCAGCAACGCAGTGCTCCAGATGGAACAGTGTGAAGTTCCAGAGGCTGGAGTGCCAATCCTGCCACCAACCCCCAAATTTTCCCTGTAAATGGGAGTGCCTGCTTGCAGGGCTGGATATAGATAACATCATACCCTGGACAAAGCAATTGAAGGTCAAGGGCCTCCTGGTTATTCACGGGATTCAAACCAACAACCTTCGGATTGCTGCCACAGAGATCGCCTCAGTGCCAGGCCTCCACCCGAAGGTGCCACCAAAAGCAGAACCGATGTAAGACAGCATGGTCTACATGTTTCCCATCAAATACTATTTGAAGCAGTCAATGGGAAACCAAAGGTGACAGTCCCTGTGGATCCAGTGTCTTCCACAGTCTGTCGTGTCGACGGAGAGTTATAAATGCCCTTCATAGGCTTGAAGGAAAAGCAACAGCTGTCATACAATCACCTAGTCTGACAGATTATCTAGATAAATAGATCTCTGTATGTGATGCAGAGCCAAAGACACAGCTGGGAGAAAGCATCCCCACCCGTTTGACTTTACAAGCTGTGAATATTTGAAACGTTCTACTTACTGCTCCTACCCCAAGCCAAAAAAGCTAATATGTGACACTGTAACGGTGTAATATTAGACCCAGTTAAACAATAGAGCCAATTTATTCATTTTAATAGCACTTGAATTCCATTACAATATATTCTGGAGGGGTTGTTGTCATCACCTGTCAAACAAACAGCATGCCACTAGGAAAGAGTTCCATATTTCTGCTAATCACATGACTTGACCTGGGCAGCCAATGATCTGTATCTGGAACGTTGAAATGGGTGTAATACAGCTCCAACACAGAGCTTCCAGCACAGATTTTAATTAAGGTCTTTGCCAGAGTGCAACCTTCAGAAATGGGCCAAAAATAACAGAAACAAGCTAGCTGGCACACTCTTATTATTAAAGAAATATCAGTCGCTTGTTCAAACTTTCTGGTCTCCGCCTGAGAGATAAATGTGTCCCCAGGATACGTTTTCAATTATATTACTTGGGAAAGTAAATAGAAAATAAATATTGGGTTTTCATAGCATCAACTTAAACTGGGGTAAAAAAAAACGTATTGTGTTCAGTAGTTACACACAGTGAAGGACTGGCATCCCATCTAGGCTGTAACCCAGTCTTGTGCCAGCTGCCCCCCCACCCCCATGTATGTAAATACACACACAAATAACAAAAAAGAACAAAAAGAAAAAAAGAATTTATTGGAAAAGAAAATCACAAGGATAGGACTGCATATAACATTTTTTTGCCTGTAAACACCTATTTTTGTAAATTTTTCTGTTCATTTCTACATTGTTTCTATTTGTATTCTTTTTATATTCAGTTGTATATTCTATTTACTTGTATTTTATCTGTTTACTTTTATATTTATCTTATTCTTTTGGAATGATGTATCAATACTCCTCTTTCTTTCTTGCACGACAAGGATAGTCTTCCAGTTTCATTATGCCTTGTGTAATGACAGTAAAGCCATTCATTCATTCGTTCATTCAAAAAAAAACACACACACACACTCAAACACACACGCATATATATGTGTGTGTCTACAAGGGCAGTGGCTGAATGTTAACGATTTAAGATATTTCACCGTCTCGCGCGCCAAGCTTGGCATCTCTGTTACACCCTTCTCTGTACTTTCATTAATCCGCTTTATTTAAGTGATACAAAGCTCTGCTGCGATGGAAACGAGGCCCAAGACTTCAGTTAGTGATATTACTGATATGTGAACACAGCGTTTGTTGATCAGAGCTGAGAAGAATGTCAAGTGGCATCAAAGTGGAACAATGGCAGCAATTTGCTTTTTATTTATGCTAAAATGACATTGTGCAAGAAGCTTGGGGAATTGACCGCATAGCGTGGCCAACACTTTCATTGATTACCATTTCACCGTTTTCACAAACCCCATTCCAACTTCAAACTACCTGACATTTTGAAACCTACTGCAAAAAAAAAAATCACTGATTTCCTATGACCTCATTTCATTGGACAAAAAAAAAAATATATCGCTTCACTGTACATTGTTGTAGTGATGGATCATAGTTTTATCAGATAAATTTTATCAGATTTATAAGATCATCAACCCTAAACTCCTAAAAAATCAATAAAAAAAATTGTCACTCGTCATCTTTACCACCAGTGCTAACTGAGAAGCAAAGTGTCAGTTAATAACCCCCCCTCCAATAATAGCAATCACAGCACCCCCCCACCCGCACAGTGGAGCGACCCAATGCTCGTATTTCAACATGGTGCAATGTTAAAAGAATGTCTGTTTTCTGAGCGTACAGAGGCAGTTAGGCTTTCACTGAAATGACCTTAAACATGTATGATAGTTGCAGTCATTTACCCAGGACAGGATGGGAAACAGGACGGCACTGAAAGCTGCTCGTGTATCTAGTTATTTTTACTTACTTATCTACTTCATTTACATATCCAGCTATATATAACCAAGTAACAATGATTTTTTTTAAGCGGATCAGCTAATGTACAAAAGAACATATTTCATCATTTGGTAAGAGCAGAGGCTTAAGCAGCCCCCGAGGTTTGTCCCGGATCAGTACCTAGTATCCTACTTGTCTGGTCTTCCATGATGTATGGCTATGACTGGATCATGTGATCTGTCACGAACTCGGGTGGTTCGAGTGCGAGGGAAACATATCCTAACATGAGGGGAATCGTGGTGCCTGGGGACAAACCAGGCACTCCAAACAAATCAGGCACTGACCCTGACAGTAATCTCACCTGTTTGATCCTCCATGAGGTTTGGCCCTAATGGGGAATTCATGGAATGCCACTACTTCCATGCTGAAAACCGCTAGAAGCTCTTTGAATCCATGTTCTAAACTTCGGGATTTTAATATGGCAGTTTCCACTGGTGGAGTCTGGTGTTGAGGGTGGAGCAAGTAGGATGAGATGCTTACCTGGACCGATGGACCGTCAACGTCATGAACATGCACCACGCAGCAAAGGGAGAGAGTGGGGAAGAGGGAGAAAGAAGGCCAGCATTAAAATGGAGCGGCATGAGGAGAAACAGGAAAGTGGCACAGCTGTTACACACCAAACAGTTTCTCAAGGACAAGGAGCAATGCAGGTGACGACTGGGCAGCTGACGGGGAACATTTTAATTCGTTTTTTTTTTTTTTTTTGCTGTGCTCCTCTTTCATGTAGAGCAGAACCTTCCGCACACAACTCTGCTTAGGCTTGCAAGCCAGCGAATGTGTTCCCGCTTCAATCCAATGTCACATTCACCAACATTCCCATGACCGCGTGGCTAAAATTATAAATGACTATGTAATCAATTTTGCCAATAATAGCACAGTAACGGATCTAATCACCAGTAATGATAAATCACATACAAGAGCGAGGTCTTCACCATCAACAACCATCAGTAAAACAAAGGAGACTGTTGGGGACTTAGAGAGTCACGCACTGATCATCACTGATGGCTCAGAAACAGTCAGCAACCTCAGACTACAATGGTTTTATAACCCCCAAGCCGCCCACATCATCAATAGCAAAATCTAAACTGATGCCTTATGCAACTGCAGTCTGTGTGAATTATTTTCACTGCACTATTGCTCGTCTATAGTATTTTTGTCCATTTTAAATATTATTAGCTGTTCTTTGTTCTGTCTGTGGCTGGAATAGGAAGTGAACCAATGCAATAGTGCACTGTCAGTGAAATGTCAAATGTTAAATCTTGAATGAATATAAAGAGAGGTGAACATTGCATGTTCAAGTCAGTCCAAACATGCTGTTTCAACAGCTGATAGGTGTTAGCATCCTGGAAACATGGAGTTAAAAACACAAAGCCTCTGAGCTACAGAAGCCACACACACATACACACGCATACGAACACACACACATAGACACACATATACAAAGTTCTGCAATTATATCTTTGTAAGGAATCTGACTTTTGGCATTTTTACTTTTTTGATTGAATTCACAGATTTTTTATAAAACTTAGGTCATCCAAATGTGTCCCCAAAAGTAGGGAAATTTCAGGTTTGACTACAATTTGGTCCTCAAATGTGATCTCTGCAAACCCACACACACACACCCACCCACACACACACATACACACACACACACACACACACACCCACCCACACACTCACACACACCCACACACACAACCACACATTCAGGACCAGTGACTCAATTAGACCGCTTTCCACCAAAGTCCCATTTCATCTCTACACCGAAACTCACCTTCTGCCAGATGGCTGTGTCTTTCAAGGTATCATCCTTCTCAGACACTGCAATATTGTATATTTTATTGTGTTCTTTGGTTCTGCCACATCTGGTCAGGGATCCTTGAACCCGAGCTCAGTATATACACTCAAATTCTCAACACCCAGGCCCATTAATTCCAGACCGCCCTACTCGGAATGTTGTAGCCCACATGAAAAAGTACAACTCTCTGAAAGATTTATGCTACATTAGTGTCTATGATCAAAAGTTAACGCTACAATGTAGTAATTTACTTAGTGCTTGTCATCGCTATTGTATTTAATGAAGGAAAAGGAAACAGGAGAATTTGAATGTTATAACGATGACTCAATTTCGCCTACCTGCATCTCTGCTTTCACAGAGATACATATTTTTTTTTTTAATGTAAACACACTTCATTTTTCTTGTTTACATCACCCCTGTTATGACTGCAGTCACAGAGAAATAAGCCTGAGCAGGTCTGACTGTGTCAGGTCCCAGCCGCACTGGAGTCGATAAAAAACACTCCTTTCCGGAAGGTTCCCTGGCTTCGGCTGGCTGCATCCGTTTGCCCGCCTGTCAATATCACATCGCTCATCAAGGTTCATTTGCTGCGCACAGACAAAATAGATTTAATTAGTCTGCCATTGAAGGCTTTGCACGTGTCTGTCTCTGAAATAATGACATATTTGCATTTAACCGTCACTTCTAATTAGACTGTTGGTTTTATAAAAGCTAAAGTTCAGCAAATTACAAACATCTGTGGTTCCAATTAAGCGAGTGGAAAAGCAACCATTTGTAATTCTGTTTTTGGTTTATTTATTTGTAAATTTTTATCATTACTCACTTAGCTGTTCCTTAGCTGAATCCACTGACAGCAAAACTGAACTCTTGCTTGTTTATGGCTGGTTTTGTTTTAGTAATATATTCAAATGACAATTTAAAACCTTCACCACATTTGGTGAGACTAGTTTACATAGACTTCAGGGGGCAGTTATAATATATTCTATTATATTCAATTAAACCACCATAATGCATTCATCATGCATTGATAGAACATTCATAAGCATCCTAACATACTTTAATAGTTATAATATACTTTAATGACAAACATTATATGGTTATACGAATATAATATTTGTCATTAATGTATATTAAAGCTGTTAAGGTATGTTAGGATGTAAAGGTATACTTACATGCTGCTTATGAACATTCTCTGACTGCATTATAAAAGTGCACTGAATGTTCTATGAATGCATTGCAAAGCCATCACCAAAATTGGCATTGTTTTTAATTTAGATGTATGCTGCTCCCTTACATGATAAAACCCTATGAAATCATGAGTGATACTGTTCTCAACAGATAACCAGCACAACTTCACATATGCACATTAACTATCTAATGGGAAGCATACATATGTGTTAAAAGGCTCTTGCTTTAAGAATGCTTTCAGAAAAAAAAAGAAAAAAATCATTGTAAATAGTCAGTGAGCCTTACTATAGAGGTTATTACAAACCATCATTAAAATTTATATACAGGCTGTTCTTTACATAAATTACATTTTTTCTTTGTATGAGAGTGAATAAATGCTTTGACACTGTGGCTTCAGCCAAGAATGACTGATCACAGACTGAGGAGCTTTCAGGAGATTTCAGTGGATCAGAGGATCATCGCATCTTCCCTCATGGCTACCAATCACCCTGAGGCACACGGCAGAAATCCATCTTCTACCTCTGTCAGCCTCTGAATAAGCAGGCCTGGCTGCTTGGCTAACTGGAGTCACCGTGGTCGCTTACATTTTAACAGGAGGGCAGTGTTTTATCCTGTGGAAGAGCAAGCAGGAGACGCCCCCTGAACCTCATGCCCAGACCTGCCTAACCCTAACCCTCAGCACCAGTCTTACCCAGTGATCTTGACTGAAGGTGGCAGCAGGTTGACCTATTGACCCTGAGCCTCCCAGGTCCCCTGTTAATTAAAAAAATTGTGGCCTGGATGCATCCTGCCTCCCCAGTGCCAGACAAAAATTCTTCCCTTGTCTTCCCACAGCAGCCCTGCATAACCACAGATCTAGATTTGACAAGGGATTCAAAAGCAAACATCTTCCGGGACTGTTTCATATATAATATCCAGTATATAAGCCTCACCTTCTCTTTGCATGTCCCACTCAGAGGCCTGCCCCGGCATGTCAGCGCACTGTCACTCGCTAGGGGTGCCGCTGAGGGTCACGAAGCAGGCCGGGCTTCACCAAAGACCCCAGACGCATGGGACTTCCAAGAGTCGATTCAGGGTTACCCCCCCCCCCCCCCCCCGCAGTCATTAACCAAGTCAGAGACCACTTGGAGGGTCTCAAGTGCCGCAGACACTTCAGGGACTTTCCCGTGTTATCAAAGCAACCTGCCCCAAAGCTGGTCCTGCATCAGTTTACATGAAGTGCGGAAGCCGAGCAAAGTGTCGCATAAGCAGACTCCACCCTGACTGGGCTGCCGGGTTGTTCTCCTCAAATTTATAACCTCATGAAAGAGGTGCAGGGGAGGGGGGTTCTACCCCTTGTTAACAGCCAAAGATCTATAAGAAGCCGTGAAATTTTATCAGAGGTAACAGATGTCTCCCCTCCACGCCCCCAGGGTTGTAGCATCTTGCGTGTCGACTTGACTTGTAGATGAGAAAACGTGTTGCTGCTTAATCAGAGCCACACCCAGCGTCTCTTAAATAAAAGACACACAGCCCACTTCCAAGTTTAGCTGCCCCTTTTATGTAAAGCCTTTTTTTTTTTTTAGTTTAACCCATTTAAACAGCTGCGTTTTGTTTGCTGGAGGGATTCAGGTTGAGTTCCTTATTCAAAAGTAAGAAAAATGAACACCACAAAGGTTCCACCCAATGAACATCCGATAGCGTGTTATTAACAGCTAGGCGGCCTGTCGCCCCATTGAACTGATTATTCACGATAAGTTTGTGATCGTTAATATCTGTAACCTTCCGAATGAGCCCTACGCGCAACAAAAAAACAGCATGAACCCGCCATAAATGTCTAACTGGCAAAGGTGCTTCGGAAGAACATGACAGCAAATAACAAAGTCGCTACAAAGTCATTTTCTGTACGACAAATATTTTAAGGTCAGGTTTCGGTGTACAGAAAGTCTGTTACACAATGGCCTCAAACCAGGGACCTGCTAACAGGATTAGAGCAAAATCTCAACATAGCTCTCTCATAACTAGAGACCACCTGTTAAGGTGAGATCGCGGCACTAGTCCCACAGGCACTGATCAAATCTATTTTTATATTCTACCAACAGAGCAAGAATCTAGCTCCAGCATCATTATCACTGAATCTCGATTATTGCAGACATGGTTGTTGCAGAAAACAGCAATCGTGGTGAAATATTACCGTGCCATCAGTCCACATTATGAAATTATACAGTACTTGGGCAGCACATTAACTATTTAATTTAGACTAAGGAGTTTTGCTTCCTGTAGAAAGCTGGGGTTCTGTTTGCCTTAACAGTGTGTTGTATTTCATAATGTTTACACAGTCATGGATGATGGAGACGCTTTATTTTTATGGCATCGTGACTATCATGAACATAAACTGATCTGAGATTTGCATTTATTCTTTTCTGCCTTGAAATGGGCAGTATCTCCAACACTTGTGTTCTAGGGTGAGCTGGGCTCTTCTACTAACAAGCTAAATATCCAGTTGAGCAAAATTTATAAGACTGCAAAACAATGTTGAACAAATAATGCACCACTAACCACTGAGCACATTAAACAAATAATTGACTTATGGAGAATAACCAGGTACCAATGCAGCATTTTTTTGTGGGAAATTAAGAGCATGAAGTCTGCTTTTGTTCTGGAGATAATATCTGGAGCAGGTTTCACAAATGGTACATCAATGAGTATGAGTTTTATATTTGATCATTATACAAACATTCAATAAGAATAAATAATAAATACTATAATAAGCAAAAATGAAAATCCTGATATTTCCTTCACTCATTTCAATTTCAACTGTGGATTGTGTAAAGCGCTTGGATTGTGCAAAAACCATTTGACACCAACTAACACTAAAGTAATGTGATCTCTCGATCAAAAACCTATTTTAGATTGTAAATAATTTGTTTAACAGTGCAATACTGGCTTCTCTGTGTGAGAAGACACAGGGAGGACAGAAGTACAAGCAATCAAACTGCTTTTGAAGGGTGGGGACTTAAGGATGTTCTGTGTGTCCAAAATGCAGGTAAACAGTGAAATGCAAGGTGTGGACAATGCAGTCAGTAAAACACAGTTTCTCTTAGCTGTTACAGGTCCATTAGTTTGATAAGATAATTGAATGCCATGTTCCTCTGCTTCTAATCAATGCTTTCAGTAAATTGCAAACAGATGTCATTATTTTGAATAAAACTGTATTATTCAACACCACACAACTATCAGAATTAACAGTGCTACCAAATACAAGCAAAACTGGAAATCTAATTGAAGAAGGGGCAAAAAATAATGAATTGTCAGACAGCTAAAGAGAATTTGTAAAATTCTAATTACTTTGCTCATCAGTCCAAGACATACATGTTGAATCTGAGAATCACATTTTTAAATGCTTATTGAAAGGGCAACGTTTAAAAAGGGAACATTTCGGCATTGAAAATGTACTCTGTCATATTGTGTAAGAGTGACAAGATAGGGAGGAGAAGCTACCATGGGTGCTGAGGCCCTCAAGCTTACGTACCTGAAGAACTGATGTCAGTGGAGCATTAGCTAGCAATGTCTTCAGTGAATTCCAATATGAACGTGATCCTATCTGACACGTTTTCCAGTATATTTTCCCAGTTTGTGTTGGTTTATGGTTAAGTCAAGACCCTATGTTTCCAACCAAGCCATGGTCCTGTCAAGTACACCTGACTCGACTTTCCTTTCTTGTAGCGAGTACATCAAGGGATATCGTGCCATTTATAGCTGCCTTGCTGGTTTCGATGAAACCAAACTCTTGGTCACGTGTAAATTGAAATATGAAATCAGCGCTCTGAGCCAGTTAATTCTCGAGTTATGTTTAGCTTATCCCCAGAGCAACAACAAGCAACCTGGTGGATCAAGTGGTGTGTTTGGTACTGAGAGACGCAGAACTCTCACTAAGACATTCACTGATGGATATTCATGCAGGGAGGGCATACCTCATCAATCCCATGCCCCCCAAGAAAAAAAGTGCAACATCTGAACAAATTAAACAAATTTAAGATAACTACAGAGTGTTCATTCTGTTGAGTTGTCAGGGACGCATTAGTAAGAGAGAATCACCTGCAAGGCATTTGTAAATTCTTACCTGCTATCAAAATGCAGAGGAGCAGAGCTATAGGGCACAGGGAGAATCAGAGGCCACATCTGACAGAGACAGGACACAGTACCTCACATTAGAGATCTAATCCGACCTCACAGAGCGCACGGAGGCACATTACGGCCTGCAGATTACTGGTGAACAGGACGTGTTGGATTCGTAGGGCCCCAGGGAATAAACTCATCTTGTGCAGAGGTTTACACCAACAGCTCATAGCCTTCAATGACCATCTACAACAGCACAAGCACGCTGTCATATTTGCCTCTTGCAACTGGAACAAACTACAGTGATTTATAATATCTCTCCTTTCTGTTCCGGTTCCCTGTTTGTTTTTGATGACAACATGTTGCCGATGGTGAGATTGTAGCCCATCCATTTATTGTGCTTTGCAGATGACAGTGAGGCTCGTTTCTTGTGTGACAACCCCCCCCCCCCCCATTTCACGCGAGATCATCAGTTGCGTCTTCATTAGGAGTGACCACGAGCGAATGAGAGACTGTTGCTACCTCAAAATGTGCTAATGGGGTGAGAACACTCCAAGCTGGACACCCCCAACCCATCAGTAGAATTTAGGGATCTATCCGTCACAGTTAAAAGCTGCCATCCGGGCAGCCTGGTGGCGGCTATCTGCCGTCTTACGCTTCAGGGTCCCTTGTCTAGAGGACCTGCAGTCCAAGGTTCCTGCTCATCAGAATCACATCACAGTGAGGGCGGTCCCAATATCCATTAACAGCAGGATCCCCGCATGATGCTGCTGTGTGACCCTACTGCTGTTCTCCGCAAAAAGACGTGGTGCCTGTCAACTTTTAATTGTTGCATTTGCAGTGTGGAACATTACACCCCCACGAAACTATATCTGGTACAGCTGCGTGATAAAAGCTGAACAGGATAACTAATTTAATAAACCTCATTATCACTAAGTAAGAGGATGGTTTGATTAGGACTGAGGGACTTTTTGACAGCACACAGCATGTACTATAAATGTCCCATTTTACCCCTTTAAGGAGTTTTTAATTAAAGCCTTGCAGTCTGCTGATTGTTAAGACATGAACAGAGAGCTCCACAGGCTGCTTACAGAAAAAAACTCACATGCTAAATTAGTTGGGATGAGTTCTTACCTTATTTTTTCCAATAAAGTAATTTAAACATAAAATGTGTTTCAAAAGCATTTATGAAGATGCATGAACAAATGCTACATTTGTTATATATTATATATATATAACATATATTGTCTGTGATGACAGACATCCTAATGTTGGGGTGGGGGTATGTATTAGTCTCTAGCCCGCATCCTGTGTCAGACTGGGCCTGGTAATTTTGGGAGGGGTGCAAAGCAGCAGACAAGGTTACTGTTATTGTTACTCAACCCTAGTCATGACCGGTTTTAACCCAATGGGAACCAAGAACATAACCAACAGTAAATGAGTCTTATTGACAGTGAAGAATAACCCCACCTTCAACTGGTTTTAAATACTGGTCTGTTCCATCGCTCCCAAAGCCTTGTCCTTTTTAGTATATACAAAGGATTTAAGACTTTGTTCAGCTGCCAGGATTCTGAGTACAATTAGAAAACTTCTTAGAAACAATGATAGTGCCAACAGACTGACACTTTCATTGATCTCAAATGTCTCATTCACTACTAATAGGGACACGGCAACATAATTGCACTGTAGCTTATGCAAATTGTGTTTTGTTGCCTTTAGCTATCTAAAAAATGAAAATAATGTAACTCTTAAGTTGAATAGATTAAAGAGGAATAATATACACTTGCAAGCTCAAATATCCCTTGAGGAATTATGTTTGTGCGGGTTCGTGCGGGGGTGATTATCCTTTACAAATTAATATTAATGACTTTAATTCTCAGGTCTCCGATGTAAGTCATATAGATGAGACAGTAGCTTGATACTAGATGCGTAAGAAAATCTCAAGTTGAGTTTTATTCAGAAAGAAAAGATGTGGTTTTAAAGCTCTGCGTTCATCTAAATCAAACAAGAAAGCAGACATGAAAGGCCACAGTGACAGAGTTATCGATTTGGCTTCAAAGGTGACCGCCGCGAGACAAACACCTTGGAAATCCCCAAGGTGATCATCACTATCGAGCGAGTGTCACTAAACATCAGGTGATGTCAGTGGATTCCCGCTAAAGGGAAACAGGGGCTTTAGAAACACAATCAACTCTTATTACTGTTTCCTTTAGGATTACCATTGATCACAGTAGGCAGATGTGTGCCACACAAACAGCACAAGAGGTCTGTGCGCGTTGAAAGAGCCGCAATGCAGGCTTTAGGAAGATGATCCTTATCTGATAGGGCAGATTTCCAGGAAGACGATAAGAGTGACCCCTGTTCGCTACCAGAATCCTTTGCAGTTAGCCAAAGCTGGGAACATTTGTTGCCAATTTTACACAAGGCAACAGAGGACATAAAATGCAACAACGTCATTCCTTGATGAAACCAGCGGGTTTGGGCTTCTAGTACAGAGGTCAGTGAGCTGTGTTCAGTACAGGTAAAAATCCACGAGGAATGCCACAAGGGGCAAACAGCAGGAAAACATCCACGTGAGGACCTTCAAGGAGATGACATGCAAGGAAAACCAAGCCAACACACGGCTGCTGGTCCTTCAGCACAACACACTGCTTCGTGTGATGGATCACCATGGTGATGATCATCATCAGTGTCACCAGCTCAAACATCACCACCAGTAACAACTTTACTGTTATTTAAATATGCAAAACATGCAAACGATTTCTTGGAATAGACATAAAAATAACAATGTGGTCCAAATGAACTGCTCAGCGGAACACAGAAATGAAATGTGCAGTCTCAGAGTTTAATGTAGGGAGGCTGCCAAAAACGGAGGGGAAACACTCACACCATGCAGCTTCGCCATCCCTCCACCGAGAAGAGAGAGACTGCCATGCAAATGAATGGCGCGTTACATCAGTTAGGGCATTATGGGTTATATGTGATGTCAGCTTGCTCCTCAGTTTGCCAAGTAGAATCGAATTCCACACAAAATGTCCTCTACGACAGAGCTGCCAAACACAGAAAAATAAATTACCCACAACACATACTTTCATGTGCAATTTGTTTTCTGATTCAAAGAGTGCCGCTCCTCCAATCTGGCAACCCTACCTCTCCATTTAGACGGTGTTCAAGCCTGTCACATTCAAACAGGCATTCAGAGCATTCGGCATTCAGAGCTGACGGCGGCGCCTGGCACAACGCTGCTAGCTGACCTCATCGTCTCCTCTTGCTGGCTGCTTCTGCAATGAAGGGTCTCTCTGGATGCCCAGTGCACCTCACCAGTCTGCTCACAGCACAATTCTCCGTTTTGCTGGGTAAAATGTGGCTGTGAATAGGCTCATGTTCCAATTTTGTTTTGGCCAGCTGGGAATAATTAACCCCAGAGGGGAATGGCAGTAACCCTTTCTGGGCAAACATAAATTCCTTCCTTCCTTCCATCCATCCATCCATCCATCATTTGGTACTTTAAAATATCTACACCCACAGACTCGTGTATTGTCACAGACTGTGGTGAGGATGCCATAGCAACCATCCTGTCAGCTAAGAATCAGTCCCTTAGGAAATAAAACAATAGATTTTTTTTTTTTAACTCAAAAGCAAGTATAGCAGGACTCTGAAAATTATAT
>JABFEA020000001.1:15787728-15809597 GCA_019775915.2 Cyphomyrus plagiostoma | reverse complement strand
CCCCCCCCCCCCCCCCCCCCCCTGGCACATGAACCGGGCGGGGAACTCCCCCCCCCCCCACCGCACCCATAACTCACCCCCCCCCCCCCCCCCCCCCCTCCCCAGAGGCAGAGAGGTGGAAGCTGGTGAAGAGGGACGGTCCATTTCGACAGCAGGGTCGTCGCTCGCTCACCATGGGCAAGTTGGTTTGCTGCCTCTGATGGAGGTAAGCGGCCCTCGACGTGACTGTCTATTGAGAGGCAGCATGGAGGCATTTTCCCCAGGAAAGTCCTTTAAATTCAGGAAGGGCAGCTACTCTTCCTGAGACAAGAGCCGACAGCACAGCGTTTCCTTAATCGACAGCAGGAAATCCCTCCCACACCAATATCTCCAGTCTAGCAACTGGAATAAAATCTAATACATCAGAAAGAAAGACACAGCAGTCAAAATGGGCTTTAAATGCTGAGTTCAGTCTAAACTAAAGAGGAAGGAGGTTTTTTTAAACACCTTTTAAAGGGATTTGGTGGATAAGCCTATTTTTTTTTAGCTAAAGGATTTTAGAATCAATGGATGAGAAAGGATTTGTTGGGAAGACCCAGAGGGGGGGCTTCTTTAATGCGGCATGTGAGGGGAATCATTTTAACAGGAATTCCTCCGCATTTCAGAGCTGTGTTTGCATCACGAACACTCAGCCTGGGTGTTCAGAAGACACATCAAAGTCTCCTCAGCTAAAACTCTGATGGGCGGGTGCTGACCTCCCCAGATTTACAACATACTGTCTTTCAGGATTATGGCACAGCAGGACGTATTCCCAAAATATGCATTTTCGGGCGAGCTGGCACCTCTGAATAAATTAGAGAATATTGTGGCTGGCTGTTAGTCAATTCAGTTGATTATAGCCCTATATAACTCCCTTACGGTATTTTAAAAGCTGCATCATTTTATGTATGGGCATGTATTAAAATAGTAATTATGCAAAGTAGCTGTGATTTAAAACACCCTCTGGAAAAAAAAAATCAACGGCAGCGTGAGCAGGACACGCGAAAGGTGCGAGCTGAATCTCAGCGGTACAGACGCTCAGCACAGTGAACCGTCTAGGAGAGAGCAGAAGCAAGACCTTAGCGGGAAATTCAGCGGTATCTCCGCAGCCCAATGGGCAAAGATTCGGAACCCTGGAAATGGCCATGTCGACAAGGGAGCGGGGATTCCCCCAGCCACATGTAACCATATCGACACGTTCTCATATTTTACTGAACTTTGATTAAGGCTTTCAGTCATTGGCTGGATGGCAGCGACGGCACATGTATGCCCGTACTGTGCAACATATCAAACTGCACAAACACAGCAAATGGGCGCCAGACAGTATACCAGGGCAGCCTGTTCGTTAATATGGCTCATCCAAGATCCAAGATTACTACTGCATCTAAACTATCTGGTATCTGTGATATCCAATACAAGAGTGTGTATCCTACAGAAAACTCGACTTTGGTTTTGATTTCTGGAATTATCTCATTGCATCCAGGTCAATAGTATTACAGACAAAACCAAAGGCACACTTTAGAGAGCTAGGAAATAACATGAAATTAGAGGGAAAGGAGGTATAACAGATGTAGACAATAAACGCAGAAGTATTTTGACATTTTCATATGCAGATTTAAATTTATTATGAGCGTCATATTAAGATAAGCATTGCAAATTACACAGGAGAGAAAAAAAAATGACACATTGAAACGAAACATATTTCTTCGTGCCCTTGTACTCCTTTGGTAAATTGAAAACTGGGATTACAGTAAAATCCCTCCAGCGGACTACTCACAAGGCAAAGAAATCTTGTAAGTGCTTTATTACGGTACAATGCGTCTTTCCACTTTACACAGATACTACGAGACTTCTAACTGCAACTACACCGTTGGTAGTATATGAATTAACTTGTGGTATTAACGATTTTCACCATTTGACATTAGTTTTCCATCATAAAAAGTATTTAGTGTGTCCTGGGGAATTCGTCTTGCACCTATAATCGTGATAAGTAGGCCTATTTTAGGTACTGCAAGTTAAAAATTAGAATGACTTCCCAAAAAATTGCCGACGAGACCGAATTTTCAGGCACATTTTCCTTAAGAACAGAGTATAGTTCCCTATGCGTTGGCCACCATTTATTTGATGGCAGTGTATAGTCTAAACGTTTCATTTGGAATGGTGTGACATCAGACTGCTTACACACTGGTCACCTAAGGTCCCCAGATCCAGCGAGCAGGCTTCGCGGCATGTTAATAAGCCTGGAAAAAGTGCTGCGTTGGTCTATCAGCAGGATTTAAGGGCGATAAGACACCCAGCGGTGAACAGTGCAAGACTGCCCAGCACGACCATGCAAACCTTAACCTTGGACTCATACATTCGCCCCCCCCCACCGCCACCGCACGGCTGAGGTGATTACCGTAATAGCTGAGCTGTGTTATTGAGACATTTCAGCATGAAATTTGTTTTTCCTCACTGAACTTTAAGCAGAAATTCAAGTGCCAAGTCTCAAAAGCCAAGAGGGGCTATTAAGCGATAATTACTAATTATGCTAATTTGCAAAGTTGTGCTATTCCATCCCTTGGTCATTTTATCTGCGGTGTGCTCCGGAGAGAACGGCCACCATTCAATGTTAATAATCTTTTTCAGCCTCAGCTAAACGTTCAGTGGAGGACAAAGTGTCCTAAACTGGGGAATATTTTACAGTTAATCAGAATTTGACTATGAAAGCTCCTTGACACCAAGCAGCACATACTTATGGAAACGACCTTCATTAACCTCACAATCACCAAGGGTGTTTAGCCATATTTTAATGTTATTATACAAAATACGAGAAACACAAACAGCCCCTTACAACCATAATGAATCCGGAAAGCCAACGTGGTCCATTTCGAAATCAATGCGGCTCATGAAATGCATTAATAATCATTTCCCACACGTACCCACTGAAACAATTTGTCTCTTTTAAAAAGTCACACCTCCAATATAAGTCATTTGAACTAGTTTTTATCCATCTACTTTTAGAGACGGAAGAGTTCGATGGTGTGCATGTCAATGTATAAATTAAATGCATTTTAGTATTGTACGCATTTACTTTTAAAGCTTATATTTATACTTATATAATACATATTTTGTGGGAATGTCTGTGTATCAAAGCTTTCCTATAGGGCCCCCCAAGCAGGACACAGACAGGTATCATAAGGCAGTAGAAAGCTTCTGGTGGATCCCAACCCACACCAATCAGAGCCGCCAAGGACAGAACCGAGACTGCTGAGGGGGTTAAACCGCGACTGGGATTCGGATCGGACTTCGGATCGGGACTTGGCGGTGAGTAACCGGGCTTTTCATTACTACACATCGCAGCATCTGTGTAACATTTGAGGGAGCAGAAGCGGGGGCTGCTGTCACTGTCCCCTCAGCAAATATCTGAAAACGATCTGTTTTGCCACTAAGGGACGAGAGATTCCCCTTCCTGCCCAAGGGCTCAACTTCATGTTTGTGGCAGAAAAGTTTTTTTTTTTTTTTTACTTGCAGGGGCAATTCATCTGATTTACTAACCGTGATTCGAACGGACCAGTGTCTGGCAGACTGGAAATATGTTGACCTGGGTCTGTGGTTGTGGCACTCTTGGAAAAGCCTTCCCTTTGGGAGTGTGTAAAATGTAATGGCCATATAAATTATGTGACTCCTGGAGACAGCGCCTGTGTGGCTGTCATCCCTCCCCCTTTCTGCTCCCGCAGGAGGACACTGTTCACTGCCATCGCATGCAGTCCCCCCCCTTTTTTTGTAAATGTGTTGCGGCTTCCTCCTGACAAAATCCCTAGCTCTCAGAGGAAAGAAAAGCAAAGACACGGAGATCACTAAACTGAAATGCGCTGGCATGCTTTTAGCACGAATGTCACGGGCTCCCCAGCAATTAGCATGGAAAAATATTACCTCGTTCACAGAATGAACACTCATGTCTGAAAGAAAAAAAAAAAGATTGGACATGCTTCAAAGTTTTTCCCAAAAACACATTAGAAGCACATTATATTTTATGTGTATATAGTTTGACTTTGTGCACAGAAACAAAAAGCATAGGCCTGTACAAGGCCTCTTCCAAGATGCAGTTCCTTGGCGCATAAGGCACTCCCGGCGCTCTGACTAGTTGGAGCAGTGAAAAATACAGTGTGATTTAGAGACTGATGACGTTAATGATGAAATGCTGACCAATGTATTTCCCCCCTGATTCTTTCTATGGCTTGACAAATGGTGCACGGAGGAACCTGTAAATCATGGAGTGAGGCGGCGGCACGCAGACAGGGCCCCGTCGGGGTCATTATGAGAGAGGACACACCGCGTTAGCGCTTTTACACGCGCCGGTGCGACGCGCTCGCCATTTACATTTCACTACGGAACAGACGCAGGTCACAGGCTTCCGCCGAGCTAAATTTATACGAAAGTTAAGTTTTTGCCATTATGTTAAAACGTCAGTCGAAAAAATGCCCCAGTTTGTTTTCCTTTTCATAAACCCCAGACTGCTAATGTCGCTCCATTGTCCAAAAAGGAAAATAGAACGGCAGAGACTAATGAAATCAACATTAAAATCTGCTTACTGTATTTCCTTTCAATATACAAATACGTTTTAATGCAAGAGCTGTCATAAAATAATCTGCAGCATTTGCTGGGGATTACTCCATCGAATACCATATCCCTGTAATCCAAACACTGTCCTATTGCCAAAAGCACAATAAAAATCATTGTCTGGCCTTTCAATATGATGAATACATATTAAAACATCACAAAGAATTATAGTACCATCCTTATTATTATTAAAAACATTTAAAAATCCGTTGATGGATTATCTATTTTCGTACCCGTCAATTTGAAATGGAAGGACGCGGAGGAGCGTGTAAACCCGCGACTGTACCATCAGATAAGGGGTCCCACTAATCACGTCCATCTGCTGTTGTCCAGATAACCGCTTCAGCAGGTACGCGCCTGACATGCACAAAGCCAAGCGCGGTCTCGACGCGCGCGTTCGCAGGCCCAGGGCTTTGAGGTACCGAAGGGAGGGGCACGTGGAGGTCAGAGACGGAAGGCCGATCGCCCCATCAAGATGTCACACAGAAGTGGTAGGGGAAGCGACGCCACACGCTGCTGATGCAAAACCAAAATAGTTTCCGAGTTTTTTACCCTGTCCAGCTGGGTTAACGTTCACCGTTTAACTTAAAACTGCAACGATCACAAAGATAATAAGGAAAATTAAATCAAAATTTAAATTATATTATTCTTCTAGTTACAAGTTGTACCGTAATATATAATGTAGACACGCAAACCGTAATTTTGCTAATAAATGCACTGTGTCACTGTAAAATATCCATCAGTATAAATGAGCAATAACGCAAGTCACTTTGGATAAAAGTAATAGATAGGCTAGTAAAATAATTTAGGCACTGTTTATTTTGACGATGCAATAAAACGGGTAATGATCACTCTGGGGCTCAGGTAACTTTTACACGGCGCCGCTATTTGTGGGCTGTCCAACGATATCAAACTGAATCAGCAACAGTGATAAATTGCCCATTTTAAAGTATAATGTGATACTCTGAAGCATGTCTCCTGCTAATGTGCATGTGTTTCCCATATTCATATGCAAAGCCTAATGTTGTGTAACCAATTCTGTCATTCCATTATGTAAATACATTTTCCTCAACATTATATTTTATGTTTTGCCGTTCTCTCCTAAATTATTTGGGTGTTAATATTGCAGGCTGTGGTGAAGCTTCAGTTCCCTGCATGAAACGCAACGTGTACCGTGACATGCTGGGGAAACATAATTTAACGTCCCATTGTCACAAGAAACTTTGTCTATTGTTTCTGTAGGATTTTGAAAATGTCGGCTGATGGAAAAATATAATTTGTGCAATTTTTCTCCATTTTATTTTTAGCCCAATGGGAAATACTCAAGTGTTAATGGCATTAATCATGGCTCTGAATTTAATATTGCTAGTTATAAGGCTTCAATCGTGACTGTGATTGACGCTGCATGAATAGCTTCATTTCAACAGTACTTACTAAAATTACAGTCAATCAAAAAAAAAACTTTAAAATACAGATCAGATGTATGACGAAACAGGTTTTGTTTGAGTGATTCAGCTGGAGGCTGAGCCCAGGTGACACACATCATGAACAAGTTCCAGCCATTAGGTCTGTTTTTTAAATAATTAAAAGTGACAAGCGTATCGTGCCAAATTTGAGGCGTGCCGCTCGGCCCAGAATATACCAGAGGCCCTGGCCATCTCCCAACATGGGATTGCTAAAGGGAAGAATGGCCAAATAATGGGGAAGATGGCAAAAAAATCCTACGGAGCGACGGAGGAGACAAACTGAGCCGGGTGGAGACCAAGCCGATGGGTTACACATTATCAGAAGATCCAGGCCTTTCCTGCATCGGTCAGGCAGCACGGTAAATGGTGAAGCTTCAGCACGCCACACAAACCCGTCATGGAGATGAAGCCATGGCCCCGAACTATCGCGGACATTCATTACTCTGATGGACGGGTGCAGGGTCCCATGAGCACCCACTGTGCCAAATACATGCACCTCCCATCTTTGTGTGTGTGCAGGTAAAAGCGGAGACTTGCACAGCTAACAGGCCGGGCGTGCATCTACTAACATGGGTACTGCCTTTGTAATTCAACAGCTCTGACTGTCCTCCATCCATAAATGGCAAACATCTGTTTCCATGGGACTGTCCAACGTCCAGGCTTTCTAACTTTCTGAGCCAGCTCCAACGGACCAGGATAACCAAGGGAGATCCGGAAATGAAACAGTGGATGTGCACAAATTCAAATATTTCGAATGAGGGCATTTAAACCTCAGGCTGCTGCCACTTCACTCGGGAATATTTGATATATGTGGCAGGTGGGCAAACCATTGTGATGTAACTATCAGTAATAGAGTCATTTAAATTTTTGCAGGGTCACAAATGTGAAGATGATCTAACGCCACACTGCAACACATTGGAAGAACAGCTATGTGAAGAGTAACTATATGATGGAAGATCAAACTTGTACACCCTTTATTCAAAATAGTTTAATAATATGACAGATTATTTCTTGCAAAAAATAACTTTATATGGTGACACTCTTATATGAGGTTAATTATATTATTATTATTATTATTATTATTATTATTGTTATTATTATTGAGTTCAACTGTGAAATCTTCACCTGCGTTATGATTTTTCTTTTTTTTTGTATCAAAAGATATTTTTAAAGTCCCGAAACTGTAAACTCATCAGCAATAAATTTGGACGTTTAGAAAATACAGTGCGATTTAAATAAAGTTTATACAAAGTCACAAAATACAGTGCGGGAAAGTCAAATGGTAAAACACAACCCAAAGCACCGCCTCAAACGGTCAACTAACCGATCCAAACTGTTCTTTTTTTTTATTTGCTCTTAAAGTACACCTAAGCAATACATATAAATATATACGTGTGTGTGTGTGTGTATACACAAACACATACGTATGTGTGTGTATAACGTAGTGAAACTAATATGCTACCACAAGAAAAAAATACTAAATGTCTATATGAATATATGTATATAGTTTATAATTATAATTAAAAGAAACATTTAAAAATCATCCACCCAGTAGTGTTATAACAAATAGTTACACAGAAAATAAAGATTAAGCTCATATAAAATGTAATGAGAAAAGTAAGATAATAGTAAAGTGCTGCACTAGCAAACAAAAGCGAACGAAGATTAAAGTATTATTAAAAATTAAATCTGCAAGAATGTTCCGACGTATAAGGTACAGTCCAAAAGGCGACTAGGTAGTTTTCCATTGTATATGTTTAAAGCGCTTGTTTCGGGACTGACGCTTGCATGTAAATTCACGTAACGCGTCTATTCCACAATTAACAGTAGCCTAATTCAATTTATTAAAAGAGGTATTTACTGCGGAAACTTTGGGGGGAGTTTCTATTTGTCGTCAAAAAGGATGTAAAAAGTTCTAGGTGGTTCGGAATAACAAGCGACGTACTACAATTAAGGGAATTAATTGGGCGGCCCTGTTCGCGCGCGTATTTCCCAGGAGTGACAAGTGCTAAGAATAAGTCAGCCCATTTTCGGACTAACTACGCGCACGCTCTCTAATAATAATAATAATAATAATAATAATAAACTCGCTCAGAGCAGTCTGCCCGTGGATGGTAGGATAAATGGACACTGAACAAACCTCCTTAAAATACCGACAATCAACCTTATGGTGATTAGTTAATGACTGTAACAGTGTTTTCAATGTGGAATTTACCCTTTTCGGGCGCGATTGCGGATAGCGGCTGTTTCTAAAGCACAGGTGGACATTTATTGATTTATGGGGTATATCGGACAAAGTGCCAAAGTGACACGGCGCGGACGCGACGTGCGGCGATGCCCCTGTCTTACAGCGCTTAACCCGCTTAAATGTCACCTCCATCGGAGCCGATTCGCGGCCAGCTGTGTTTGCGCTATAAAAGTTTACCTTTTCTCTTTGACCTCCTCCTCCGTCTCCTTTTGAACTTGCATTTCAGCTGGCTGCTCGGAGTGCCCGGAGCGCGGCTGCCGTGGCCGAGGACCGAAGCCATCGTGGTGCCTCCTAAGTAGTTCAGCTTCACTTTGCGGTCTGAGGCGTCCCTCGAAGCCGCTGGAGATGCTGCCTTTCTCTTTATTCCCCCGGTCTTAAAGGGTGTCCCTCGCGCAGATTGAGGAGCGTCTGCTCGATCACGCCCCCCAGACTCCGCGCGACGGTTGCGGCGCGCACTGCCGCTCCAGGCGCTCCAGGTTCTGCACCTCTGCCTTTTTGGCACCAGCCACTTTGAATCCGACCATGCAAGAAGCCCATCTATTTGCTGCCGCAATTTCTAATTAGACCCAATCATGACGGCGTGCAGGCTGTGACATCAGCGCCGGTACCGCTACCCCAGCACCACCCCTAGTCGGGCTTGCAAACTCAGCTCGTATTTGGGGAGCTGAGTGATGGGTGATCAGCGTCCCGTTGCCGAAGATGTGTCCTGCGTTTCTGCTCCAGGCGTGCCGGCTGTAGCATTTCAGGGCTCTGCGGCTGAGAGAGAGGGAACGCGCTTATATTCGCCTTAATATGAGCTCGCAAGTTACTGAAGCTTTATTTCGTAGCCTGACTCCACAGTCTTTCCCAAAGAGCTGTTTCAAATACCGAATATGAATACTGCCAGCAAACACAGCGCAGTCGGGTTTATTGACTGGGCATGTAATATCGCCCCTAAAGTTCATTATTATTCATGATAATTTATTAATAAATATCTATAATTCCGATTATTTCTCCTGTTTTAATATTAGGCTGTCACAGCATATTTAGTAAATATCTAGCTAAAATATTTATTCTAAAAATTATATTGTAAACAATTAAATATATAATTTATCATTTATAATTGATAATTTAATAGGGCAAAAAACACTGAAGGGAAAAGCAGGAAGGATATTGCGGTGAGGGAACTTGACCTGAAGTGACAGTTTACATTCTCTACTGAGTTCATGCTTTTTAAATCACAGCGGCTGATCTCTTGACTTGCATTTTTGCGCTCTTATCTCGGTGTAGGAGATTGAATTGGAATTTTCTGACATTCACATCTGAAGGTGAGAGATTACACTCTTGCTGCCTTTTTTTTTTACAGTTGATACATTTATTATTTTCATACAGTACTGTTGAAATATTTTTAAGGCAAGTGGCATTTTCTAACGTGCCATACTGCTCAGACAGTGCTGCTGCTTATTGGCTACTTCAGCCTTCTCTAATACTACATTCAGAATCAGGTCAGCACGCGGCTAAGTGGTTAAGGTACCATGCGGGGGAGCAGTGCCCCTGCTCTAGCGCCTCCTAACTGTGACTTTTGGCAGTGCACGGACCTCTTTGCTTCCATTCCACATGCATGATGATGTACAGACACAGTAAAATGCCAGACAGCATTTCATTATTTTTACCCTTAAATTTTCCCTGATTCGCTATTGAAAATGTCTCAAGGATAAAATAAAAGAAAACATTGTCGCTTGTTTAATTTTACTCAATTTCCCCGTTTTCAGTGTTTATTTGATATATATTTTTATTTTTAAATTCTTCTTTAACGCATGATTAAGCATTTATTAAGCCCGTATATTGTTGTTGCTGTGTTTGATTACTTCTTTGGTATCATTTCCAGCAGAGAATTCTTTTGATTTTGATGCATGTTTTCACACTAAACTGCTGCCTGAACCAGCGAATCGGAAGCCTCTAACTTGCTTTAAATGTCTAACTGGCTGCTTTTATTTATTTATTTTAATGAGAATATATTTACCCAGTTCGCAAAGACCCTGAAGATTAAAGGCTGTCTGTATTTTACTCACCCTGAATGTGCATTTTACGGAATTAAGAGGCTAATTGAGCTGTCTGTCTGGAACTGTCCATGGTCCTGAATATTGCATACAATTATTAGTGTTACTAAAAATCCTATTACTTGGGACTGATGATATATTTATTTAGTCTGCTGTTTTAACGTAATGTCAATTTCCTTATTAACCAAAATGGGGTTCTTTTGAAATAAAAAGGTTCATTGTTTTCCATCTTAATCTGTGTGTGTGACTTTGTGAGATTTTCAGCACACATAAGTGTCACATAAGAATATTACCATTATGCACTTAAACCACGTTTTAATATATGATCTAATGACATTAAATGGTGCTAAAAGGGATTAGCTGGTCAGGCGCCTTATTGGAAAATTGGAAAACTTCTCTGTTACATAGAATTTCAAGGTAGGGACCCTCTCGCTGGATTGCAGGGAATCACACACATATGTGCACACACACACACACACACACACGCACACACACACACACACGCACAGGTTTGCAATATCTTTGTGGAGACTCTCCATTCATTTCTATGGGGAAAACTGTAATGGTAACCATCAGTAACCAAACAAAATACAAGCCTTTTCGCACTTTTAGTTTTTTGGTTGCATTCACAGATGTAATACTAATAAGACAAAACCATAGAAACCCCCATAACCAATAAGTGTGAGACAAGGGTTGACACCTATTTTTGTTGAGCTCTTCAGGTCAACTGACCCAACTGACAGTTCCAAAGCAGGACACCTGCTGAGAGCCGACCCAGCAACTTAAAGGGCCACTGACCTGCATTCTTAAAGGGGCAGTTGCCTGCGTCCTTAAAGGGGCCATCCTTAAAGGGGAAATGGCCGGCATTCTTAAAGGGGTTGTGCTTAAAGAGGCAGTGGTCTGTGTCCTTAAGGGGGTTTATCCTACCTTTATATCCCGGGGGGTGGAGATACAACATTGATCTAATAATTCTGCATATTTCACTCGACATGCTATATTCATGTTATGCGTTTGGTTGTAGGCTTCTGTTCCCTTTAAAAAGGCAATAACCCTTTTGATTGGTCGGGGAGAGGTCAGGAAGGCCATCTCGCAGTGGAGACAGGCATCTCTCACGGTCAGATCAGTGATCTGCGGGGAACGGCCTTCTTTGGATCACCAGAGTGCTCTTTCTGCATGTCATGCTGTCTCTTTCGCTTTTGAATTGGGGTGGCCATTTGTCTGGAATGCTCACTAATGAAATTAAACTGTGCAGAGAAAAATGTATCCTCTGTACAGAAAGTGAATGTGATTTATTTAGGAGTAATAGGAGGTGAATGTATATTGAAGTCACATCTGCAAGGTGGAAGGATTGATGGATGGTTTTATATCTCCTATTTTCATATGCAATAGATCCTTGATCTGTCTTGATCGGTTTTTATGTTCAGTGAATAAAAATACATGAAGTGGCCATTTTATTAGGCAGATATAATAGGTACTGAGTAGAATCCACTTTATTAGATACAGCTAGCTAGCACTGGGTAGAATCCCCTTTCGACCTTCCCAACAGCAACAAGTTTAGATGAGCTGTCCATTCAGAGGTGCCTTCCTGCACACCCCTGTAGAACTAAAGCTGTTATTTTTGCACTTGTGGCATTCCTGTTAGCTTTAACAAGTCTGGCCGTTCTCCTCTGACTTCTCTCATTAACAGGGTGATGCTGAAATGCCGCTGTCTGGATGTTTATTTTTATTTATTGCATCATTCTCTGTAAACTCTAGACACTGCCGTGTGAAAATCCCAGGAGGGTCTGGCACCAACAATCACACCACATTCACAATCACTCAGATCCTCACTGTCCTAATGGTCAGCTGAACATCCACTGGACCCTTTGACCCTGTCCGTATGATTCTGTATGTATTCAGTCGCAGCTTCAAGGTTCTATGCATAAAGAAGCGGGCTGCTAGCTAAGAAGCCTATACTTATTAGAGTGGCCACTGAATGTATATAAAAAATATATATAACTGCTACTAATAGTCACTTATTAATTATGCAAGTTTGACCTTGGCTGCTGTGACATTGATAATTTACCACCGACTTCGTGTCTTGAGTCAGTGATGTTACCTGCACAAGTAGCTGTATTAAGAGAATATTATTGGCTTCAGGCCAACTAAGATAACTTGTTAGCTGGCTATAGTTAAGACAGACTTAATAAATAAATTCAGCCATGGAAAAAAATTAGACACCACTATATATTTTTAAACAAAGCGGCATTTTTAAATCCTGACTAATTAATCCTGGTTCTGCTTGCAGAAGGCTATGCTGAGCAGCAAGCTGCTTCCAGGTTCGAAATTTCTAAGACTGCAGTACACAAGAATAAGGTGAAGCAGGAGACACTGGGAACGACCAGGAAACAGCCAGGTAAAGGGCGGAAGAGACATTCTAATGCCAGAGACGACCGTTAACTTATCCAACAGAATCGTCATGAATCGTAGGGTGACATCAAGTGACCTTCAAAAGGAATGGGGAACACTGAGGCAGGTGTGAAGTGCACTGCTAGGACAGTTCATATCAGGCTCCTACAAGCTAGGAAGAAGCCTTTCATCAACGGGAAACAAAGAAGAACCAGGCTGCATATTGCAAAAAAGAAAGATATTTGTCAGAGATGCACATCCATAAATTGAGAAATGACTGAAACAAAAAAAAATGTTACATATAATGGCTGTACCTATAATAATTTTTGTGGTGGACTAGTGTCCCACGCAGAGTGGATCTATAAAAGTCATTATTGTGAAATAAACAGAAACATTTCCTTTTTCAGTTACAGGACACTCATATGACTTACTGAGCTGCAACATAAGAGCAACTTATTATCATTTATCACGTACTAATGAACCATCCATTTGGGAGGGGGGTTGCTGCCATTACTGACATTATATTTACATTCAAGGAGAAAATGTTTAATGGAAAAAAGTGTGACAAATGAAGTTTCTTGCATTCGTATTGTAACTTCCTAAAAATGATAATGGGTACATTGATTTTTCAGCTCTGATCCATGATATATTTTACTTGTCATCTGCAAAAATCAGTCCATTTGACCCAATTTTCCAGGAAAACGGCAGACACCTTTCATGCTGAAGTGCTCACGATGTGTGACTGGCGTGTATGTGACTGGCATGTGTGTGATTGGCGTGTGTGTGACTGGCGTGTGTGTGACAGACATGTGATTAGCATGTGTATGTCTATGCTAGTGTGTGACTAACATTTGTGTGATTGCTGTGTGTGTGATTGGTGTGTGTGACTAACATTTGTGTGATTGCTGTGTGTGTGATTGGTGTGTGTGACTAACATTTGTGTGACTGGCACGTGTGATTGATATGTGTGAGACTGGTGTGTGTGTGACAAGCGTGTGTCTGGCTAGCATACAGTATGTGTGATTGGGGTGTGTCTGCCTAGCATGTGTGAGACTGGCATGTGTGTGACTGGTGTACGTGTGACTGGGGTGTGTGTGATTAGCATGTGTGTGACTAACATTTATGTGATTGGCGTGTGGCTCTGATGCTGCCTGGGTGTGGACGTGTTATTGGAAAGAGTTTAATTTACTGTCCCTTTACTCTGATCTGTGAATTTATGTCTGCCATGACAGATCTATCGTGCCTAATGAGTGGATCATTTTCGTTTCATCAGCAGCTCTGTGAGTTACTTATTCATTGCCCTCCAGAGCCGATGCCCTTCCCAGCTTCTCTGTATCGACGGCCACTCCGGGCCTCTGCCGCCCCACCACTGCCCCCTCTCTCTCTCTATCCAAACTGTGCCTTTTCTTGCTCATATTTAATCTAAATCACTGTCGAACACATACCAGATCCCTGCAGGATTTTAAAAAACAGTTTTACACATATGATGCAATCCCAGTATACCCAATTGGTGAATTCTGAGTTGCACATAATTGTGTGCTCTGTGTTGGACAGACAGGCATGTTATAAGAAGATCTAAACAATAAAACAGAAGCTAAGTAAGATGCTTCAGTAAGCCATTGCAGGGAAGATTGATGACTGCCTGGAAAAAGCCCCCCCCACCCACCGACCGCACCTAGACCATGTTAAGCAGGTCAGCTGGATGTCACAAGCTGACATCTTGGTTTTGTCTAGCCCCTTAAATAGGAATGCCTTTGTTAAAGCTTCCATATAGTGAAAGCTCCTGATTGGTCAGAGACCCTGATTGGTTGACTTTCTGCCACAACGAGGGCACATATGAACGGCAACATTTCAGTGGCGTGTTCTTTATGCTGCTAATGACAGAACTCTCAGGCCGATCCTGGCAGTACTTTTTAAAAATATTTTTTTGAAGCGGTCTGCTCATTTATTTTTCGCAGGCAGTAATTTTGTTTCTGCTCTGCCTGGCCAGAAACACTTCGAAGGCAGGTCAGCGCTGGAATTGGCTCCTCTTACTTTGGGGAGGATATTGACTTTTAAGCTTTCTGGAAGGGATTAGTCTGATGTGGCCTTATCTAGCACTGAGACTCATCACACAGGGATTGCACGCCACCTCAGATCAGCCTTCATCTCTCTATAGCAGACATTTCACTCCACCGCCGCTAATCCCACATTGGGTTTTTTTTTAACCTTCCTCTTCCCAGTGGTTATCTTCCCAGCACTCGGATCCAAACTCTCCTGCTTATCGGCGCTCCCGTTGCATCCATATGGATGCGGGTACCGAGGAGTTCGGCATCTGAGGCGAGTTAAAAGCGGAAGAGGCTTCAAGGAGACCCAGGCTGGAACGTCAGATGGCTCCTGTCAATCCGCCAAAAAGTTTACAATGTAAATGCACACGACTCACGGACGACGATTTCTATTCGATTATACGGATATTTATGTAAATATTCCTAAGATTCTCATTATTAAATCAATGTTGCCTGTTATCAAGCCGGACTATTACGATTTGTAATATTTCTATTGCCATGCTATTAAAATTCAATAGCCAAGTTTTTAGGATTTCATGTTATTTTCTTGTGGACACAAAAAGGAAACACTCCATATAGTAGTAAAAAAAAAGTTTGGTTATATTATTATGATTGTCGTCTGTTGAAGAATGACAAGAATGGGTGGCAGATTATAGCTGTTAGTTAGCCTGATTGTTGCATATGTGTTGATGTGCATCATACTGGATGATTAAATTACAGTGGAGAGGGGCTTGCATACCTTCTCAGTTCCCCCGTTTGGTATAATACAGCGGATGAGACACATACAGTATAGCTAATATGTCTGAAATGATATAATTAAGCTCTGTTTTAATTTTCACACCATCATACCAGGAGTCATTAATCACCCTATAGACTGGGGTTGTCCTACAGACCCCCGCCTTTGGGCTCCACAGGTAATGGTGTTACTGACGGCATCAACAGAGCACCGAAATTGCACGGAAACAGGCCCCCACTGACAGGGAAATAAAGTCGTCCTCGCAAATATAAAGAGGAAACCCCCGTCTGTCAGCGAGGCTCGATGTGCCATTAGATCCAGTGGTTAAACAGCAAAAACAATTTTTTTTAAAAATCACAAAAATATTATACAGCTGCTACTGCGACATAGTAGACCCACCCAGCATAAATCATTAAAAGACTTTGTGATTATTTCACACCTAATAATGGCAATAATAAATACAGAAGGTGTTGCCATGAGTAACAGAAATGGAGGGATTAACCAAAATTCAGAGGATGGAGGCTTCTTCGATGACAACGGGAACAATCACACGACTTCCTGTTCTCCGTGAAGGAGACAGTCTGTCCTTCACAGTTCCTTGAATATATATCCCAATGATCCTGTGCAGCAGCTGAACGGGGCTCGCTGGCATCTACACTGTCACAATATTTTATGCCACCCCACGTATACTGGTAACATTATTCTCTAGTCGAGTGTAAAGTCTAGCGCGCGTGTTTGCGCACATTATTGTGTCAAAGAAAAAAAGAGCGGGACGATCAAGACCGTGGCAGAAAGCGTAATTAACATCGCTAACCGTTATTGACGAGGCTCTAATGAATTCATGCTTAAAATTCGGAGATATTGCGCCACTCTTTGTATATGAACTGAAGTTTATTCAAATGAAGCTGGCACACAGGGTGGCCTGGCATTAGTGACCTTAATGTCATATAACATTATTAAGCCGGGTACTTCCTCACAAAAGGCCCATTGTGCTGCTTTCATTTGGTGCTTATCAGAGAAAGGCAGGGAAGGAGCTGCTCATCTCTTCCCTACAATGAGATCCAGCAACAATTTTAGGACTGCTGGACAGCTGAGAATCGCGCTCCTATCATTTCAGAGGTGCAGAGTCCTTTGCTGCTCGGAGGGAAATGTTTCTTACAGCCGGAGAGGGCAGGAAAAAAGTTTGTTTTCTGGCAAAGGCTTGTGGATTTACAATGTGAAGGTTGTTGGTTAAATTCTCTTTCTATTAATAGCTATTAGCGATAAATATTAATGCTGTTGTTGTTTTGACTGTAAGAAAGAGACGTGTTTTGTTGGTAGGCAGAAAATAGCTCAGTTTGAGGGTAATATTAAGCTGCTTTTAAGAAGAAAATGCACCATGCTAATGGCAATAATATTCACACAGGTAAGTGGTAAACATTGCACAAAATAACACACTAATTAAACAAGAATAAATTCAGTATTTTTCCCCTCATACCAAAAGTTTTAGCAATGGAAGATCATCAAACACTGTCGGTTTAAATCAGTGTCATTCTGGAGGATGACAATTTACATGATTGCTTTGATGACAGCGTTAATAAGGGGTTTAATATTTCAGCATATTTTAGCCCTTCGTGAAATGTAGGTTTTTAATGGGTTTGAGAACATTATGGGCTTTATTGAGAAGCCATATGCTTGTTCCTGAACATCTTGGATGAATGATGAGATTCTCTCACTTCTTAATGCCCTTATTTATAGAGTAGACACTGTAGACACTGCATTCTCTTTAGCATCAGCAACCGGAAAAAAAAACCATAATCAGTTTTTGAAATACCGCTGTGTTGCAGTTCCATGGCCTGCACACCAACACGAGCCCTATAAAATCCACCTTTCTGGATGTCAGCAGTGGACCTGGCATTTAACAGGTGAGGTCTGGGCCCTTAACTATTACAGTACGCCTTCTGCTGATAAGTCCATCTATTATTTTATTGCAAGATAATATGAAATTTGGTTGAATCCCCGGTGAGGAATATTTTTGTTTTACAACAGTCTCCCATCCCAAAGAAGTAAATAAGTGATCAGTATTTACAGTAAGCCAAGTATTAACGTGCACTCCTTGTTGGATGACTAATTTCAGTTGTAACAAGATTAATGTACCGATCAACAATAATTCACCTATTTCTTAAACTTTATCTTTCTATTTATTTTCATTTGAAATTAAGAGTAAAAACCTTATTTCAGATCAGTCTTTTTGAGTTAAAAGGGGGTGTTTTTCTGTTTATTGGTTGTACTACTCTGATACACTATAATTAGTCTTCAAAAAGATTTCTGGGATTTTAATTAGATTAGCATTCCTTTGACTCAAATTTAGCTTATGGCGCGATTCTCGTGTCTTATGTAAAGTGCGGCATCAAGATGAATGCGATGCTTGCACTTGACCACCAGTAAATTGGCGAGCAGATGAACATCATTTTAAAAAGGTCCTTCAAGGCCTTTCAAATATATAAAATTCCAGGCCCTGAGATTAATAGCCTCATTTCCGCACTGACAGTAATCCTCAGAACTACTTCTGCTAAGCGTGGCAGTATCTTACAGTGCTCTCCTCCCAACTGGAAAGAACACCTCAAAGTGGAGAAGAATCCGAAATAACGCGTTAAGCTACATCCCCAGCACTCCGCCTGACATCCATCCAGGGCTTTTCTAACTTCTAGGAATTAAAGGGATGGGAGAAATCATAACATATCAGGTGCAGATCGGTCTCCCCAGAATCCTGAGTGTTGCAGCTGGAATGATGTGCGAAGTTTTAATTACATTTTTGCGGAGCATGCAGGCATGTGCCATATGTTAAATCTCTGAGAATTCCTGAATTCTTAAAATGTGCCATAACACACTTTGGAAACATCTTGCATATGCCGTGGAAGGCAAGACATTATTGGGTATTGCTCCGATCTGTCCCGTTTTATGAAACCTGAAGGATGTTGATGTTGCTTATTTATTGTGTGGCATTGATTTTTTCTGGACACCTGTGTGGATTTACTACTGAGATTCAAGTCATACCATTTACAGTCCTGTTGTGTGGCAAATTGCCGTAAATCACCCGATAGGGATGAAAGTTGAAGGATTAGGTCAAAGGTTGATAGATCACAAATAAAAGCCACAACACACTCGAAACAGGTCTCGATGAGTCATGAAGTGACACGAATGAAATTTCCACTTTCTGTAGGTCCGGACATCATCACCAAAACTATTCTAGGTCTGCTGTAGGTCCCAGGAGTCCATACTGGAAAAACATCCATCCATGAATCTTCAGTGATTACTTACTTGTATACCCCAGCATCACAGCGCATAAGACAAGGTATGCAATATTTGTACTATAGATTAATATGTTTATCCTGTATCAAACTTGCTCTGTTTTCTAAGAAAATCCATAGCACCTAAAGGTGAAATGATTTGAAGTACAAGTTTTTTAACATTTAGACAAGGCTTTAACTGGGCTAATATACTAAGCCTTGCATGAAAATCAATATAAATTTTCAATGGATATAGAATTACTACCGGCTGGGAAAATGACATGGATTAATTTGTTTGTAATGCAGACATTTGGAAAGGGTGGTTTTTTACAAAAGTATGTAGTATAAAGGTTAAATTTATCATTAGGTATCATTATGGCTGTTCTGATGAGTGAAATAGATCTGACCTCTGTAAATGAGTACTTTTTGGTAAATATAGTCTCGAGAAACTGTCTGAAAGCAGAAGCCCAAAAACGAATTTGACACTGGATTCAAGCATATTAGTTAGCTAGTGCAAAGATAACAAGCATATTTTCACTGGGTCTCCTTAGCAACAAGAAACTTAATAATTTCAGCTACCTTTTACATATGAGGTTATGAAGTGGTGGGTTTCATAAAACAACAATCTATTTTATTCATTTCTGGCCTTTGGAAGTCTTGACAACATGGCTGCATGCTTTCGGGCGTTAGTCTGCGGAAATGCTGTAAAATAAATAAGAGCAATTTCACTTTCATAACAGCGTGAGGATATGAAATTTAAATAATATTTTCAGTTTTCTGTCACTGATTTTATTCCAGTTCTTTTCTGCAGATGATTTAAAATTCTATTCCACAGACGATTTTATAAATATAGCTAAACTCTGGGGTGTCTGCTTAGCAAGCTTTGGTTTGCTAAGATAAAGACACTGAACTAAATTCTTGTGATTTAATTAGTCACAAGTTAAATCAATTCCACAATCTCTAGATCAATCTTGATGGCAACTGCAGCAGATGTAAAATGTTCTTTTAAACAGAAAAAAGGGTTCCTGCTGATTTTACATTTCAAAGTACCACTGTTGAGCCTCAGAGTAGAGAGAGCAAAATAAGATGGGGGTGGGGGGGTGCAAGGGGAAGAGGAGATGCTTAAATCCTTTAAGTTAAGCCAGATCCTCCCGATTCAACACAGAGAAGCTCAGTTAATCAGGTGCGTGTGAAGTTTGAGGGCTGGCAAATCAGGCGGACACGGACAGCACAGACACAACTTCAGATAAAGCCGAACGAGACGCACTTTCTTCTAGCGGGGGCCGCTAAACTTCCCGAGATTAGCCTGAAAGGACTTCCCCGATAATTCACAAAAGAGCGGGAGAGGTGTGCTATTTGAACACAAAGCCTCCCCAGGTGCTGAAAGATGATTGGCGGTGACAAGCTGCGTTTGAAGAAAATGGGAAAGTCCGCCATTCCATGGCGACCACCGGAGGGGGGCTGCCGGATACGTGCCGCGGAAAGCAATACGCTCTCCGGAAGAATTGAAAGTTTTAATTAAAGAAAATGTCAGCGTGTCCGGCTATGAATGGGAGAGACGTCCGTGGATCTTTGTGTATATTCGGAAGGCCCCAAACAGAAATGACACCTGTATGTATATTCAGGCTCACTGCCAGGGCCCTCATCACCATTTCAATTACAATTTATAAAAGACTCAAAATAAATGGGATAGATTGGCTGATGGCAGAGTGAGGCACCAAAGTGTCTTGCAGATTCACGCTAATAATCATGCCACCCACAGAAAGCTTGCAAGCTGATAACTGACCTGAGTAATAAATGTAGTTCCAGAGCCATTATACGTCAGAGCTTCCTGGGATGATTTCCAGCACAATTTTTTTAAACCATTTCCCGCTCTGTATACAGTAAAAGAGAATGGGACTCAGAAATACTCAGCAGATCCTTTCTGCATAGTGTCTGCCCAGGAATTTAATAACTTTTATGTAGAGTAACTTGAGTAATATTAAGCTATGAAAAAAAAAAATCCATTCATCCATCTTCCACCCAATTATCTTGAGCAAGGTTATGGGGACCCCGTGAAAATCATTAACATTTAATGATCTGCATTACATATATTTTCAGGACATTCGGAGCATATATATTGTGAATTTAAGTTGTGTTTTTATTCGTTTTACTAAACCTTCTGCATTATTATCTTTGTAAATTCCTTTCAGGATAATATATATTATACTACAGAACCGTCAAATACATTCAAATAGCTGGATGTTGTGTTAAACATGGGAGCAAATAAATACCTCAGACTTGTGAAATATTCTTTGCAGACACCCATGCGGGGCTACTGGGTGGCTTGAGATGAATGCCATGTTACTGAGGACCCTGTGAACCTCTAATTGGACCACACTGACCAGGAAGCAGACAGCATTAGTGTTAGTAAATACATAGCAAGAGCAAGGGGGTGAGTTCGCCACGGCTGACAAGGCAGAGACCAAGGGGTTTTTTACCAGGCGTCGATAAGGAAAGGGGCCTCATCGATGACAGAGTAACAATGCCGCAATCAGGCACCTATATTCTGCATCCTGAATGGTGTGAACAGCTGCAAATATCAGCGATTTAGCTCCAGGCTAACAGCTAACTGAGCGGCTAAGACCTGGCTGCTCTGAAACGTACTGAAGTGCCGCCCCGTCGGAGGCAGAAATCAGGGGCTGAACGCCACCGTGGGCCGTCAATCGGGGTCGGGGATAAAGGAATCCGAGCTGCCTGCATGTTCGTGAAGGACGTGCGCTTGGGGCCCTGGAGAGTTCATTAGACGAGCCTGCGGGAGTGTGTGTGCACTCAGTGTGTGCAGAGGCCACATGTCGGTGCCAGGTCCAAATGTTGGTATGGTACCAGGTCACGTATCATGGTTTGGGTATCGCACAATCAGCATTTATTTAATTAACGTTTCAATGGGTCTTAAAAGCAATACAGGAACAACATAGCTACACATGACTGTCTGTGTGCTAATATCCATCCATCCATTTTCTAAACCGCTTATCCTACTGGGTCGCGGGGGGTCCGGAGCCTATCCCGGAAGCAACGG
>JABFEA020000001.1:15745492-15767088 GCA_019775915.2 Cyphomyrus plagiostoma | reverse complement strand
CCCCCCCCCCCCCCCCCCCCCCCCCCCCCCCCCCCCCCCCCCCCCCCCCCCCCCCCCCCCCCCCCCCACAGTGTGTACCTCTGGATGAGCCGTTTGTTAGTATGCTGTAGACAAAATAGGTTATGGGGCTTCAGATACATACAGGGTGAGCCAGATATGATTTTTTTGTCTCATTAAGTTCAAGCATAGAACTCTGCCTATAACCTAAGCTCCAATGTCCATACATTTTCTATTGCCATTGTCCTATGCAGGGTCGTGGGGGTGCGGAGTCCATCCAGTAAGCTATGGAGTCGGGGGTGAAACTAGCAAACTCCACACAAGGAGCCCTGGTGGAGTCGGGTCCCATTTCCAGAGGTATGAGAGCATTGTGCCACCAAGCCACCCTGCAAAAATATTGCAAAAAATGGTTTAATCTGGAATAAATTAATATTCTCATTCTGATTCACTCTAAGTGATTGGGTAAAGTAACAATTTCCCTAACAGAAACAAGGAAGTGGAGCGTGTCAGTTGACGTGAAGGGTTGCGGTGGCCCAGTGCATCGTGGGTACATATTCACAGACTGTCGGCATCCAATGGAATCATGTTCAACTGACCTCCTGCTCAAAAACTCTTCCTCAGACTCTATACAAGATGTCAGAATTAAAATGTCTGTCTAGCTTTTTTCCCCTGACAGCTTATTTATCTTTGCATCACCTCCTTAAATCACTTTGCTGCTACATGGAGTCGCATGGACAACAAAATTTCTACCAAATTAATACACTATAATTACAACGGCAAGTTGCATCAGCACTTTAAAAGTGTCCAGGCAATTACTTACAATGTCAGCCGGTATACTAATCTCTCACAATCAAAAGAAAAGACACTTTAATAAATAAATAAAATCCTTGCATAATGTTGAATTTAGAGCTCATAGTCCCAGCCAGTAATAAGTATGTCAAATTTTTCTACCTTTGCTTTGAATTATTTTGGAAGCTATTAGTAAGCATTTATTATTTATGTGGGCAGCTATCAGGGAGAAAGGCAGGCAATTTACTTGTCAAAATACATTACAACGTGTGACTGCAAATATGATGGGAGTTCAGGACTGTGACATCAGTAAAAGTCAAATTATAGACACAATACATAATCATTTTCAATGGCAACATTTTCTCTCTTTTAATGTGGATTCCTGCAAAAATCTAATTCAGAATTTAAATTATATATGATTATTATTACGTATAAAGGTATAGCTGAAGAAAAGGTGCCCTTTTCATTGAGCAGAAGCGAGATCTTTTTCTTTATTTTCAGGTGTAGCCTGACATTGCACTAGTCTGACGGGTCCAGCTGTCTTGCTCAGACCCGTCTGTGGACCGTGGTGGACCTCGGCCCGGTTCCTCAGCTCAGAGCTTAGTGAGGATCAGTGTAAGAAGGTGAGCTGAATCTCCGGCTGGAGTTTCTGCCTCGTAACCCCAAAGGCACCGACTCCTGCCTGGCGGACTGACGAGGCTCTGTCCTGGACTGGATCCACCACAATCCCACTGCTCATCTCTGCCCCTTCATTACTCTTCTGGTCGCTCCTCACCAGCCAGATTCAGAAAGTTTTTTTGTCTGATGCCTGCCACGTTTGTGTGTGTGTGTGTGTGGGGGGGGGCTGCTGTATGGAGCAGTGGACTGACAGGCTGGCCCTCAGTGAATAAGCAGATGAGTACAGCTACATCAAGTAACAGACACCAGCAGTGCCATCATTCGCAGGCGGCTATGCATATAGCTGTTCGGCTATGATTGCATTAAAGGCTACAGGAGGCTTTTAAAAACACCCGTCACCTGACAGGCTTTAACTACATGCTTATACCTGTTTACATGTGCTACATGAGTCAATTATGACTGCCCATTTCAAAGCAATCAAAAGAAAATCAAAACACCATACTCAGTGATGTAAGCACTAGCCCCCCTGTGGGATTTGAATTAGCAACCTTTGGGTAACACTGTCTGTTCTGATTATCTACATGTGAAGTGCACGCATATATACTGAGAACACAATACAATTTTTGTGTGACTCATTCCTCGATTTATGGGTGTGCATCTGTGAATAATATATATTTTCTGCAAACTGCAGCCTGGTTCTTCCCTGCTTCTCATTAATGAAGGGCTTCTTCCTTGCTTTGTGGGACTTCAGTCCTGCTTCTAGATGCTGACACTATCCTGGCAGTGCACTTCACACCTGCATTTAACGTGTCCCAACCCTTTTGAAGGCCGCTTGATGTCACCCTACGATTCATGAGAAACTGTCAGATAAACGGTCATTAGAAGGTTGAATGTCGCTTCCGCTCTTTACCTGGCTGGTTTCTGGTCGTTCCAGTGTCTCCCGCTTCACCTTATTCTCGTGTACTTAGAAATTTAAAACCTGGAAGCAACCTGCTGCTCAGCATAACCTTCTGCCAGAAGAAACATGATTAAGCCAAGATTTAAAAATACAGATTTGTTTAAAAATATAGAGTGATCCCTTAATTTGTTTCCACAGCTGAGTGGTTGCGTCTATATATACTTATAGCATAGTATAAATATCTATAGTATTTATATGTTGTAAATATTCATATATATTAATAACATTACAATATGAAATGGTGTTTAATTATTTATGGTATTTAATTTGCTCAGTAAATCTTCCTGATGTACGGTTTGTCATAATACATTACTGACCAATGACAGCTTCTTACTCTTTTAAATAAAATTCAACATGAATGTAATTATTAAAAATTACCATTGACACAACTTTATAATTACGTTTTCTATATTTAATTTCTATATATCAAATACTGAATGGGAAGGTGGGGGTGGGGGGTCTTAGATGCAGCAAGCTGTGCCCTGTTGATGGTCTGGATGTCTTTCCAAGGTGAAGACCCATCTGGTCTAACCCATCTCCTAAAAAGCTTATGTCCCCTTTGATTGCCTGTACAATGGTCCTGAATTACAACTTTTTGTTTTACAACAATTTTGTGGAGCAGTGAATGGAAAGCGGATCAGTGATTCACTTAAGTAGGTGAGGCATCACCAAAGGCCCCAAAGAGCAGCATCGTGTCGCTGTTTGCTCTTTGGTGCCAGCATCCCTTCCTGAGAAGCCTCAAGATTCACTCAGGCATATGAGTGGAGAAGCTGATGAGAATTTAACACAACCCTGGACCATATTTTTTATCATAAAGCTGCAGTTAGCGCTGTCTTGCTAAGCTCTGAAAGTTTTAAATTACCTCTCTCCCTCGAAGTATTTTTAAAAGGCTCCTGAAATAGCTAACATGGCAGCCCAATCTGACCACTGTGGAATTCAACCTTTCACAAGACACACTTTACATTAGTAACACATCACAAAAAAAAACTCTGCAGTTGCCAAAGTAATTAGCAGATAAAGACCGCAGGTATTGTGCTGTGTTTAATGCCTAAAAGCTAAACACACTAACAGATGCCCAGTGGTATTTAAGTAACAAGCAAAATAAAATGCATTTTGTGTTTCATAAGCACAATATTACAGGAACAGATACAAATATTAAGTATGTGAAAGCTGCGATGTAATTACACTGGGTTGGATAATACGAACCAAAGAGGCTTGGCTGTCACTATCGATTCCGGGAAGGTCGTCTTCTGTAATTTAATTAAGAACGGCGACCTCTCCAGATGAGGCATCTTTCAAAGATCATGTATCCATCTGCTGGATAATTACTTCCAAACAAGTATGTTTCAGTTCAGGCTGTTGATCTGTCATACAATATCCCAGTGCATCTACGGATTCTTATATGTTTTGAGCAAGGCTTTTGTTTTGCTGCATGTGGTGCAATCACATGTAGCCTTCAGTGAGTCACCAGTGAGCACAAATTGTATTAGTTTATAATACCTTTAAATGCTGAAATTTTGATGCACGGCAAACTCAGCCCTGTCATTTAAGCAAGTAGATATCGATTAATTAAATGCTGGAAGGTCCCAGCTCCTCACTCCCCTTCCTGGGGCCAGTTCCACAAAGCAAGGTTTCTTGCTTAGCTAGATAACGTGTTGTATTTAAGGTAGTCTGGGGTAAATATAAGTGAACAAAGATAAAGTCCATTTAGCCCAAACTACCTTAAATCTGACAACTTATCTGGCTAAGCAAGAAATCCTGCTTCCTGAAACAGGCCCCTGCTCTGCTTATTACCCATAAACAAATCCGTTCTAGGCTTTTTTTTATTTATTTATTTTCAGTCCATTAAAATCCAAAGCACATTGTTTTGTTTTAAAGAAAACTATTGACAAACGAACACATTGTACACTGCGTGAAACATCGCGCAGGAAATGTTTTATATTCAATTATTTTATTAGCATGTTTTATCTACTATTTGCTGCCTGGTTGGTGACATATTGTTTTGTGGAATTGGTGCGGGGGGTGTACTTGTGTCGATATGTTTTTTTGACATGAAAATTAATAACACGTGTCACCGTTGAGCACTGGAGGGAGGTGAGCTGCATGGGAGCCACTGCTTATGCAGCATTTCCAGTTCAGCCACATTGAGCTTGTGGTAAATCACTGTAAAGTGTCCTTACCTGGTGGTGGGTAATAAACGGTGTTGACTGAACTCGGAGGATGTCGTGTGAAAACACTCTTTGCATGACACACTGGCGATTTGCAGAGTGGAGATGAGAGCTGGTGAGGTTGGCACTGCTGTCAATCGATCTAAAAAAAGACAGCTTCACCTGTTTCATTGCTTTTTCCACCCCGGATATCACCATTCAGCCTGCTCTATGAGTCATACCCACTCAGTCCTTTATGTGTCGAAAGGTGAGGCTTTCAGTATAATCATTCAAAATACTTATATTCATATGTGTTGTATATGTAACACATGGTGTCACGCAGAATATGCTGCATGGCCCGATTAAGCAGGCATTCTAAAAACTGTTATGACATAGATTTTTTTATTTATAAATTCTGAGATATATACGGTTGCTTTTTATTTTTGTGATAATTAGGACGCCAGACAACAGACTAATTTTGCAAACTCTTCGCCGCAAACTGTGGCCTGATTCGTTTCGCACTTTGTTCTTCCCATCATGCACTGCGGCGCGATGAAAAGGGGGCACCCTGCAATGCGTTGGGCCGCAGGATATTTAATAAATAATATAACACGACGTCGATCCGCCTCCCGCCTGTTAATCTGTTACAGCTGAACTGCCACCTTTTGTTTGGAAGGTGACTGGGATGCAGAAGAGGTGCGTGTGACGTGGATGGACCTTCTCCACTTCGGTACTTAAGTCACTTATTTTTGCAGTGTTCCTGCAGAGTGCCTGTCCCAAATAGACCCTTATCAGAGGCCGCCGCTGCTTTTTGGCCCTGGACGCCAGCATGGGGCCGCAGAGCTCTGCAGGGACGAGGCGTCATTGCAGCGCTCTCATTATAAGCCGGTAGGCTCCATTACACTTCCCTTGATTTCTGGGGCTCTGGGTGTCAGTCATCCAGGATGTTATTTTCTTTTTTCTTTTTTTTCCTTTTTTTTTTTTTTTTAAAGAAACACATAGCACTTGGAAATTGACTGCGCACACTGTGAACACCGGGAGATTGCATCTTCCACCTCTGCTTTTGTGACAATCACATTATTTAACTCCTTTTCGGAGATATCGGCGATACGCCTTGTGTTTAACAGGAAATTATAATGGCTTAATTAAATCCTACACGGTGGTACATCAGATTTTCCCATCCAAGTCTGTAATGAAAAGGTCTCTTTGAAGGCTTGTGTGGAATCTGACTCAGTGTGAGAAACATGGAGCGTGTCTCATATTACACCAATGTTACCGTGAGATGGGACTGTCCTGTAAAATCCAATCTGATTGGTCAGAAGGGAGTTAATCAATTTTCTGTAATATCATTGACATCTTGTTCTTTGGGCCTGCTGCTGGTGTAATTAAGGTATCGTTTATGGTGTCTCACTAAGAAATCCTCATTACTTATGACTATTTAAAAATCAGTGCCTTTGACATGGAATGAAAGAATTGCTAAAAAAAAAAAAGAAGCAATTCTTGACCCAAGATATCAAAATGCTCCGTTTTGCTGCTTGAAAGATATTTATAGAAAGCCATCAGCTGGACCCTGAGAATGACACATGGATGGAAAGTATGTATTTGCTCACTGGTGACAATAAAAAAAGAACTAAGCAAACAAACACTGTAGTAATGATTCCCCCCAATGTCTGTCTTGTAAAGTGTGTTATCCGTAGCATAAAAATGATCCTTTTTGACCCCTGACATCATATCGCAGCATAAGAGTGCTGATGTTATGTGGTTAGCCTCTCCGCGGCTAACGACAAACGAATCTGGCCGTGCTTCGGCGCTGCCCAGCTTCCTCTGCTCTTTGTGCCATGGAAGGACCTAATGAGGCTACGGCGAAGTCGATGTCGTTTGAACGGACTGAGGTGGCCGATAAGGGGACCCCCCCCCCCCACCCCCCACACCCCAACATGGCCGGTGGCGGGTGTCCTCGTTCATCACCTGTGCTTGGGTGGTGACGGTGACCTTCGGTGGGGGATGGGCGTGTGAAGGTGACAGGCGGCGACAGAGGTGAAATGGTGGCGCGGGTTTTTCCTGAAGATAACAGCCCTGCCGACCCGCGGCCGAATCTCCACTCTTATCGCTTGATGTTTCTCCCTAATCCGCCGCAACCCTCCTGCTATTTTTAGGTGACATTTATTTATTTATTTATTTATTTTAAAGACCAGTTTCTACCTTTGTTAATCTTCCCTGCTTTCCTTTTATCGGTTGGCCGATTTCTGGACGGGGACATTCGTAGTGAGGATCAGATAGGAATTGAAAAGCCTGCCAACTCATTTGCTTAATTCTGTACCCAATGGGAATTATCAAAAAAAAATGTAAAACGCTCCTACATCATGACAGAGGATCTCACAGCCTATCAGTGAGCTGCAATATAGTATTAATTTTTTATTGCCTTGTTCTGTGAATGCAGCAAGATGATGCAACAAGACTTGACAGATAATTTATGACTCATTTTTACTACATAATGGTGAAAAGCCTGGCATACACTTCCTAAGTACACTAATCGATCACAGTAGAGGAGTGTGTACATTAAATTTCCCCTCTTAGATGCATGTAAGCTCCCCCATAGAACACCAGTAGTGATTTGTGTCCTCCCAATGCTTAAAATGAACATGAAGTCAGTAATGTCTGCTGTCTCTTAATAAATACAGACCGGCAGAGAGAACCACTTCACCTGAGGTATATTTCACTTACTGCACCACACTTCCTTTCTAAAGCCCAGGGAAACAGGCTGGATCTGGCATATAGAATAAGCAGGGGTGGGGGTCAAGGCTTGTAACCCCTCGGTATTAGAGGAGAGCATCTCTGTGTCGCTGTTCGTGGCGGGGAGCCCGATCGGCGTGAGCAGGAGGGTGAACAATTAGAGCCTGTCTCAGTGGTTGATTACAGCCTTGTCCACAGTAATGACTGTCAGAAATCTCCCGGTGATTTAACACTATAATCTCAGAAGGAGCGTTCCTGTCAGTAAGTGCTGTTTACAAGGCGACCACAAAGCCATCTGAACCATTACGTCATACCTCAGACATCGCTCAACCAACAAGCCGCAAAAGAAAGCTACGGCGTGCTTCCAATTCCCAATCATTTAATTGATTATAGGAGCACTCTCGTGTGATTTTATTATTGGGTTTAATTATGAAATAATTCTATGAATGCCATGAAAAGCCTTGTGATACTGTGGTTATATTAATGTTATATTAAAATCTGAAATGCCTCAGAGTAAAGAAAAGAGAATAGCTACACGTATGTATAAAAGAAAGCAGTCCAGTGTTTTGTATTTTGTTAAAATATGAACGCACCTCTGACTTTAACATAAAATATGCGCAAGTATGAATGAGAAATAGATTGCAGAGAATTCACATGGCAGGGAACTGATCAAGATGGAATATTACCAGGGATGTGATTTTACAGGGCTCTGTGTAATCATACGGTCTCTAATTTGTAAATACATGTCCAATAAACCTATTTAGGTAATGTAGATTTATAACAGTCCTAGTAAACCGTAGTATTATAGTGCAAATAGGCACTTTTGAAAAGGCAGCGTCATTTAAACAATCTGAAAGATATTCTGAGTAGTGCTCTTAAATCTTTTAGGGTTAGTAATTCGACAGAGCTAGTCATTCCTGGCGTGGGGAACCAAAGAACCCAGTGGGTTTCATTCCAGCCAAGTTTTAATTGATTTTCCTCAATTAAACTGTTGTTTGAATTAATCGCACAATGCAAATCATGTTAAACCAGAAGTGTCAGCTGAAGAGTTGCTGTAATTTTTCATTTGGGTTAAACTTTGTGTGGGATGTACCATGAATAATGCATGTGAAATGTCCTAATAATTTTCCACCCAGAAATGATATTGTGTGTATTTACATTCCTTTCTAATGCGAGTAATTGATGGCTTACAAACGTAGCGCAATGTAACAGCCATTATGCTGTTTACGCCATTCAGAAAGCCTTGTCTTTTGAGAACCAAGTGGGTCTGAACGTTTCTGAAAAGTTTAAACTTGAATGCAAATTGCAGTAGATTAAGAGAATTCATTATTTTCTCAACCAGGGAAACATAAACATAAATACCTTTGTATTTTAGTCCTTTTACACATTTCCATCTCTCTGTGTCTTTTGCATTTAATTGCTCTTTATTTCTGAAGTCAAGATGAAGACAAACATGTTCTTTTATCACTGATTATCACACAACATCCTTTGACACTGACATTAATATCCCTGGCATTTTAAGCTAATTCATTTTTCCCCACACTGCACAATTGCACATAAATAACAGATATAATTCCAAATGGAGTAGTTTAGAAATGCCATGTGCCTGTTTGGATTAAAGTGGATTACATACAGCAAACAACATATCACATAGCATGTAAAGCAGAGGTATCTAAGTGTAAAAAGTGGTATGATTAAAGTGGTACAGTATTGGAAAATCTAATTTGATGTATAAAAATTAAACATTTTTAAGAGGAACTTAAACAATAAAGGATTTGAGAACGATTGAATTGCTCCCATGGAGACCATAATCAAATGTACTTTGACATTAAGATAATGCCACAGAAATCGATGGGTATTTCATGGTTTACCCTGCAATTATTGATCTGCCACAACAGTTAATCTTCTCTTATATTAAAAATGTGATTTCAGGCCGTGTGAAATTTCAGCAGCTGGGTGTTGGAGCAGCTGAATTCTCGATGACGGTTCGCAGACCTTGAAAGCTTGTGGTCGACTGAGAACATCAACAAGGAAACATTCAGCTAGCTGTGCGCTTTATAAGAGGATCCATGTAGGCAGAGTGTGCCAAGCCGTTGGGTAGAGGAGGGTAGGGCATGACTTTAGCCCCTCAAAACAAGCCTTTCCAACTCTTCCATCTCCTCGATCAGCTTTGCTCTCCTGACCTGTTCGATGGCTGCATTTATTTCCTGCTTAATCAGCAGTTACCTTGCTAATGCTACTGATTTGTTTCTCCCTTTAGAAAGCAACGTGTAGCTTAATCAGCAGATAGCATACTAATGCTACTAATTTGCTTCTCTTTTTAGTAAGCAGTGTGTAGCATTAATCAGCAGTTAGCATGCTAATGCTACTCACTAGCTTCTTCCCATAGAAAGCATTGTGTAGCTTAATCAGCAGTTAGCATGCTAATGCTACTGATTCGCTTCTCCCTTTAGTAAGAAGTGTGCAGCTTATTCAACAGTTAGCATGCTAATACTACTAATTTGTTCCCCTCATTAGCAAGCAGTGTGAGAGCTTAATCACCAGTTAGCATGCTACTGCTACTGATCCGCTTCGCCTCTTAACAGGCAGCGCGTAGCTTAATGTGGAGACACCAGTTACCAATGATCATAATTGGAAAGAAAAACATAAATCCATGTTTGTTTAATGGAAAGGCATTTAGAATGCATTCCTACTGCGTTTTTCCTTAAAATGTCAGTATAGGACTTAATGTGAGTTTTATTACACAGGTCTAGCTAAACCATAATCTACATATATTTTGTCCTGGCATCTTTTCAATGACATTTTGAAGCCACACACTCAAACTCAGGATAACACAAATCAATATTTGATTATAAATTGTGGATTTCTTATCTCGGTCCCAGCTATCGAGGGGAAATCTTGTTATCTCCTGATGTCCATCCTTCCCAAGGTGAGTGAGGATTTAGAGCAGGTCAGCACATTTTTTTGCATAATCCTTCTTCTTAAATTTTTTATTTTTTTAGAAGACCTAGGAACTTAAAGCTGATGTCATGAAGCTGCCTAGTACAGATAGTGGCAAACTCTGGAGTTTTTCTCTGGGAGACAGATTATGCTGGAAGCCAGTGGTGAGCGTCACACACAGGCGGTGCCGTTTCTTATAGCTAACGTTTGCCTCTTTCAGCTGGAATCGTGCTCGTGGTCATTGAGTGGCAATATTTTGCTAGCTAAAAGAGTAGTTCCTCACGTTTACAGCCTGAACCACCAAATGGGCCTTCCTGCCAGCCATGGCATGGGTATTCATAACCTGTGAAATGCAGAATGCAGTTATCTTTGTTTAAAAGGAGCAGTGGATTTGCTTCTGTATTGCATGGTATCATTATGCTTAGCTGACATTAGGTCAACGGCAATATGTGTAAAAGTAATCAATAACTCACACGCCCTGCATTTTTAATGGATGGATGAAAGGCGAGGTTTGGGGAGTTTATTAGTGGAGAAGGAAGCGTAATCTTTTCCCAGATTACAGGGAGGACGTCTTCGAGAAGGATTTCAAACAGAAGTCTTCTCTACTTTTGGAGACGCCTGCTCCGCGGAGATAGGAGGAAGTTCATGACTGATTCACTGCATCTGTTTGGAAGCAACATTAATGGCTTAAGCTTTTATTTGCTCCCATTTTCTTCCGTAACTTTTTTTTTTTTTTAATAATGCTGATGAGTTTTTCCTTTTAGACTGGCAGTATCGCCCTGTCTCGCTCAATGCGAACGTACGGCGCCTTTCTTTGTTTTCAAATGGCAGTCGAATTCGATTAGCTTCCTAGAAAATGATTTTTGCAATTATTCTGATAGCAGCGCTGTTTTTTTGTTGGAGTTTTAGTGCGAAAGCAGCTTATGTAAATCCAAAGTTCTAGCCGAATGTTTTGGTTCACTGCTGTTTTTAATTCCTTTAATTTAACTGTATCATATAGGGACGGGAGTCGGGTAAACCGTCTGGGAGAGGTGTTCGGCACGGCTCTGGTGTGGACGGGCTTGGAAGGATGCAGGACATTACGGTTGGGGGCAGTGTGCGACTCAGTGGGTTCGGCCTCCATGCCTGTGATCAGAGGGTCTCCAGTTCGAATTCTGTGCTTGGCAGAATGGTGACATCACCCTTGAGCACGACCTTTAACCCGAACATTCTCCGGGGGGCCGGATGGACGGCTGGCGCTGCACTCACACTCCAATTGTCACTCTCAGTTATATATGTCTTGGAGGGGGACGTGAGAGGATATGCGAAAGCTGACACATTCCAATGTAGCTGTACTTGTACTTGTGCTAATGGCACATAGAGCTTCACTTTGCTTCTGTTCGCTAAATGGAGAATAGCAACTTAGCTGTTTCACCTGCAGACGGGCCCCCGGCTAAAGGCTCTGCCCTGTTACCGGGGTAAACCCTGTGACAGAAAGGGAGGCTCCCCGCATGCCTTCGTTATCCTGTTCACTTGCCAGCCATATAACTCAGCAGGACTGATAGGCATAATGACTGGTGTGCATCTTGTTACCGGGATACTTTTAGCGATGGCATCCAGGTCCCACTGCAGTAATATTATTAATTAGCGATGGCCATTTCTGCATAGGCTGTTATGCATAGGGACAGATAACACACACAGTAGCCGTTTCATTTTCCCTGTGCTGCTGGCTTTATATCGCTTCCTATACTTGTGTTGAGATTATGCTAAAATTTGCAACAGTGTGGGGTCTGCATCAAAAAAAAGCTAAATAATTATATCAGTATATTAGCATCGTTAGCACATAATTTGAGGACCTGCAGTCAACTTGTGTGAACAGAAGGTATAATAATGGATGATTTATTGATTTAGCTCAGCTTTGCGTTCCCTGGCCTCTTAAACAGTCGTTTTTACCCCGTCTGGAGCATTTGTTCAACATTTAGTAAGTGGCAGCCTGAGCTTGTGGAGTTGATATGATTGATTTTCAGAAACGTGACAGAAACGTGGTGCGCTGAATTTGTCTCTGGATGCCAGCCGAGGTTTGCCAGTTCCTGCCAGATTGGGGATCCTTCTCTAGGGCTGTTTAGTAGGACAATGGCACCCTGATTTATTTAAGAGGTGGACTTTTATAGTACATCAAGCAAGAGTTAAAAATGTTTTGGACAGAGTATCTTCACTGTTGAAGGAACAGGCTCACGGAAAATCGCACTGTTAAAATGTCAGATCTATGTCCTATTAATTTATACTGACTGGATCTCTGGATATACTGCAGTTGCACTACTGTGGGTGATTTGATTTCTACAGACTCACACTTTCGATATAACCCTTATCCACATTCCAGTTGACCCATATCTAACTTGGATCATTGGCTAATCCCGGGCAAGTGGCCAGAAGATCGGGATGTAGAGCACCACCTCCCCTCGGTTTTTGGCTGTTCAAGAGACACCCCCCCTTAGATTGGGGAAGGAAACATATGGGAACACACGGAGCACATAAGCCATAACACTTATAACAGTGATGTGAAATCAGCTTTGGAAATTATATATAGACCGTAAGACCGATACAGACTGGTATACAGACAGACAAAGAGACAGACAGAGTGACAGACAGACAGATAAAGAGACAGGTAGGCAGATAGACAGGCAGATGCAAACAGGCAGACAGAAAAAGAGAAAACAAGGGGCCAGATAGAAAGATGCAAACAGGCAGATGGACACATAGGTAGACAGACTGACCGGTAAACAGAAGGAAATTCCAGGCATTATAGTTATAAATAAATACAACATAAGAGACATATTTAAGGAAGAGGAAAAGCTGTGTGGTTATGCAATTATCGGCAGGAGGGAGGGTGATACAGCTCTGCTGTTTAATGTCCATCCAAAGCAGAAGTTATTAATGGCTGCTCATCGATCTCCTCCAGCAGGGCACAGTGACCAGCTGAGGTGGTCTATGCAGCCCCTAGGAGGGCCTGGCATCACTCTGCTCAGAGACACGCTGCTTGTTGGCATCCGTCACGTTCACTGGGCTTTTTCCCGGCAAATGGCGACGCCTCTGGTTTTCGTCCATACTCCCGACACGGTGTGCTAGGGTCCCCTATTCCATGAGACAAGAACAACACACAGCCTTCGGCGTTGTGATTATTTATTTCTGCACATGCTGATCATTTAAAGGGGTTTTTAAATATGATTGTAGACAAGACTGATGAGATGTTCAGCTCCATCATTTAAGAAAAGGCCTTTGTAATCAGGGTAATTGGTGATAATTACTTGTATGTATATTTATGGCTAGAAGCTGTTCGCCATCCCCCCCCCCCTGATTTCTTGGTGAACTGACATGTTGTTTCAGGAGCATCCTGGAGAGTGTCCCACTGTTCCTTCTTGATTAAAAGAATCTTAATAATTCCCTGTCTGTATCCCACTGTGAAAGCCTGCCTGCCTGTCTCTCAAGTTGCTCAGTCTAGGTTGTTTAAATAAAAGCCTAAGATATTATCCAGAAGCCAAACCATTACAGTGTAATGTGGAAAGTTTAAAACTGAAAACTTTCAAACTGGAGCATTTCATTGTTTAAATGTTGACACGATGCTAAAAGAGTCTTAAATGTAGATACAGTAGAGATCCTTAGCGGGATGCCAAATGAGATTAATCACGTTCTGTAAAGAGCTGAGTGTAACAGGTTGCTAACTTTTTGCATCAATTTGTATTAATTTCATATTAAATACTCTGACAGACTAATTCGCAGGTTCATGCTGCATAAACCGAAAATGTAATCGTACCAGATGTGCGCCTAACGCTTTGCATTTCACAGAAAAAAGGGTCAGTTTCAACATCTGGCTGTCTGAAATTAATAGCACAATAACCAGGCAATTTTCGCATTGCTGCAATGAAGATAAACAGGTTTGGCTTGAGACCGCGTGTTCTTAAGAAAAGATTTCCTTTGAGCTGATAGGTGAAAGGGTAAGAAAAAAGAGAGGGATGCAGTTGCTGCTTACCTGAGAAATTTACGCTGTTTAGTGAGGGTCAAGGAACCAAATGAAGGGCCAGGATTTAGAATGGGGATTTGATAATGCTTAATGTCTGATAATTATGTCTCTGTATAGAAAGGGAAGAATAATATTTTACGTAGCATGGATATACACTAAAAATGTCCCAATATCGTACTGCTGCTTATATTGCTACTAATACTTGTGTACACAGCTGTGAATCCACAAGGGGCAGACTTGTAAAAATAGGCCACTGATATATCATTGCTGTATGAATAAATAAATCTCAGTCTCAGCATAATGCTTGGAATAATAACTTTTTCATGTGTAAAGTAGGGCAGGAGTCCCAGTGTGGAGTTTGTGGAAGCTAGGCTTCTGATCACTGTTGAGGTTCAGACTGCGGATGAGATGTTAGAACATAAGTCATTAATACAAATGGATGCTGCTCCACAGACAGGACATTGTTGGTTAATTTAGTTTAAGAATGCAGAGTCAAGCACCCTTTTCCACTGCGCCAGGAGCTGTGTGTACTATGGCTGCTTGTGGCTGGAACACTGACTTGGGGGTGGAATCCAGAGTTTCCCTCAACAACCCAAAAAAAAAAAAAAACGTAACAGTTGTGAAGAAACAATGCGTGGTGTTTGGAGGCTTTTCCGTTCCACCTGTCATAGTCATGTGGGGAACAGCAAAGAACAAAGGCCCTGATGCTTTTGACGTAACATGTAATTTTTCACCACCAATGGTGAACATGTTTATTATGTGGGGAAGCTGTGTAGAGCAGCTGCAATTAGCAAAACACTCTGTCGGAATATGGAGCGGAATATGGAGCAGGCCAGGCGCCTGGTTACTTAAACCGCTTTTGGAAGTTTCACAAATAAGCCGCAACTGAATGCAGAATGATGGCTCAAGCGGTTCAGGATGGTGTGGGAAATGGCATCTCAAATACTTTATGGTCACCTCTCTGTTCTCACTCTCAGATGTACAAATGTGAATCTTTCCCATCTTTTCCATACGTTATGTAGCCTGTTTTAGAACCAGCAATATCAATATCAACATCAATATCATTGTCTCTGTAGCAAATAAACATTTGTATGCAATGGTGATAATACTGGTTAATGATCATTTTAATTACTAAGGTAATAAAAGAATAATATAGTGAGAAACAAATGCATATTGGCTAGTTTTGATGAGCGCTCTCTGGAAGCGACTGATCATTTTGTGTGAGGTGGAGTAGAATATGAGCCTCGGATGTGACAAATTGCTTTCTGGATGGATGCTTCCATCGAAGGTAAGAGTTGTGAGCCCATCGTAAAGGTCATTTTGTGTGTTCGTCGTACTCTAACAAGCCCTGGAAGAACAGAGCAGTGAGCTCAACACAGGAAGTGACCTAATGTGATTTAATAAGAGTAATACTGAAACACTGTGACACGTGACACAGCGCTGATCCTCTAATATGCTGTCTTCCATTTGTCATTAAATGGCACTAAATGGTTTACAGAATACAGCCTATAAAATTATTTTCAAGTTACTTATTTTGTTTTAGTGACTTATTTTTATTTATTTTCATGCATTTATGCCCAGTGTTTAAGTGTGCAGCAATTGCAGTGGTGCTCTGCCATGTAGCGTGTGCTGTGTCCCTTAAAAATAAAGCAATCAACCCCCCACCCCACTCACTATTCACTGCACCTCAAGTGTCAGAATTACTTGCTGTAGTTTCCCTGGACCAAAATGTCAATCCTGCAGTAGAACATTGGAGAACCTTTTTTTTTTTTTAGAAAAAATAAAACAAGCTGGCTGCTTCCCCTGAACCTCTCTGTTAATTGCCATTATTTGGAACGGCTCGATATTGATGACATCGGTCAGGGGGACTGACGGCTGCATGAATCGTTATTAACCGGCGCGTTGGCTGTGGCTCCGAGCTCGATAGAGGGGCCAATGCGGCTCTGCTTGGGGGGGCTGAATTTACACTCAGACAGGAGATCATTAACTGTGTAAGGTGTCTTGTCAGAGTCGAGGGTGGAAATGCGCAATGGGAAAAAATTTTGATGTTATTTTACCAACTGAGTTGGCTGAGTCAGCCTTTGGTTTTATGGAGACTTAAGAATAATGCATGCTGGGTACTACATTTTTTTTTTTTTTTTTACAAAGGTACAACTGCTTTCTCTCTCGTTAGGACTTAGTACTTTTAAATCACCAAATGGGTGCTCTGATTGGATATATGAATCTCCAAAGTGATCAGAGTTGGGATGAGTTTAGAATTAGATGCGGAGCCTGTTAATCGTATATGAATATGTGGTGCTTTGCTACCTGTACAACCTACCAGGTAAACTTGCTGCATGTTCCTCATATGTTGTTTGCATACAGACGCGCATTGTGAAAGGTAAATCAGACTGAGGATCAAATGCATTATAGTTATAACGTTATGTTCGATGCCTAAAACCAGCACCTCCTGCAGGCTGGGAACATTCCAGCTCTCGCGCCGAAATCAGTCGCTAATAGCGACTCTCACTCACGTGACTCACTCAGCTCTTGGCGACGGCGCGTGCAGCCTGTGGGCGCGGCGCGCCGCTAAATAATTACATTTGCTGCGAAATAAGTGCGGCTCCTCCGTTCAACAAAATCAGCTTCTTTGTGTAAGACTTCCCGCTCTGGCTAATCACAAAAAGGACCCAGCTTTGCCCACTTTTCCAATTTGCGCTGCTGCTTTTAACTGAGCACAGAAGCAGGCTTTCAGCAAGCACAATCCCTGGTCTTAATCACACCTCAATCCAATCTGCTGTTAAAAAAGGGAAAAAATGCCTCTGGCTTTGTCAGGAAGTACGGGAACGTGAGAGACATAAATGGAAAATGGGAATGCACATCCTTCACTGGCGCTAAAAATGGAATGTTTTCATTCTTGGTGGTTTTTAAATTTTTTTCTGGGATGAGTGGAGTATTCATAACAGAAATGCTAACTACATACATAACCTATATTCAAACAATCCACCAAAATAATGCAGCTAAGAATAAAATGAATCAAAAAACGTGCGTACATGGAAATCCCTACATATTTTAGATAGAAGAAAAAGAAAACATATAACGGGAATGATAAAACGTGGATCATGCAGAAAATGTTTTTTAACAATAAAATATTAGAAATGTGTTAATCTCTTTATGGGACAAAATATTATTTCAGATGGTTTCAGTTTTATTTGATTTCTAATAAAATTAAATCTTCAGCATAAATTGTAAAATGTATCATTTAAATATTGAAGGAGGTACATTTAAAATAAAAATTGAAACAAAAGTCATTTATAAATGGAATTTCTAACTATGAATCACTGGCTTATGATATGAGGAACTGAGATCGCTAACAACTTAGGTGAACAGCTTAAAGTTATAAATATTTCCACTTTCGTCAGCTAACAATGTTGTTTAGCTAGTATCACCTTCCAGTGGGGTTTCTGTTGTTTCTGGTCATTTTTTTTCTGGCCAGATGTGGGCAGCTGGTTTAGCCTGTGCAAAACCATCACATTGCACACATTGCAACTGGAACTGGCAAACCACTGCACTGGGGCTGGCACATGCAAATTGTGAAACAGGCAGGAGAATTTGGCCTTTTATTAACAAGAATGCAAATCGGGAATTTCCCGGGAGATTCCCAAAGAACCACCAAAGGACACCTGAGATATATGCCTGGCAAACAGCACCGAACTGCATCAAGTGCAGTAAGGAGTAGCTGCCTGTGCATCTCAGTACGTGTATGAGTATTCCACGGTAAAACCCCTACGTAACACCAGGAAATACCCTTATTATTTCCAGAACCACCTAGAGGACTGACAAGAAGATGCCTTTCTGTACACTGTTGTACCAAAATGTTATTTATGCACTTGTGGCCTTCCTGTTAGCTTTAACGAGTCTGGCCATTCTCCTCTGACCTCTCTCATTAACAAGGTGTTTTCAGCCACAGAAATGCCCCAGGCTGGATGTTTCTTTGTTTATTGCACAATTTCTCTGTAAACTCTGGGCACCGTAATGCATGGAAATCCCAGGAGGGCGGCTGTTTCCGCGATGCTGGAACCACCACGTCTGGCACCAGCAGTCACACCTCGCTTCAAGTAGCTGAACAGTTAGTGAACCCAATGTCCCCGTCTGTGTTCAGCTTCTGCCACATGATTGGCTGTTTGGAAGGACCGGCTGTTAATGGGCTGGTGTACACATTAAACTGGCCAGTGAGTGTACGCAGCACATTAGTCATCACTACACAGATCTATAAAAGAAGAAGATACAAACGAGTGCAAATGGCTACTTAGGCCTTGACGTCTGTGCTAGGTTTCCCTTCCACCAGGCTGCCCGCAATCCTACTGACAGTAAAAATGGGAGAATGCAACTTAAGGTTGATGCAGAGACAAGCGCTATAGTGTTGACCAGACCTCCAAAAGTAAAATGCTTCGATCTATAGAAAACTGCTGCTGTATTGCTTAAATGTTGTATTGCTTAAATGGTTTGTCAATATTTTAAGCCACAGTGTGATAGTTATTAGTTGTCCGTTGATAGCTTCATGTTCAGAGACAATGGACTATGCCCTGAAACCTTGAGTGACATGAATCGTGCTGGTAAATTATTCATCAGAACGAATTGGTAGATTAGGAAGAATAATCATCAACTGAGCAAATTAAGGAGACAGGTGGTAGGCAGGTAGACTAGTAACCCACAGGTTTCTAGGTCAGGTTCTAGAAGAGCTCTTGGACAAGGTTCTACACCTGGTCTCCTACGATGAATCTAGCTGTAAAAAGATGCAAGCGCTTTGTGGGTATTCCCAGCTGACAGCTGTCGGTCTCTCCCTCTCTCTTCGTTTGTGTGTTGTTCTTTTTTCACAGTGATCGTCGCCCCTATGAAAGCCCTGCTGATTTAATGAGCTATTGTTGGACCTGATAAGTGCCACATCCACACTCATTATTGCTCCTGGCTTGAGTGACGCGAGCTGTTATAAATGTTCTCCTTACCAGCTGCCTCTGCTTTGTTTCGGGTCGTTGATGGTCGCTAACAAACGCAGTTGTCACTTTTTATGTACTTGTACTGTACGGTTTGTCAGGAGAAGGAGGACAAAGAACGGCCCTCTTCAGTGTCCCAGGGGGCTTTCTGTCTTTATGTGGCCCCCACAGAGCGTTGGTTGTTTCATTGGTAGCTCTGTCTTCAGACCACAGTACCTCCTCCCTGGGATTGTCATGAAACACTACAGATTTCAGCCAGGCGAGCGTAATGTTGTCAAAGTTGTTGACAATGTTTTTTTTTTTTTACCTCCCTTTGTTTATATACTTATTTTATCTGTCTGCCTTGTGCATCAGGGCTCATCTATCACTGAAGTCTAATTCAACCAACGTCAGTATGTCTGCGTTGACTGTTCCTACCCTGGGGTGTGGCGGCAGTGGGGGTTGTGGCCGGGTCTGGTGCTCTGCTCGTGTTCGATGGCCGGGTAGATGGACTTGTCTTTATGCCTGCATTGCAAAAGTTTCCTCAAATGCATCTGGCATACCCCAATACTTTGATTTAAATACATCGGCCCACAGAAACTGTAGGCAGGGTTTATATCTGTGACAGGTGATTTATGTCAGATTGGAGGAGGTTTGTTAGGCAACAGAAAATAATGTAAGGACAATCGGTGTGGGATTTAGTGACAGGATTTCGTGCTGTTGCCTGAATATTTCACCAATCATAGCTTAATATTCCTTACAACAACATGCTGAGGTTTAGAACCATCAGCCCAACTATCGTTCTTAGTTTTAACTTTAAGTGGAACTGCGTTTTTTTTTTTGTTTTTTTTAATCGCTGACATTTAATCAATAAATGTAAATGACAGCAGGGGCCTATTAATCCTGTGTTCATCTATCCACCGAGGCAAAATGCAAGCTTGCCAGATAATCACGCTCACAAAGGTCGCCCCCCGAAAGGTCAGACAGCCGTATGCTTAGCGGGTGGCTCGCGTATGTCTGTTTGTGGCAGAGTCTTCAGAAGGGGGTGTGTGCGCGCGTCGCTGATGTCATCGTCGGCATCCGGCTCCCGTGTGATGTCAGACGCCAAGGATTCCCGGCTGAATGGAGGAGTCTTGTTCACGCTGAGCGTGAGTGCTCAGCAAATAAATATTTACTGATCACGGCTGAAGTATGCACATATTCTATCTGCCATATTTTGAGTTAGTTTGCGGCCGCATTTGACACCACAAACGGGTTTGTGATTCTGGTCTTATTTTTTTATTTTACTAAATAAAAATTTTCCTGGAGCTGAAAGCTCGAAACTGTGCTTCCGCCTGGCTGTACAGGAGCCGACCATCGTAGCACCAGATTTAATTTTGAAAACAATAAATAACATTTCTAAGAGTTATGTGCAGATCAGCCACTGCTCAGATTTAAAGACGCTGTGAATTATCTGCCCCAGAACAGCGAATCTGCGGACTCTCCGTGATAAATGTTCAAGCGCAGACTTTCACTGATGAAATATGTATTTACCACATGACACCTTGATGCCACACGATCTATAAATATAAAATATCGACTTCAGAGATGCAGTCAGCATATTTGTTTCATTTTGTATTCTTAGTCACAGTGAAGCAACATTTTCCTCGGAAAAGTATAATCATAGATTCAGTATCATAGATTAAGTCTAGAAGTAGAGCACAAAAGTGCCGGTTACTTATCTGTTAAACATTTTTCCAGTTGTCTTTGTTCCCTAAATGGTCTATAAATTGAAATGGTGCTGACAGTAAGGCCTAGAGGCAGCAGTGCCCCCCCCAACGCCCCCCTGCCAGGTCTCCTGCACTGCTGATAAAACACATTCCTGACGGCCTGCATCGCCTCTGCAAAATTTACGGCAGATTTTCACTCATTCGTGGCTATAGCTGGATACACCCTGACCTTTGCATTAGTATTATAAATACATTTTTAATGTGTTTGATGTATATTTCGGGGCCCTCAGATGTTTCAAAAACAGGCTAAAAAGCAGGTACATAGTCAGTAATAAATCTCAGGGGTTTCTCTGACTGGGAGACCCCCCGGGACCCCCCCGCCTCACCCCAAGTTGATTTTGCTGACTAGGATAGTTCAGGTAGTTCAATCCCATTACTTTAGCATGTGGCTACATGCCTGTACTGTAGTACAGTCAGAAGATTGTAGCTAGTTGGCTGGTTACTCCTACAGCTACCATCTCCTAAATGTTTATTTCATATTTAGTGTGGAGACTGTTTGCGGCGAGCTAATGGTGATTAACAATGAGAAAAGGTCACTGCAGCTGCCATGGATTGACATACCCAGGAAGGGATTGGGCATCCAGTGTGATACACACCCGAAACCAAATTGTTAGGTTGAAATTGTATACATTATCACTCACGTGTATTCTTAAGTTGTATAACTTGTTTCATGTAGTAGTAGTAATTGTATAAGTG
>JABFEA020000001.1:15718736-15731295 GCA_019775915.2 Cyphomyrus plagiostoma | reverse complement strand
TTTGTGAAAGGCAAGTCAATACCGAGTGACTTTCTGCTTGCAGCGATAGGTAAGTGCAACGTATTACCTGCACTTTAAAAACAGATTAGAGTAGCTCAAAGTCATAGAAATCTTTACGTTAAGTTTTGACACAAGCCCCAGAAAGTCCCATGAAGGCACTCGAGAACAAACATTTGAATGCGTTTTGTGTTAAACGGTGAATGTACAATACACGGAGTGGGATATTGTAAATGGATTCGTTCCTGCCAGTACCATCTTACATCACTGTCTGTACATGTGAAATACCCATACCGCTATCAACACATTCCATGCATATTCAGTCTGCACACCTGCTCCAGTGTCATACTTTGTCTGGACAGAAACAAGTCGGCAAAATAATCTGTCATAATAGCCCGTCCTCATTTGAGTTCAACGAGTTTTATTTTCATTTCTGTCGTGTGAGCCGTATCTCACTCCTCGGTCCGATTGTGTAATTGAGGGATGGTCTATTGTGTCTATTGTGAAATGTCTGCTTGCAGACTTGCTCCCGCGGCGCAGAGACGTCGCGGGTGTCAGCGGGTGCCCCGCATTAACCCCCACCCCTTCATATCTGTGAGATACGCAAATAGATGCCACAATGGATGCCAATTGCGTAAATTGCAGTTTCCATTTGCGGATCTGCAATTGCTCGGTAAAGAGAGGGAATTAGGAGACCATGGGGTTGCCATGTTGAGTGTCAGAGAGGCAACGCGGCCCATGTAGAGGGGGATGTCGCAGACCTCTCGCGGCTGTGATATCATGCTTCGGGACAGGCCTTGACTCGTGTGCCTCTGCTTGCCGGCGCACAAGGCGGTGAAAAACATCACTGTGATGCTCCACACGTGCACATTCTGCACGTAATGGGCTGGCACGGTTGGTGTGGGGATGCCGACGCGGTACCACGTTCGACAAGCGGAGCAGGGGTGTGCTGTCATGTCCCTGGCAGGCAGTCTTCGGCGTATTGCTCGCGTTCTTTAAAGCCGCCACGGTGGACCACTGACTCATTCCTCCTGTTCGTTTACTAGACTCAGGTAGCCAAATCCAATTAGTGTCAGTCCGTCTTTGGTGGCGGGATGTCCTAAATCTGCCACGCAAAGATAGGAATCCTATTAGTACAGAGGAACCACTGCAGTATTTCATGCATTGCAGTTTATGGGCCCCCCAATGTCACTGCATCAAAGGAGCATCTTCTGTACATGAATCTCCTGCTGGAACCTCCCGGCCCATTATCCACCAGAACCGGCCTCCCTTAGCTATTTGTTTCCACAAGTAGCATATGCTGTTAGCTGGTGCCCCGTAACACTTCCTTCTCTTCTGACACCCCCAGCGCCCCCACCGGGCAAGTCCATTGCATTTCTGTCACAGGATATTCATTATTACATGCAGCCTAATGTAAGGTAGATGTCAGACGTGTGTAGCTTAAAATGCTAAGCAGTGATGATTAGCGCTAATTTAAATTCTCTCCGATAAAACGTGATTGTGGCCCGTTCGTAATTCTGGTCCGCCTCACTCAGGCAGGCACACATATTTATTTCAAGATAAGCCAGTCAGTCTCTCAAGTTTTTTTTTTCCATTCCTATTTGTAATATTTTAATTACATGGTTAATTCCAACCAAGCAGTCTATCAGCAGCAGTCAGGCCTGTGACCTTTAGCCTCAGATTGGAGCTAATTAATCTTGGGACTGATGTCGTGTAATAGGAACAGAAACATTTACACAGCTGCCTGATTCCAGGCTACACTTTTGTTTCATCCGTCATCATTTTCTGAAAGACCAAAAGATGAGGCCTTTCCCCTCTGTTGTGAAAACTTCCACTCAATTTCTGGAAACGGTCTCTGACATTAGTAAGTTTTATATTCGTTTTTGTATTATAAAGTACATGGCTCGGAATTAGTCTATGACTCTGCTCTGCAGAATATCTGTCTGTAAAACAACTGTACTTTGGTTCAAGGTAGCTTTCTGGAGTTTTTAACGGGATAACAGCGGACGATTGGTGAAGGCCGTAGGTCTGGTGTCCCGGCTGTGTGGTCCTTCACTGAAACGCTGGTCTGGCAACGGACGCGGGGGCCGGTCCGCCGGGCGCGCGGGCTGATTACTCTGGAGTCGTGGACCTCGGCCAGGAAACACTTAGGTGAGCGACGAGGCTAACGAGACTTGAGCCTTTCAAGGGCAAAGCCTGCAAATGGATTTTTGATGAGTGCACATTTGGGAGGATGTATGCATATGTAGATGATGTGTAATGTGTAGATGATGTGTAATGTGTAGATGATGTGTAATGTGTGTTTATTTTATTCATGGAGTAATAGGACACCAGGGTGTCGAGTGGCACTAAAATAGCGTGTAAACAAACATACTACAGAACCTCATATGTCTATTCATCACTCGGGCTGGTGTCGGACAGTGCGGATACGTCACCCTTGGTACCTTATTTAAATATCTATGAATTAATCCATGCCAATGACGGTGTGTGTGAAAACCCCATCTACAGCTGCCATGATAAATGCAGTTCCACATGCGCTCCAATTATGAATGTCCTTCTAGACCAGCAGAGAAGGAATTTTAGAAATGCGAACAAGACTAAAATTATTTATAATGCAATATTTATATTCATTTTATTTGTTAAGTTGCTCATGTACCATTTGTTCATTTACAGTTAGAAGGGTTCTGTGTTTAGCTACAGTGTCAAACTGGTCATCCACAAAGTGAACCATTTTCCAGAAGGTGCCTTAATTGCTTTTCATCATCAGTAAGGGCAGCCTGCTTTATTTTGTTCATGAAAGTGGCAGAAGGAGATTTTTGGGAATTTGGAAAGATCGTTAAATTTGGGGAAGGGCCCAAAAACGCTTATGGGATAGCCAGAGGGACGATTTTCCATCCTTCTGCGAGTCGCTGTGAGAGAACCTCAGATGGAAAACGGGTCCGTGAGGGAAGTTGCCGGACAGAGGAGCGACACGCTGATGTCCTGCTCACATGGACGCGCTCTCCGCCCTTCAAGGTTTAATGCCACGGTGATGGCCCTGAGTTTGTGAGGGTTAGGGCCTAACGCAGCATAATATGTAAACAGCAAGGGACTGCCTGAACACTGGGAGGCCTGTCAGCAGCAATTTGGCCTGGCTGACATGGCTGGCAAGAGAGCGTGTTGGAAAAAAGGGGCCCATTCACAGTGATGCTTTTTGAGATTGAAGGTGATTTTATCTTTTTGATTTAGGACATGCAGATATCTTTCACGGCAGAGACCAAACAGACAGTATAGTGCATATTGACAATGACAAGCTTTAATGAATTTTATAGCTGCTTGTCATTAAAAAAAAATGCTGGTTTCATCATCATGCATTATTAGCATTTAATGTTCATGACTGTGCCGAATTAGACTGATGTTCTGTTTGATTATGGAAGAACTGAACACAAATTCTCATAGTTATGGGTCTGTGTTTGGTCAAAACTCCACACACAGATGATCTGAAGATACATAACAGCATGAACGTCCAACGGTTCTTGATTTATTCTGGAATAATTATTACAGAAAACAATCTGTGCTTAGAGGACAATGCTAAAATAGGAAGCGAATCTTAACCTTAACTTATCATCCGGCTGCTCAAAATTATAGGTTGTATATGACACCTTCCATAAATGGGTTATTTGAAATCCAATAGATATTGGAAGAAGGATTGAAGCAGAGTGCTGGGCTTGACTGTATTCCCTTGATCCATAACTCTCGCACAGACCAGAAACCATTTATTGTCAATTCTGTCCAAGGATGGGCTGTCAGTTCAGTAACAGCAGCTCTGCTATTTATTTTCAAATCAATACCCAATTACTATAAGGAAGATTCACTCCCTCGGCCATTTTCGCGATGAAATTATGGACTGAAGCAATAACACTTAGTCAAGGGAAACCACTAGTGATGCTACTGGATAACTACCTGGATATTTTATCAAGGCTGCCTTTTCCCACTCTTGCGTTTTAATTAATCACTTTGAAAAAGGCCTTTCACCATGTGACTGATGACCGGAGAAAACAATTTTGCTCTAACAGTCTTTTAATTCTAACTCTGGGGGAGCCCATTGACTGAAACTCACAACAAGCCATCAATGCTACTTTTTAATGTGGCTTTTCTTTTGTTATTGAGAAGAATGGCGTAGTGCTGAGCCTTTATACTCCTCTTCATAACTCAAGTAATTGATTCAGTAAATGCCAGTCGTTTGCCGGGGGATGAAAGTGCTGTCAATGGCGATAGCGGCGTGCGTGTAAATTACTCCATTAAGGGGCGCCAGCGTGCTTATTTATGATTGTACGAAATACTGGGCAATGATCGCTAAATCGGGTTAGAATAAGGATCCTTTTAAGCGTGCCCATGTTTAGCATGCCCACATCAAAATATTCACACAGCTCAGGGGTTTCGAGTACAGGTCTCCGCGCCTCTGGTCTTTGGACCGCCGCGAAAGAGGAAGCCCGTCAGTCACAGGAACGAGGGATGACAGAAGAGTCCGTCTTGTGGAAAAGTAGGGTGGACAAGGCCATAGGCGCAAGCCAGCCTCCCGGAGACGATGGTGCAGGGCCTGTTCAGGGTGACGCGATGACACTGACGCGGGAGTCCGGTGACACCATGCCACCTTTCAGAACTCTTTAAGCTAAACAAACAGAGTGCTGACTCTCTACTGGGGGGGGAGGGGTGTTACTCTGCTCAGGGACTGGGGGGGGGGGCGCTTCTCACCATGCAGTACTCAGTATTCTCAGCCTCCAGGACCATTAGTAGTTAGAGTAAGAGCATAGTATGAATATAGTATCATTCAGAGTATAACTATAGTAACACCATTGTGTACCGTTAATGGAGCAAATGATTCTTCAGTATTCACTCACAGTTTTGTTTATGGCAGGAGGGTAAGCAGGGTAGCTCTTTCTTTCTGACAATTTCCGAACCTGTGTTTGTGTGTGTGTATGTGTAGGGGGTGGGCAGGATGGGCACATATACTTCATTGTGACACTAATTGTCCCCACAATGTGCTAAAAGTTATTCTGACATTGGGGGAACCATAAGGAAAACTCAATTTAGTAAAAATCTGTGATTGCAATCAAAAGAACGTCAGAAGTCTTTTTCACAGACAAATAAGTTTTGATTGGTTACTTGTGGTTAAGGTTATGGAGTTATGGAGTTAAGGTTGTCATAGTTGGGATTAGGCCTTTTCCCATAAAAAGGAATATGCAATCCCTGCAAAGATATGAATACAAATGTGTGTATCTGTCTGTGTCTGTACGTGTCAGTTAGCAGTTTATTAGTGAAAGACTGACCCTTGGTTAAAGATGCACAGATTAGTAGCATATTGAAACCTGACAGAATTTCCCTGGTTCACCAGGTTTATTCATGAGTTTTCAGAGCTATCTGTCATGGAATCATGTCACTATAGAATTACATGACCAATAACGTTAACCCTTCAGCCAATAAGAGCTGTATTTATGGTAACTAACCAATCATTCACAGAGATACACACCTAACATTTATCCCACGTTGAGTCTGTGTGTTCCCAGTCATCTTATCAGAAAAAAAATATTTAGTGCATTCCCACATTTAAATGGAATTTTGTGTATTATTTAGCCAAAACGCCTTCTCTAATGTTTCACTGAGGTCTTATAATTGTAGGTAGGATTCCTTCCCCAACTCATCGATGTGCAAAAGACTCACAAAACAGTCTATTAGAAGAGATCTACTTCATCAGAGGGAGCGAGGGGCTTGGTAATAAGGTGGACTTTGTGGTTTGGTGTACGGGGTGTGTGTGGGGGGGGGGGGACTATCAGGACTCATTAAGGACTCACCACAGGAGCACTTGGGGACACTGGGAGTCTGAGAAGATGCCACATCAGCGTATGGCACCCGAAACGTGTCCAGCCTGGACTACATAATGGTCCTTCAGTGTCCTCAATGACTGATGATACCGGGGCTAGTTACGGATAAAACCCCCTCGATGGCTTCTTACGGCTCGGGGAGACGCTTATCCTAGGTATCGGATCACAGGGAAGTGTTGGAAACTGAAGTGAGCGTGACGTGAGCATCTAGCGATGGGGAAGCACCTCTGTATTTCCTGGCCGTCCTGTAAATGTTTGCGGGTGTCATTGGGAGACACAAAGGGAAGTGACATTGGATTGGTGGATGATGTCACATGACTGTCACTCCACAACAGTACCATTGATTTAATATCAAAATATTTTTCAGTTCTAACTTAAAGTCATGGTACATATTCTACCGCTACCCTTAAGCCTAACTAATGCTATATGTATATATGTAAAATATAGTGAAGATAATATACCCAGCGTATTGTTGAATAGTACTATAAGTGCATTATTATCCTTTTGTTTTTTTACCTTTTACTCCTGGGTGATATAACACACTGTAACGTGCCAATAAGTCAAGTGCATTTCTGTTCATGTGAGAAATAACATCTGTAATCATCTGTTTTAATACTTTATTCTTGTTTCTGTGAACAAGATCAACACGGACAGTGTTCCCAGGAGGAAGAGAAACTGAAGTTAATCTCTGATCTCTTATTCTGGCTCACACTCTCTCCTGGAGGGATTTGTTCTGGGACACAAGGTCCAGGAACGTAGTAACCCTCATTATCTGCTAGCTATTGTGTACGACCCTGTGTCTGTGTGCGGTCGTCAGGAGAAAAACTCATGATAAGTCCTCATGCATCATAACGGGGAGATTCATGAACCTTGGTTTGGTACAAGTCAGCGGCGCCTTGCTAATGCCGGCCGAGCTGAGCTCTGCATAAATGCCGACGTGTGAGCACTTTCAAGGGTGCCCCAAAAGGAACGTCCTCCCTCTGCCTTAAACGCCACCCCACCACACTGCAACTCAGCGGAGGCTTAGGAGTCACTGGGGGTGGTTGCAGGAGAGTTAATCTTTTTTTTTTTTCTTCGAGTTATAAAATCTGAATGGAATCGTTTTAGACCTCAGAAGGCGCATTAGACGCCATGACAGTTCCAGAGTGTTCCACAAGTTCCATAACACTGCACAGGTCAGATCATGGCTGCCTGTGTTAGACATGGACACAGACCTTGGTTGTGCTGCAATCACCTCTGCAAACGCATTTTGCTGCCCAGTGACCCTGTCATTATATAGAAATTCAGCAAACATAATCATCTGTTTTTTTTTTTTTGAAGTGGGTGCTACAAACCAGTGTGTTAGTATTTGGAATGTGGTTTAATTTGATCAAACTGTTTCGAAAATTTAACCTTGACATAATTTCTTCTGCCCCATTCAGAGTGTAATAGCATGGCAATCAGCAGCCTTTGTGTGAAGTTCCCCATTAATCAAAGCACTAAGGATATGTAATTTGTATTTAAAACTCCCAACTCCACCAGCCACCCTAAACATTTTTTCTCCAATTTAAACTCATTTCAGCTGTGCAAAGGATTAGCACACATGATATTCTATTCATGATATGGATCACCAGATGAACAGGCATGGAGAAGACTGGGTGACTGATTTGTCACGTACAACCACAACAAGCTAGCGAACTACCCTCAGTGGTACGAAAGTGAGTTGTTTTTGTTCTGGATGACCTTGATCAAGCTGCTCAGATCCACCAGGTTTGTGGGCATCTGGTGGGTCACAGATATATTGTAATGCATGTTCAGATGGCCATGATGCAGGCTGATAGTAAATAAAATGCCCGAAACTTGAGATAAATCAAATCTGAAATCACATTCTCTCAAATTATAATCTTATTTTAATAACGTAAATATTGTGTTCAGTTCAGACTGTGAATACACTACATTTTCATCCAAAAAAACCTATCAAACAGTAAGGCTCTGTAGAATTGTATGTGAAGAGTAGAACTGCTGAGTGAAAAATGCTGAACTGAAGAGTTCAACTGAAGAGTTCAACTGCTGAGTCAAACACGAAGTATGAAAATAAAGTAGCTCTATATTAAGATTACAATTAACTTTATTGTTCACTGGGGAAAATTCTGCTGCATACAGCAGCAAGAACAAGTACACAGGCAAACATACATATAGTGTCAAACAGACAAGGTACAAAGGCAGTATTCTGTGCAAACAAGTAAATGTACTTTAACTGATTAAAAAAAAATGCAGTGCACCAATAAATGAATGCTGATGCTATTTAAAGATTAGGATAGTAATTATGCGTGTAGTTATGACAAAAAGCACTGGCATGTATTGTAGCAAGATGAGTGATTTCCTGCCTTGTTATGGCTGGGGTGGCGCATCGGGAGGTGCTACGGTGCCTGATGGCAGCGAGCAGGAAAGATCCCCAGTAGTGTTTTTCAGCACACCATGATGGAATAAGCCGGTGGCTAAATGTGATCCAGGATGGCGCCCCCTAAAGGAGGTAATCAGAAATGTTGTCCAATTCTGCTAAAATCCTCTTCTCTGCTACTGTCTCCAGTGGGTCCAGGGATTGTATTATTAGTCAGTGACATTTAACTTGTGTTTCCTATGCTTGTACCTTCTGTATGCATGTGAGCACTGATAACCGGAAACACGTTCCCTATATGTGGAAACATACTTGGCCAAATAAAGCTGAATCTGATTCTTACTACACCGTGGATATTGACGTGTATTTCCTCAAGGTTCAGCTTCAAAAGGCCTTGTTACATAATTGCAGTTTGCTTAATGATCTGCGTGTGTGTGTCAGTTTCGCTGTGTTTGTTAAGCTGCATACAGCCATTGCTGAGACTGAATCACACAGCTACTCTGTGTTGTTTGAACAAGACCTGATACTCTTCCGCGGGCTGACCTGAATGCTTAGTGTCGCATGGCACACATGCACAGCGTCCTCATTAATCACAGGTGGAGCTTTAACCGAGTTTCCAGAGAGATTAGGGCCCCAAATCACGCCACTGGCGATTTCGCTCTTGAGTCAGCTGTTTATGGGCATTCAACCGCCGCCCCCCCTCCGATTGTCAGCTTATGGGGTCTTTACAGGGGTGTCAACCTGTTCTTTGAAATGGTAGGGGGCATTTCCCTTTAAGTCAAAAGAATGTACTAGTTTGCACAAACATTCCTCTACTGCAGTAGAAAAGAACATGTTTAAACCTGCAACCTTTTGGTGTTAACAGAAAGGTGTCGAATTGGGTGTCTGTAATATGTTTCTAAACTGAGGTTTGGTGGCATTTAGAGGGACTAACATGAAAGAATGATAAGCACAGTTTGATGTTTTAAAATTAAGCATATGGAACACAGATTCAGATAACTTACTGGGTACCTGACACTATAAAGGAATGAAAAAATCATATAAAAATTATGATAAGTGTTACTATGTTGTGGATTCAAGTTCTGTGTATTTCGGTGAATTAATCCTGAAAAATGCAAATAAATATTGGCAACATGAGATTTCAGTTGCAAGTGGATCAAATTATTTTGGAAATTAGTCCTCATTTATAATTACTTTTCATTTTAATGAATGTTCCAGATATTAAAAGCAAAGGTCAAAAGAGACTGTGTAATTGGAATCAATATCTTATTACTTTCTAGTATAACACTGGCGTTGCAATTCTTATATTTTGCTTATTAGAAACCATCTATGGCGCCGATGTAATATGTAGACATAAAGAGCTTTAAATGAACCATTTTTGTATTTGTACTTTTGGGGAGGTGAGGGATTAAGGGTGGATATGCATGGTAAACATCCTTAAAAAGCAGTAGCAAGCACAGTAAACATGGGAATCTCCGCTGCCTGGTCGGAAACCTGCATCACCCCCAGCACAGTACCGCGGAAAATGTCTCAGGAAGTGGCTATTTTTGTCTCTCCCCTCCATGACACCTTGATAGGGCAATTATAATGTAATTACCTTAACAAGTAGCATTACATGAAATTATTGTCATTCTTCTGCTAATATAACATAAAATCAGCGCTGAGAGAGTGTGAGGATGTCTAATCAGCATGTGATTAGTGCAGGCAAGTGCAGACAGTCGGCTGGGCTGGCAACTGAACAGAGCAGCTCCAGAATAGCACCTTGCGGGGCTTTCTCGCTACTTGACTTTTGATTTCATTTACAGATACTAATTGTATTTCGAGAGTCCAATGCATGGTTAATGAAACGGTGCAGGGTCCCGATTCACGAAGCACACACTCGTACAGTCTGGGTCACTCTTTGGCAGCAGGCTTCCTCATCAAAGCAAGGTCAGGCTGCTGGAGCATCTGGCCACCCTTCTCGACGTGGAGGTTGCTGGCTGAACGTCTGTAGAATCATTGTGTTAGCCTTCAGTGTGCTTTTGGATACCTCTGTGGGCAATTATCTACCTGTATATGTAGTACAGACTGCACGCCAACTAACTCAGAGGGGTTATTAATTCATGAAGTAGGACCTCTATTTAAAAGGTAACAAAACAGCTACCTGTTATCTTACAGGGCAGAAAGCTGTAAGTCATTTTATTTAACTGGTTATTTAGCTTACCCTAGTAATCATTGATCCTTGATTTATAAACATGGTCGTTCCTTGCTAGCGTGATGTCAAACGCCAGTGTTGTGTTGGGTTGCGAACCGTGAAAGGAAAGTCTTGGGATGCAAGCGGTCGCTGATGCATGAAAACGATTTTGACAATGCACGTCAAATGGCGGAAATAGACTCGAGAGCTTGCACTGCCAGTATCTTTATCTTCTGGAGTCTCTGGCCTGGCACCTAGAGCAACAAGGGATTAAGTTGGCGGCCAGCTTGCAGTCAAACAGCTATCCAGGACTGGAATGACAGCAGCGGCCTTTTCCTGTGGATGGGGCACCTTGGGAAGTGAAACTTGAGCAACTTTTGACGGTCCAATTGACGGTATTCACCAGCACTCAATCCATGTGTTTGCTTGGGGTCCTCAAGCTTTGCTAGTCACAGACAGTCACTACCAGTGCTGGGTAGGTTATTCAGGAAGTGTAATAAGTGACTTTTTACTTATTTCTCCATAAAAAGTAATATTACTTTACTTGTTACGTGGTATCAGAAGTACTTAGTTACCTCACTCGTTATATTACTTTATTTAGCCCCTCCCTTCTGAAAAACTTACGTACACCCCCGTTCCTTTTAAAACTGGATTCACCTCATTGAAAGAAAAATTAGTCGACAATCAGCCAAACTGCAGAAATGCAAACACTGAAACCTAACAGCATACAGTATATGTATGTTTATGCAAATAAAAAATGCTAGTCTCACATTGTCACTATGATGTATCAGAAGCACACTCTGCTTCAAAAAAAACTAGATATTTTTCACCATTGAAGGCATTTTGCTGCTGGCACAAACTTTACAATGGATGATAATATTCTTTGCTTCTTTGACTGAGACAAACTCAAAATAATGACAATGCTTCCAGCTGTTGAAAGCACACCTGGATCTCTGCCCAGCTTTTGGATAGCATCGGATGTGGCCTGCCCTGCCTTGACACGTGTACATGTTATCATAAGATGTTCAGGCAACGCAGTAATGCAGCATTGCCTGGATTCATGACGGTATTATGATTACTGTCTTGATAATTAGAATCCTTTACAACATTCTTTACTGGGAAAGTAACAATATTACAGTAAAGTGTTACAGAGCATCATGATCCTGGCCAATACTGGTCACTACAATAAGTATTAGATAAATGCTTTCCTTATTTATTTAGGAACTGAAGCTGCATGCTCTGTCAACCAGCTAGCTAGCTGTGATCTGACTGTACTTGCTAGCTATTTATTTATATTTTGAAACTTCTAAGGGGAAGGGGGCGGGGACTGGGTCAAAGTCAGAAGTAAACCTTGTGGTCACTGTATAGATCTAAGTTGATAGCTTGGTATTTTTCCAGCATACTTATTAAGGGCTGTAAATCACTGAACTGAATTTACCATGCTCATTCTGTGAGAATGCAGTCAACAAGGTTATAAGCATTTTAGCATTATGACATTGCTCTGTTTGTTTGCAATACTGTCAGGAGCCATTACAGATATTTTTAGTAAGTCACATTTATGTCACATAATTATAATCAAAGAAGGTGCTTATTTGTGTAGAATATAAACAAAAGTAATTGTGCTCTTCGGCTTTCTCTGACCCCCTTGATTCACTGTTCATTTAATTAAATCTTCCTCCTAATGGCCCATCAGTTGAAACTCTCCATAGAATCATTAATACAGTCTGACGTAAAGTTTTTTTTTTTTATATATACCTCATTACTTTTTACCAAAATTATCAAAACATAGCAGCGCTAATTAGCAGATGCTTAAAATATTCCCGCGTCCTTGAGAAGAGCTGAGTCAGATTTTTGGGAGAAGCTGGGCTTTAAGTCGCGTTTGTTTCACAGCTATTTGGCACATTGTCTGAATGCAGGTGAGAGAAGCTTCTGGTTAAGCGTGATCTACCCGTGAGCGCAGCCTTATTCGCCGCAGACGCGGTGTAGCGGAGTCTCCCGCCGGTAAATGCAAGCTCGCGTAACGGATGTTGTATTTAAAATTAGGGGCAACATTTTAAGAATAGGTTTCTTATCAATAAATTGCATATTTAATGTCACACCACATTTCATTAAGCAAATGTTTTTCATAATTATCTTTGTTAAGCTTTCATC
>JABFEA020000001.1:15695962-15714671 GCA_019775915.2 Cyphomyrus plagiostoma | reverse complement strand
TACATGTTTCTGTGTGTATGTGTGTGTGTATACATGTTTCTGTGTGTGTGTGTGTATACATGTTTCTGTGTGTGTGTGTGTATACATGTTTCTCTGTGTGTGTGTATACATGTTTCTGTGTGTATGTGTGTGTGTATACATGTTTCTGTGTGTGTGTGTGTATACATGTTTCTGTGTGTGTGTCTGTATACTATTCTGCCCTTGAGCAAGGACCTTAACTCAGGTAGTCCAGGGACTGGCTGACCTGTTTCAATTGTATGTTGCTTTGGACAAAAACATATCAAATAAATAAATGTAAATATTGGACCAGGTATTAATACCAGTGGATTGCAGGATTGCTTTATTTAAAAAACGGTCTTGAAGTTTAGTTGCCATGCCCAACATTTTTGTCAAAAACCAGTATTCATGCTCTATTTTGGAGAGTGAAGTTAAAAAAAAAACAATTAATTCCTTAAAAACTAGAATTTAATAAGTCTGTGGCCTGAAAAACAAATGTACTTTTTGGACTTGAGTGTGTATACATGTTCTTTATTTATGAATTTATTGTAAATCTTTCTAGCGAGCATATATATTAATGTAAAGACAAGCAAACATGCTTAATGTTGAAATGCAGTCTACTTTCCCGGCGTTCTAATGGTACAGAAGAAGGCGTCCCACAGAGTGTTTAATTGTGTGCTGCAGGGAGATGTGCAACGATCTATAAAGAAAGGATACAGTTAACGAAGAGGAATGTCCTAACCCAAAGGTTAGTAACAACAGCTAGCTAAATCTGCATGCTGAAGATTAATGTCATAAGTACTTCACAAGTGCTAGTGGATAGTGGATGGGTGTTTGTCAAGGGGGCAGGGCTACATATATCACCATGGATCCATACATTTCACAAAAAAGTATAAATTAACATGAGGGTGTCGATGATGCCCATACTCACAGATTCTTGTTTCCTGTTTGTTAAGGGGCGTCTAGTTCACTAGCCAATAGACCTAAACAATTTTGTGTCGATAGCTCGCAAAGTCTCTACACCCTGCAGCTCTCAAATTTACAAGGAGATCCTCGACATCTAGGTGTTTGTTTTACCCCAGAAGCGCTGGTACATCAGTCCATTTTTTAACTGGCTCTCACTCAAGTCCCCGTGTTACTTTCAGCTAATTTCCCCCAAGGGCCTTGACCGGAGATGAACCCTCGCTTAGTGATTCACTCCGATCAAAGGCTCGAGCATCATTTTCCAGAAAAGCAGTGCACACTCTGTCTAACAAGGCAGCTCGTCCCCCTTGCAGCCTTCACCCACGCCTGTCCAGGGCCGTTCCTACATCCGTCTTCTCTGCGCTCATTAACGCCACAAGTGCACCTACAATTTCGCAGCTAAGCTAGCACACCACCTCGCATCTCTAGCATGCTAAGCTCCCCTTATACGATGAGTGGCAAGTCCTGTGTGGCCTCCACCAATCAAGATGAACGATCACTCCTGACAGAGCGGCCAGCCCCTGCCTGAATGGGCTCCTCTGCTTGTCTCCTAAACGCCTAAGCAGAGAAGATGTTCTTTAAAGCACCTTACAACGATAGTTAGCTGTGCACTAACTCTCCCTGTTCATGAAATATTGATTTTGCATTAGAAAAACATGAATCTTCTAAATAAGAGGTGATCGAGCAGGAATTGACCTCACCATTGTGTGCTGCTCTTTAAAAGGTGGCAGGACACAGTCACTGGAGCTTAGTTTTAGTACTAATTATCTTTCTCAGTCGAAGTGTGCTGGAGTAACAAATCGGAGGAAGAGCCCAAATTCAGCTTCCACATGCGGACTACAAAAGGTCAGTCGTCTCAAAAATGGAAGCCGTAGATAATTCCTTAACGTTCCCCAAAGTATCAGTGTATTTACGATGCCGTTATTTTAGGTCTCTATTGATGTGAACAAATGGGGCTGAATCTTATTTCAGATTTGGATGAGGGGAAAAAAACCCTTGTTCTCCTGCAGTTTTTGCTACGGCAGTGTTGTTTATGTGAATGTATTAAAAGTTTGCTTACTTTCAGGACCTTGCTAAGCATATTTTACAAGCATGGTGATTTGAACAGTTTTGTATCGATGTCCATCTGTATATTTACCACCTCGACCACTATGTCCAGGCTATTTTATTTTATATCTGTGTTATATTCTTCAGAGACTTTTATAATACATTTAATTCTGCTGTTATTAATATCGTATGGACCTTGCTCACCTACAGATATATGATCAGTATTACATGCATAGTGCTCTTAAATGCAGTTAATGCGTTTAATTTAGGGTTCGATTTATTTTCAGTGAGATAGTGATCAATGTAAATTCCAAGAAGTACTCATGCAGAAGCAAATTAAAAACAAAAGAGGACATGCAACACGACCCTCAGATCACTTAGACAGCAGAAGCATCCTGGTGGGCAGTATATCTAGTAAATAGGATCTCTTATTAATCAATAAATGCATCGGGACAAACCGGATCATTGCACACTGGGTCTCGTTGTAATGTTACCAATCCATTGTCTTGATATGTGGAATATCCATTACGATCAGGTTTACGAGGGGTCTGGAGAAGGTAGCACACTGCCGTGATGTAGTACACTATCTGCTGCCATCACAGGCCACGCTGATAGGGAAAATTAATAAATTAATCAAAGAAGCATCATGACTTAACGCTGATTTTTCAGATGCACTCGGGCGACATGTTTCAGTGAACATGCTATAGGGTCGTCTTTGCGGAAAAGGCCAAAACACACGCAGACAGTGAATAAGAGCGTACTGTGATTGGCTAATAAGACTGAGAATGATCGTTCACTTCCTGTTTTCCTGTTGTATGTGTCGCAATGCAGAAACTAATATTTTACATTTTTCATTATCTCAGAATCTAGTTATTTAGTGAGTTAATGTTTAATATTGAAAGCGAGTTTGTTGTTTAAAATAATGTGATATTCATTGATTCATACTGATTCTCTGTCATAAAATTTATATTATATATTTTATATCTGGGATAGTCAATTTTTCTTAGTCGATGTAACTGTTTTTTTGTTATATACTTATTTGCTGTCTTCCGCCGTGCTGTGATTGTGCTCCCCGTTGGTGGGGAGTGACGGGAAGCAGTCTGGACACGCGGCATCATTATGCTGCATCCCAGGAGAGGGTCCCTGGGGGGCCGTGGGGGGGCAGCCCCCGCTTTTAGCATCGCCCAGAGCCATTTCTCACCCCCATCTCTCTTTGATCCTCAGCACTTCGGAGCAAATATTACACCGCAAGTAGTATTACGACATATTTACTGCTTTTTTTTTTTTTTTCTTTTCTCCAGAAAGCAAATTGGGCCGTGTTTTTGAAGATCCGGATAATTCCACAGTAGTATTAGCTTCCCACTCTTTTGGCCAAATTTGAAAAAGTGTAACCTTAAAATAATGGCCTGGAGTCACAGTCCTGTTAATGCAGGTCATCTTTTGTAGTTTGTTTTCCCCCATCTAACACAGACAATACATACATATTTCAAGGTCCTACGTGACTGAGATTATCTAACATCTAGCATATTTTAGCTTCTATATAAATATATAAATTATATATATGACTGAAACTTCAGGAAACTGATTTTCAAAGTTTGTTTTTAATACTGGTGCTGTAATAGCAAAATATACACATATGACATTCTATGCTATTTCTTAGTGTGTTGAAGAATTTCATATATAGTGGGTTTCGACTGATAAAAATTTGTCTATAGCAAATCCAGCTGACTTCTTGCTGGAATCTGAGCTTCTGCATTGTATATACAACATCTCTGCATCTCCATCTGAGAGCGATCGGTTGTCCTTTGGGAGCCGACAGATCAACAGGGAACCTACACGTGGCCAGATTCCTGGGCAATTATGAACATACCTTCAGCAGACCGTTGTCTGTACTTTACTACCGGGTGTCCTGACTGCCATTATTATTGCGTTTAATATGTATAATAACAACAAGAATTCAGACTGACACAGCTGACATTAGTCGTAAGGCTAGTTCATCTCCAGCGATTTGAAAGGAAATTTTTCACGGTCAGGTAAGATACCTAAGATCAGATGACCAGCACAAATGTTTCCGCACCAGTACTTTGTTGGTGTGAGTTTGGACTAGATTTTTGTTATTTGGATTGTGCTGCATTGTGGACAATCTTAATCTTCTGAGGAAGTAGAGTGCCATATTTTAAATTTTATCAGTGATAAATAAAGAAAGAGAGGATGGATTTAAAATATGACCTATGAATGGTAGCAGACACATTTTCATCCACGGACTATGATGATTGAATCATTCTGATCAGGGAATCATTCTTCCCCTGAATGATGTTTAATTTAAATAATAATTTTAAGAACACGTAGAAAAAACGTATGTGTGCAATAATAAATATCTGACGTATTTGTGACTGCCAGGCTCATAGGCGATCGCCTACAGAGCAATTTGATTAAGGGGCGCAAAAGGGCCAGTGAAAAAAAATCTAAATACATACCTTTGGTTACATTTAGTGACATTACAGTTATTTCCCATAGTTATAACTTTTCATTACATTTTTTTGTGAAGCGGACACCACTGAAACTTTTTAAATATAATTAAACAATTGACAAAATTTGTTTTCTGCTGGCCTTTGGGGGTCATCCATCACCCCGGGCCATCCATGCTGTTCGCATGATTATTTTCCATCGCTGGTTTAGGAAGCCTTGTCTCTTACGAATGACACGCGCGCACGCCGCGCGCAGGTTAAATCCCATTATTCCCTTTGGAGCTGCCGGCCGCGCCGTGTTGAAACAGGATGTGATTGGAGCTGAAAGCCGTTCACTTTTATCAGTCTCCGCGCCTCTGATTTTAAACGAAGTCCGGCTGTGTGCCGGTGATAACGGAAAGCAAAGGCTGACATCGACGGGGATCGGCGAGTGGCGGGTGTGTGCGTGTGTGTCCCGGGAAGGGCGGCGGTACGGGCTAAGGGGGGGGGGGGGGCACCGCTTTTTTAAAAAGCAGTGAACGATCGTGACAAAACAAGAAGAGCCGGGCAGATCGGTGACACAAACAGCTGTCCCCGCTAGATTAGCGAAGCCGGGCACAGCGGACGCCTCTTCCATGGCCTCCTCCATCGGCCGAGCCATCTGATTAGCGGAATTCATTGCGACTGTTAATTACAGGAACACAGCCTCCTCGGATAATCTGTATTTCGCTCCCAGTTTAACACCGAACAGCCATATTTTCCAAGCTTCCGAAATTCCCGACACCATTCCTTACAGCCTGACTGTATCACCCAAGAGATGTTAGCGGAATGAATCCCCAAGGGACTAAGCTTGTCACTTTAAATATAGACCTGTAATTATATAGCCTGGCAGAGGTTGTGCAGGTACCTTCTGATGCATCCCTTTAATTATAATTTCAAACACTTTATTTGCGGAGGGACGTGTAAACTGTGCTCTTAGAAGAAGGTAATTGTCATTTTACATTCGCGTTTAAGCAAAGCATTGAATATCGACAGACCCACACCAACATTTCTTCATTAATTGGAATATACATAAATTTTCTTTTTTATTGAAATATTCACCCTTTGTCAACACAATGCTACTATTTCCAGCAAGTCTGTGCACTTAAGGTTGTACAATGAAATGTACAATGTTTATTTATTTATATATTTTTTACAAGTTAATGACATTAAAATTAAATGTACCTAACACGTTTGGATTTAATGGTTTCTTCCCTAAATATATAGTTTTTCAGTCCACCTTTTATGATTAAAACGTAACTCAGAACAGATACATTGAATGTGCTCCAAAAGGGCATTTTAATAAGCAATAAATTAGCATTTATTTATATATGCATGCATATTTATTTATATACATGGCTGTAAATGAAAATGAATCGATGAGTCACGAGACCATCTGCTTTTAATGGTTGAAGATATATATTTCTGTTTAATGTTTGAGTATTTGAACATTTACCAAAATGCTTTGCGTAAAATAGCAATGGAATAATTAATTATTTTTCACAATATATTTTCAATTACAAATGTGTAGCCAATTAAACATAATGAACTCTTATTTACCCCTAATGGACTGGTGAATATCTAATAGGTATTGCATCAGCATATACTTATCTATATTGTTTGTATTTTACTGCTTAATTTCAGTTGAAGTGTTTTGCCATTTAAATGTAAGAACTCCTAATGCAGCCCTAATGGTTTAGCAATTACCTAATAAATGTTGTACCATAAACTTTAATATACTGTTTAATAATCATGCTCAACTTTCAATTATAAAACATATGTCTTGCCAATTAGTCAAAGGACCCCCCATTTTAGCTGAACAGATTGGTGAGTATCTAATAAATATGAAATAACAAGGTTATTTGATGCACTATTAGTGGTTAGTGTGGCCTGTGTGAGGTTTAGTCGTGGCCCCTTGTTTGAGTCGCCTGTTGTTTGTATTGAACAGCTGTCCCAGGGGCAGACCGATAACTGCTTTAGATAGGCTCTGCCTGCTTTGTCCTTCAAACCCGTCTGCTTAAAACTCAGCAAATAAACATGCAGGCACCAGCGCGACATTATTGAGTATGAGGAGGCCCTAGCGGCATCAAGAAACCCAGTACCGCCCTGAGCCATTAGCGACACGCGCCGATTATGGTGGAAGATGTCCTGTAAGGAAGCAGCCGTCCCTGAAGATAAAACGAAGACTCGCACCAAGCGTGCTGAGGGGGAGGAGCACGTAGCATTTTTAAAAAAAGAATCAACATGTCCTGTTAAGGTACACTTCCCTAAATATTCTGAAAGTGCCGACCATAACGTGTTTTTGTTCTTTGCGTCATATTCAACCTGTTCACAATGGCTGTATTTTTCCATTTTTAAATAATTTTCTACATTTTCAATTTTCTTTATTTAGCAGTGGCTTTTATCCAAAGCGATGTACAAAATATGAAAAAGCAGGCACACAGTAAGACAGTAGCGACGTTTAATACAGTGACGAAGTACATTGTACATTTTGCAGAGCATCATACAGCACTGTACTCTCTGGCTCAAATGAAAGGGATTTTGACGTTTTAGCCCAATTCTGAAGAGATGATGAAAATTAAAAAATATCATGTATCAATGGATGGCAGAGCAATGAAAGTCGTGCTCTTTGTACATTTTTATAACACAGACAGTATGACAGTGTGGCAACAAATGCAACTGGCGAGAACGCTGTAGGCAGACTGGATGGGAGTATCGTGGAGAAACATGGGTCAGTGGAAAAGAGAAGTGAGGCATGTTCTGGGTATGGCTGGTCTGGCAGATTCCGCCATGTGACAGCATGTACTCACATGGAACGTGGTTTGGAACTTAGGAACCATTCAGTCCTGAAAGATTTTGTCAGATCGCAGTAAACTGTGGATAACTGAAACAGTAAGTGTGTGTGTGTATATATCCATCCATCCATTTTCCAACCCACTTATCCTACTGGGTCGCGGGGGGTCCGGAGCCTATCCCGGAAACAACGGGCACGAGGCAGGGAACAACCCTAGATGGGGGGCCAGCCCATCGCCGGGCACACTCACACACCATTCGCTCACACGTGCACACCTATGGGATATTTAGTAACTCCAATCAGCCTCAGCATGTGTTTGGACTGTGGGGGGAAACCGGAGGACCCGGAGGAGACCCCACGACGACACAGGGAGAACATGCAAACTCCACACACATGAAACCAGGCGGAGACTTGAGGCGTAAGGCAACAGTGCTAACCACTGCACCCCCATGATACACAGTACTGTGTAAAAGGGTCAGTCAAAGATAAGGATATGGAAATGATCCTCCTGTTGGTTTAAAATGATAATATTCAAAACCTCTCCTAAAATGACCTCGGTATTTACAGCAATCATCTAATACACCACTGTATTTTTTGACTCCATAAACGCTAGTACGTCTTGTTTGGCTAATCGATTCCTCACCGAGTTAATTAATAAATTTAGTTACTTAAGAGAGCTGGTTGTGAAATGGCTGAGGTGCCACTGAGCAGCTTGGGAACCAGGCTGATGTTCCTCTAGCTGCCCACCGAAACGTCAGTTCATTTCTGGAGAGCAGAACAAATTCCTATTTATTTTTCATTGTGTCAGTGTTCATTTTCTTTGGCTGCCTCTGACTTTTGTGCTATATTATGTATCTGTAATATAGCACAAAATGTTTAAGGCTATTTATCTGCGTAGTAAGAGTATATTTGCTCAGAAATAAAGTACAATTTTATATTAGAACATAAGCAAACTACACTGACACAATGAAAGAATTTGTTTGTAATTATATCTTTGTGGGGACTCTCCATTCATTTCTATGGGGAAAACTAAACCAAACATGATGACCTTAACCCCTACCCAGCCCTAACCTTAACCACAAGTAACCAAACAAAATATAAGACTTTTTAGTTTTTTGATTGCATTCACAGATCTTTGCGTGTGCCGGTCCATGTGTGCTCCATGACACGTGTTTCTCTATGACGGGCCCCTCACGGCATCCCCCCCCCCCCCGGGACTGTCCCTCCTGCGTCTGGAGGTATCTGGTATCTCCAATCTAAGGTGTGAACTGAGCGCCTATCGGAGGCCTGCCTTCATGATGAGCAAGCCTGCTTTTCCTCATCAAAACAAAAAACAAACAAAACACAAAACCCCAAACTGTATCTAGAGTCTCATTCACAGACCCGGTGTGTTACAGCTCTGAGAGCTTGTCTTTTGGCAAGTGTCACCCGCAGAAGAGCAAAGAAATGTAACACACTGAAATGTAATAATACTGCTCTCAGAAAGAATTATTGAATTTTGATGTTCCTCTTATGGGTGCCATTTATTTAACTTAGCAGAAAATCAAGTTTTCTGCTGATCCAAATGAATCAAAAGACGATGTGGGATTTCTCCCATGCTACCAGTGAAAGTCCTCTGCTTTTATTTCCCTTAAAGTGCTTTAAAGGGCACTGCTATAGCACTTTCTAAAGTATGCTTCATTTTACCCCAGGTTTTAGAAAAGAAATGATTATTAAGACTACAAGTTATTTATGTTGTTTTGGGACCTCAGAGTGATTTTTCTTCAGCCTCTTGTAAGTTATATACGCATTATTCTGAAATATATATATATATCTGAAAATATGCATCTAAAGATGTCATATATATGGTTTTGTACCAAAAGAAGAAGCGTTTTTAATGTAAAGCGAGAGTGGGTGCCCATGACCCTCAGCCCAAGTCAAAGGGAGGAAGCCAGCAGAATTAATATTGTTTTCCGTCTTTGGTTTAATGAAAAATGAAGGTCTCTCAGTTTCCAAAGTAACAATAACACAAGTTCACTCTTAAAGTGTGAATCATGGATATTTTCATCTATACTGTATATTTATCTGATCTAATCTTCTGATGACTCTCTTAAACTGAAATATATACATAGATATTAAAGAAACAGTGTTTTTTAGTGGATGTGCCATAGTTTTGACTCCTGAGCAATCGATTGATTCATTTTGAGGTGCCACCTTTTTTTTCCTTCTCTCAGATTAGTGCAGGTTTTTGAAGTCCACTTTATACGGTAGAACATGGCTCGATGCAGAGGAATGCTAATGAGCTGCTAGCTTGTTCAGAGTGGTTTCCGCAAACATGGCATTATTTCATGCGTTTGTTGTACCGCCGGCTGTCTGCCGTGTCCTAATGATCCACGCCAGCTATTCTGCTTCATAATAATTCATTTTTAATGTTGCGATTTGTGGATTTTTGCTGTTCTGATCTGTGTGGACATCAGTCTTTCATCTCACCTTCATACCATGGATTCATGCCCCCTAAACAGCAGAAAAATCAGCAATCAGTACCTCCCTGCTCCTGGGATGCTTCGATGGTCAGGAGAATTTAGTTTTTACTCTTGCCTTTCGTCCAAGACGACCTGAGAAGCTGATAGCTTAACATTAAGAAGTTTTTCAGACTGTCGATGGCAGTCTGTGTGGAGACCGCTTCCTGGCGCATCAGGGTTCAACAGCAGAACCACTTTCGGGTCTCCTGCCTGTGACCATCTGGGTTCTAGCCCGTTTGTGTCGTGCCCTGGATCTGAAAGAGTCAACTCAGAGGTGGATCAGATCCATCTACCACTTACGGGCAGAATTCTCCATCATTGCACACCACAAAGTCCACCCAAAACCTCGTATGTGAATCCATCTCCAGCCTCTGCCACATATAAATCGCAGCTCTGTAGATGGAGTAGAGGGTCCCCTGTACTTCTATAGTTATATTTGTCTTTTAAATCTCCATCCTTACTCATGGATGAAGAAAGGCAGTGCTTTTTCCGGGGAAAAAAAATCTTACGTCTGGATCATTCCAAAGTTGTTTTTCCTTTTTTAAACAACACTAGGCTGTGACTCCGTATGGCTGGGAGGAAGCGACCCTATAATGGCATCCTCCCGGTTCCCCACGGAGGCTGGGTGTCATTAGACACCTCAGCCCTTCCTGTCTGCGGGCCCCAGGATCCGAGAGCCTCCCTGGCTAATAATCGCTGACTCCCAGCTGCCACCATACCCAGGCCAGACTTTAATAGTTTTCATTTCTCTTTGCCGGCACGCTGCCCTTTCCTCTCCGCCGTTATGGATGATCAGCACATGCCCGGCACTGCGGATGTTTGTAGGGTGCTCTCTCGCTCTGACCTCCGTCCCACTGGGGGGGGGGGGGGCACAGGGGGGCCCCACTTCCCATTATTTCCCTCAGTGTCTTCCTCGCCTCCCATTTACACCATTTCCTACACAGACAATTTATATAAAAGACTTTTCTCGACTTTCATCAAAGCCAGGTAGCACGCCCATTTCGTGACATTAATTCTCCCCCGTTGCCGGGCGGCACATCAATTCGGTACTTTATAAACTATTTCAGGAATCCGATTTATCAGGCCTGACAGAACTTCACACAGAAATAAACAGCAGCGCCGTGGCCCAGCACACTCCGCCGCCCTTATTTATCATTATTTAATTCAGGGGCCTAAAATTCCCTGACATTATTAATAGTAAGATGAATCGCTGGAAAACTCCGGAATCTGTGACCAACGAGGCTGAAATAATCCATTTCGGCGAAAATGTCTGTGCGGAATTGCATTCCCGGATGGCCTGGCTCTCTGTCATTACTGTCTCCATATGCATGGGTGGTACGTACTGGAGCATGAAGTCCCCGAAGAGTAAGATACTTCCCCGGCTATTCCTCTCCGCCGGCCCGCGCCCTGGCAAACGGACCGCGGTTCACGCTGACGGCTCCGCCGCTCACATTTAAATGTGCTAATTTTAAGCCTGTTGTACTTGATTAACTTTAACTCCGCGGCCGGTGAACCCATGTCCGGGGCAGGTGCGCGGCCCAGTACCGAGCGTAATTAGGCTTGCGTGACTCCTGAGCCTAAATGAACGGTAACTAGCTGCTTGACCTGACCAGGAGGACTCGTCGGAAAGTCCTGAACTCATGTTCCTACTGCTGTTTTTTTTGGCTGGGAAATGATTCAAACTCAGTCTGACCCATCAGAAAATAAACTCTGTGAGTCCTTGACTTTCAAATTCTTTTATAGACGACTGATGATTTTTGTAGAGGTGACTTGGACGGTCTTCAGTGCCGACTTGCTGATGGAAGCTTCCGGAATCAAACTCCCGAGATCAGCAGAGGCAGGAATGTCAGAGACGAGGTGTCTATCGAGATGAACGCTGGATTGGAGATGTCAATTGTGTTTCACAGTCACAAAGACAAGCTGACTGACGAGCTGGATGAGCCAATCATGAGACGTGGTGACAACTTATTGACTGTTCAGAATTTTTCTAATTTCCCTGCTATCAGCTAGTTCTAAACACCTGAGCTTTTAAATCTATATTCATACTGGCAGAACTCCACATTTGACTCATGACTGGTATGGTATATAAATATATGTATAACCAGCGGTAGGGCTTCCATTCAGGTCAGAGTACCTATATATAGAAATATATCATTTAAGTAATTCTTTACCTCTGTACATTTAATTGTACGCTTCCAACTCCCCATAACCTGGGCAGAATAAGCAGTAGGTGGATGGATGGATGTATGAATATTTTGGATTAGAAGTTTAACTGGGTGTTTGTTTTCGTATGTTTTCCACTGTAAAACTTGATTAAGATACAAATAAAACGCAGCAGTAATACAGCAAAATATACTTTTTATTGATAAATGAGTCCTCTGTGTTTGTTTTATTTTTATAGGGCAGAGGCTAACTGCGCAGTAATCCTATCAGGGCAGAGCCTTTGAGTTAAATGACGGGCAAAGCCAGTTCCCATAATTGTCCATGGCACAGTGTAATATCCATGTCATGCTGTGCAGGGGGATAAAGAGTGCACTCCTAAGCACAGACGGACCCTCTACCCCCTGTCAACTCATCCCCCCCTTCCTGCCAGAGCTGCGATTTACTCTGGATATCAGGAAGAGTTTATCAGATCACAGGGGAAAACACCCGTCCCGTTCGAGAAGTCACATTTCCCAAACCCCGTCTGCCGAAGCTTGGATGGTTTTGAGATAACACACCCCCCCCCCACACACACACGTGGGGCGGAAATTCCTCGAGGATGTTGACTGAAGTAAGAAAGTGGTTGGGAAGAGTGGAGAGAACATGACAGGTTTTTGTTTATCAGCGACAGAGCAGGAGCAGGCCTGGGTCCGCTCCCTGCCGTACGGCCTCTCAGCGACGGAGGAGGTCTGTCTGCCCAAACGCAAGTAAATGACACAAGCAGCGGTGTAAGTGGATTCTGTTTAGATGAGGGGTCGCCCTCTGTAGGTCGGCGCCAGGAATCGCGGGGCAATCCGACCCCCGCATTTCGGGGAGATTGATGTACACACTTAAAATTTTGTAATTTCCGATTTGCACTGGGATTTAACTGGAGCCAGCATTTTTTCCCCCCCCCCTCTATGCACCAACCAGCATCATTTTATTTCTGTGCAAAGCAAATGAGGAGAATCTCACAGGCCATTAAGCAGAGTCCCTTTGAGGGAGGGTCCACCCGCCGATGCAGCAGAGACGTGTCCACGGAAACGGCGCCTCCATCAGCATCTCCGCTCCTCTGCATTTACATCAGCACAACTGACCACTTGTCCTTTTTTGCCTCTGCAAATATTGTCTTTTAGTGAACAAATTTATCGCTCCATTCAGGCTAGATGTTAGTACTTGAATAAAGAAATAAATCATTTTTAATATTCTTTACATATACACACACACTAATTTTTTTATATATATATATATAGTAAGATCAAACCCTGGTAACCTGAGCAGAATGAGCGGATCGATGGATGGATGGACAGGCAGACAGAAATGTTCTTGATGGGCCAGATGTTTGTATTAGCTTGATACTCCTGGCTTGCACCATGGTAACTATAACCTCCCGAGACCCCCCCTATTCATTTATTACCATTGTAGTGGACATTTTGTTGTTGCATATATCTTTTCACTGATGTAAAGAAACATATTTGCTCCTGTTGTACACTAAAGAGGACATGCTGTGAAATTAAAAATAAATAAATAAAAAAGATGTCTTATTTCCTTCAAAGACATAGAAATTCACAATTAACCTAAAACTGAAGGACACTTTTCTCCTTGGGTCTCAGGAGGATATGAAGCTGCTCATATGAATCAGGTGAATCAGAGACCGATGCGTTTGTTTGGAAACGATTTTGTGAGTGATTCACAGATTAACTTCAGATGTAGTTACAGACATAAAAGAAATATTCAGCTACGAAAAATGTCAAGAATTACAAGGTATTATATTCAAATCACAGTCGAACTGTGGTTTCTTTGAGGGCAGCATTACATTTCAGCGTTCATTTTTGGGACTGTTCTTATACCATAGTGCAGACAGATGGTTTAATCATACTCATCCCATAATCCTGAGAGCCATCGTCCCAAGAGCATCGTCGGACAGTCTGCATCAAGCCTGGCCGGTTCATAGCTGTTAGGCTTTAGATACACTGTTATGTTAGTTTTCTATCGTGCTATTATATTATGACCTGTTATTTCTTTTTAAAGGGGAGGGCAATATTATCATAGATACTAAAGGCATGTTGGTTTAGATTACAGAGGTAATCTATTATGTCGACCACGGCACAGAGATGGTCATGACTGCCACAGTCCAGAGAGGTGTTAGTGTGAATCCTTCAGTCTGCCCTGACATGCACAGTACCTTATACCTTCATTTACACAGAAGTCCTTCATTTTTCATTTTCCTGTATTCTTTTTTTATTAATGAGCTTTTTGCAGTGGAGATTTCTTTCAAGTGATTAAACATTTCATTAATGAAGCCCAATAAATCCTGTTCTCCACAATAAGGGGGTAAACCCTTCAGCACTCTATCACATATGCACTGAAAAATTACACTATTTTGACGGAGCGTTTTATGGACAGAGCGTTGAAGTGCTTGATTAACTGCTTTTATCTTGACACATAGCACTAAATTTTACTTCCCTGCTATGGCAGGGGTACTTGAACTTCCGACATCATGGCTGAACCCGTGACATTTAGCTAAAAGAAACTCATCGCATCATTTATCAAAAAAAAAAAAAAAAAAAAAAAAACACACATCCATTGATCAGATAGCAGTTACTTTTGAAGGTTAGTCATTACTGGAAAGACATGCCATTAACCAACTTGTAAAAATGGGGCAAAACTAGTTTTGTTTCAGGTGGATTTTTATAACAAATGATTAATGTGCCGTCTGGCTTCCCTCACAATAGAAAATGAAAGTTATCAACACCTTTACGTGATGGAGGCTCAGTAACTTAGCGCCAAACAATGAAGAATTAAGCAGTAACAGAATTTGTATTCATTTATATTTCTAAAATGACTTAGACCAGGATAAGATGATGGATGGATGGATTAAATAAATAAGCTTTTTTTCCCCTCAGTAAGTTAGCAAGTGAGATCTACAGGGAAATAAAAGAAATCGGCCCTTCCCATGCACACAATAGCTAAACCATGCTGAAGAACACACACAAAAAAAAAAAGTCTCATTTCGCTTGTCCATCCCCAGGCTGTTGGATTTGAATTTCCAAATTGGATTGCTTATTTTTTCTGCCTTGAAAAGAGTTACAGACCCCAGCAAATAACCCTCCATGCTCGGGGAAGAGAAATAAATAACTTTTGATCGGGTCTGATCAATGGCCGCACAAAGGCTTCTTTGGGATAATAGACTCAGTTTGAATCCGACGGCCTCCCAGAACCAAAATGGCACCTCTGACGATCAGAAGGAGTTATATCAAATTGCAAAGGCAATTTCACACAGTTTAATCATGTTCCATGATTAGGGTTATTACAAAGATGAGAAAAGGGTTTTTTTATTGAGGGAATTACAGCCTTGGTCGCTGTTTGAGGGCACATGTGCGCATATTAATGGTATCCGAGAAACACCGCCAAAATTTTACATATGGCAAATTCATTTATCTGTGTACAATCCCAATAACCCTATGTGTGAAATTTTCGTAAAAAGAATTCACTCCAAGATATTTAGCACATTCAGGCAGATGTCAGTGTGATAACACCTATGATTACTTTAAAATTTCTATGGATATGGGCTGTTGACAAAAAATGTTTCATGGCAAAACGAAATCAGTCGTTTTGTAATGGAGGCTGAAGCAGTAACCTTGGATTGGTACTTTCATGGTTAACCTGCATTTTAGTGGTAACCTAAGAAGGCCCCTGCTGTCTGCCAATCTGTTTCCAAGGTGCCCCTATTTCTAGTTTTTAGCCTGATGGGCCAGAGGCAATTTTGTTTTGTCGCCCCAGAGTGCAGTGAATTTGAACCTCTCTCATTTAGGAGTAATGTCACTCGTAATCAAACATCCAACAAGATATTTTGATCTGAGATGCTTTTCACTGGGACAGACTGTGGGTAAGAAATTCCTTCTACTTGTTTATGTAGATTTATCTCCCTCTGCTGGTGCAACTGCCTCTCTGCACGTCTGTGTTCTACCTGAGGCAGCATTCACACTTTCTGCTACCTTTAGGCATTCCAGCTGAAATAAAACATGCTTGAAATGTATGGATCATTCTACATATGCTGCAAGGCATCCATGCCAGCCAGATCCATGGGAACCCACCTCCTCATCAGAACCTCCCAGCTCAGCTATCTCCAAGGCGGACTGTCCACCACACAATATGAAGGACATTCACCCACACTCACCAGAAGCAAACACAGCATACACTGTAGTGTAACCAGGCAGTGTAAAGGCTCAGATATACTCTTAAAACTTCATTTTCCTTATTCTGATTTAATAAAACAGTTTTTTCCTTTTATACTTCTGACCTACTGTTGACAGCCTTTTAAGCGTGAGATGACTCAGTTCCTTTTGTTGTGGCACTGGAACAATTTAGGGCAAACTATAAATGCATTATACTCATGTCTTAGATTGAAATTACATTTCGCAAGACTAAAATGTAGCCTTAACTCCAAAAAAGTTCAATAACACTATAACACTAACTCTCAAACCCTGTTTACAACCAGGTAATCACTATAATCTAAACTAATTTGTTTATTTCATTAATGAATCGGCTTGTTTGTATTGCAAAGTGGTCTTGAGTGTGAGATACTATATAAATAAAAATATCATCATCATTATTAGTAGTAGTAATAATAATAATAATAATAGGAATAAAAACAAGAAGAAGAATATGAAGAAATGACATTATTTTATATGTAAAAGCATAATTCCTGAAAGGACCCCATTTGTTCAGGCCTGAATTTCGGCCTGCTGTCTGTAGGGATACTTACCGCGCAGCTGTAATCCGATGGCCCACATTGTACTCTCATATCTGGGCAAACAAGCCCACGGTAAACGAAGCCAAGCTTTGTAGAGTCATTAACGGAAACACGATTCAATTACACCGCTCCATAAAGCCTGCTTATTTATAAGATGCTTTATAAAACACGTTTGCTTAACACTGGATCGCATTCTCTACAACAGCGACATGTGGACATGTGGTCATGTGACAGCCCCCCCCTTCCCCAGACTCTGTACCAGCTGCAAATAAATTAAACATGATTCGTTGGCCATGGTAAATGGCTTGCAACATATAATCACCTAAATAATAATGAGGCGAGCATTAAAGTGACCTAGATGGATGGCTGGCGGCTTTTTATGGAGAAGCTAATTGTGCAGATTTGACATGGCGAAAGGGGGCAAGTACCTTCCATGAGCAAATTCCTCCTTTTTCTATTTCGGCGAGAGCTGGAGGCACAGTGTCGTGAGGACGCTGGGGCGATTAACCTAATCAGAGCCATGGTGAGGCGGGCGCCACGCTGGGGAGCAAGGTGCTCTTAACCCAATGCCAGACCTCAATAATCAACCGCCAATCAGCTGGTAATTATCCGTGCCTGATGGACATGACAGTGATTGGCAACGTGGCCTCACCAATCATGTGGCTTTTCCAATCCTCGCTGTACTTGTGCTCCGTCCAATCAGCCAAGCCCGAGTCTGTTCTTATTCTGACCATTTCATTGTTTCTTTTTTTTTAATGCCTCACTGCTTATAGTCTTTGCGAAGGTTCGGTAAACTGCATGCAACTTTGCTCTTTTTTCTCAAGTGTCATATGAGATAAATTTAACTTAAACTTCCATCACCATTGTTATGCTTTCTGAAAAAAACCCAAATAAAGGGTAGACTGGCCGAATATTAAATTTTGCCTCTAAAATCCATGGAATATGGATTTGATGTATTGAAATGTATCACCTTTCTGGGCTTTTACTAAAGCATTTTACACACATACCTAAATAAATTTAAATAAAATCTACACGAACATGGCCGCAAAGGCACAAGAACAAAAGAATATTCAAACGAGAGGAGGCCATTCAGCCCATAAAGCTCGTTTAGGGAGAATTTAACTAATGGCTCACAGTTGCTAAAATCTTATCCATCTCTGATTTAAAGGAACCCAGGGTTTTAGCTTGCGTTACACTAGCAGGAATTACACTATTCCATACTCTAACTACACGCTGTGTAAAGAAGCTTGCTTCCTCAAATTCATTTTAAAATGTTCTCTCGCTAATTTCCACTTATGACCTCGAGTTCTAGTATTTAAACTAGGGCTGTCAAAGTTAACGCGATAATTCATCAGGAATTGATTATAACGTGACTAATTTTTTTATGCCATTAACGTGTGTTGAGTCGGATGGTAGCTCGGGAAAAATAATTAACAAAGAAAAAGATATTTTGAATGATAGCTTCAGATTCAAAACTTAACTCACACTATCGATATTTCTGTGTCTCGCGACGCCGCTGATGACGTCATCATTTTTCTAAAGTGCGGTTCCGCAGGGGGTAAAAAATTCGCTACTGAAGGCTAGATCTGTTCAATTCAGATGGAAATCAGCGAAATCTATATCAGCCGAGCCTCGTTTTCTGTCCATTTTCCACAAAGTTCTCCAGTAACAATATCAAGGTAAGGTTTATCTTCTTCAAAAGTAGTCAGCAACCCCCCAGGCACCTGAGATTATCACTCAGGCACCTTCTTTAGTTTCTAAACCGCTTATAAAATAGAATCCCCGTCCATTATTCATGCGGGAAATCACTTTCCTGACCCGGGTCTTGAAATGGTGCATGCATAATTTGTGAGCATGAATGTTTCCGCGTGGGTCACGTGACCGTATTTAGTGCTTATGATTGGGCTAGTGGCTGCTGACATCACTTATTTTGTAAACAAATACGCGTGGTTTCTTACAACATGGCATTGTTTATGTTGTTTTG
>JABFEA020000001.1:15670840-15686862 GCA_019775915.2 Cyphomyrus plagiostoma | reverse complement strand
GCTGGCCCCCCATCCAGGGTTGTTCCCTGCCTCGTGCCCATTGCTTCCGGGATAGGCTCCGGACCCCCCGCGACCCAATAGGATAAGTGGTTTGGATGATGGATGGATGGATGGATGGATTATTATTATTATGTTGTGTTAAGAGAAGTTTTTTTCTAACTTCATATCCTAGTTTTCCTGGCAGTGACTCTTGTATGGCAAGTGTGACCCCTTACAGTATGTTGTTATGCAACAGTTTAGTTCTTGGATCTCACCCCGGCTGTGAGAGTGGGAGGCTTTACTGCAGGAAAGTGAATGGCTCTCATAACCTGAAAGCACTGGCATGCTTTCAAAGCCCGAGCAGGACGTGGTTTCACTTTCATTTCCCCTGGCAGCGTTGCTGCTTCAATTTCCTCATCACCTGCAGTTGAAGTGGACCTGATGCAGCTACCTGACGATGACGTCAGCAGCAGGATGTCAGCACCAGCACTAAATGCACAGTCAGTTTGGACGCATCCCTGGCTCTTGATACATTTCATGAATTAGCAGGTTCTTTTTAGTAACCCACCACTGGGCCTGGATGCTCCTTAAACAGCAAATATAGGAATAAAAGGCTTTATTCAAATATAAAGCAGCTTTATTCCCAGCTCATAGTTTATTCTAGTTTTCCTTGGTGGAATAACCAATATCATCAAAGTGTTGACATTATTTTAACACACCGAAAAATAACTAAATAAATATGGCCACCTATTGATCATGTTGATGAAGTTTTATCTATCTGCAAGGTATCACTGAAACGAAATATTATGTAGTTATGAAAGACTTACTAGCTAATAATGTCAGATCTCAAATGAATGAACAATTCCTTTGTTTAAAATCATCACATGCTAGCAGTATTTTGGGAGCTGAGTATTTTGGAGTATTTTACAGTGAATTTAGCACATTATAGCTGACAATATACTGTTTTACTCTCAGCTGGTAAGCTGTAAATCTCACATGTGTGTCCGCATGTAACAGGCGCCCCCGCCTTCCGCCTCCACACTGTGCATCCAGGTGAAACTTTCCACAGGTATCCTTTCCTTGATGGAGCAGTGGTTTCACTCTGCGTAAGCTGCAGAGGAATGGTGCAGAGAAATGTGGACAGACTGATATAAAAGCGCCAGGGGAGGACCACAGCAGTACATCACGAATCAAGAAGACCTACAAGTCAAGAGCAGAACATCAGAGGTAAAGCAAGATTGGTGATTTGATATCTTTGACACAGTCCCCTATGAAGGGTAGAGTTATGCATTCTTATTACCTAGGTGATGATGGTGTCATTATTATTATTGCTGTTGTTGTATCATTTTGATCTATTCAAATTCCATGTAAGATTATTTAAACCTGATACATTTTCGTCTCGTTTCAGGCACAATGCGCTGCACCCAAGCTGTCACCTTCTGCCTTCTCGTCGGCCTTGTCCAGGGTCAAAGGGACTGCAGTCAGAGCGTTAAATGGGGAGACCTGCTGGAGGACCTGAACATCCTGGTAAACTCACCTGCACCCACACCCAAGTGCAACAGCCACAGATTGTGTGTTTGTGTCTCTGTTTGGTGCATCATTTGGATGTGTGATGTGGCTGTTCTTATTCAACAGAGCAGCAGCAAGTCCATCGACTGTGGCTACCATGACGATAAGACAAGCCTCTGTGACGCTCAGAAAATGCTGAATATGGTACGTTACGTTTCTTCTGTTTGTTATAAACGTAACAATATGTGTTTATGACGTTGTAAATAATAATAATAATAATAATATCGACAACTAAAGTGAACAGCAAAAATAACGTAATAGGTGAAACAGCTATCTTCAGAAATTGAACGAGTAACAAACCTAACAACTTCTGCGTTTTAAAACAGCTGGAACTCAACGCCAGAGCGGTGGACAGCGTCATACAGCGAATTCTAAAAATTTACGAGAAACACCACAACTCCAGCAAATTCGTGGAAAGGCTGCTTCACACGCTCAGAAATCTCAAATGTGTAAGAGTGCGGCAGTTTACTAATCAAAACAAAAACACTGTTTTGCCATTTGTGCAATCACTATAGCTAGGCCGATATAGTTAAATGCTGAGTGTTGTTATTGTACATATTAAGAAAGAAAGTATAATTCATTAACCCATAGTTCCTAAATAAAGTAAGGAAAAGAAATTTGCGTTACGTAAACTAACAATATAAGTTATTCACTATATGTGTGTGATGTGTGTGTTTGTGTTTTTGTGACCCTATACAATCAGGCAAGTGAATTACTGGAAGGAAACTTGGAGCCGGTGACAGAATGCTTTGAAAAACTAGAGACTTTTCTTGAAATCAAAAAGGTGAGTAACGCTAATGAGCTAAACGACAGTGGCCAAAATTACGATCGATGAAATATATGAGAGGATAATATAGTTATATAGAGTGTGCTTCTCGATCACAACACCGCGTAAAACACGTTTATGGTGATTTTATCTGTTGTTTTTGGCTTCATGACGTGACTCTTATGTGTGTCCATCTCCTTCACCCAGTCCCACCGTCAGTGTGCTTTGGAAATTGTAACTGCGAATACACGAGAGATCCTGCAGAGGATGCAGAATCGCACAGTGAGGAGGCGATGAACCCTTTCGGAAGAAATTCTATGTAGTCTTTACGCTGTAAGCAAACGGTGCTTTAAATTATCGTAATTACTTTTTCATTATTTGTGTATATAACATTGGATACGCGTAATGCATCTTTTGTACTTTTTTATATATCTTACCACTGATAATAAACTAAATTTGGAACTATTGGATTGTGTCTGCTTCATAAGTAAATGAATCTTAAGACTGAGCGTCTCCCGAAGTTTATACAGATCGATGCTCCACACTTTACTGGCCTATGTTTTGACGACAGTGCGACTTTGAATTTTGATCTGTTCACTGGGTAGCGATATGCCGTACGATACTTTCTACTGATGCCGGGCGGTGACAGCATGCATATTGTATATGCAGCCACGCTTGAGTCTCTGTACCGATCGCCTGCGTAAGCATTTTATGTAGTGTTTCGCAACGTATTTCGGTATTTTAATGAATTCGTAGTCATTTGCTTTCCAAATACTGGTATTTAGTTACTTATTAAGTGACGGTAGTTATTTATTTATTATATCATATTCATATATTGTCTACTTATGATGTGTTCGTCGCCACAATGTAAGTAGAGGAGCACTTGTATTTCATTATTATTTGGGGACTTACCTTCTTTGTACCTTTGGGACAACATTCCACCGGTTTCTTTTAAATTTACCACTAGATGTCGCCAGAGACAAACTAATAGGCCGTGTCAGTGACGTCTTATTACGAGTACTGTATTTCATTTATACGGTGCAGGTTAATATTGTTCAAAATATTGCAAAAGGTATTTAACATTTTAAAAACAAAAATTTATATATTAAATATATATTAAAATGTATATGGAATACAAAACAATACTGAAAAACAAGGCTGCATACTTGTATAGCAAAAATACTAATGAGTATTTTTAAGTGCATATATAATTAAAAAATAAGTACGCTTTTTCGGTTTTAGTTCCAGTGTTTATAGAACCTTATTTATGAAATAAGCTAAAGTTTTGCTGTGACTTTTTCAACTTAATATATCAAACATACAACTTAACAGAGACAATCGGTCATTTCATTATGCTTCCTTGGCAATTAGAAATTTGAAATATATGCAATAACGAATGATATGCATTTGTTCTCAGCCTTACAGCACTGATAGTCGTGAAGTATGTCAAAATGCGATCAGCTAAAGCACACGCAAGATGACATTGCATTTGATGACGTGATATACACTGATGTACACCAATCCGAAATTCTCTTTAATGGGGACTTTTTATAGTGACACAACCCATATTCAAACAGCTATTAATGTTCTGAACAATTGGACTAGTTAGGATCCCAGCGAAAGCCTTTCTTTATATCATTATTAATATCATCGAAACTAAGTGCAAAGGTATTATTAATAATCTGAAAATAATAAATAGAGTTAAAGGTTAGTCACAGATGCGCAGACGGGGGTTAATAAAGCAGACAGAGATGCGTAGATAGGGTTTAATAGGGCAGACAGAGATACGTGGACTGGGGTCAATAAAGCAGACAGAGATGCATGGATGGGGTTAATAAAGCAGACAGAGATGCGCAGTTAGGGTTAAATATGGAAGACAGAGATGCGCGGATAGGGTTTAATATAGCGCAGAAAGTGATGCGCAGATTTAATAGGGCAGACAGAGATACGCGGACGGGGTCAATAAAGCAGACGGAGATACGCGGTAGGGTTTAATAGGGCAGACGGGGATGCGCAGATAAGGTTTAATGGGGCAGAGAGATGCATATATAGACGCTTTAATAAAGGCTACTGTTGGATGCGCACTGTATCATTTAATCAGGTGAGCTGGAAAAACTGCTGATGCAGCCATGGGGAAAGCCAGGCGGACCGGAGAACAGTAAAGGAAGGGAAAGGAGGGGGACTAGACAGCCATCGCAGCGACTACATCGTGCCGGAACCCGCTCGATCTTTAACGCGTCATTCCCGGCTTTGACTCCTACTTTGATCCCGCTGGAGGATGAGCGCAGAGATGGAAAAGCAGCCCGATAATAAGAAGTTTTTCGAGAGCCTCTGTGGGGCTGGAAAAGCCATCGCCGTGCTGACGAGCGGAGGAGATGCGCAAGGTAACCACACTGGGTGACATTGGCCTCGACCCGTAACATCCAGATTAAATACAGCGAGTCGCAGATAATAACACCGTCCGAATCGCAGACAGTCGCAGAGCAAACCGTTTCATTAGCGGCTGCCGCAAATTGAATTAATATTTCAATGTATTATTATTTCAGCTGCTGTGCGAATCATTTCATCATCACATGCAGCCCTGTCGTCGTCCCCTGTTGCTTATTAACATGCCCGTCTATCTTCAGCACTGTCACTGAGAAATTCACTTTTAGACAGATGCATACCAGGGTCTTGCATCAGTAAACCAGCATCACTGCACTGCGGTTACCGTCTATTAATAAACTGCAGTTTTGAATTTAGAAAGCAGGAAGTGTTTAATTGGGATCTAGGCTCTATATTAAGTACAGCGATAGAGACCTATGAATAGGGGAATATTTCTCCTAATCCATATAATGGTTAACGCGTGCGTGACGTCGGTGCTTTGGTAAACAGAAATTCCCTTTTAGCCGGATGACGTCTATGGATGCGCCCGAAGAAGCCGCCATACTATACATGAGTCACAGGACTCTGCAGGACGCAGGATTTATGACCTTCCTGGTAGAGCTAAAAGGTGCTGGGGTGAAAGTACCTTGGATGTTAACATTTTTACCCGGCCCATGAAAAGTACAGTGGAAGATGGTAAAGAACACATTTTCATATTTTCGGTTCATATCATGACTATAGGCCAATATTACAGTTGATCAACTTTAATATTGCCTCAGTATTTATGGTTTTCCATAGAACTTGACATTACATTACGTGCCACAATACCGCAAAAGGCGTAATAGGCATTGGTAATATAGACGCTCCTCTACTTGCGAATGAGATACGTTCCGAACGGCCGTTCGTAATTTAAAATGTTCGTAAGTCATTATTCACCATGATTGGATATACGCAAGTACAGATAACTAGGATGCTGGGAGTCCGCACGCTACGCTGCTGCGCAGTGGGACTAGCGGCCAAAAATTGTACTAGGCGGAGTTGGCGCGCTGAAAGAAAAATTGCTGTTGCGGACAGGAAACTGGAACCCAATGAACACAATTTGGATTTACAGTCCTGTTGTTCGTATGTCTGAAAGTTTGTAAATTGAAAGTTCATAAATGGAGGAGCGTCTGTACTAAATCTCTCCTTATTTAACTGTTAACTTAAGCAAGTTGGCATGTAAAAATGTATTTTATTTGATGGGGTCACAGTGTGTTTATCAAATTACTTTTCTAATGTGGGACAGCTGCTTTAATGTCATTGTGAGTTTGTTGTTGCTTCCTAGCAACAATAATAAGGCATAATTTAGTTATTTAGAGTATGCCAATTAGGATAACACCTTGAATAGAGACCATAATCCAGTGCACACTAATTAATCTGGTACAGCTTCTATTGTCTGCTTGTTCCGCATTAATGAAAAACCTTTGAGAGAAAGGAGGCAACAAATCCTGTGACATGCGTGGAGAATTGTTAAACCATGTAAAGGTGTGAGGTGAGTATTAAATATTGTCAAAAAATGCGTGAGTACCCTTCAATTAATACGATTTATACAGAGCAATGTAAAATCTACTTTGATCTTTTATTGAGTATACTCTTCAGTGGTATCAAACGCACCTGGAACTGTTGTGTCCTACCTGAAAGCCACTTTGGTTTAGCAGATAAGCTTCTGAGAGCTCTGTAGAGCTGGATCTGTGCAGGCTTGACACACCCTTCTGCGGCCTGAAGCCCCAGGCCGTGGTAGAGCTCACTGGCATCAGTCTGGATCATCATGATCACAGTAATGGGGCTGCTGGTCATGTTCATCCCAAGGGCACTCAGTCCTTTCATTTAGGACCCTCAGGCTCTTCTCTCTGCTTGTGGGTGGTGTTCCCTACTGACAACTGAGTGCCAAAGCTTTGAAGAACCTTCATGGGATGTGTGTTTGAGGGGTTTGTGGGGTGCTGTGTTGATCATTCTTGGTGTTGATTGTTGACCCTGCTTTGTGTTGACCATTGAGAGTGTTTGTTTTCGTTCATCGTTTGCCTCTGCAGGGATGAATGCTGCCGTCCGTGCTGTCATCCGAATGGGAATATACGTTGGAGCTAAAGTCTACTTCATTCATGAAGTCAGTTATATACCAATATATGTTATATCATACACTGATATACTGAATTTATATGCATGCTGAGGGAGAATCAGATCTGATCTAGTGGTAAACATAATAAAATTTACAGAAGAGCTTCTGTTTTTTTTATTTTATATTTAAATTTGTTTTGCATTTTAATTTGTTACTGTTTGTCAATCCTGTACCAATGGACGCCGTTAGCTGATGCGCTATCCTGGGACACGCCTTATGTTGAATGCAATAATGCCACTTAATTGGTTCAATAATGTCCCCGTTGGTGCAGAGGCGGAGCCTGATTAAGTGTGTTCCCGTCCGCTTCCTTGTAGGGTTACCAGGGTATGGTGGACGGTGGCGAGAATATCAAGGAGGCGAAGTGGGAGAGCGTGTCCAGCGTTCTGCAGATGGTGAGCGGGCATGGAGGGTCTTCCTGCCTGAGTGCTCAGCAGGACGGTGGCTGCTTGTGGGTATTTTGGGAGAGGGTGGATATGCGATTTTAAGATGAGTTTTTGATGATTGGCCAATAATTGAATTTACGACCTTCTGTAGTTAAACGCGGCCACCCAGTCAGTGTAGGTTGAGATACATCAGGGCTGCATTCTGCTTGAGCGACTGCAGTGTCCTCTGTCTGCCACCAGGGCGGCACTGTCATTGGCAGCGCCCGCTGCAGCGAGTTCCGCACACGCGAGGGCCGCCTGAGGGCCGCCCTCCACCTGGTGCAGCGTGGCATCACCAACCTGTGCGTCATCGGTGGCGACGGCAGCCTCACCGGGGCGAACCTCTTCAGGGAGGAGTGGAGCGGCCTGCTGGAGGAGCTGGTGCAGCAGGGTACAGCACTGGGGGGGGGCAGAGCATGTGGGTGGGTCACTATGAAAACACAGGGCTGGAGATGAGCTACCCTGAATGCTGTCAAGGACCGAGTGGCGCATCGCAGAAACATTAACATCCAACCATCAGCCCATCCGTCCACATTCCAGCCGCTAATCCCGCTTAGAGTGGGGGGGTGGATGGAGCCTATCCCAGGCAGCATAGGGCTCAACCTTAATTGGAGATATCCAGAAGCAGTCAACCTTTTTTTGAAAAGTCAACATTAGAGGTTTACGACAATCGATTGATGAAATCATTGAGGAATTCGTAAAATGTGTTTCCCCTGGCCTGGTTTGTGTTGGTGAAGTCTGATATAACTCTCTTTTAATAAAGCTGAAATAAAGCTACTTTAACCTCGAACATCTTTCAGGGGAGATCGAGGAAGAGGCTGCGAGCAGATACTCCGCCCTTCACATCGTTGGGATGGTCGGCTCCATCGACAATGACTTCTGTGGCACTGACATGACCATTGGCACAGACTCCGCCCTGCACCGGATCATTGAGGTCGTGGATGCGATCATGACCACTGCCCAGAGGTAGCCCGCTCCCCTAAGACATTGCTGACATCAAACTCTGCATTTTTACCTACTTGTTCATGACCGAACATACTGTGATTGATTCTCTTTAGCCATCAAAGGACCTTTGTGCTTGAGGTTATGGGCAGGCATTGTGGGTAAGACCCTTCCCTGCATGTTAGTGGCCATCACCACGACAGATCTGAAATGTGCACGTCTCTAGCTGAAGCGATTCTGGAAGGCTTCTAAAGCTTAATTAGTACCTTTCCAGAAGGGTTGATTAATCTGATCTAGCTGTAATTAAACACGATTAAGAGACGAGGTTGTGAAGTTGTTTTTCTGCAGGTACCTGGCGTTGGTCAGTGCTCTGGCATGTGGAGCAGACTGGGTGCTGATCCCTGAGATGCCCCCAGATGATGGCTGGGAAGAGAAGATGTGCAGGAAGCTGTCGGAGGTGAGTGGCGCCCACTAGTTCTCCCTTCTGGTACTGCATCAGGCCTAATTCCATGTATAACGCAGAGATAAAAGTAAATGTTGTGGCAATGATAGACACTAAGTACTGCACTGCCGTTGTCCAGACTCGATCTCGAGGCTCAAGGCTGAACATCATCATAGTTGCTGAAGGAGCTACTGACAAGCATGGAACAACCATCACCTCTGACTATGTAAAGGATGTGAGTCCCAGAATGATCTCTCTGATGTGTGGGCTGTAGGGAAGGATCTCTCTCATTTCCATGCGGAAAGTGGGCTCCAAGTTAGTGTTTTTGTGTTGTCAAAAGTTAATATTAATAATGACATATGTAATGGAGATAAAAATGGCATATTCATGCTGTATACATGTTTCTTAACACTAAAATGGTGGCAGGTTTAGTGACAAACTGATTTGAGTACTGCTTTCCCAGCTTGTCGTACGGTGCATGGGCTTCGACACCCGTGTCACCATCCTGGGCCACGTGCAGCGAGGCGGCACGCCCTCGGCCTTCGACAGGATCCTGGTAAATCGTAACGCTGCCCCGTGTGCCCGTGATCAGTATTGCGGCTGTGTTCTGCCCCTCTTGGCGTGTAGATGAAGGTCGTGATCAGATTCTGTCACTACTGTGTCATACTGGACAGTGATCCAGTCTTTTCCAGTTCTGTTGGTTGAAGTTTTTGTCCCCCCCCCCCAGGCAAGCCGAATGGGTGTTGAGGCAGTCCTGGCTCTGCTGGAAGCATCTCCGAGCAACGAGGCCTGCGTTGTGTCGCTCTGCGGTAACCAGGCAGTGCGTCTCCCCCTCATGGAGTGCGTGCAGATGGTGCGTTCCCACTCCTGGGCCCAGTCATGTCTCTTGGACCATCATACTCCGCCTGGGAACGTGTAGCTGTAAGGTTCAGGGCATCCAGAGCAGGCATGCACTGGCATGTAGTAAAATATCTCCCAAAATAACTTTTCTTGCCGATCAGGCATGTGGCCAGGTAGTAAAATCATTCTCCCTCAAAATTTTGGTTCAGCCCCCTGGTTGGTGAAATCCCCGGATGGGAACCTGCATCCCAACCCTGCTTGATGAAATATACAGAGGGTTGTTCGACCCCCCCCCCCCACATAATTTAATTCTGGCTATTAGCTTGGTCCAGAGACATTTGAAGCATATTTGACATGTAAAAGGCATAACCTACATTGTTTTCAATCTACGCTACAAAGAAGGGTGATGGGGCACTTAAAAGATCTTTTTCCTGTTGTTGCCCATGTAGGTTTTATAATTTTAGTTTTCAAATTGGCTTGTGTTTTAAAGTTAGAAAAACCAGCATGTTCTACTAGTGCTGGGATGGGTTACGTATTTCAACCCAAAGAGGTACTGCTCCAGTGAATTGATGTCTGGCCTTTTTGCATGACCTGTGACAGCCCACCATCCCATCCTTGTGTTCTACGTCTCCTCTGATGTAGAACCCAGACCCCAACGTTTTGGATGGTAATTAATCCATAGGAAGGGGTTGGTGCAGTGGTTCACACTGTTGCCTCACTCCTCTGGGAGGAGGGTTCGAGTCTCTGCCTTGGCTCCATATGTGTTGAGTTTGCAGGTTCTCCCTGTGTCATCATGGGGTTTCCTCTGGGTACTCTGGTTCCTCCCCACAGTCCCAAAACATGCTGAGGTTAACTGGAGTTACCAAACTGTGCCTGTGTGAGGTTGCCCTGTGATGGTTTGGTGGCCCATCCGAGGTTGTTCCCTGCCTTGTGCCCATAGCCTCCAACATATGTTCTGGACCCCACGTGACCCTAAAGAGGGGACGTGGTTAAAAAGGATGGATGATGCATAGGAACTGACCTTGGTGGGAGGTTGTGGGAGGAGATGCCACATACTGTACTGTACCTGTGTCCATAGATGGATGGATGGATGAAATGAAGAGTGATTAGTTGGATGATGTATTTTTTTAAACAGACTCAGGAGGTGCAGAAGGCCATGGATGAGAAGAAGTTTGAAGAAGCTGTGAAACTGCGTGGCAGGTCTGTACCCTACTGAAGACACCCCCTACTGCCCCCCCCCACCCCCACTCCTGGTCCTGGAGGCGAGCTGGAACGCTGTCGGAAAAGGGAAACGATAAAAGGAGCAGCCGAGTGGAAAATTACACGGGGGAGCAGGGAGCACTGGAGCACTGCTTTTCCGGCCCATCTGAGGTTACTGTGCGCCGACCGCATCCGCGGAACGTGTTCACTCCCAGCGAGACGGCGTGCTGGCCGGCCGTGATAACGGGGGGGTACGGCGTTGGCAGAAACTGCGAGGGTAACAGCTCCTCATCTCTGCAAAGGCATTATCCAAGTGATGGTGAATAGCAGCCAAGCATCTGTGTTCAGGGACTGTAATCCCCATTGTAGCATGGTGTCTGCTCTGTGTGACACGACAAGGGCCGACCTTGAGGCTTTCTGCGCTTTTGTTCCATGAATGCAGGAGTTTCGAAAACAACGTGAAGACCTACAAGCTTCTGGCTCACCGGAAACCAGAATCTCAGCTCCCACATGTAAGTGTTCCTGTGCCGTACAGAATCTCAGCAACCAAATGTAAGTGTGCCTGTGCTGTACAGAATCTCAGCAACCAAATGTAAGTGCACCTGTGCCGTATAGAATCGCAGCAACCAAACATAAGTGTGCCTATGCCGTACAGAATCTCAGCTCCCACACGTTAGCGTGCCTGTGCCGTACAGAATCTCAGCAACCAAATGTAAGTGTGCCTGTGCCGTACAGAATCTCAGCTCCCAAACGTAAGTGTGCCTGTGCCGTACAGAATCTCAGCTCCCAAACGTAAGTGTACCTGTGCCGTACAGAATCTCACCTCTCACACGTAAGTGTGCCTGTGCCGTACAGAATCTCAGCTCCCAAACGTAAGTGTACCTGTGCCGTACAGAATTTCAGCTCCCACACGTTAGCGTGCCTGTGCCGTACAGAATCTCAGCAACCAAATGTAAGTGCACCTGTGCCGTATAGAATCGCAGCAACCAAACATAAGTGTGCCTGTGCCGTACAGAATCTCAGCTCCCACACGTTAGCGTGCCTGTGCCGTACAGAATTTCAGCTCCCACACGTTAGCGTGCCTGTGCCGTACAGAATCTCAGCAACCAAACATAAGTGCACCTGTGCTGTACAGAATATCAGCAACCAAACGTAAGTGCACCTGTGCTGTACAGAATATCAGCAACCAATTGTAAGTGTACCTGTGCCGTACAGAATCTCAGCTCCCACACGTAAGTGTGCCTGTGCCGTACAGAATCTCAGCAATCAAACGTAAGTCTACCTGTGCCGTACAGAATCTTAGATCCCACACAGAAGTCTGCCTGTGCCATACAGAATCTCATCTCCCAAATGTAAGTGTACCTGTGCCGTACAGAATCTCATCTCCCAAACATAAGTGTACCTGTGCTGTACAGAATTTCATCTCCCAAATGTAAGTGTGCCTGTGCCGTACAGAATCTCAGCAATCAAACGTAAGTCTTCCTGTGCCGTACAGAATCTTAGATCCCACACGTAAGTGGACCTGTGCCGTACAAAATCTCAGGAACCAAATGTAAGTGGACCTGTGCCGTACAGAATCTCAGCTCCCAAACGTAAGTGTACCTGTGCCGTACAAAATATCAGCAATCAAACCTAAGTCTACCTGTGCTGTACAGAATCTCAGCTCCCAAATGTAAGTGTGCCTGTTCTATACAGAATTTCAGCAATCAAACCTAAGTCTACCTGTGCCATACAGAATCTCAGCAACCAAACGTAAGTGTGCCTGTGCCATACAGAATCTCACCTCTCACACGTAAGTGTACCTGTGCCGTACAGAATCTCAGCTCCCAAACGTAAGTGTACCTGTGCCGTACACAATTTCAGCTCCCATACGTTAGCGTGCCTGTGCCGTACAAAATCTCAGCAACCAAACATAAGTGTGCCTGTGCCGTACAGAATCTCAGCTCCCACACATAAGTGTGCCTGTGCCGTACAGAATCTCAGCTCCCACACATAAGTGTACCTGTGTTTATCGGTCTGTCTGTCTGCCTGACTGTCTATCATCTGTACAATGATTTTTCTCCAGAGAACTTTATAGAAGGGGCTTCATTACAGATTTTCTTGGTTGCCTTGGCACATTTTATAAAACATGTTTAGCATTCTCAAGACTATAAGAGCATTTCTCAAAACAGTTGATGCATATAGCACAACACTATGGTTTAGCTGCAAAAACCTGTAACTTACCCAAAACAATTAACTTGTGTCTGAAAAGCAAACCAGTGAATTAGTGCCACCGAAATGAAACCTTGGGAGTCAAAATACATATATTGTCAAGATGTCAGCATAAACATGCTCCCGAGCTCCAAACTTCTGAATGATAATCATTTCTCTCTTTCTCAGTGTCACTGATTGATCGTTTTTCTTCAGCAAACTGATAGTTATTCATTTCAAACATGCCAGCAATTTCACCATTGCAAGGCTCTACATTACAGTATGTGAAGTTCACTGACAAGAGAAAGCACTCACATGCACACATATTTTCCTCAGATCTCAAGACACAGTACATGAGTAAACAAAATAGTCACGCAGCAGTATAAGAACAAAATCCTGTTCTGAAACATAGCAATGCCTTATCACTACAGTTTATGGGATATATTTTTTTATCTTTTTGAATTCTTGGTTGACTATTTTGCAAGTGGTGGTTAACACCATGATCACGTACAGATATACTTTTTGGGTGTAAAATTATTACACTGGGAAGTTGCATCATCTATTTTGACCAACAAGACTAAAGAAATTGAAAATTGTGTCAAATGATGACAATTGTACAAAACCATTTGCATATATGTAGTAAAACATTTGCATTCTGCTGTGCCGAAATGACGTTATGGTTTGGGGATTATACTTGTCATTTTGCAAATGTTAATTGTCATTTTAAAAACGCTCCAAAGCAATCGAGAAAGATCGCTGTACTAATGACTCGTTGCTTAGTGACCAGGCAAACCTGGCTGTTATTCTTCTGAGATGCAGATCTGTCTCCCCCCCCCCCCCCCCAAACCCCAGAGCTCCTTCAACGTGGCTGTCCTGAATGTGGGGGCCCCGGCGGCAGGCATGAACGCGGCGGTCCGCTCGGCAGTTAGGGTGGGCATCTCCGAGGGACACAAGATGTTTGCGGTCTATGATGGCTTCGAGGGCTTCTATAACGGACAGGTCCGCATTTCATTACTCTCATTTCTGCCCTGACGGACAGATACCTGACTAATAGCAAAACACTGTTAGCTTAGCACTGGTTAGCCTGTTGTTTAATATTCGTACATTAGACTTTACCAACATATTATAACCTAATTTATGACTTCCTGTTATATTAAACTAGTCAGCAACAAATTGCTACCCACTGAGGCTTCTAAAGGCCAGATTCTCCCCTTAACAATGTCAGTAGATGCTTATTTTTGAATGTATCCACCCATTTTCCATCCATGAAGCATTTAACTTAATGTCCAGTAGAAGGCGCTGTGCTGCTTTAGCCCACATCTTACTCTCTATGCACGGTCCTACGCCTGCGGTGTCTCAAAGCGACTCGGTAAAAGGATTCTATTAGATAGGTCTGTAAGCTAATTAGTCTCCCAATCTCCACAGTGTGTCCCATGGCAGTGGTGCTTACACTGACGAGCGTCTTGATGACCATTTAATTTCACTGGAAGCTCAGCCTAGCAGGGCTTGGCCCTGACAGCTGTGTGTTTGTGATGGATGGTCCACCTCACTTCTATGTCACTTTGGACAGAAGTGTCTGCTGAATACATTTAAAGCCAATTTGTCTGGAAGCGACGAGCTCCTGAGGACAGATTTAAAACAACTGATGTCATATCTTAGATATCGGCATAACTCAGGATAATACCTGTACTACTTACTCCATGTTCCTTGAACTCTCTTTTTGTTGCACTTTCTGTTACATTTAATAATTGTCGTATTATATTCTTGCTTTGTTTGGTTGACGTTGTGTTGCTCCTGCTCCAAAACAGCTTACACTCGTACCAGGGTATTTAGATGAAGCTCAGCTTAGCTACACCTAATGCTTAATCGGCTCCCTGAAAGCATGAATGTTTGTAATGTGCTACTTGCTTTGGAAAAATGCATCAGTTAAATTAAACAAATGTCAATGAAGACAAAGATACATTTCAGAATTGCTATGGTAGTAAAAGTAATTCACGCAGTGCCTTACTATTAGAATGACATAACTTTCCATGATTGTTTTCACTTGCTGCTACCCTCAACACTGCTGACTCGTCCGGAGGAAACGTGTGAATGACTCCTCTGCACTTTGCCCGCTTTTCACCCTCAGATCAAGGAGGTGAAATGGGCTGATGTGGGAGGCTGGACCGGACAAGGCGGATCACTGTTAGGAACAAAACGGTAAAGCTTTAATCAGTGTAGGACTCACTTTAATGTTGTAATAACACCATTTACATGTGACATTGAGCATCTACAAACTCTTGTCTGTCGGTACTGTCACTACATTCATCTGGCTGGATCTGCAATTCTTTTTGGTGGGGATCCTCTCCACAAGCTCCTAAAGGCGAAGTGCCATTTGGGACATCCTCTGGGGTGCGGTGTTGAGAGCGCATCTGAGAACGAGCCCCATTGTGTGGAGATGACAGATGGCAGAACAAATTACTAGTGTAATCAAATGTAAACCAAAGCTTTCATACTTTGGGAACAAACACCAAGGACATGGTCATGTCAATTAATTCCAGGACACTTCCTGGGAAGCACCTGGACAAGATTGCGGAGCAGATGAGGAAACACAACATTAATGCTTTACTTGTGATTGGAGGGTTCGAGGTATGTAGTTAACGTGTTATAAATTTGCAGCACAGCCTTAGGAACGCAAGTTAGCAGTAACTGACAGGCCGTGAATTTTCACGTGAGTGTCGGTAGTGTGTGTTAGGTCTCTGTTTTCAATGTCCGCCCTGTTTCAGGGCCTGGAGGCGACCCTTTCGGTGATTTAGTGACACCCACTTTTCACTAGTGGGTAGGAAGCATCAGCGCCCTGGTGCCTTGTCTTCGCCACAGGCGCTGGAGAGCTTGCTGCAGCTTCACGAGGCTCGTCTGCGCTTCGAGGAGTTCTGCGTGCCGCTCTGCATGCTGCCAGCCACCATTAGTAACAACGTGCCTGGCACGGACCTCACCATCGGTGCCGATACTGCCCTCAACGCCATCGTGGAGGTGAGCAGTACCACCCCTACCTGCCCTTCAGTTGAATTACTAAAAAACATGGTGAAAATCCTTCTTCATTTAAGAACATAAGAACTATACAAACGAGAGGAGGCCATTCGGCCCATCAAGCTCGCTTGGGGAGAACTTAAC
>JABFEA020000001.1:15653635-15670740 GCA_019775915.2 Cyphomyrus plagiostoma | reverse complement strand
AAAGGAACCCAAGGATTCAGCTTGCACTACGTTATCAGGAAGACTATTCCATACTCTAACTACACGCTGCGTAAAGATGTGCTTCCTTAAATCCAGTTTGAAATGTTCTCCCGCTAATTTCCACCAGCGCCGGTGGTCTTCATCTGAAGTGTCTTTGCATTGTTCTGTGATGTGCTCTATTCTCTGGCTTGCTGGAGAATGATCTGGAGAAGGTCTGAATGACTTTTCTCACATAACACTGTGATTTCAGACATGTGACCGCATCAAGCAGTCCGCCAGCGGCACCAAACGGAGGGTCTTCATCATTGAGACCATGGGGGGTTACTGTGGGTACCTGGCCAGCATGGCAGGGCTGGCCTCAGGGGCGGACGCAGCCTATGTTTACGAGGAACCTTTCGATATCAGAGACTTGCAGGTATGTGTAGAAATGAATGAGTTTACCTTAGGCTACCTTGGGGTTTCTATAGTCAATACTGCTTTTTCCCCTCTCTCAAGAATGCGCCCTTTAGTTTAAGCACATGATTATTGACCAAATTGTTTTGCTTCGAAATTAGTGTTAAACTTTATGAAGTGCTGATAAAATCTGAAAGTGAGTGATTAGACCAGGCTTGTTTGTTATTGGTTTACGCTTGATTAAACTGATTTTGTACAGTAGATCAGTGTGACCTTTGACACCCTATGAGAAGACAAACAAGACAGAACATGGGATGTCTGAGGATTGATGTGGAATCTTTAAATTTCAGTCAAACGTGGAGCACTTGACAGAGAAGATGAAGACGAGCATCCAGAGAGGTTTGGTCCTCAGGTAATGTCATCACAGTTGTCTAGATAGCTGCCAGGAGACATTCTTTTCCTCAAAACCTGGACGTCAAGTTCAAGTTTGCCGTTGCAGAAATGAAAACTCCAACAAGAACTATACAACGGACTTCATTTATCAGCTGTACACCGAAGAAGGAAAAGGCGTGTTTGACTGCAGGAAGAATGTTCTGGGTCACATGCAGCAGGTAAGGATAATGATTTAATGACACTGCCTCCCGGTGTTGGGGGTGCTTTGTGGCAGCTCACTGGGTTGGGACACTGTGCCAATGATACATAGGTTAGTGATTCAAAGCCTGGGGTTTGCAGGTATCACAATTGGGCTCCTGGGCAAGGTCCTTAACCATCAGCTGTTCCAAAGTGCAACCTGACCCTACTTTTAAAAAAAATAAACGTGGACGCTACTTGCTGACATGTTCTCGATTCACTCCTGGAAGGGAGGAGCACCGTCCCCCTTTGACAGGAACTTCGGTACTAAGATATCGGCCAAAGCTATGCAGTGGATTTCTAGGAAGCTTAAGGAGAGCTACAGACAAGGTGAGATGTGTCTATGCTTGCAACCTTCACTGGTCAAAATGGGACCAACAAGTTAAAGGGATATTAAATAGTCTGTGTACACTGCTCCACAAGGCATGATTAATCGCTCAACGAGGGCTGGCACAAAGATGCCTAAATGGTTCAGCCTCCTGGTAAAATCTGGTTAATGGTATTAGCTCCATGCAAACAGCTTTGTTATTTTGGTTTGCAGAACCTCAAACATACTGAGGACATAAAGCTGCCGTCTTGCATGTGATGTGGTCTAATATTTACTTTATTGCCTGCATTTTAATCCCTATGTTTAACTTACCCGTGCAATTCCCTCTGCTCTGTTCTTCTTGCTGAATGCCTCTTATACGGATCACTTAAGATGAAGGTATGAAGTATATGTTTACAATGTGTGCCAGGCTGCTAACTTGTAGGTGTTTGAGGTAAAATGGGATTTCATCTGTGTGCGTGTGTGCGTGTGTGTGTGTGGCATCCCCTACAGGGCGTGTGTTCACCAGCACAGAGGACACGGCCTGCCTGCTGGGAATGCGTCGTCGTGCTCTTGTCTTCCAGCCTGTGGTGCAGCTAAAGGATGACACTGACTTTGTGTAAGCTCCATCCACTCATACCCACCTCCCTTCTGCCACTATCGGTTCATGTAACCCTTCCTGCTCCACCCACAGCCACAGGATCCCAAAGGAGCAATGGTGGCTCAAACTGCGCCCTCTGATGAAGATCCTGGCCAAATACAAGACCAGCTACGACATCTCTGACTCGGGTCAGCTGGAGCACGTGGTGCGGAATCAGTCCAAGGAGTCTGAAGCGTCCACCATCTGATCTCGGCTTTGGCTCCGCCCACATGGCTTCACCCACATGGTTTCTCCGTCGGTTAGACAGATAGTATGGCTTTGTCCCCTCGCTCTTGTGTACCTGCAAACCTTATGTCATTCTAGGAAAGTAACTCACTTTGTAGTTTTGGAGCCAGCGGGGCTGTGGTCCTACCACTGACCTCCATGTATTAGAACCATCCAGCAATGTCAGGGTAGATCATACTGCAGATCCTTCAAAATGGAGATATATTAGGAACACCAACACAGTATTCATGTTCAAACAGTAACGCTAATGTTTCGTGAAGATTTCGTGCTGGTGTGTGTTTATTTACCCAAGTGGCCTTGCAGTATTTATCTATCCATTTGGACCCATCAGACCATCTGGGAAAAGTTGACTAATGGAATGTGAATGGGGATGAAATGAACTGTTTAAAAAGCTGATATTTTATTAGCTGAATATAATAATTTATCATGGATTAAAAATCTGTGCGGCCAAGGAAAATGTACAGAAACCCACAGAGGGTTTGAAGTTGTGTACAAACTGTAGGTTGTTCTATACATTGACAGTTGTGACTATCAGGAGTGTGTTCTGCAGGAGTGTCTGGCCCAGCGGCGATGAAAGGTTCTTGTAAACGTGTCTGAATAACATCACAGAAGGCGACGATCCTCTGATTGATCTCCATGATTCTTAATTATCTTACAACTCAAGATGGATCCCTCCTGATATCTTCATGTTCCGCACCGAGGATCGCTATTCCATGTATCTGCTGTCCAGCTCCAAGGTATCTGTGACAACAAACACGTTAATGTTACCACGTGGTAGTTACGCCTATATTTGTATTTACACACGTTATCTGTATCAGCCAAGGCCATGATTAAACTCCACCTACACATGAATTCACTGAAAGGAGTCTGTGTGAAAGTTTTAGATTTTTCAGTTACCTGGTTGCCATGGCAATCAAGTCCTGCTTTGTTACGGCGAAGAGTCGCTCCCTGTGTTCCGGCTTCAGCTCATCTGAGACTCCATTCCGGAGGTGGTCCATACCTAAAGCAGTCAGTAAGTCACATGACCTGAAGGGTACAAGCCTCTCACATAGAGGGCTCAGTCTGAGGTGCTCCAGTAGGGGGCGCCATCCATCAGAAGCCACCTGCCTTTATTACACGGTGCGACTGGCGCATCCACAGCGGCGAATGCTGACAGTTTGGCCTTGTCAACGTCCTGCAGGGAGAACTTCCCATTCTTCGTCCGTTCCACAGCACGACTGAAGGCAGACAGCGTTTCCATGCAGTTTGGGTCCCTGTTAAGTGGTGAAATTATGTTTATTTGCAGCTGTTATATGACTCAAAAAGACCTGGGATTCTGGCTCATGCAGTACGCAGTGTATCAATTCCTGTATATTATCATAAATGACAGCAAGACAGTTGTGGTCAGTAATATTAGGCTCACATTAATGGGTCAGGTTGACGGCCTCCCACCTGTAGGAATAAAAGGAGAAAAGGCCACTGCGGTCCATCATAGCTCCGCCCCCATAAGTTCCACCTTATTCCCTGATTTCTCCATGTAGGAACTTTGTCGTCATCATGTGACTCAGTGTCACAAGACTAAATGAAATGCAGAGAAAAATAACCACAGTTTAGAAATTAAAGTGTATCTATGGGGAGCTTTGGGGGGGGGAGTTGTTTCACCTCAGGGTCAGTATTACGAAATATAAACCTGTAACCAGAAGTCTAGGGGGCCAGATGCCAGGACAGGACAGGCTCTTTCCAAACGCCCAAGGAGATACATGATGACACAACAGTGAGGCACGGCGGCATCACCAGGCCGTTCAGTGTTTTGATGGCACGGTGATCGTGATGACCAGCGCGATGACCAGCCTGATCACCAGCATGATGACCAGCCTGATGACCAGCGTGATGACCAGCGCGATGACCAGCGTGATGACCAGCATGATCACCAGCCTGATGACCAGCCTGATGACCAGCGTGATCACCAGCCTGATGACCAGCATGATGACCAGCCTGATGACCAGCGTGATGACCAGCATGATGACCAGCCTGATGACCAGCGTGCGGAGAGCGGCGCCGTTTTCGGCTCCTAAAGGTTTGCATTACCTGGCATAGTGCTGGTGTGTGAAAGGAGCCGTACGGACACTTTCACCAATGAAGTTCACAGGAAACGGAAGCTCGCAGTAGGTCTTAATCAGGCAGGGCGTGAAGATGGGCTCCTGAAAAAGGGGCACAGAGGAGTTCTTTGCAGGTTCCCCTTTGAAGGGGAGAGACCCTCCTTCTATCCTGTCTATTGAGACTATGGTGCCACTTGGGCTGGGTGAGGACAGTGATGGTGGTTAACAGGTTGCTGAAATAGGAATCAACTGTAACGTCCAACATGTACCAACCAAACATGCATTACAGATCCCCAGGGCTAAAAGTGCCATTGATGCTTAACAATGTACACATCACATACACTAACTGTAAACATTACCACGCCCCCTTTGGGTGTCTGCTGGTACTGTCAGTACCTCAGTAACATTCAGCGGGCTGGAGAGCACATCTGAGAATGAGCCCCATTGTGTGGAGATGACAGATGGTAGAACAAATATTTGGCCAGAGTCTGATATATTCAGCAGTGGAACACAGCTGGATATCATAAAGGGGATCATAGCACCGTGTAGGGAGGCTACGTGCTGCATCCTGACCTCATGTCCTGTTGGTCGAGGATGTATTTCTTCATCTCAAGCATCTTTTGAAGGACAACGTTGAGGTCGGGCAGGTTCACAATCCATTTAATAAATTGCACCTTTAATGAATCAACCATTAATGACTTACATTGATGTACCTAACATGTTGCTTTATCGTGGTTGGCATCCTGGTACGTCTTACCTGATCCATTCTATCAAAGGTCTCCTGAAGCTTCCCGGCTGAAGTCAAGGTGTGGCCTGCCCTCGTCATGGCATATCTATGTCCGGAGCTGGAGATCCCATTGGACGGCTCTTGGGCAGATATCATCACCAGCACTCTCAGGCGCTCCTCATCCTCAAAATTAGGGCTGGGACAGAAGATGTTGCAGAAGAGCGGAATGTAGATGTTCAGGTCCTCGGGCAGCATCTTCAGGCCGGACAGTGCTCGGAAATACACCATCCCATTTGCGGGTTGGGGACTGTACTATATGGGAACCTCAGCTGAACGGGAACATGGAATACTGTCCCATGATAAATCCAAGGCCTACCAGTGACCATCAACACAGAGAGAGCTCTAGAACCTGCCTGAACATCTACTACAGCATTACCAAGGTCTGTGTTTTAATACAAATTGTGTGTATGCGTACATAAATACAAACACATTCCAGTAATTACTTCAGTACAACATTTGGCCAACATCATTATTTAAGCCTGCAGGTAAAGTCCACCAGGTTCCAAGTCTATCCATCCAGCACCCAGAACTCAGCAGTTCCTTAACTGGATGTGTACCTGCCTTCCCCATCTCTAAAGGAGTGGATGTGATCACTGGTGCAACATCATACACTTTGAGAGCTGGGAGGCAGGATGCATTCTGGGTTAAGTCCTGAATAGTCAGAAGCTGTAGGCCTTCAAAGGAAAAAAACACACAAAGTACATCTTACTGGACAATAAGAAACTGCCAGTCACATTTATGACCTGCACCTCTTTGCACAGATATACCCCTTTGGTTCTTGAGTTATCATTCAGCAATTCCTAATAGAAGCTATCAGGGATACTTACTACATTATGTGGTGCAAGATGCTCTGAGTAACTGCAGTCTTTAATACAATGTTACTGACATGCAGAGGAATCAAACTCGAGGACAAACTGAAAGGCGACACTGAAGACATTTGCCTTTCTCAAGGATCCCCTTCCTGTCGCCATCGGACAGAGTCCAGACTTTCTGCCGGAGCTTCTCCTCCTCAGCCCTCCTCTGCTCCGCGAAATACAGCTGGTATTCGGGCTCATGGACAAAGTCAGCCTGTGCTTGTTGTCCTGCATGCGACAGCATACTCATTACCGTACATATGCCACCCATCAACAGGCAGATCTCCAGTCAGAAACGCTACCTAGAAATACTGCTTGATTTTCTCTTGAAGGTAGCGGGGATTACCCTTCAGGCACTGCTTGAATCGCGTTACGTTGTCGCTGCCTGGTGTGAGTCTATGACCGTTTCTGCCCCAACTGCGCGCAGCAATGAACTTAGAAAATGATATATGACATGATAATAAGGTTAAAAAACACCAAACATTGTGACTCAAAGATTATTTAACTTTATTATACAATGTACAATACATATGATCATTTTCCATATATAATAAAGGGCCGATTTATGACCAAATTGACTTACGACTGGCTAGTCGGAACTGATCGCGGTCATAAGTCGGCGATGACCTGTATATATGGGGACTAATAACCTTTTATTTTGAAATCTCTGTTGCTGCCATTAAGATGATTATGATGATTGTTACGCTTCAGTGTGGTCTATGGTTTGGAGTAGGATCCTTTTAATTCTCTCCATGACTTTCTCAGATGTTCCCTTTAAGCCAATGGAGAACGATGCTTCCTTTTTGCTTCCATCGTATCTGAAAATAAACAAGGTGACAGCAGTGATTAAACTGCTGGAGAAACGTGAACATGTTTGCACATCCTCATCACTGGGAATAAATAAGAACACTTCAAACCCACCCCGTGATGGAGGAGAAGGCACTTCCGTGCTTGGGTTCAAACAACACCTTGTAAAATGGCGAGTTGGGTCGGGTTACCATCAGCGAGGACAGAAGGTCCAGTGTGAAGGACTCAAACGTATCTGTGACGCTGGGCAAAGATTTCAGCAGTGTGACCAAAGCTTGCTCATTACTGTAATGTGTAAAAAGGTGTGACAAAACATTGTTAGTTCGGTGTATCACAAAATGGTACACACTCTCTGAGAAGGTAGCTCACAGTCAGCCAACTCTGCTTAGAAGGTTCCGGGGCCAAAAGGCTGGAGCCACACCTTGTGTGGTACTCCCTCTGTAAGCGCAAAAACATGGGATCAGGGTTTACTAGGCTAATTTCCATGGCTACAGTTATGTGCACTATTGTCAAAGTTCATTCGCAAACAAAAGTTGCATTTATTGCTCCCACGGTAACTGAAGCAGCACTTATTGATATAATGTGATTGAATGACCGTTCTCCGTTTTCCCTTTAAAGGAAGTCTCCTTCCTGATCCACCCGCGACAAACTCACAGGACGGTCCCAGCGAGGTTATGGGGGTACGGCAGTGTCCGGGTCAGTCCAATCAAACCTGGAGAGCCCCTGCTCCTCCATCTGCTTCAGATGCTACTCCAGAGGTGGGTCACCATAAGTGAAGAAGCTGAAAAAGTACCAAAATTTCCATATATACTAACATGCACTTTTTCCCATATACAAAGATCTTGATTATAGCAAGTAACGAAATAACCATCAGAGAGCAAGTGGTCCAGTATCTGCCTTTTTTACAGATGCTCTTGTGGTTGGTGTGATAGTTCTGGCCCGATGGTTCCGGGCCGTACCTCGCATTGCCAGGGGGATAGTGTCTGGTGTGGAACCACCTCAGCTGCTCCCAGGAGAGGTCAGGTATGGATAAAGGATCTCCAGCTTGTTCAGGAGACTCTCGCTGGGAGCCTGAAAGGGTGAGCTAGGTGAGACTGATGAAAGACCGGCCGCAAAGTAACCCCAGCACAGCCTCACCCGTCAGCTTCTTGTTTAATTTGTATCATTCAGGAAGATCATTTAGGTCCCCAAGGACTGGGCTGGAAAAAAAACCGATTCAGGTAATTAAACATCACAACGAATTATAGAATCATGTTTTAATAACATATTCCTACTAAAACACGCACACTTCCAGTTTTGCAAGGATTTGCCAAAGGCAATTATTGTTTTATTTGTTTGATTGTTTTTATCATTACATGTTTTTATCCTTCACTGTGACTTACAAAAGCCCCCTTCATCTAATTGAAGACGACGCCTTTAAACAGCAGCGGAGAATCTGAATCAGTGGGATTCTCACCCTCCAACCTCCATCCCTCCTGCCTGTATGAACAGAACAAGCAGCTAAATTGAGGCTCCTCACAGCATGGATCCCTCCTTCCAGCAGGAGGCTGGGACTATGGGTCCGAGGCCCCAGAGGGGGCCGTGCACATGCATGAAGGGAGGTGCAGCCATTGGGCACGTTGAAGCAGGCTGCCTCAGTAGCAGAATTACCAAAAATCCAACTCATGGAGGCTTAGGGAAAACACGGCATCCAAATAAACGGAGAGGAGATTCTGGAAATCTTTCCCGTTTTGCATGGAAAATGGATATATAGTGTAATCACTTGCTGAAACAATAGTACACAAAGGCAACAATACAGAAAATTTTGTAAGATATAAAAATAGAGTAGAACAGAATATATCATTATAGACTGTCCCCAACTCTGTTGCATTCTGAGAGACATACATTGAAACTGACATATGGCGAAATTTGGATAATCTCACTGACTTTTTGGTGTGAAGATGTAACTGGAATATGTATGTGAGGCCAGGATGGTTGCACTACCAGTTAATATGTCACCGCAGCAGTTGACAAACAGCATGCAGCATGCAATAGGTGATATATCGCTGCCAAGCGCACAGCTGCCTGAATTTATTTCTACATAAGGTAACTTCATTTTCTTTTCATTTCTCAAAAAGGCAGTGCTTGTTGTGCGTTGCATAGATGGCAAGTCAGGGACAGTCTCCGCTGATTTGCTGAATACTTAACTAGCATTAAGCGTAACAGTGTAAGACTTTTAAAAATTAGCATTCAGCAATGCAGCTTGCCACATTCTAAGTCGTGGCATGTCTGTGGCAGGACCTGTGAAGGCATTCATGAAGGTGGCCAGGGAGCGGCTCAGTATGCTGAAGAAGGGGTCTCGGCAGGGATACGAGCAGCAGAGCACCGTGTGCTCCAGGACGTGCGGCACCCCGGTGCTGTCCCTCGGCGTCGTGCGGAATTGAACGCTGTGCGGAACAGACGTCGAACATACGTGGTGCAGCTGAACACGACAGACACAGGCGCCACCTGTCGTCATGCCACAATGGGCGGCTCCCTGATGCGCTGGGGTGGTTTCTACCCCCACAAGATGTTTCAAAAACTAAATGAATAGCTTTATTCTGAACATGCCCTTCATACCTGAAGAGGTTATTGGAGTCGTCTCGGGCTCGGTGCAGGACATCAGCTCCGGTGACATTATGGCTCAGCTGCACAGCCGAGAGACACAGATCAGGAACAGGTGTGACCTGAATTGGAGAATCAGAGTATAACCCTGAATGTTCTGTACTGAGATATTTATATGGACTGGGTGGGTTGTTGAAGTTATCGGAATACTGAATAAAACACACAGAGTTACAGGCACCACGTGTGGTTTAAGACGTTAGATCATCAGACTTGCCTGCCTCACTCTAAAGCCGTGTATGCTTTGTCCAGCCTTATAAGACAGAGCCTTCTCCGTCACAGATGTGTTCTCAGAACTCTGCAAAATGACTTTCCTTCCATATTAAATTATTTAAAAATTATTTTTAAATATTATGCGCTAATTACAGGTTGACAGATTACGTAAGTAGCTTGTTATTGCAATTTAACAAGTGCTATCATGCTGCTGCTGATTATTATTAAAGATTAATCCTAGTTGGTGGTTTATTATGGAGGTACTCATTTTAAATATCAAAGTTTCCACAGTAAAATGTTAGTTTGTCTATGCATGATCGGACGACTCCAACATTAAAGAGAAGCTATAAAACACCACATCGACGCCTATTACAGTGTTCTACCCCGTCCGCGCAGGCGCAGACACCTGGGTCCAGGCTCCGCCCCAATTACCTTGAATCATCTCTTCCTATTGGCCCCGTGGCTGAAGGACTGCAACGGGGGTTGGCTGCAGCGCTTTGGGCGCGTAAGGTCAGTCCGTTTTCGAGGTGTACAAAAAACTTTTGCAACCGCAGAATTGTTCTATTTCTGCACAAGGAGCTTTGTGAGCGGAATAGTGAGATGACTGCAAAGCCACCTTCGAGTCTGTGTGTGAGTCATCTTTCTGTCACCCGAGGTACATACTCCCTTCGACCCATTCTTGGTTCGACTGGTACCAGGCCGTCTTGTGTGGGCTCTCTGCAGCCTTTCACACAGACATTTAAATGAGTTAACGCTTCTTTTATTGTCATTTGTAGGTAGTGTAATATGTGCCTCCTGTAAAGCATAATAACAGATAAGTACAGGGCAGTGAAGCAGAGAAACCGACAGTAAAGGCGATCTAAAAGGCGTTTGTTTCTCTGGACCGTCTCCAGACTTACTAACACATTTACGCGGCGTTCCATGCTTGAGGGCTTATTTAAATAACCTTTGGCGAAGTTTTAATTGAGTTGACAAAGTTTTCTGTCGTTATTTGGGAATGAACGCTTCTTATAAAGCATGGCTGACTTACTATAGCTAGATAGGCTACTATCGGTATTGGGTTTATAAAAGCGTGATAAAGTTGTGCTTGGCTTGGTCATCTGAGCACTTTCATTTTTGTGGAACCGGTTTCTATAAAAGTCCTGCTACTGTGTTTTTCTTTTTTGCTTGCCAGTTTAATGTACAAAATAAGGTACCATTTTCACGTTTCTCAAAAGGGCAGTTTAATTGCAAATCTAAAGAGCATGAAACCATTTTAAAAACACTTTAAACTAGGATGACCAGATAATCCATGTCTAGGAGGACAATTTGAGCTAGGACAGGCTTTGTACACTACCATTTCAATTAAAAATACCTGGATTTCACTTAAGCACTTAAGAGTTTTTGCTGTCTACCAATTGGTCAGTGATTGCATATGAAACATCTGGGTGAGTCTTTCAATCAAGGAAACAAACTTGTCAAAGTGCTAGAAGAACTAGTTAAAAGTAGTTTTAAAGCCTTGAGGTAACTGAAAGTGCCCTCCCTGACATGGATTGTATGGTCACCCTAATTGAATGCCTCAAAAACACTACTTTAAACCCTGTGCTTCCTGGGAGGGGTTTCAGGTTCCAGACTACCCTTTTTAACATGTCTTACTTCACAAACAGTTCACTTCACTGTGATGGACCCTGGGTTGTGAGTCAACTGAAATGGGGAGCAGGAAGTGAAGCGCTTGGGGGTTCAGCCGCACGCTGCTTCGCACCTCAGCATTTCCCCATCTGAACAGATAGCTACCTTAAATATACACCGATCAGCCATAACTTTAACATCACCTGCCTAATATTGTGTGGGTCACCTCATGCCACCAAAACGGATCTGAACAATCGAGGCATGGATTCCATGAGACCCCTGAAGGTGTCCTACGGTATCCGGCAGCAGATCCTTTACGTCTTGTAAGCTTAGGCGTTTGGAGGCCAAATCAACACCATTAACTCTTTTTCATGTTCTTCAAACCATTCAAGAACAGTGTGGCAAGGTGCACTATCCTGCTGAAATAGGCCACTTCCCTCGGGGAATACTGCTCCTATGATGGCTTGTACTTTCGTCTACAGCAATGTTTAGGAAAGTGTTACATGTCAAAGTCATATCCACATGAATACAAACCCAAGGTTTCTCAGCAGATCATTGTCCAGAGCATCACACTGTGTCTGCTGACTTGCTTTCCTCCCGTAGTGCAGGTGTTGGCAACTCCGTCCCTTGAATGTCAGCATCCAACAGGTTTTCTATCCTACTTGATGAGTTGCTGTCTGCCTGAGATTACATGTGGCTCATCGGAGACCAGGTAGGATAGAAAACCCGCTGGATTCCGGCACTCCTGGAACGGGGTTCCCTACCCCTGATGCAGTTCTGAGGCCCACCTGCCCGTGAGATCAGCATTGGCACTCTACACATCCTCATATGCAGCAAGCTGCCCCGCGCTGTGCATTCTGACACCTTTCTGTCATAGACAGCATTGACTTTTCCACCAGTTTGTGCTACCGTAGCTCTCTCATGTACCATAGAGTGATATTCAGATGTTTACTTGCTTAATGTATCATTACACCCTGATACTGACAGGTGCCAATGTAACAAGATAATCAGTGTTATTCACTCACCTGTCAGTGGTTTTGATGTTAAGGCTACTCCGTGTAAGCTGATGGTGCTGGCGATTAGGGATATATCCAGATATCCTCCCGTGTATCCCAAAAGGCCAGTAGAGGGAAGCAGCGTTCCATCCTGCAGGAATGTACATAATCCTTACTCAGCTGCGCATGGAAACATGCACCATTACTGTTTAGAGCTGCTCGGTTGGTTAATACTGGGTGCCGTTCGTTGGTAGGTTGCCGGTTCTCGCAGCTGGCAGAGTGGTTTTGTAATGGGTCCTTGAGCAACGCTTTCAACCTCAGCTGAACCTCAGGGTTTCTGGCTGACCCTGGACTCTGATGCTCACTTGTATGCTGCTGTGGACTTAACGTTACTGCTAACTAAACGTGACAGTTTCAGTCTCCTAATATAACACATGCTGTTGTTTTGACTTGTTCTGGCCCGTATTAAGTGGGGCGTTTCCGTTTGCGACATAACTCCATCAATCTCCCCCTGCTACTTAACCCATTCATCCATGTCTACAGAGCATTTATGCGGCAGCCCCGCTTGTTGGCACTTGTTGTTTTAACCCAGCACCGCTGTCTTGGGCTGGAGCCCCCTGAGTAAATTAAATTTAATAAATGCAAACATTTAGTCCTGCAGACCTTTTGGGAAAATGTGCACGGAAATGATCAATAATAATTACCATGTCATCTCTTCCCCATTCCCTTTTCAAATTACACATTGATCTCATCTCCCTGGAATGATTAAAGGCTCTTTGAGGACCTCAGCTATTGGTATATAAATAACTTTCTCTTGTTACTATTATATACTTTATTTATACTGTGTGTTATTTATGTGAATCTGTGACGGAGAGTGCTAACTTTTGGAAAAATTGGTGAGGGAACTATAAAATTCTTACCCAGATAGTAACATTACATTTTCAATTACTTTATATTTTCTGTGCAGCTGATAAATGTGGCATGGTGAGTAAAAATTTGTGAATAGAGAAATACATATGCACATAAACAAAAGTATTTTATCAACGTGCAAATAAAAAAATACAAGTTACGGCAATCAAATAAAAGGCTTTGTTAATTTAATACTTTATGCAGAAAGGTCACATTTTAGTGGCCCTGTTAAGTCCCGACCAAGAGCTAAATCATGGGCAGAAAGATTGAGGCGGCGCGTAAATTGAAAGGCGGCTCAATGTGAGGGATTAGCGTCGCACTGCAAGTCGCTGATAGCTAGCAGGCTGCACTCGCCTGCCAAGGCAGCTGCCTCAGCGCTTTTTAACTTGGTGACATTTTATTTTTCACGACGTGCTCACCCTAGGACATAAGAGTCCGGTGTAGGAAAGCGGCTCCTGGCTTCGCTTGAAGCATAGCTGGTCCCGGGACAGCTGATGGCTTAGCAATTGCCATGGAAATAAATCAAATATCACTTTACTGGGGATCCCAGGTCAACGACAAGTGTCTAAGCGACACGCTACACTGTCTTTAAGCTAGCTGCCGAGCGGCTACAAGAGGAGCATCTCCTGACTGGAGAGTCGTGAGGAATGCTTAGCTTGCTGGCTGAGACTTCATGAGGCTGCACTCATGAGGCTCGTCTCTCTCTACATTAATTTGTTCTGGTTGCGCTTTTTTATTCATTTATTTATTTATTTTTTCCCTCGAATGTTGATATCTTCAGTTGAACACGCTATTCCCGCTCATCGGCGTCTCATTCATACACTGATTGGCCAAATATGTGTTTTTGCAGTGGAGGATCTGGTAAATGGATTGAAACTCCAGAAGAGGATTGATGCAGATTTCCCCCACTGGGGGCACTGTGCTCCAAAAAGAGGGAGACACAAATTTAGTACCCCCATCCGAGACATTAGGATTCAGTTAGTTAACGATGACTTGTGATCAGCCCAGAATTAATTAATAAGAGAAACAATAATTACTCATAAATACAAAAAGCATTAATGATATTTACTGTGTTTCAGATTATTCAATATTCAGGTAAATATATAACTTCACTAATCAAGCATTCATAAGAAAATAGTTGAAAACTAGGAAATTATATCACCAGTTAACAATTTACACCACTGCTGATGTAATAATTGATAGCCCAATATTGTAGCAATTTCTGTCATGAAGTCACTCCAAATGGAATAATTAACTAGAGTTTTTAATTAAAAAGCCTAAGAAAGCATCTGTGAAATGCAAGGAAGAAGGAATTCCATAAAGAATATCCCAGAATTCATAAATATTTAATACCGAGTGGCAGAGTTTCTGAGGTTAATTCTGATGCAGTAGCTGGGAGGTCAGAAAAAAGGCCCAAGATCATTGTCAGGGGCCGTAATTCCCAGCAGCAACCCGGAAACACCCACTAAAGATATGGTGAATGGTTAATATCCATCCCCATGTGCTGCTTTGTCCCCCGAAGACACCCCACAAACATAAGTGCAATCGAGTCACATCCATCATTATGCCAATACACCCCTAGGGGGTGCTACTGTATATGGCTTTGTAAATAGATGGCAGAAACAGGTTTGATATGGACAGCGGTGTTGAGCAAAATTCTGGTGATATATTTTTCTTAAAGTGCCTTGTTTTTGTGGGGTTTTTTTTGTATTTGCTGTTTACCTACTTTTTTCTGTTTCATCTGCAGCATTTGGGGAACAAAGCAATAGGCTATCATCATATTTAACACCAATTTAATTGGACTTGATCCAGTTTCTGTCACAATAATCCAAGGGGTCTGGAGCGACGGGCAGACCTTTCAGACCAAAGGGCGTTTGCCGTGCATCTTGGCGGCCCTGGGGATGAGATAAAAGGTGTTGGACGATTAAGGAGCTTTGGGTGACCTAGAGATGTGTCTCCGTAACTTCCTGTTGGGGGCCGTCCATGCTGGAATATAAAGGCGAGGAAATGAAAAGGGAAACATATTTTAAAGGGCCTTCATTTGCTTTTAAAATGTGCGCTTTAATAGAGAATGATCGGATGATTGGGGGATAGAGGAAATAAAGTTTCATGGGTGTGTGGCACTGGGGCCTTTTCTTGCCAGGTTTACATGAATTCTCCTCAGAACCCAGTGGATTTCTCTGAACTCTGACAAAGGATAATAATGCTCATCTAAATAAACCCATTAATTTCTGTTTTGCGCGGCTTCTTGGCTGCCTATGTATAACCACCCCCCCCCCAAAAAAAAAAAAACATTTAATGTCTGAGGAATCAGTCTATTTCCTTTGATCCATCACTTGATATAGGTCGTTTTATTCCAGTGCTGATCAATCAATCTGTAAAGCCGTGTAAAAACTAACCGCAGGGAGGGTCGACTCGCACTTAAACCGGCGGTTCCCCGGTAAGCTCGCACGTGGAGGATTGGAATAAATTAGCGGACGCTGAGAAATTTACAGCCATTGACCTTATCCCGAGATTTACGCTGTTTAAAGTTATCGCAGCGCTGCGCGAATTGAATTATCTCCTGACAGTTCTGGGCGGCAGCTAATACTCAAGACACCATGCAAATTAAGGTGCATTTAATCCTCTGTTTAAGGGGGGGGGGGGGGAACCATAAAAGGACATTTATGTGCATTTATTTCGTTACATAGAACTGCAGACCCCTGATGGAGGGAGGGGGGGATGGTGACAAGGTTAGGCTTCCTGTTAAGGGTTGCCTCGCCAAAAGATAACAGAAGGGGCATCGTTATAGGCCAGTGAAACAAATAGGCAGCAGATTCATTAAGTTCTTCCATGAATTATAACATGCAGAGAAAGTCGGAGTGCATCTTTATTTGGCATTTTTTTTTTCACTTGTGAACAAGGTGCGTTTGATCTGTCAGTCTTTAACTTCATCCCTTCTACATCCCCCTGGGATTCAGGTGCATTTTTTGTCCCCATATTGTTGAGTGACAGTCTTGTCTCTGGCTGGCCCTGGCATATACAGATATATTTCGTCAGACACGCTGAGGCATTCCCAGATCTGATGTTGTAAATGTTGCTCTGGCCCATCATGCTTCGAATCCAACAGTCGGAAGAAGTCTTTGCAAAGGCCATTAAAATCACAAGTTGCCTGATGACTGAAATGTGCCAATGCTCTAACTACGTTTCGTAGAAAGAGTAATAAACATGTAGAAATTGCCTGACTAGACTGATTTAGTGCCCCAGTTGTATGTGGAACTGTGTTTGGTGAAATGCAGGCAGTTTAATACAATTTTTTATTTTTTTTTTGGTCAATCTTTCTTCTAATCTGGCGGTACATTTTTTTTTTCCGCGTGTTTCCATGGTGACAAGCTCAGGTCCGCACACGAGAGGAAGGGCTGCCGTGGAGTGGAGATGGGGAGAGAGAGACCCAGTCTGCTGAGGTGAGGGATGGGGGATCTGGGAATAGTCTGTGTCCTCACTTCCCTGTCCTTGAGAGTCTCCTTACGAAGTAACTTGAACGTTCCAGCATTAATTATCATCAAATTAACTACTCCCCCAGTGAATTCATTGTAATTCAGCAAAGTGTGAGTGCGCCGGGCTCACAGTGAAATTAGTCCGCCACCTGTACATGTCAGGCCTGCGTCACAGTGACAGGTAACCGCAGCGCTGTTTGCGGGTGTCCTTGTCACGTGGCTTGTTTGTCGACGTTAGCGTGTGGCTTCTTGCAGCTGCTCACGTTCCTGCGCTCCAATCTGGTTTCCTTGGCTAATACCATCTCCTGATATTCTCTTACATTTAGTCCGCTCCATAATTTGTAAAAATCCCGTTGTTCTATCCAACAGATGGCTTTAATATGTTCAACATCCCGAGCGTTGTGCGGGCTTGATACAAGTGTACGAATAAATAATCTGCCACATTAATTGCACCCGCAATAAAAATTTCCACTCATGCATGCAGTTTATTTGTTTTGGTTCCTAAGCCAAATCTTACGTAAC
>JABFEA020000001.1:15641254-15653535 GCA_019775915.2 Cyphomyrus plagiostoma | reverse complement strand
CCCCCCCCCCCCCCCCCCCCCCCCCCCCCCCCCCCCCCCCCCCCCCCCCCCCCCCACAGATATTTATCCGAATTGTGCGAATATTTCGTTTTTATTAGATTAAATGAAAATATCAGTTTTCTTTTGTTGGCCTTCAGCTCACTGACAGACATGTTAATATATTAAGTTTTTGTTTGTTTTTACATTTATATGTCTGTGAGTGGCCTGCTGCCCAGGAAGATCCCGTGGTTGTAACAGCGGTGTGTCCCTCCTCCTCTTTTTGTTTTGTTTTTTGGGTTTCGATGGGAAACTTGCACAGCAGATGATGAGATTTGTGATCCTCAAAGCTGTCGCACACCTTGACCTCATCCTAAGGAAATGAGACATCAGCTCTGGCTCCATTTCAGCGTGAGCACGCGTGATTCACCGATAAGCATTTAATGTGTAATTTATGGACAATAAAGATTGTGGCTTCACTTGCCGTAAATTTCCTTCATGTAAGGAATAAAAGTGGCCATTAAACTGGAATACGTATTGCATATGGAGCACAGACAGATGCCCGCATACATACATACATACTTAATTAAAATTTAAATTCGGCGTACAGTCGCTTGCATTTAGAAACATTTTTACTGCAAGTATGATAAAATTGTAGACGGCATCTTATTTTTAGAGTTGAGTAGATGTATATGTATTTTTGTGTATAACTTAATTGTGGTTGTAGCGGCTGACGTTATGAAAATGTATTTGTTTGCCGTATCATGCAAACCTTTTCTTTGGTCACACAATCCCTGGTACTAAACCATCAATTATTTGTAATTTGAATGAATAGCAGACACAGCTGGAGATGTCAGCATTACTATGAAATAAGAGAACTCCTCAAAATAGCATTCTCAGGTGCAAACATCTGTTGCCATGGTTACCATAGCCTAAAAGTGTGTTCGCAGTTGTCCTTGGTATTATATTGAAAAATAAGGTCACCCCCCCCAAACCATACCTGAACCCAACAATACTGTTAAAAAAAAAAGGTGGAAATACTTGTTTATGTCGATGGCACTTGAGTGCCCTTCGTAGGCTGTAATGAAATCACGTTCTTCTACTCCCCCATTTGCCCTGATTCATGTCATTCAGAGATCTCAATAATGCATGAAGCGCCAAAGACATGGACACGGTGCTTTCTGAGACGCCGCGGTCTAACGGGAGGCCAGAAATCAGACGGGAACGTGCGCGGACGGTGCCGCACGCCGTGTACGGCGGCGACCCAAGTGACTGCCAATTTTGCAACATTTTAATTGAGCTCTGACAGTGGAAAATCGTGTTCCTTGCTTGAACTCACGAAATCTGCTCCTGTGGAAAATGTTTGTAATTTTGGTTTTAAAAAAAGAAAAACTGAGGGAAAGCATGATTTCATATGTCCAGAAAAAGATATAAAACACATTTTATTATATGTCTGAGAATAATATCCCCTGGACTCGCCTTGCAGCTCCTCCCTAAATGCACTTTCGCCCTGGTTGTTTTTCAGGCTTTTTTTTTTTCTTTTTCTTTTAAATCTCCAGGGTTTTTTTTTTTTTTTTTTTGTGTAGTATCAGGAGATAAAATAAATAATAATAAAATTCACGCACAGAGCTCAGGCTTGCTGAGGTGTGATGGATGCAAATCAATAATGCACCTCTCCTTGCTGTCGCCATGGCGTGGCCGGCAGTAACTGCAAGGCATTGCATCGCGTGGCCTTCAGCGCTGGGCCGCTGTTTCCAGCTAATCCAAATCCGTAGGTTTCCCAAGACTGAACAAGCACACTGTTTCTTAAAGTGAAAACATCTTTGTGGTGTAAATCACTGAAGCCTGATCCAAATGATTGCTTTTTTTTCCTTTGGAAGCTGTTCTCTTATAAAAGTCTGCTCTTGGGGAGATGCCAGAAGAGGACAGTACCCCATCCACCTCATCCTGGCTACCTCATCCTGCTCAGTGAGCCCAGAGGCGTCATGGTTTGAGAAACCTGCAGCAAACTCATTGGCCTGTAGGTGTCCCAATGGCCAAAGACGTGGATGGAGAACCTAAGGAAATCCCCACTCTTTTATTTTTTTTCTTCCGCCAGTGAAATATCCACCAGTTGCTGCTCTGGATCAGACTCAGTTAACCGTGATGTAATGGAAGCAAGATGGGTCGCAGGCACTTTTCCTATGAAATAGGAAACCTGCTGGACAGCATGACTGCTTGGATCTGACCAGTGCTTCCAGCACAAGCAGCAACTGCTGACCAGGAGTGTGTGAAGCCTGAGGCATCTCTACAAGATAACCTGCTGTGTTTATGTTGGACCCCCTGTGGGTCCCCATGCTGCTAATGTGTAAGATAATAATAAAGTATAACCAGCCATAGTACATTAAACATTTATATCCTTAATGTTAACATTCAGAAATATCAGCAAGACAATTTAAAAAGCAGATGAAGAATCGTTTTGGGCGTAAGTTTTGCAGATGAACTCGATGTTGGAGCGAAAACAAGCTGTCAGTTTGAAGGGAGACAGGTGTAAGACCTGAAGGCCAGTTTGAGAGTGTCGAGAAGGAAACGTCACAGAGGAGCCGACACGCGTCAAGAAAACCGACTCGGAATAAGTCACAGAATAATTTGCACGGTAAACAGCGGGCCACGGATGGATGCAGAATGCCGCTTTTTATGAGGGTGCGATCACTTGTGAAAGGAATTGTGCCCTGTGAATGAAAGAACGCAAACCCCACACCAGGCACTGCATCATCTGCATGGAAACTACGCACATGGTGCGCTCTTCCCCGCAATTTTCCTCCCCGCTGATCCACTAGAGTACGGCAGAGTGCGTAGCGCAAGGGCAGGAATCCCAAAATTACGGAGAATGTATTCATGTGTGCTGTAACCCATAATCTGCCAGCCGTGCAGCTAGCTGGTATTGCTGGCGCTGATGGTGTGGTACAGTGGCACCGCTGGGATATAGAGCTGGCACAGTGCTGTAAGCTTAAGGCGCGCGGGTCTACGTTGCTGAAAAGGAACTAAACATGGTGCCCTGGGATTAGGGAACAGAAAGTGTCAGGGCTGTGTGACTTTCTCTGGCGCTGGTCGATCTAATGTTTTCACGGTGTATTATGGGTAAAAAAACGGCCCGTATATCTTCATGACGTCAAACCTCACCGCCATCGTGGCAATGCGTCATGGTGTTGGGTTGGCAGCAAAACTCCCCAACCTTCCAGTGGCGTCCGACAGAACTCGGGATGTCCTATGCACACTGGGAGCTCCAAAGCGGTGAGGATGGCGCGTGTGTCTGCAGCTAATTGGAGGGAGGTGTGTGGCTCAGCGGTTTGTGGGTATATGCTCAGTCACCTTGGGCCACTTTTGATTGGTGAGCACGGTTGGCACGTGAGGAGCACAGCACTTTTTGATTGGTGAGCATGACTCGCATGATGACTCGTATAATGCGTATCCTAAATTGCAGCCTTTGTGATTTGCCAGTCGTGTTGTTTCAAATCACGATTTTGATTTGAAATCGATAAATCGTTCAGCCCTATCCAGCAGAGTAGCCACATTTCTGTTGGGCCTGTTAGCCTGGTCCTTAACCGCCTCAAACGCTCCAGGGATGCTGGGTGAATGACTGACCCTGTGCTCTGACCCTAAGCTTCACTCTCACCTCTATATGTATGTGTGTCCCTTAAAGGGCAGCAGGATGAGAGATGCAAAAACTGAAGCATTCCGATGTATCTGTACTCATACTTGTGGAAATGGTAAATAAGACATTCACAGTCATGGTTTGCATGTTTTGGTTGGTCAAGGAATAATGAGTGGGAAGGGTATGTAGGTGATGCCCTGTCAGCAGAGGCCGAGGAAGCGATGGCCTGGCCACCTCACTGGAGGCAGTAGGGAATCCCATGCTGTCTCTGTAGAGCTGAAATTTATACTACAGCAGTTCCTCAGCCTCGGCTCTCCAGTATAACTAAGCAGATGAAAGGGGCTGGGTCACTGGAAGCAACATTAATGTAATTGGAGTTTTCTGGATTCCAGAGAGGAGTTTTCTGACGTCCCATGTGGAATCCCCCTGTTCGGACATAGCTGACCTTGTCCACTCCACCCCTGCCTGCCCAGATATATTGTTGGACAGACGTGCTTCTTTAGGAAAACATGAATACCGTAGAATTTGCACTGGATACCACGTACCGGTGTCTAAACCGTGATGGTAGATTTCCTAGCATCTCCCTGCACATGCCAAATAAAATGTCACCTAAGTGACGTTCCACGTTGCCTGACACGGATGGGTATCACAAAGCATTAAAGTGGCTATCAGGGGAACACCTTCTTCGGTGGATTTATTGACCTGCCACAAACGCTCTTAATGGTGCTGCTGCCACCTGCTGTGCTGGAGGGAGCGCCGCTCAGGCGAGATAATAGAGTGAATCACATTCAGATGTGGCAGCACCTGCAAGATGCAAGGTGCTGATTTAATCAGAATGAAGTCCGCAGCCGCGGCGGGTACGGACGGGTGAGCGCTGACCCCAGGTCAGTAAGAGGCCAATTTGGGGGAATGAACTTCAAAACGGAGGAAATGGAAGGGAAACTCAGTTCCAATGAAGCGGAATGAATTGTAGCAGCTCCGATTGTGTCCTGCTTGCACTCATATATGGGAGGCCAGACTCGCCAATGACAGAGTCAGCCGGGCAAATAAGGCCGACTTATGGGGAATCGGAATTCTGGCACCGTGGTCGTCTCTGATAATTGATAACCCGTGATGAACATTCACGTAGATGGAGATCAGTGGGGGCTTCATTTTGCACAAGGTTATGGTAAAACCTTGTGTTGTGTATTTTGGGAGAATCATGACATTGGTGTGCTGTGAAGGCCAGAGACATCACCAGGGGCCTAGATGCTGTCAATACATGGGGGTGGGGGTACTTATTTAGGAGAGATTCAGATGTTCCAAAGTGCTCATGTCGCCTTTAAGAAGAGTCCAGCTCATAGACAAGCTTGTGAAGGACAACTTGGAGCGCAGTGAACTTCTTAAGCATCACGACAGAATGTGTAACACACCCAACAACTTTCCGGAGCAACTAGTTATGGTCAAAGTAGGCTGGCGTCATTGGCGTCTGTGGTGGAGTGATTTCCAAACCAGCTCATTCCCCACGATAATTGGAGTAGCCTGAGCATTTCTCCTAAGCACGAGGGAGAAAGTAAATATTGACATTGGTGGCTGAAGTGCCTTTTGAATTTCTCATACATATTTACTGTCACACAACTTTGTTGTGAACGATGGTCTCATTTGAGCAATATCCTCCACCTAGGGTGTTATTTACTCTAGTGACACAAGCTCCATTAACACTCCAAAGCCACATGTCTTCTGTCTTGGCCGGAGGACGCTTTGCTCTCCAAAGCGTCCGTCGCTTCCTGCATGCTGGTGGGTCCTGCAGTTAGCAGCTTATCTGCTATTATTTTCTGACATCCAAAGACATCACCTCAGTTTTTGTACATGGAGGCCATTAGCCTCTCTTGTAGATCTGCAAAGCATAAACGTTTCTAGCAGAAGATGAGATATTTGGTGTATGAATTATTGGAAAGGTGTAAATTACTCTGCGTTAGCTCAGTTTTCCATGGAATTCCTTTGCCAGGGTTTAATTCATATGCTTAACTAGGCATAATCATACCTAATTATGCTCTTAACAGTAATATACCTATTAATACAATTTAAATGCAGACTGCACAGGCAATTTTCTAGAGCAGACAAAAACTGCGCAGTTTAAGGAGCAAGCAAACAGAAAATGCTTATTTAATCCACATGAGCTGCTGCATCATTAAAACAAAAAAGCAAACACTTTGTGCAGAATATCATTGCCCTTAAAAGTGCTACAAAGTCCATCTGGTAGAGCCATCTACTGGGATGTTGGTCCCAGTTGCACATTTTTTGGGCTCCTGAGTTTTTCTTTCGAAGGTGCGTTATTCAGGATGGTCCTCCTGCATTCACAGAGGTATACCATCTGATCCATGGGGAGACTGACTGAAACAGTCCCCTGAAATGTCTCTCACTGCAGAACTTTCGTTTTGACAAGCCTCTTACTTCTGCAGTGTCTAACAAAAGTCAAACTGACAGAATAACATATCTGTTTTTGCCAAAACAATGTTGTTTACGGTTGTATATCCGGCTATGTGTTCAAATGAAACTTCAGGGCTGGTAAAGTACATAACCCTAGTGTCTTAGACATTGTGACAAATTGAAGTTTTTTTTCCATCAGTTTGAGGACTCTACCTGAGCTTCATTTTAATTATGTTGGTGACCAAATATGCAACAGCAAAATAGGTGGACCATTAGTTACATGGAAGGGCGGACAGGCTGTTGGCTCGGAAGGCGTGAGGCTTTGGAGATGTGAGGTGATTCTTCTGGCATGGAAGGCATAGAATTAACCTCATATATGGAAGAGAACTTAGGCTGCTCTTTCTCAAAGGACCTCTGTTGCGCCTTTGGTAGGGGTCCCCTCCTCATGTTTTTATGGCGTCTGTACATAGTCCTACCGGCAGTCAGTTATTTATTCCTGCCCAGGCCTGGCCAAACTCGTTAGCGAAGCAAGTTCGTCCTCCTCCAGATCCGGTCTTTACATTATCGCAGCGTACCTTGACCTCGTCCCAAGGAACTGGGACATCGGCTCTGGCTCCAGTTCAGTGTGAGCACTATTGGAGGAAATGGGTATTTATTATCGATGAATAATTTATAAGGTAATTGGCCCAGGGGGCGTCTGCGAATGATGGCCTTTTTTTTTTTTTCCTTCTTCTTTCTAGTGTGTGCACTGGGGCTGATGACAATTGTGGCGGTTTGCACAGGGGCGACTAGGCAAACAGATTATCAAATATTCACAATGAAGAACACACACAATTACCTCTGTCTTAATGGAGTTTTCCAGAGGGAGGAGCTGGGAAATATGACTGGAGCGGGGAATGCCGTATTGCTCGGCATGTGGATGTTTTCATCGGTGCCGTTCGGCTTGTGTGGAGATCCACTGGAGGAATTCAGATGTGCTTGTGGTTAATAATAGAATAAATTCACCTGCATTAAAAACTGCACTAAAACCATCCCTTAAAAATGAAACCCGATTGTATAGCGCCCCCTTTATGTTCTACACAGCAGTATTTTTGCTCATTGCTGTCTGTCGTGTTTAATGCCTCATAGGCCTGCAAAGCAACCAGACAGCAGCACTGCCACATCCATTAAGATGTAATTACGTTAAAGATCTCGTATCTTTTATTTGATGCCTCAGCACCCACATAAATTGCGGTGGGGGGGGTACCATCTAAACAGTGAGCGGCGTTTAGTGACTCTGAGTGCTTTGTGGGCCTGATAATTGGACTTTTTGAGTGGTAATGGTGGGGAATGATTGATGGTCTTTTGCAGACGTAACTCACGATATGAGTCCTGTCCATCAAGCGGGTGAGCCAATTTGTCATGCAGGGAAGCTGGTAAATAAATGCGTTTTCCTGCACAATTCACTGGAAGGAAAATGTTTACGGGTAACAGATTCCCGTGATGTGTGTATGTGATGAAACCCTCCCATAATTTAGCCTCACAGGGGAAATAAATGGGGGAATGTTAGCATGGAGAAAATGTTTGTTTTTTTTGGTGTTTAAATGTATTCCACACAACTATTTGTTGATAAATGTCCTGAATTCCATTTATATGCACTTTATTTGTTGATCGTATATCTTGTATCATTTGTCATGACTTTGGAGATGCTTACCATGGTTACTGGAGCAGACTTATCCACTAGTCTGCATTCCAGGAATGAAAAGATATGCTCTTAGTGGAAGCCTAATGCTACTGCCTGTCCCCAGAAGAGAGCAACGTTGTTACTTGATGTGTTTTAAGTATATGCCATGTTGTTGCTAAGCGGTTCCCCTAAAATATGCTTGCAATTCAAAAATTCGGTTGCAAAAATTACGCCGATTTTTAAAAATGTTCTGGAACCATTTCCGCCCTCGGAGCTTCTCTTAAAATTCAAGCTTGGAAAAAAAGCCACAGAATAATAAACGCTAGCAGAGGAAAGCCTGAACTGCAGAGCGGGAATAGTAATGATGGTGAGCAGAGGGGAAAAATCCGGAACACAAAGCTCATTTTGGATAAATGCATCTTGTTGAAGTCTTGGGGAAGACTTAGTTAAAGCAGGTGAGCTTTGAATCCTACTGGAGCCCAGCCAGTCATACTGGGATGAGGTGACGAGCTGTTCCATGGATATGGATTTTATGGCTTTTGAGTCCATGCCGTGATGTGTGTGGAGCTCATGCTCATTCTCCTCTATGCTCTGTTCTTGAAAGCTTCAATTACATGCATGGCTTGAACGCAAGATGAACGACGAGAAGACACAGCAGGACGTAGCAGTCAACAAATGCTTGATTTTCCCACTCAGGGCTTCACCTTTTATTGTTATTAATTTAAATATGTATTCCCAGCCTGCCACAAACTGGTTTCAGTATTTAGTGAGAGCAGGGCTAACTTCAGACTCGTGCTGACTTCACGTTTGCTGGTTTAACTTTATTAAAAAGGAGCACGAAAGAGCGAGCCTCACACTGGCCCCCCAACCTGCCTGTTTTTTTTTTCTTTTCATCAGTAGTCAGCTGGGAGCTGACCGGTCAGACGGGTAGCACCATCGGTTTTATTGACTTCCTGTCATCATAATCCATATTACAACCTCGGCTACATCTGTCTGAGGTGAAGTAGAAGTATTGGATTCGCCTGCCCTCTGCGGAGGCAGACACGCGCCAGTCTGGAGAGCTTCAGCCAGGAACAGACGCAGGCTTCCAGAAGTATGCAGACTTAATCCAAAATCTCCTCGTGCGTCCGTGGTAATTGCCGAAAAGCGCCCTGAAACCGCCTCGACCGCGTGCCGCCGCAGTACAGTCACACTCATGCTAGCCTGACGTCCATTAACCGGGAGGTGCCTGGATGCTCGAAAAATGGCCTCCAGGGGACGTTCCAGCTTCTTGCAACCATCAGCTTAATATCGGTGTAACGGTTTCCCTCTGCTTTATTAAAGACGGATTCCTGCTTAAACAGCTCAGTAAAACCTCAGCGCTGTTTTCCAATGAAAATGCAATATACCCTAATAAACACAATGTGGTGAGCAGTAGGCTGCCCCCCCCCTCCTGTCCTGTCCCATCATGCACTTCTGCATCCCTAATCACATGGTTCTACATGCCTTTCACTGGTAGGTTAAGCCGTTAGATACTGTACTATGAAGTATTTGGCCCTTCTTGATTCCCAGATGTTTGGTATAATAAAGCCAGCCTGAGAATACACAATGACCATTTGGTATTGAAGGGAGACCACCATCTTTAGTCCATCCATCCATTTGTTTCATCTCTGCTTGCCTTATATAGGATGTTGGGGGCCTGGGGCCTTTTTCATGGCACCATACATGGAAATGGAAAAACATGGAAATAAAGTTTACTACTGACTGACTTTGGTCATTTTTACACTCTCCCCAGACTGTCGCAGTAAGCTCTGAGCAGGTCACCCGCAACACTCGCTGGGTGTTTTGGTTGTATTTTAATGGTACGAGATGCTCGCCATTTGCACAAATGCGGCTTGCACTCTTATCGCATGAATGCACTGCTATACTCTTAACTAGCAATAAGGTCTCTTTAAGCTGATCTTCTCCAGTGTAGCATTTTACTGAAATGCTTTGCGGTATTTGAAGGTGGTGTAGTGGGGAACTCTCTAGCAGTGAAGCATTAGCAGTGATGTTTATGCTGCAGCCTCATACATAATCACTTACCTTACAATGATGCAGGGTGCAGTGTTGGTGTAAAAAGAGAATCGCGTTTTTACAGCTGCTTGTGATATTCCAAACAATATACCTTTGGAAGGAGCACAAGCACACTGAAGTATTATTTTCTGGTATCGAAGTCTGGGGAACTCGCTTACAATGATAACATCTTCTGTTTATTTTTCTGCCCAGCTGCCATAGACTGCATTTAATTTTATCACAAAGCAAAATAACTGAAAACAGTGTGTGAACTAGGGGAAAGCAGCAACCTGCCGCTGAATTAAACAAGTACTATAGAGGTCATAGTTTAAAGCTAAGAAATCCTCTGCCATGTTTGAGGCCAGAAAACTCACAACAATGCATGGGGTATGGAAATGGAAGAAAGAAGAATTCGCATGCATGGTGGGTAGGGCCATTGTGTGCTGTCAATCATCCTTGGGTTTTACCTACTATTGGTTCATTTATTACTTCTGATTAGCAATAATCCAATCTGTGTATTTTACCTGAAGTGGTTTTGAAGCCTTTAGTTTAGTACACATGCTTCTAGCATCCATGCTGCGTTTAATAACCTTCTTTATAATATATATTGAAATACAGAAAAGAGAACATTGATTCAGAATTATATTTCTGCTGGGGAATGTGTTTGTGCACAGAACCAAAACTGAAAACAGATTGAATGGTACAACAATACAGAAAATATTCATGGAATTGTTTTAACCACGGATTGCGGACTTTTCGTATGAAGCTCCCAAACGCAACGCCTATAGGTACAAGCTGCATCTAGAGAACTATCTCGCACTCTGCTGAAGACGTGTTTCCATCATAAGTGGGACGTCGGGGAAAAAAAGCAACCGTCGCAGACAGAAGAGACCCGTTAGACCCATGACAACGGAGGCCATTTAAACTCTAACCCTGGAGCTTTAATGACCGATTGCAATTTTCAGCACAGCAGACCAAATATTTTTTATATATTATCGTGCTACAGGGTATTTTAAAATAACACCTTTCATCCTTCAACCCCCGCCCCCAAGTTTCAATTGATTTAATTCCAACCATGGTTCAGCAGTTATTGCGCAAATGCTGTTGTTGAATCCCTTTACGGCTTGCAGGTTATTAAAGTTACTATGGCAACTCACCATGTCACACTTGTGTTTTATCCCAATTGTCAGGGGCACCTGCAGCACTTGCTGGACGCCATAAAGAACGGGAACAGGACAGTGACCCAAGCGACCGTTAATGAAAAATTACAGCGTCACGGAGCCAATTCGGAAAACACACTAATTCAGTGTCGCGCGGTTATATCAGTACAGAATTTAGATGCCATATACAAATGTATGTCAGAACATTCATATACTGTACTTCTAAAAGTTAGCATGTGCGTATGAGTAAACACAAAGCAAGTGTACAGTGTGGATTCTGAGAGAAACTCTACAAAAGTAGGCCATTAAGGTCACCAGGGTCTGGGCGATGAGTAGGGCCACGTGACTTGGGGGTGGAATGAGGAATTTATATGGGTATGAGTTCAATAAAATGAACAGGAAACATGGAGCCAAATAAAGCCAGGTGTGCACTCCAGACGCTGACAAACAAAAGCCTTTATGAGTCGCATCGTCAGTGGACTGACTGGACTGGTCGCATGATATCACACCCTTCCCATCTTACACAAGACTATAAGAAATGAGCACGTGTCCCGAAGCAGGATCGCCAAGGCGGCTACAGAGCAGTGACACGAGTGGTTAAGACGGAGGTCGCCAGTAGGGGGCGATGCCGTTATCGTACACGGTCAGGGCAAACTCGGCATATACGTTTAAGGTGAAGTAGCAGAAACACTTTTTTTTCCCGTTTTTTTTGGCCTGATCTGTGTCTCACCGTTAAATGGGGGAAAAGTTTCCTATGTGTTGTGTATACGATGCGTTTTGCTTTAAGCCGCGCAAACACATTTCCATGCGGTCATGTTTCTGTCCGCTTGAACATCCTCCTCCCAGTAGCCCATTCAGGGATCACTCCACATTCTTTCCCCGTGTATTTTAGTTCTTTTCTGTTAAGTGATATTAGCGGGCTGTGTGGTGAATGAAAAGGATTGGCTGTGTGACTAACAGGGGCAGACTGTGTTTAATCAGATTAAACTGGTCCTATCTATCAGGAATGTTTACAAGGAGCACAACGAAAGGGTGTCAGAAGGCGCCATGTGGGTCGGAGGTTCCTGCTCTGAGATTTGGCTGGTGCAGGGTCATCTGGACCCAGCGACCGACCCCATGGACCACCTGACTACAGGTGGGGTGCAGAGCGACACCTCTCTTAAGTTCTGGCGGGGTTGCAGGTTTGGAAACGAGTGCTGAATATGAATAAATCATATCAGACTGGATTCTCTTTCCATCCTGTAAAAGAGCTGTCAACCAAGAAGGTTATTGGTGCACAAAATAACGTTTCAGAGGTGCATCGTCAAAATGTCGTGGCCGTGGGTTCAGTCAGACACCCCCCCCCCCCCCCCCCCCCCCCCCCAGCAACAACCCCCACAAAACGGGGGAGCAGTGGTGAGGGGGA
>JABFEA020000001.1:15603225-15615209 GCA_019775915.2 Cyphomyrus plagiostoma | reverse complement strand
GCTCAGCTGCTTTGCGTTCTGCAACCTTCAGAGCATCTTCTCCCGGGAAAGTTCCGGAGGCACCAAGAACCGTGCAAAGGGCACTCTCCCCTCCGCTGAGGGTGGCTCGAACCGCGAGCCAAGCCAGGAGACGGGACCATGTCCCGCTTCTCCCCAGAGCCCAGCTCAGAGGTGCCTCTTCATGTGAAGGGCCAGGTGGTCGGACCTGGAGAAACACCTGCAAAAGCAAATCACAGTCACGTCCTAAACATTTTACCTTCCATTTATTTAGCAGACACTTTTATCCAAAGCGATTCACATTTATTTTTTGAGAAAGCGGGGGTCAGACTGGGGCTTAAGGCCCAAACATGAAACCACTCTGGCAACTCTGGGATGTGAACCAGTGACCTTCCAACCTGCTGAACCACAAACCGCCCCATAAATTAATAGTAGACATGCACATTTTTTCTATATTTCTTCAGCTGACACACTGATACAATCCTTCAGTGTCCCAAAAAGGTCTTTCTTTTAGTTGTCACAGAAATACAGCAATGTGATTGGTGGGGGTGAAAGTGAGGTGGCACCTGTCACAGTGGCTGCATTTGAAGGGCTTGGCTCCCGTGTGCTTCCGGAAGTGTCTTGTCAGCTCGTCGCTCCGCGCGAAACGCCACTGACAGCCCTCCCACGAGCACCGGTATGGCTTTTCACCTGCATCGGGACGCACAGCATTGTGGGTAGGCCTTCTGGGGTCACGGTCACACTCAACACACAGAAATTCTTGGCTAAAAAGAGCAATAAAATGCTGCTTAATTACAACAAAAGCATTAAAAAAAGATTTGGACAGCTATTAAAAAAAAAAAACTGAACGGTTTTCCGTTCCCATTGTGAAATTTTAGGTCTTTGATGAACCGTGTCTCTTAATCCAAATAAGCCCCCCCACAAGTACCCACATTCCAAGTGGGTTAAGTCATACTTCTTTCAGTCAGGGGAATTTAATTGGGGAGGATGGAGTTAAACACCACAGCCACAGCTCCTATCGTCCTCCAAGTTGGGATTCTCGCTGTCATTGCGGGCACCACGTGGTCACATGACCAGGCAGCGTGCCTAGGAGCTCACCTGTATGTGTGCGTTGATGCGCCTTCAGGTGCGAGCTCTTCGTGTAAACCTTGCGACAGCCGCTGAAGTGGCAGCGATGGACCCGCTTCCTGCCGTCGGGTGACACCTCCCCAGCACCTCCCGCCAGCGTTTTCTCCGCCCCTTTTCCCACGCCGCCGCCTCGGATCTTGCCTGGGGAGCTCTGCTCTGGGTGCGCGGAGCCCCAGACCCGGGGAGCCCCCGCCTCCCTGACTGCCTCTGGCGAGGATGGTGGCGTGGCGATGACGGAGGAGCCAAAGTGGCCCCCATGGACAGGAACACCCCCTAGCGAGTCAGCCGTGAAGCTGCATGTAGGAGAGAGGTCCTCCGAGCTGTCTGACGTCTCACTGCTGGCATCAGAGCTCAAGCTGTTGGTCTCTGAGGTGTGGTTGTCGGGGCCGTCATCCTCAGCCACGCGCACGATCCGCGGACCAGGCTCCGCCTTCATCAGCATCAGTTTGCTCCAGAGGTCCTCCTGACCGTCGAACTTGATGTCGGACGCAGAGACATAGGGCTCACTCTGAAGGTACCTCTCCAGCTCCAGGCAGGTCTGGGCGAGAGCAGAGGGGAGAGGTGCGTGGTTAGGGACGGCTTTGGTACGTGGCGGGGTGATGGGCTAGGTTTAGGGGGAGCTGCTCTCTCCTGGCACAGCTGATCCTATACGCCTATAATAATCATAGCGGCTAAGCAACAAAACCATAATGTAAAAGACTGATGCAATAGGAATGACAAGATAACATCTGCCAAATAAGTAAAGAAACACTGGGACAACCCTGGACATAAAAAGAAACGTGAATGCGGTGTATGTTTTCCCACAATTATCATTTTCGATTAAACCTTCTATAACGACAATAATTATAATAATAATAATGACAATCATAATAACAATAATCATAATAATTACAATAATAATGTTATTATATATCACCGGCAGTTTCGTTTTTCATACGATAATTGCTAGTCGTCGTTATATTCCAGTTTACGTTCCAAGTCCATAACCCACTATTACATAACGCCTTTCAAAGCTTCCGCAGGGCGCTCGTCGACTGATCTGGGACCTGCTATACCTAGAGCCGTGCAGGTCTTAAAGGAAGGAAGCATCTAAACTTCCTCCGAGCCTTATTTACCTATCCTGGGTTTCCGTAGGAGTGCAATAATCACTTTGCTTCAGCAGCTTCACGATCTCCTGTCCAAACAACCGGTTTGCATATTTTTTTTAAAGTTACGTAATTATTCTAAGTTGCATTTTGCGGAAGTTCGACGCTTCCCCACACGCCAAGCCGTCGCGCGTTTCTCTGGGCCATCAGTATCGCTTTTGACATGGGTACTTTTTCATTATTACTGTACTATCTGGCGATCACCATAAAAACCACGTACGTATCCTTCATAACAGTATCGATTCAGGCGACACTTCATGCTCTCCAGGCACGTTTTTTAAAAAAATACTTGCTTAATAATTGCCTATAGTGTAACATACTTGTACTCGTTACCAAAAGCGACTCTACGAAGAAGAACTTGACTCGGTGCCAGACTTAAAATGCCTGAAGGGAGCTGCTCTCAACTTCAATCGCAAATCCCTCTACAAAAGCAGCTTTGAAGAAAAAATGCATACTAATTAAGCACTCCTGTCAAAGTACGGGGTTCGCGTAGGCCCGATGACACTTCATTCTTGTTTCATGTTTATTTTTGTTTTTCATAAAAAATCAAATCAAAAAGAATCACTCCAGTAAACTAAAGTTTATTTAGTACCTCTCACGTCAACATTTCAAAACACCCAGAACAGCAGAAGTTTCAGACGCAGTAAGCAATCGATGAAACACTGTTGCCGTGAGAGCCGAGCAGGATTACGCGCTTACAATGTTCCACATCGCAACAAAAACAAGCGCTTGCATTGTTGCGTCACAATCTCATTCATTTAGTCCGTCTAACCACAATATTCCCATTTTTAAGTAACATCAAGTTTTCTTTTACAGACCTCTAGGGTGCCCAGTTAAAATATATCTGTTTTCATTTTCTTCTGAATTATTTTCTTTTTTGCATGGGTTTAAACCGACTGTGTGAACTTGGGTGTAAGAGATCAAGTCCGTTAGGGACTCCGAGATAAGTTCCAGATGTGCGATAGTGAATGAATGGTATGCGTCCGAGTTTATTTCCTCTAAGTAATTCATTAGCATAAGACAGCAAAATTAATGCAAAGCGAAAACGTTCATTTACAGTACGGCAGCTAGATGAGATTCAATTACCACTGCTTCAAAATGTACAGACATAGTCAGATAAATGTCTCATTTCAGTAGCTGTCGTATATTTTCACCTAAGTAAAAGCAAAGAAAAACTCTCTAGCGGGTTAAGTACCAAGTGACGTGTAGAGCAGTTGTGGCAACAGCGCACGTTGTCGTTTCAGTACCCAATCAAACAGCTGGACAGCTGATATTGACATCTGTCGGTTTATGTCCAGAACCAGGTTTAGTTCTAAAAAGAAGATACAGATTTATTACCTGCTGCCAATATTCTTCAAGTGAAGGCAAAGCCGAAAAATACCCGGTGTCGTGTACGATCTGAAGCTCCTGAAAGATGCCGCACATCGGTAGAACATCCATTTTAAATCCCAGACAAAGTTTGCTAACAGATTATTTAAAAATGCACAAGCAATGAAGTTGTAAATAAAAAAGTTGAAGTCTTTACAGCAAGCAACCTTCTGTTGTACTCGTACATGCAATGGAGCAGAACTGAGATGTTTTTCTCTCAATACTGCCAAAGTGAGTCCCGCTTGTCTCGCAAATGCAAACCTTTCGCAATCCGCGAACTAACTCTCTACAAGACCCAGCGCCTGGTAAACTTCCCTATTCAAACCTTGCAGCCAACCTTCCTCCCGTGACAGCTGTATGCTTTTGAAACGGCGACCAATCCGGAGTGGCCCACCTTGTCTACACGCCTATGATATCACCTCTAACCAATAGCCGACGTCGCATGATACAGGACCCGTCTCCTCCGGAAAGCGATTGGCCGGTACATTCGACGTCTTCGCCAATCCTATTGGACGACTGTGTTTCTATTTTTAGAAGAGTATATATTTGTCACCCTTGTTCCTTTTTCTGTGAATGTAGCAACTCATCGGTGTAGGGTCTGCTGCGATCGGCGAAGGAGTGTGATTCTTCGTAGGGGTTTCAAGAAGCACAAGCACATGTCAGGCCATACATTTATTTCTATTAGGTTGGTTTATTTCTATTAGACCAGCGTGCAAATTGACGCGTTATGTGCGCGGCTAGGGAACGCAGATGCAGCTGGCTTTCAAACGCGCTGCCTTCTCATTACGAGGGCGACCTGTCACTTGAGAATAGATACTTAGCTAATACCCAGCGGTGGCTCTTTGCTTGCTAAGGAAAGCGCTGGCGATTGCACAAGGGAAGACAAGGACCCCGTTACTTACGGCCGCGATCCGGAGAAGGCGCACAACGGGCAGTGAAGATGATAGTGCAGCTAGCTGATAGTTTGCATTAGCTATAAGAGAATATTACACCTATAATATATTATACATTTTTCTAAATAAAAAATATGTATTTGACGAAACCTTATTTATCCTTTTGTGTATCTTATGATAATAAAATTGCAGTCGATTTAAATAATCGTTTTTTTTTTTGCTAGGAAGATTCATTATGAACACTAAAGCTGATATCTGTCCAAAAGAAAATGAGCTATATGAAAATATGGCACTGAAAATAGGCCTAATTATGTCTGTTCTTCATAACAAGCCGTAACCTGATTGCCCGAAGTGTTTAGGTTTTGCGCTGGCCAGTCTGCGCTCGCTTTACTGGGTCAATGTAGACCCTGTTACCGAGACTGATACATGCATTCCACTGGTTTTTAAAAGCTACTCAGACAGCTTGTCCAGTGATGATACTGAAGGCCAATCAAGTCAGTCATTCGATATTATTTTTAAAGTTTTCCAAAAATAGAAATGCTGCAGCGTTACTTGCCAGGGGTGTCTTCTAATAGGACGCGAAAAAAGTAACTATTCAACTGTCAACTTGGCAAGGAATAAAAGCGATTGTTTTGAAACTGTCCCGTGGACAGCTCTTGCTGGGGAAACACCGCGATTCATATCTCGTATGCTTATTTAAGCAAACACTCCTTTTGGAGGAAGTCTTCACTGTAATGCTGACTTTTTTCTGACACATGTTGTCTTTTTGGAGAAGTGTTTTGTGCCCACTGTGTATTGTCCCTTGGCAACCGGTTTCAGTTTTTGTGAAGCGTTCATTAGGACTAAGAATTCCGGACAGCGGCTTTCGCTGAACGGGTACGAATATAATGAAGAGGGTTCGTCACCGCCGCTCTTGTGTGACAACCTGTGCCCAGTTACTGTCCCCTCCTTTAACACCGTATACCAGCGTTTTCTTTCTGTTTGGGTCAAACGTTATGTCATGGCTGTATTTAACGCTACCCTTTGCAGTAGCCTATTATACAATTTATATGAAAGGTAACCACGTGGTTTAAAATTTAAAAGGCTTTTCAACTAGTATTGACTTGGTTGTGGTTAATCTTTTAATATCACCTAGGCCTACATATAGAAAATTATATAAATGCACCCTTTCGTACATTTTGCACATTTTCTCAGTGTGTCCAGATTTATAAGAGCTTGTTTTATAATCATGTAAGGTACCGGGTTAGCTAGTGTCTATGAAAACAAACCACTGTATTCAGCAGTTAGGGATCTGTGATAAACAACGTTTTGGAACAGAGCTCAATTGTGTTAACCAATGGTATAGTCTGATGCTAACCCCTGGAGAACTGAGTCCTTTTGTCGTTTTCAGCTGAAGGCATATTTGTATCTCCCAGCATCTGATTTAGTCATATGGTGATGCCTCTGGAATAGGAAATCAGCCTTTGATAGTCGCGTAACAGAAATCTGTCACGCCGCTGGAAAAGTAATGTTATCATGTCTCGTCTGAAAGGGAGGAAAGAACACGCCGGATATTTGCTGAATAAGTTTCGAGCAGAAAGTCTCCCGACTGACTCCCCTTTGCCAAAATACCTTTTATAACCCCACCCGCGCTCAGCATCTCTAAAACAATCTTGCAGATGTCGTTATTAATATGTGCGGCAGTGACAATCTGATTCCTGTCTTACCTGCGTGTATTTTAAAAATGTGTCCGCAAATATTTATTTAGTGCGAGTTAATTAATGTGCCATCGACATGCCTGGGAAGAAGGAGCTTGTTTGTTGAAGGCGGATGAGGCCGTTATTGTTTGACTGTTACTGCACCACATCAGCTGAGGAGCGAACTCGGCGTCGCGTAATTAATTAGGCGGATGATTTAATGAGCTGGATTGTAACCCGATGAACCGCAGCGGGAGAAAACCCCAGCGTGCCCGTTTATGCCAATGTGCTGTAGGTGCGCAAGACGCTCAGCGCTGTGTCACTTCGTGTTGCTGACGCCTGTACACTCTCTGATATATCGATACCAAGACCAGCAAGCCCACTATGTCAACAACAGGTCACAATCTGCAAAGCTGTCATAATATGTAACATTTTTTAAGGACCGGGCTAATCTTTATGGCTGGGTCAGAGCAGCCAGCTAGTGTCTGCATCAGAAGCAGCTGGCAGACTCCGCTGCTTTGTCATAGGTCGGTCTGACTTGAAGGCCAATTGCGGCCTAGTACACTGGTAGTACCTTACACCGTCCATAGGGGGCAGGCACGTGAACACGTAGTAAAATTAGGGGTTTGAGCAACCCCTTCCTCAATGTCTTTGCTCCCAAGTAGCACATAGCCAGGTAATAAAATAAAGAATACTGCTCCCGCCCCCCCACTGGGGAACTAAATATGTCCCATTTCAAGGTGTGAATGGCACTCATCAGTGACTGATTTAGGTGGTGACGATGCATTATTTCAGGAAATGTTTAAATAAAACAGACGTAATCTGCTTGTAAGCCACACGTGTTCTAATTACTAAGGCATCACGATTTGTATGATTTTATATTTCTCAAGAAACAGTGGGGTTCAGTGGGTTAGGACACCATGTCTGTGATCAGAAGGTCAACAGATCAAATCCCACATTCTACAGATTGATTTCACCATTGGGACCTTGAGCAGGGTCCTTAGCCCTCCGTTACTCCAGGGACTGTCCGACCCTGCTTTCGTAACTTGATGTTGCATTGGGTAATAGAGTCTTATAAATAAATAAATCTAAATACATTTTTTAATTTTTAATTTATGCACAGCATCTTCTAAATACTGTAAATACTGTTGCACTTTACATCACTGTGTCCTTGTTCAACTGCCCTGTGTGCCTTTATTTGCCTAACGGGGACAAATAAAGTTTTTTTTTTATTGAATTAGAATTGAATATAAATATTGTGTAAATAAGTGGACTTAAATACGGCAGATCTAATTGTGTTGTATTGTGTTTATGTTAGTAAATAAAATGCAAAGCATAATTTTTATTATTTAAAAAAATGTAAATTTTCACCTACTTGCATAAAGGAAATAAATCACAGCTCCAGATTTTTTAAATTGACTATTTTATGTATATAGTTAATGAGGATGTATTGCTCTCCAAGGCCAGATTGATTATTTGATCTATATTAGACAGAATGAAACAGCCACATTCATCACTTATCTTAAATAAAGAGAAGGAAATCAATGCTCATTCTACAGCAGCCAATCACAAATGAAGGTGCAGGTCAGGTGACTGGTCAGAATTTCCAGGTACTGGCTTTAGCCATGTGCCAATGACAGCGGCACTGACGGTTGTTAGTTTGTATCATGTTGCGCTGATGCCCATCCAAGATAGGCAGCTGATGAATACTTGAAGTTAAAAATAGGAAACGCAACTATGCGCTCCAGGTCCTGATACTGCAATAGAGAGCCAGGTTCTGGGTACATTTGCCAGTTTCTTCTAGAGAATGCTAAGAGGCCTGACTCCCTAGATGTTTGCAATTCAACAGAAATTTCGCACATGTATCGTGAAACGTTTCTGTGACAACTGCTTAATGGAGTATGGCGAGAATGACTTATAGATACCACAAGTTTGAAAACAGTAACTTTATAATTTTGTTGTTCATTTTAAAATTGAAAGTTAATATTCCTCTCATCAAGTCTAGTTTGATTCTGGTTGGGGTAAATGTCGATAAATTCCGAAAGAATCACTTACACCACATTCCGTCAGGAGGTCAGATGCTACGTGAATGGTGGGAGTCATTTACATTGATCTGACACATTCCAGAGGATGTTCCAGTAGACGTGGGGATTACAAGCTACCCATGCCCCCTGCATTTGAACCTTTGCATTGTCAGCATAATGCTCTACGAGTTGAGCTGCAGAAGCAAGACCTTAAACTGGTTTCTTCAGTCACGCTATAGAGTAGGCAGTGGATATACTGGTTCCTACATTTCCAGACTGCTCTGCTTTTTGAATACACAGAGTTACCTAACTGACCATTTACAGCAGTGTGTTCACTCAGCACATGACCTTAGGCGATTGGCCGAATCGCGGGTCAGGTGGACAGTCGTGGTTTTAACACTACTGGTTGAGACTTCATCTCTGTGAGCTTGCTGAGATCCACACTGTGCTGATTTTTTATAGCTGTGGAATGTAAAACATTTTTCTTATCCATGCGTTGGGATCCTTTGGCTCTGGTCAGGACAGACACTTATCAGACACTGATGTAAACATGGTGGACAGCCATGGGGCTGTAGATGATGCCTCTTTGACATGTTTGTGGGGGCTTTGGAGGAGGGAGATGAGGGGTTACACACAAAGCACAGGATGGCCGTGCGCAATCTAGAGCCTTTTTAAGGCGGGGGGGGCACCAGTCACAGCTCTCCATCCTATCTTATACTCAGTTGCAAATAGTATGACATAGGAGTCCAAGACTAAAAATACAAGATGAATTTTATACTTTAGGAAAATATGACAAAAATCAGCATTATAAGACAAACAATGGTGATTATTGTTTTATTCAGGCTCTCAATCGGTGTGTCCAGTTTGAAATTCTGACATCACAGACCAACCCTTGGGTCCATAAATGATATTATTCCAAAACACGACCCGACCTCGGATAAACAGAAGCTGATGGATGGATGGATGGATGGATGGATGGATGGATGGCAAAACGTTATGGCTGTTTTCGGTAATGGTTCATCCAGCTGGAGGCTGAATCTGACAGTTTTTAATTATAACAGAAAGCATCCGTGGGACTTAAACTAGCAACTGTTTGGCTGCAGACCAGCACAAGCACCATTGCTGGCTGACCCCGGCCGCTAGTAACATTCCCTTTTGTCATTTTGATATTGTAATTTTGATATTTGTGTATCTACAAGGGGGACCTTTGCGCAGGTCTGGGCATTCACTGCATAGATTTTCCAAAGTGATTTTGCCTAATAATGAAATTCATTTTTATGCTACGCTGCCCATGTTTTTCCACGTCAAACCCTCCCTAGCTGGCTACTTCAAATTGTCGAGAGGAATGTATCATTCCGTTACAAGTGGTAAATGCTATTTTTTCTGGGTCTGTTTATTTGATCAAGGGTCCTTCTAGAGATTTAGGAGATGAATGAACAGAATAGGACATGGCGAAATGACAGTTGAAAGGCAAAAAAAAAAAAACAAAAATGCTCAACCCAGTCGAATATCAGTTTACGGTTTTGAATGGTGGACTTGCTTTATTCCACAATTTTTTGTATAACAGATATTGAATATAATGACTATCATAATATAGACTTTTAATAAACTCATATATGACAGGAAATATTGAACAGTTATGGTAATTATACTGTCACCATGGTAACAAAACTTTTTTTCACTTATGAAGTGTCACTTATGAAGGCTTCACTGACACTAGAATTGACTAATAGTCTGCAGATGCAATCTGGTTTATCTTAGAGGGTATTCAAAACACGTATTGTAGATGTGCCCTGTGATGGGCTGGCCCCCCATCCAGGGATGTTCCCTGCCTCGTGCCCGTTGCTTCCGGGATAGGCTCCAGACCCCCCGCGACCCAGTAGGATAAGTGGTTTGGAAAATGGATGGATGGATGGATATTGTAGATGCGGATTTTTTTACGTTACATTTGGAAGGCACAGGCATCAGCACGGACTCCTCTCAGCACCTTGCGTGGAAAAGCTTTGCTGTTGTTTATTATCTGAAGACTTTGCCTCTCATACAAGTACAACGGGGTCCCACTGGACTGTGTTTATTCTTCACTGAATGCGGGACAATAGTCATGAATCCACCAGTATCTTCAAACGGCCACAGCCTTGAGGTTTGAGCATCAGTGCAGGGACATTTATTTATTATCATTCATTATCGTCTAAGTGGATATTTTTAAAATGAGAGTCGTGCAAGTGGGATCCCGGTGAAGTTGTGGACCTCAGAAGGAGGAAGCCAGTTGGAGACAGGGCGGGCAGGGCGGGCAGGCGGACAGGGTGGGCAGGTCCTAATAAGCTGGTGGCTTAGGTTGCTTTCACAGGGGCTGGTAGTCCACTGAACACTGAGGGTTGGGTGCGGGTGGGGGATAGGCAGCAATCTGACCATGAGCATGGGGTGGGGGGGGGACTGAGAATGGATCACCAGTGCGGGCCAGATGGAGAACTCCTCCAAATGATGTGTCTGCAGGTGCCAAATGAGAAGGAAAAAGACAGATGTTCTCCAGGCTCATCAGATCCAGCCGCGGCTCATCCCTCCATCTCATCATGAGACCACGTCTGCTGTTTGCCGGCGTTCTCAGTAATCGACGGTCAACACGGGAAAGGAGGGGAAACAGACAAGCAAATCACGAGGAACACTTGCAGAGGAACATGCTCGAATACTGTGTTTCCAGTTGCGAGGTCATTACAGATACGGAAAGCAGTTTATGCCAAGCGGGCGTTTATGGAAAATGCTTGTGGTTGGACTGTACATAGGCACAGCTATTTTTGGTTAAATAGGGAAAAATACATAATGACACGTATAAACACAATTGCGTGGGAGTGTATACTGGTCTTTAAGCCAATGGGTGGCTTTTCTCACATCTGTAGGGTAAAAGTCCTACTACTGGCTGATACCTTTATCAATATCTGTGTGAAAACAGTGAGCCAGCGATGCGTAAAACAATCAGCATATATATTGAGTCGATATATAATTCTGTGATGGTTTTTAAGGTGCCTGTCAGCATTTAAAGCCTTATTTATGCTGCACTTTAGACATTTTTCTAATCATCTCATCACAAACAGTGACTCTCAGATGGACAGGGTGCGGAAAGTGGCTGAATGGATATATGAAAGGAAGATTCTCACCAGATTATATTTACATTTATATTATTTTTCATCTACAGAATATTCTCCTCTTCGGGACAGTGTGGGATGATCAGTTAAAGGAAACAGAGCATCGAGCCTCATGTTGTAGCCCACCGATGTGAGGCGCTAAATATTTAATAACATATTTCATAAATATTTCCCCATGTGAGACGCTACATATGTTTGATTTGAGGAGCCAGAGAGGCAGAGACACAACACAACGTAACAGGTCTGTGCGGCGCGACATGTTCCCTTTACAATCCGCTTGGCTCAGAGCTGCTGCATCGCTGAGGGCATTTGGATGAAATGGTGTGCAGAGGAGGAGGAGGGAGTGCAGAGGAAGGAGTGCAGAGGAGGGAGTGCAGAGGAGTGAGTTCAGAGGAGGGAGTGCAGAGGAAGGTGTACAGGAGAGGGAGTGCAGAGAAGGGTGTACAGAAGAGGGAGTGCAGAGGAGGGTGTACAGGAGAGGGAGTTCAGAGGAAGGAGTGCAGAGGAGGGTGTGCAGAGGAGCGAGTTCAGAGGAGGGTGTACAGGAGAGGGAGTGCAGAGGAGGGTGTACAGAAGAGGGAGTTCAGAGGAAGGAGTGCAGAGGAGGGTGTAC
>JABFEA020000001.1:15570838-15582138 GCA_019775915.2 Cyphomyrus plagiostoma | reverse complement strand
CCCCCCCCGGCCCCCCCCCCAACATAACATGTCCTGGATGCCTCACAAGGGCGCCGGTTTTGACGGCTCCCATTCAGACGGCCCGTGAGACATTCCACGCGTCTCGCACCCGGGCCCGTGGGCCAGAGTCCTCAACTTACCTTTTGGGTTTGACTCATTGCTGCAGGTGCGCTTGGGCCGCACCAGGACAGCTGCTGGGTTGTGTCTGATTACCTCCTGGACATATCTGTGGAGGCTTTCGGTCCTATGACAACTCAGATGTCGTCATTCTAAGGCCATGAGCGTTCCTGATGTGGATGATTATTCTTGCGCGATTCCCGGGTTCTGCAGTCCTTTTGTTGTCCTCATCGCTGTCCCAGGCAGCGATGGAACACGGGGAATGGCCAATATCACAGGAAGGGTTATTCCTCCCTGACGTGGACATTGCGAGATTATTTGCCTTACGTCTGCATGCAAACAGCCCAAAACCTTTATCTGTTTATGTGTTCGTTTCACTCACACTTTGCTGTCTTTGAATAACGTTTTTATTGCCATGGTGCCACTGTTTTCAAAGCGAATTGAAACCATGGCATTTAATATTCAGTGCTGTATGCCGCTAGCTGCTCTCTTAAAAATCACCCAGAAGGATGTATAACCAGCTTAAAACCAACTTGAATAAAAAGCGCGGAGAGACATGTAGCTTCAGAGGGGATCTTCAGCGGCACAGTTAGCTGATGTCGTATCAGGTGTTTTCTGCTGTGTATGAAAAGCTTGAAGTGGTACAAGGACGACCAATCAGAAGCGGGATTTAACGTTCTCGAGCTGGGTGGCATGCAGTCGGCTGTGCGGACGCCGTCGGATCATGCTTGACTGGCCCTTTTGATCGTGCGAAAGCCCGTGTCACGGTGGCTTGTGACACAGTGACTGCGTTTGCTTTTGTCTGCTCAGATGGAGGGAGAAAAAGAACGAATGGATGGACACAAGCTCCGTCTGAATGACTCAGAGCAGTGTTCCCGTTATCTAATCCCGCGTCGGCATGCGGCCTTCACATCTTGGACAATAACGGAAAGGCAAGCGGAATGGAAACTGCAGCTACCGAGAGTTCGGCCATGGGGAATCTGTCATCTCCATGCGTGCTGCTCCGGACCGCTGTGAGATTCCTCAGCGGTGAAACAGAGGAAAAAGGCAATTTTCCTGCAATCGGAATTCCGCCCATGACCATTTTCTTATCTCCTTAATTAGAAAATTAACAGTTTGCTGGCGTCGGATTAAACCAGAAAGTAATGACAGCGATGTCAGCGGCGGTCGATTTTGCGCGTGTTTGCATCCCGCGTACACAGGCCACGGCGATCCCAAGCAATGGCCCATTCCCGGAAAGTCGTTAAGACGCGGCAATCTGCTTGTTAAAAGTGTGTGTGGGGGGGGGGACTAATCTGGAGTTAATAAATAGGCAGAAAGTAGAGATGCAATCTGCCGGACCATTTAATGGTTCAGCAGATCACTACAATTAAAAACTGCGATAAGCGCTTCAGTCATCTTTCTGTCTCTTAGGCTAAACCGCAAAACAAATGTTTTCGCTTCGTGCGCAGCGCAGCGTTTTTTGCCGGCGAAGTCCTTAGGAATCTTATTTACATTTCTGCAGCTGCAGGCCTGACGTTACTCAGTTTACTTCACACACTCCTTATCTATCTTAATTAGGTATGATTACAGTCTATGACTAGCTAATTATTTATACTCTATTGTGTTGTCTTGTTTTTCTCGCGCAGCTTCCTCATGTTACACTGTCATCTGTTTCATGTAGCGTTTCACTGTCATATGCGTCTTTAGTGCTTTTAGTTTTTAAATCCTTGTGGCTGCAGCGGCGTTCCAGGCCAAATTCCTGGTACATGCATGCACACTCACCAATAATAAAAGCTATTCTGATTCTGACACTCTAGGAATTTACGCAGCCACTCGCGCTGTTGCGTTTCAGCCCTAGAGCTATGGGTGGGGCGTTCCCCCGTCGCTAATGTAACGCATGCACTCCTGGGTACGTGATCCCGGGTTTCATCATCAGGGAAGCCTCCCTCTAACCGGGAGTCTGATCCTGTAGGACAGGGCCGAGCGTCGGATGAAGAGTTAGCGAGTTAGTAAGAGATGGCAGCGACGCAAGTGCCATAGCACCTCGTCTGTAGAGCTGAGGGTCCCTCTTCAGCGGAAATGCCGGCTGAATCCGGCGGGTCTTTCTCCCGAGTGATATTCTGGGCGCCCAGCGGTCCGCCTCCTTTCCCATGGGAAACCACGTCCCCCCTCATTTCAGTTTTATCACTCCAGAGTGGAGAGTCGATGCATGTGAAAGGCGCTATAGACAAGCCCCCCCCCCCACATGTATTTCAGGGACTGTAGCCTCATTGTGCATGTTGCCGCTTTCTGGCAACACACTGCAGGTTTTTATTTCATTTTTCCCTTTTTTTTCCAGTTCTGCTTGTTGTTACTCGCTTACTAAATAGTGCCTCCTTTCATTCTAGATGCATTTTAAACCACCCATAATGGGGGGGGGGGGAGGGGGGCGCCTGGCTAGAACAATGTCGCGGGCCGCGGCCTTTGATTTCGGAGCGCTGCTCCAATTCCAGCAACAATCAGAACGTTCATGGGTGAGAAGGAGCAGCTCATTCAGTGCTGAGATGAGCGATTGCCCAGACACCGGGGGGCTGGAGGATCACAGAGCATTTTTGGGGGTGTGACGTCATGCACCTGACCCTGTGGGGTCAGGAACAAGGGAATGAAAAACATCACACGCAACACATGCATTCACAAATGCTTACATTTTGTGTCCGTCTGCCTTCTGGATTCCTTTAGATACACATTTAAGTTTATAAGCATTCCGACTCAGACAGTTGCGCTATAGATTCTAGAATGTTCAGTTCAGAACTCTGCTTACAGAATTCCCAGAATGCAAAGGGCCCTTAACGGGAACATTCCCCTCTCCCGTATGCACCAAAGCCTGCAGGTGACCTTGGCGCCTCTGGGCAGCCTCACCCAGGTCGTGGCACTCGAGCGGTGCGTAGTATGCTTGCTGGCTCGCCAGACGGCAAGTATTAAACTGTCCGGTGATGGAAAGATAGCAAGGGTTCTGGGGCTGACCTGCCTCCAGGGGCAGATGCTGTCGGCGATTTATATAAAAGACTAACAAAAGAGGCACATATTGAGAATACAAATGTTGTTTTTTGAAGCGTGACGGGTCCAGCAGAAATGCGGCGATGCCTTGGGTCAGTTTGGTGGATTAATTTTTGTCATCATATGATCACTTGGAGATGCAATTTTGATGTTAACTACTGTGTTTAGGAATGCATCATCTGCTGTGCTGACATTTACAAATGGTGAATAAATGCTCTCTTACGTCCTTGGGAATTTATCAGAAATATGTATTTATGTTTGGAGAGGTCAGGTAAGAGGGTGTTCTGTAAATCACCGACACTGACAACATGCTTCTTTGCTGGAGTACTTGAAGATGTTCGGCGCGATTAGGCATCGCTGTTCCACCTTCATTCCAAGCTGAGCTCAGACCTCCAAGCCATGGAGATTCCAGAACAGGAGAGACGTGATGCTGGAATTCAGCAGCTACACAAGGCAGCAACACGCAAACTGCACACATCCAGTTCCGCAGGCGGTGTGGCACATCTCAGAAGCTTCTGCAGTGAGCTCCAGTGCTTCTTTGATATTGGCATATCTGGACAAAGGCACAGATTGGCAGCTAAGCAGGGCCTCATTAAATCTGGCGTCTGACACAGGCATGGCCATTAGCCTTCCTGAAATGATAACAGTTCCTGGCGAGTTTAAGGAATCGTTTGGTGGTGTAAATGTCAAAACTCGCCCTATAATCCCATATTGTCTCCAATATCCTATTTCATGTCGTCTTTATGGCAGAAGCCCTCCCACTGCTTCCAGCTTTATGATCCTTGTCATCTCACAACAAAATCTGGGTTCTAGTTTCTATTTTGTTACAGTGACAGCAAACGCATGAAGTGAAGCATATCTGTGTCTTTACTAGACCTCAAAACGAACGGCAAAGATTCCTTGTTTGGAGTTGGCGTGCAGATGAGTTTTCTGAAACAGCTACGTAAATACTTTTCAAAATGGAATGTTTTTTAGCACGTAAATAGGTCTGCGTGGCATTTTTATTCACGCTACAATGTATGAATGCTAGCAGTGTAAATGTAGTTTAAAGTCCGGCTTTGTGCTTTTGCAAAGTGCAGGGTCCTCGGGTGCCCTGTGACTGTGTGAAAAATCAGAGGTTTTGAGAGGCCAATGTTGATAAGTTTTTAATTCGTAATTCATTCAGTAAATCTAAATGGAGCTGACACTATGAATGAAGATGAAATAGTTTGATAATGGATGTGGGAGGTTAGGAAAACATAAAAATGGAGATGGCAAAGGAGAAAAACAGCATTACAAATTACCATTGCAAAGCTAATTGGCTCCATAATACCGTGTCAATGTGGAAAATTCTGCAGCCCCACAATGTGAAATAACATGAACACTTTTCCAAGTTTACTATTTTGTATTCTTTTTGTAAATGATGAAAAAACATTACTAAATACTGCAGTTTACCAGAGACTGTAGCCTCTGGACACTTGTAGCCCATAATATAGGGTTTTAATATCTGCTAAAGTAATATATCTTTTCTGGCACTTAAACAATGCAACCATAAAGTCGTCTGCCCTCGGAAACATGTGACATAATTGATACTGAAAAGCTGATCTGAGTAAAATCACTAAGAGACCATTTATTGTGAGTCATGTAGCATTAGAGGCCGTGCCAGGGGATTTTTGCTCAGGGAAATCTATAAAAATAGAGTTTTCCATCCACGTGACACGTCTGCATGCCGTGGTGTGTTGAGAGCATGTTGAGCTGGTGAGGGGCTTTCGGAGGATGACTGGAGAGGCTCCTCATCATGAACTAAATGTGAGCACGCTCCAGCATGGTGACGCTTCTAATTATGACCTACAAGCCCAGATGTCACTCATTAAGCTATTGTTTTGAGTGCCAGGCATTTCCCTTTTTTTTTTTTTTACCCAGAATCCTCTTCTACATCCCTACAATCTTGTGCAGAGAGAGTTAACATGTGACCCAGACGTGGTGTTAAATCCATCCCACGTCTTCCTGTTTCTTGGTGTGTGTGCCACAGATACGGTGGTCTCTGTGATGGCTATTCTTCCTAGATTAACGCACCACCTCCGAAGGGTTAACCTCGAGGAGCCATTCTCAAGAGCTGATGGCTTCACACCAGACACCTCTCTCTCTCTCTCCCCCCATCATCTTCCAAGCTACTCCACCATAATGGGAGCCTCTCCAGCATTCTGGGATCTTCCAGCCCGTATGCAAATCTCGACATCATCAAAGGGGTCCCCTTCATCGCTTCAGGAGGCTCTCCATCGTCAGGGGAAACACTCCACCACACTACCCACCTCTGTGCCATCATGCCAGTCCCTCTGCTATCGCTGCACAGCGCCAATCTGGAGCAATAAGTACTGCCGAGCTTAAACAAAGTCAACAGGCCACTTAACAAATGACCTGGGGCCTATTTGCTACTAATTCTATGGGTGAGCCAGAATTGGCCCCTCAGGGTGGGAGGGGCTAAGCTCATTACTCCGTCAGCTGACCCCGTGAACCTTGGCGCCCCCCCGAGGGTAAACACATTAAATATGGATGCTAGGAATTCTTTCACAGGATTAATAAGTAGGTGGGAATAATTTCTCTTTAATTTGTTCCTTATTCAGAACCTGGCAACAGTATTAGCATTCCATTCTCATCCATTTGTGCCTCATTCTGGCCCTTCGTCTTCCTCAGGGCCTCTCAGGCAAACCCAACACACGGGAAATGGTTTGACGTAATATATGCGCATTACTACAGTATCTTTCTGTGCTATTTATTTATTTTTTGGATCATTTTCTTTAAATTTTCTGCTGTCCTAAGCAAGGATTCACCCCAAGCTTACATAATGGTAACTCCAGAGACATAAACATATAAAAGAATGCAGGCCGTGGAAAGTTCTAGAATGAGCAGGCCAGATGGAGATGTTCCTTACATAATAGGTGGACAGGTTAGGACGGAGCCCTCTGTGTTCCCCCCGCCCCGACCCCCCTGCACATACACACGCACGCCCCCTGTTTCCAGTCTGCAAGTCGGAAATTCCATTCTGCACAGGGCTGCCATAAAGGAGGGGGGGGGGGGGCCGTGGTGTGCTAGGATGACTCCAAAAAATTAGGAACATAATTGTATTTAAAGAAAAACAGATAAACTATCCATGTAGATGCATATGTGCTATTAATGTTTAGGCTTATGGAGAGAAATGTGCTGATTCAAAAGCTGGATGGGCCCCCCCCCAACCCTCACGCACAGGGAGTGATGTCTCACGCCCCAGGCCCCACGCGGCCCCAGCTGTTCTGTGTGCTGCGCTTTTCTCACAGTGTAATTTATCATGTCATACTTATGTCTGATCTTCCAGCTACCATCCTGTTATATTATGGTCTCAAAACCAACTGTTAAATATATCTACCCCCCCAACATCAGTCACCATGTCTACAATTTCACCCCATACCCCCCACTCAGAAATTTGTAATGACACCCCCCAATCTAAAAAGCTCACGCTAGGCTGTTTTTATGAGTTGGCAGCACTTGTGTACTAGAGTTTGACTAGTAAGTTTCTTTGGATCAACAATGATTCAGTAGGACCCTCCAAATGAAAACAATTTTGAGGACCACAACATTTTTTCTTCAAACTTCATCCAATAGTTTTGACACACATCTGCGGATGGCCTGGCTATCTGAACTAATGTTTGAAAATTGCCCACCGCCCCCCCCAGAGAAATTTCCAGATATGACACTATAATAAACTTATGGCCATTTTCCATCTGGATCACATTTGAGCTGCAGATATTAAGGACACCGTGGGCGATTCTCTGTGCGGTCATAAATCTTACCCCAAAGATCATTCTTAATACTCGTCTGTTCAGTAAATCGGTCAGACGGGATTACGGTCAGGCCCACGTTTGATAAGACTCAGACACCGCTTTGCGTTCAGAGCTCCGCTGTCGCAAGGCCACGTGTCCTCGTCTCGGTGCTCTGCTTCTCCCAGATAGACGTCCCTCGGTCCAGCAGTGAAGGTCACACGGAGAGAGCAGGAAAAGGTCGGGCCAAGAATTTGGCCCGTGGCTACATCGTTACTAAGCCGTGGTACAGCTAACCTAATAAAGATTGATGAGCCCGGGTTTCTGTTCCACTGTCACAGACTGGCTGCCTTCAAGGCTCCGTGCTTTGCTGCTTGTTCCATGGATCTTATGTCATCAGTGATTTGCTGTTGTCTTCATTCTCTCTTAGTACGTAAGGCACGGGAATTCCACCCTCTCTGTAAGCAGAGAAACCTGTGCAGGATTATGTGTGTACATGTACCAGATAAGTCACTGGAAGTCTTATACTTGTATAAGTGTACAGTATGTATATGGCAAAAAAATCCATGTAGGTTTATAGTGAAACTAATAAAAGATGGAAAAATATGAAGAATAGTTTCTAAGACTGTAAGTCCAATTAATAATTTTAGCATTCACAAAATAAAATAAAAAGCAATGTTGAAAGAAGACAGCATGAGCCAAAATTTACAGCTACTCTGTGAAACTGAAGGAATAAATCCATTTCTACGCTCTAAACTGAGAAATCGCTGCAATATATTACCAAAGCGCTATTTAACTGGTCTGGCTTTGCTGTAGTACTACAAGATCAAAGAGTAACTGCACACATGAAGAGCAGCTGCTTCACTACATTCCACATCTGACTTCCTGTTCCTAACAGGAAGTCACAGACCCGCTGGCTGCAAAGCCGCCCATCCGGTAGCCAATGGCTGCGTTTATGGGTGAAATCCGGTAGCCAATGGCTGCGTTTATGGGTGAACCCCTGCAGGATCAAAGGAAGAACACTGCGCTTGGGCAGCTTTTCCCCAGGCCACACGTTCAATTAGAAATGTGCTTTTATGACAGGCAATCTGGACAGAATGGCTATGTACTCCGGAGCCATACATGTCACACGCATGCACATACACACACATGCACACAAACCCCCCAGGAGCTCAAAGAGTGCGGTTAGAAGGACTTGCCACAGAGGATGTAAGTTTCTGTGAGCAAACACATTCAACATAACCCTGTAGGAAGTAGTAACTTGTTTCCTTTGGTTATTCCTGCTAAACCAAGCTGGCTAGTTAGTTCTGTATTCACCACACATGTGCTTAAACAGTAACTCAGCTCAGCTTTTAGATCAAAATCTAAAATAAATGCATGGCACTCTTTCATATTATATTGTCATGATATCAACAAACACTTCGGTTTTTGACTTGCACATTTTTTAATATTGCTGTACTTTTTCATATTTAATATAACATCATAAACTAGGAATTGCTCCATATTCTTCCAGAGTGCAATAACATCATTAAGATTTCATGTAAGTTAGTCTGCACTACACACCATGAGTCACTTTTGACAACTATGCAAGTATAGCTACGAATGCAGATCTCCATAAGGGTGATATAAATTTCCAGCTAGTCTAGTTTCAAAATCACCCTAGTTACCAAGTTTATCAGGTACCACTCTGTGTCAAACCCAGCACATACCAGATGCCTAATCAGTAGCATAATTAACAAGCTCTCTCTCATTTCCTTATTAATGTGTCCGATATCATTGACTGGGCAAACTTGCCTAAGATCTTTGTTTTCTTGCTGATTTTATTGCAATGCATTTTATCTTTTGTGACACATTTTAAAACTCCAGTTCAACATGCAAGACCAATAGTACAGTCAATAGATGGCCTGCTGGTCCATGCAAATCAACTCCACAGTCTACAATACTTAGCATTTTTTTTTTTCGAGCGATACGTATCCTAATGCAGTGCAGTCACATGACTCACTCACTGAGATCAGCTAGTAATGACACTGAGCTATAATCTACTAGCCTGTTTACGTGGAACTGACATTTGGGCATTTATAATCAACATATGGTGAATAATTTAGTTTTTTTACTCTCAGCTACAAAATTCTAGCATTTTGTCAGATTGCTAATCATTTTATTCCCACAGAACATACAAAAATGGTATCCAGCAATCAGTTTGGTAAGCTTGTCGTCTTTGTCTCATCTGGGACGCAACAGAAAAGACAACAGCTGGCATCTGAATCTTTGGCCTCGGTTGTGACATGAATTTCCTTCTATGTCTGATATCTAACAGGCAAAAAAAACATCATTACGGTCCCTGAGGTGATAAAATCTAAGCTTGCTTTCCTAATACTCAGGCATCTATTCCCTCCCCTTCACTCCGAATGTGCCATGCCCACCACCCCCGCCTCCATCCCCTGGTCATTTCCTCCCCAGGACAAATTTTGAATATATGCCAAGGAATTCCCCTAGTGGAGGGGGCCGGGGCTCCATTCACACAGACTGGTGCCTGTGTACTCCATTTCCCGGTAGGAGAGCCCCCCCGCCACCACAAAGGCCACACGCCCCCTCGGCCTGTTCCTCACACACGGGGGACTCTCTCAAAAACCACTAATGGAATATTTCCCACTGAAACGGAAATCCTCGAAACAGCGGGGCTGGTCCTTTGGGCGTCTTGTCAAAATAATCACTCGGATGCATGTGTGTGCCGTGGGATAACATTCCCATAGAAAAAAAAGTAACATCCTGATGTACCATGTAGCTCCCAGAAGCCACTTTATTAGGGCAAATACGGCCTTTCGGCTGTGGATTTTCAAGCGGCTCCTACCGACTTTATGAGGAAGTGGCGATTTGCGCTGAGGACACACAGTAGTTGTGAACTGCATGGTCCAGTAAAAGGTAAGAGTTTATTTTGAGCTGATTTGCATCCCACAGCCAAAATGCCAAAGGTGGCACCCAAAACGGCCGCAAAACCCACTTGCCATGTGACATTATACCCGGTGCAGACATTATACCTGCATTAGCACAGATCTGAAACAAAGTACTGGATGAAAGTTGCTCTGCTACTGGCTGCCGGGAGCCAGGTCTGCAAGAAAGGCTGTTTTAAACTCTGAAGCTTGCATGCTTAGCGCACGGCCCGGGCAACGTTCACATCCTGCCCACTTGTTTAAGATGCATGACACAAAGGGGGTTCTGAAGAGGGAATTCCTGGTAAGACTATCTGTTTTTTTCAGCGAATGCAAAGGTCGCCATAGCGACATCTGTTTATGAATATAAGTAGTCGATGACAGTGGGGGTGAACGGCTCCAGTGGCACCTATTTATATTCCAAAACCAGCGTGAATTTGCATCTTTAGCGTGACAGAGACGGAAACCAGAACTCAACCACCATACGCTGGCAGATTTGCCAATAAAGAGTGTGTAGTTACGGCCCAGCCAGAAGTGTTTTCAGATCGTTTATCTAGCGGATGCCATGGCAACGGGGTCAAAGCAAACACTCATGTCTCATAAACAGAAGTCATATTTCGGCCACGGTGTTCTGGCCTTCTGTTTCACTGTTCCTCATCCTGAAAGCCTTTCATGATCTAATAAAGCCAACAGAAAAACCGACACACAAGAGCCATAGCTACTTTTAAACACGTGGCTGTTCTTAAGAAAGTGACTCGTGCCAGTTGCGGCGAACATATGGTTATTATACACAACATAGTATTGAAAATCTAGCTGACACATGAAATGTTGGAATCCTAATGTTTTATAATGTTTTAGTTACTAATTATTTTGTCCTTCATTAAAACAAAGGAAGTCAATATTTTGAATGTAAAATTTATTTCCTATTGGAAGCAAAATCAAATTACGGAGAGTGCAAGTGAGGAGTGTATTGAATGAGTCGATGCATCAATTTCCTCAATTATTTTTCTCAACTTTGTAACAATAATTAACATGCATTGTTGTGACAGTAATTAACATCCAAATTGCATAATCGGAAATGAGCTGAGTCGCCATGGACACTAGGTATTTGAAAGAAAATTATAAATTGTTGAGCAAATATAATGAACACCGTGATTGAGGCAGAAAACTCTTTTAATGCTGTGACAGTCTAGGCTGCCAAATTACCTCCTAGACAGATGGACACAAACAAAACAGCCCGTGAAAATACTGTGTTACACACTCTACACAAGCTAGGGAAATACATTTTCCGTTTGTTCCCTTTTTGCACACAGTGGCCATCATTAGTATCTATGGAGACACAAAAGTAAGGACTTTCTGTCTCTGGGCATTCCTCCGGCCGGGCGGGGGGCCCAGGCCAGGCGCGGCCCCCGGGCGGGCGGGTGGGGGGGGGGGGGGGGGGGGGGCGGGGGGGGGGGGGGGG
>JABFEA020000001.1:15553575-15566407 GCA_019775915.2 Cyphomyrus plagiostoma | reverse complement strand
AACCCAGGCGGAGACTCGAACCCGGGTCCCAGAGGTGTGAGGCAACAGTGCTAACCACAGCACCACCGTGCCGCCCCAGAAGTTCTACATATTATTTCAAAAATAGTTCTCTGAAGAGATTATATGGGTGTGAGTATTCGCGAATGCTGGTGAAATTAGAGGTGTGTGAGATACCAGTACTTTATAAAACCTGTTTAATTTGGCAGATCTGCTTCTTGGTTATGAATAACTTTGGAGTTTTCCTCCTTACAGGGCCTGAAACAGTTGGAAAATGACTTGAAGCAAATATTTCAAACCATAACAAGAAGTTTGTGTTTGAAAGGGAGGCGTGGCCGGGCCCTGTCCTCCTAGGCTGAGTAATGTGGTTTCTGTGAAGAGGCTTTAATTAAACATTAGTCATGTGTGAATCATTGCTGAAGGAATGAAAATGAAGCCAGCCCTTCCCCTGTTTACGGCCAACCTGTGGAGACGCAAACCCAGGCCTCGCTGGAAACTAACGGCAGACTGCCTGCGGGTGACAAAAGCCATCTTAGGCGGGAATTGGAATACCAGTTTTGGAATAAAACATTTCAGGCCCAGGTCCCAAGAGGAATCACACGTGCTGTTCAGAAAGCCTCCCGATTCAACCCACTTTTAGAATTTCCTAGCTGAGCTAAGCGAAATGTTTCCAACAAGCAGTGTGGGGGTCTCTCAAGCCTTTCTATGGTGCCCCAGCACCTCCCGGTTCCAGGATGACACATTAAACTAAAGGGAAGCTCTAAAACAGAGGTCCCCTACGGTCCTGGAGAGCTATTATCCAGTAGGTTTTATATCCAACCTGGCACCTGATGAGCCACACATGTTTTTGGGTAAATACCAGGAACAGGTGTCACTCATCAGAAGCCAGATAGGATAGAAAACTACTGGATAGTAGCTCTCCTGGACTGGAGTTGGAGACCCCTGCTCTAAAATGAACATAGCTGCACACAATACTTGTATCTGCAGATGAGAAGGCAGGAGAAAAACAAAGCAACATTTACCCTCCAAAAAACATTTAAAGAAACCAGAAAGCGCACCTTCCCTGACCCCAGTAACAACAAATCACTTTAAGCAAGGAGGCCCCTGGGTTAGAACCAGCACCTATTGATTTATCCCTGTGACTGGTGTCATTTATTTGCAGACTGATATAACTGGAAGTGATTAGAATGAGAGGTGATTGATCTGGAAACACACGCTGCCTAGCACAGCAGAAGGAAACGCGGGTGGGAGGGATGGAGGAGCTCTGCCTCCTGAGGCCCCTAATTCCACTGGATATGCAGTTTGATCCTGGGTGCTGCGGCAGAGGAACCTGAAGCCGTAGAACCCCCACAGAGATCTGCTGAATGATAATCGGGAGGAGGTGTTGGCCTCTGTGCCTGTGATCAGATGGTCAGCGGTTCAAAGCGCCATAAAATTCATATGTGTCCCGGGAAATTGCTGCAGGGTCCCTGAATCGATGGCTGACCCTGGGTACAGATCCCAGGCGTTATGTTCACCTCTATATATGTGTGTGTGCATCTCAAAAAAGGGAGAGCAAGATGGCATATGCAAAACGAGCTCATTCCAATGTACATGTACTTGTGCAAATGGCAAATAAAGCATCATTTGTTTTGCTTTCACTCTTCGCCCCAAACACACTCAGTCACTGTTCCAAGCACAGTGCATGGGTCCCAATTTCCTGATGTGTTGACACTAAACAGTAGCCAAGGCTCTGCCTGGCCTCTGTTCTTCTTGACGTTCTTAATTCATGGCTCATAATTTGCGGACACATATTGCTGTAAGAAAGTCGGCGTACTCCGCCAGGTCCTGCGATATCCCGCCGACATCGTCCACGAAGGCGAAGGCTGTGTCCTCTAATGCTGCTCGACGTTGCGTCTCACTGCGAAATATTGCTTCACATCTCTGAGGCTAGTCATCCCGGTGTTAGAAGGATCAATCTTGCCAAGCGACCGTGGTCCACCGTGCCTCTTATCGCTGAAAGAGATGAGGTCTGCTTTCAAGACGAGTGACTTCTGTAAATGTTTCAAAGGAGCCGTCTGATGTGGTGGAATCCCGGAGCGGCCGCCGGCCATTATTCGGAAGCTGCCGCTTCGCTCCCTCGGAATGGATCCCCCGTAAATGTCATAGTGATATTTTCAAATTGCAAATCTTCCCGCACCATTGACAGAGCGCTGCCTCCCTCTCATGAATGACTCTCCAGCAGACCCTGAGGGAGCTGCCTGCCTTTTAAGCCCAGAAATATACCACCTCAGAAAATCTGCTAACGAGGGCGTTTGACACGACGGCACCGATTTAGCATTGCCACCCAAGCCGCTTGTGGGGTCTCCTGTCTGCGGCGCCTTGCCTGCCTGGACGTGTAAGAAAAGCATGCATACATGCATCCAGTGACTGCACATCTTTAAAAATGAAGTCAATGGGAAGAGCACCAGATTATGTTAAAATTATTTTGGATTCAAGATCTATCTATCTATCTGTCTGTCTGTCTGTCTGTCTGTCTGTCCGTCCGTCCGTCCGTCCGTCAGTCCGTCCATCCATCCATCCATCCATCCATTCACTGCCAGTAAACTTACCTGGGGTGTTGTGCCTATCTGTCTGTCTCTAAATATATATACATATGTGTGTGTGTGTGTGTTATTGTTAAGAGATGAATATGTATGTATATCAAGCAGGCGTTTAATGTGCTAATGCACTCGCTGTCACTAATCACCTCATTACTTATTCAGGATGATGGACGGCCTTGTCACTCTAATGGCAGCCTGTGGCCGATTGCCCCCCCCGGGCCTGCGTCTCCGATTCATCAGGCAGGGTCACGCCAAGCACGGTCACCTCCCACCCCGCCCCTGAATCACTGGACAACTTCCAATGGTTTATATCCTTAGAGGACTGCTGAGTGGGGGGGACCTTCACAAACGTGAAGCAGAGCGTTTAGCGATATCTTACACTAAAGTACCGCCGTTGGGAAGCTGCAAAACTATGATCCTGAAAACTACAGATTTCTACTTCACAGTGGACCACTAATAAAGCAGTTGGCTTGATATATGGCTTTTAAAAGCATTTAACAGGAATCCTCAGGAAAAGATCTGTTCTTCTTGCATTATTGATTATTGGTATGTTACAGCCAGAAACCGCTGCCTTCCGTGCGGATGGAAAGTCCGAACCCAACATTTTAATGGCAATTCACGGTATCTGACGATCAGCCATCACTGGCGACCGCTAATGGGCTGCAGTATCCGCCGTTTGCTAATTACCACTTTTGTCTTATTACCAAAGTGTCTGCGCAGGAATAAGGGTTCCACTCCTATTTGCTACAGAATCACATGCTCTGATACTGCAGCTTTATGAGTTACGGCCGAGTCTGCTCCATTCAGCCTAACACAATCAGTTCTCCTAAATCTACTTTCACTAAACTGTAAATAACTTTATTACCCTGTAAATCGGACTTGCCACACCTTATATATTCTATTATAGAGGACTTAGACGCTTACATGTCACACCTGTAAAAATTTCATGTTGCCTTGATTGTGTACCTTGTGTTTCACACAAACCAATACTTTTTGTTTTTCGTGTCACTTTTTTGTTTTGTGACAGCTGTTCAAGGCCGTGTGACTGCTGGGATATGCCCCCCCCCAAGCCCCCTAGCCCACCCTCACTACACCAGCCACATCTGCACGACTTTGCGTCACCCATTCAAATGCCCAAGGGTTTCTTACTGTGGTTAAATGTTCCTCTGCAGGTTGGACGGAGGAACGCACATGTTAATTCTTGGCTGTAAAACACGGTGCCCATCTTGCAACTCGTACTATTAAAACCAAGGCAGAGCACCAGGAGTCCCAGTGAATACTGTGTCCTTGCGGATGCAAACTGAGGATATGTGAGTACTTCCCGCTGCCTCGCAGGAGATGCACTGCATTCTCCATGCACACCAAGCTAATCTGAAGGTCTTTCCATAAGCTCATCAACACCAGCGCGTCCAAATTAATTTTTTGTTATCATAACCGAATTCTCTTCCTGTATTTTGTATAACTCTCCTTCCTCATGTTATTTTAAGTTTCTGTCTTTCTATTAATCTGAATTTCTGTTTGTGGTTTCTCTCAGTTGTATTAGATGTGTACTTTATAAGCTCAGTGTTCAGACAGAACATCTACATTTGCATTTTCAGCTCACATTTTAATGGAATGGCACTCAGCATCAAGACTAGTCATGGGAAAGATGAAACCCACACTTTGCTTGGGGTCACAGGAACCGAATCCCAGCAGTTTCAGTGTTAATGCCCCTAAAATAAACATGCTGACTCATGGGACAAGTTGCAGGCAATACCTCTGACAGTGTGAAAACCTGCATGTTCAAAATGAACGAAATACTCGTGAGTTTTCCTTTCACCGTTCCGGAGAGTCGCACAGGAGTCAGAGTATCTCTGTACAACTGCGTTGGCACATACTGTCATGGCGGGTTTGGAGTGAAGTTCCTGATACACCAGCAACAGCTTTGTGAAAAGTCAGAACATAATGTGGACGTCTGGGCATTTGTGCTGTTTCCATGAAAAAAACGCCTTTCTGCTCCCATGCCATGTGTACGATTTGCTGGGCGGCATCTTGGAAAACCACATTTCAGCAGAGGAGCATATTTGACCGACTTTAGATACTTGACTCGCTCACATGGTCTCAGATATATTTTCCCCAAGTTCATTCGGTATGTTTATAATCTGCCTGTTTCTTGTCAGTTATAGTGAACCGCAAGATGGATCCTTGGAGAGGCGTCTCTGGAGAAGAGAAACCAGTACTCAGGAGATAATGGGAAAAGACACGAGAATGGGAGCAGCCTGCTCTGGTACAGAAGCCAGGAGTCGCCTCAGATAATTGCAGAGCAGCCTGGAGATCCATCCAAAGAGCCCTTAACTGTTTAATGCCAATGGAAATCGAGCTTAAACATGCGGCACAAAACTATGTGTTCAGAGGCCCATCATAGGGATCCAATCAGCAAGGCAGGGTCATTAACAACCACACTGCCCCATTGGGTAATTTGGTGCCATTACATATAAACATTTTGGTAGCATCTACTATAGTCATTAAGGCATGTTTAAATAGGAGGTTCTTGAATGATCAAATATGCTTCTTTGAAGTGCTGTTTCTGACAAACAAATCTTCAGTGACCACCAGCAAACACAAGATAGCAACGCCTCACTCTACTGATGCACAGTTCAAACGTTGAAATGGCCCAATGATAGGTGAAAAATTCCCAAACCCTTTCCCAATATCAACCCTCCACACTGCTGTAATCTCTGCTAAATATCATATTAGAGCATTTGTCAAGTCTCCAATTCCCAGTGCACCAAAAGATCTCTTTCAGTTGCTTCAAAGAGAGGAGAATGTTGGCGTTTCATACCATAAACACTGAGTAGGAATAATGAGACATGGTTTCCAATGGAAAGAGAGCCAGAGAGACGGTCATTATACTCAAGAGCTTGTTAAGGGGTTTCATTACTCTGAAGCTAATTGAAAGAATCTTGATTCCTTTTTTTCCCCCAGATCACCAGGTAAAGATTTCTAAATGCATTTTAAGGAAAAAAAAATTTATATGCTGTACTACACTTTTTCCACTGTTAGAATCATCCATCCATCCATCTTCTAACCCCTAACCCTGGCAAAGGTCACAGGTGCTGTTACCGTCAATGTTAGTTCGATCCATCAATACGTTAAACCTTTTAAAATTGTAACAGGACCTAGATAATTTGATGTAGAATTATACTAGATCAATAAATTAACGATCAAACACTATTAACAATGCATCTTATACAGCGGCGAATGCTATGGCCTAAGTACATCATATCATACTCGGAACTGTTAGTCATGCGCGTCACCTGTGATGTCATCTTTCCATGTATGCCTGTATTCATCTATCCATCCATCCCTCCATCCAAATTGCTCATTCATTACAGGGTCCCTGTGGGAACATCTTGTGATGTCATCATGCCATTGCTGTCGACGGTGCCTTGTGGTATTATGCATGCATGTATTGTTTTGTTTGTGGGGACAGTGAGTAGATACACAGTTCCAAGGTGAAGTGACCACCACATGCTTTCATCACCTGCTCTAAGCCTGGATTTTAGCACTTTCTTCAAGGGCTTAGTTAGTGTAAATCAGAGAAATGAAGACCAAGCTTATTGGCACTAAGCTGATCATGTCTTACTGCTGTTGTGAGCTACTGAACACTTCAGTGGAGAAACAGCATACATTTCTTCAGTCTAACCCTCATTATGAGTGAAATCAATGACAAGTTGTTTATTTACTTTGTCAGCAGGCTTCCATAAATATAAACATGAGTTTCTGTTGCCCTGGGGAACCATTGGATTTTTTATGCTGAACACAGTAAAGTCTACTGATGACTTGCACTGATGTTGGAGCACTGAGCAGCTTAAAAGTAGATTTAAGAAGGGAGATTAGTGAGTCTGGAGAAATTGCAGGTTTTTCTGGAGGCGGATGAGCAACGGAGGTCAGAAGAAGAATTTGAGCTGCTCTACTGCCCCCATTTGAGACAGACTTTGGTTGTAAAGTATCATCAAAGACTGTAAACTATGATGCGTTGTGAGATGGTGAAACTGAACCCAGACAATGGCAAGATTAATCTCCTAGATCCACCTGAACCTCCTGAAGATTATTTAGCATAAGAAGAACCTAGATGTCCTGTGTGGTATCCAGGAGAACAAAACAGACTTCATATCTCTTTTGCATGATATTCTCTGATGCACAGCTGGTTGTGTGTGTGTGTGTGTGTGTGTGTGTGTTTTTGGCAGCTATGGAAGGTCAACAGTTGCCTTGACTGCATGTTGCAGTATCTGTGGCAGTGATTGATGTGTTGGGTGGGTGTCCTGTCCACGCAGCATCGGAACCCCAGAGAGGCCATTAAAATGGGGCAGCGGCCCCAGAGCCGTCAGTGGCCACATGTTCAAAGCACCTTATCAGCTGAGGAATTCCCAGCTTGGTGTTTTTCGGACGGCCTGGATCATGGACAGACGGAACATCGCCGTTCCACCCCAGTGCTCTCGAACTGGATTCCCTCCATGTCCGTCTCTGGCTCCTGTCACAAGGGCTGCTCACTTTCACTCTTATTACATTTTTTATGAAATTCACACCACATACGTGTCCAAGAACATGCCAGCCGTACATGCACAGAGCGTGCATGGCAGTGCTTTGGCTCAGCTAAGAGAGAGTCAAAACTATTCACATCGAACACGCCACGTACTTGCATTAGATCTGCCAAAGGGAAGAATTATTCCTCTTGGTTGGTCTTAGGCATTCCGCTGATTGCTGTAATAGTATTTCCTGTTTCTGAGCAGAATGGGCTGCATATTCAATACATCCGTATTTACAGCCATGCGTCATGCATTATGATTTATGTGAAGCTTGTTGGATAAAAACCTAGTGCTTATGATACAGCAGATCTCAGATTTTTGCCCGGTTCATTTGAAATTGTATTTATATTATGGATCACATATAAGACAATGGTGAATTTTTATCGTAAATGAGCACTGGATGTTTACACTATATTCCCTATATTTATTCCCTCCATCATATTGCTACTGTATTACTTATAGTTTACATACACATTGCACTAATTATATAAACCCTCGTGTCCCCTGTTTTGCACTGTCCAGTGTTTGGCACACCATGTCCTGTTAAAACACTCCCCCCTAACTCACAGCCTCTATGTTGCCCTGTGGTCTTGGTTGTGTATAATTTCATGTCCCTGTATACCTGGATGTGAAAGGTGTGGCCACGAAACCAGCTTAACTTGACTCAACGTGATATTTTCCTGTTTCATTTCTGCCAAACTTCATAGGCCAATTTCCATAGGCCTACATCACGGTGTTTGCGCGTCTCTGTTTAAATAAAGACTTAGCGCGACGTTCCACGCAGACGAGCATCAGAGTGATCCAGCCAGCTGAGGCTGAATGATTTATCCTCTTGTTATTTGGCTCCTTTCATTATAGGATCATAAGTGAAATGGCATTTCCACCAGGACTGGCTGGGACAGGAAGTCACCGCCATGGCCTTTTATCTGCAGCATCTGTTTCCCTCTTGTGAGCTCGGTGACATACCTCAGGGCAGAGATGCCGTTCCTTTGTTTTGTCCTCCGTCGGAAAGATGCTTGGTCCCCTCCGGCCTTTGACCCTCCTTATCACCGGGCCATGGGGACAAGGAAGCTTCTCAGGATGGATGTGTTGGCTGTTACATGCGTAACCTGGTGTGAACAGTTCAGCACTGCAAAAAAAAAAACAATGTGGCTGAATCTGTTACTAAACTGGCAGCTGACACTGAGATTCAAGCATCTGTGTCAATTTTATAGATATTAAACAAACATTTATGAACGGTGTTTATACTTTTTATGTTGGAGTGCACAAAGTAAAGCAATTTCATCTTCATAACTACCATAATATGAGCTATATGTAAATTGCACTGTAAAATGATACTTTTATAAAGGTTATATGATATTTTGAAATATAACACACACCTGTTATGCTACTGCACTAGTCAGCAAATAACATAATGACAGATAGTATAATAATGTAATGCTGCTGTTTTTTCTTTGATATCTGACTAGGTGTGCTCTGGTTGGAATGTGGCCTTTTGCAAATGCTTTACATGAATCTCTGGGTGGGTAAGGTGGGGGAGGGGGGAGTTTGAAATGCCAGCTGTCTCTCAGTGCACATTATTACTGCCATTACCCTGCAGATACTGAATCAGACTGTGCATTTAGAGCAGACGGATGAGTGTGTGAACACAAACAGCCTGGGCCGCAGAGAAATGAAGACCCGCTCTGGGAATCACACTGTGTGAATCACACTCTGGGAATCACACTCGGAGAATCACATTCTGAGAAATACTGTCTTCTAATGCTACTTCAAGATGTTTTTTTTAAATCGAAGGTAGCTTTCATTTCCAGCTAATAAAACTAAGTTCTGTATTTTATCAAAGGCTGCCTTCAGAATGGGATTTCCCAATTATTGTGGAAAATTTAAAAAATACACAGAATGATGGCTTGTACCTGTCCTCTTGTTAAAGTGATTGCTGCCAGTGTGGACAGCATCTCGTGTCACTTATTTTTTGATAGTGGTGAGCAAAGTAAGGCTTCAAGGCTCAGTGGGTGCCGGTTATAGTGAGCTGTCACTCACCGGCTGGTTTAACCTGCACCCCGTTGGGTTAAACCAGGCCCTGATTGACAGTACTCAGTAATCCCACCCGGAGCCTCCTGAAACCTTGTTCTGCACATCGCTGCTTGCCTTCTGTCTCGGAAAGCCAGCCCGGATACGACTCGTCTGATAGGTTCAGATTCATGCTGCTCATAGATGCACCTCAGTGAGCCCCAGTTGTAGGGAAAAGGAGCCATATGTCCATGAGCGAGTGACTGTATCTTTGTTAAAACCTGGATAGACATGCCTGTCCTCCAGGAAACAGGAAGTAACTCAGTTTCCCCATGCACAAGAAGCTGAGGCGAAGCTCTCTGTGAATCACTTGCTGCTTGGGGAACACACACCTGTTCAGCCGAAAGTAAATGGAGTCTGCGGCTATGTCAGTTACCGCTTAGCTGGTCCTTTGTGCCATCAGGTACCGCAGTGTTTCCCAACCCGGTCCCCAGGGACCCAAAGTCTGTCTGTGTCTTTGCTCCCTCCAAAAACGTGGACTGTCTGTGGGTCCCCAAGGATAGGATTGGGAAACACTGAGTTATGGGATTGGCTAGACCCAGGGCAGGGAAGCAGACTGACAAATCACGTCGGCTGAGGGAATCCGAGGGAGGAGCAAAGGTCTTGGCTGGCCACAGCCCTAGTGGCTGACAGTGGGGTGACCACGGGTCACGTGACTTCATGACATCACACTCACACAAAGTGGATTCGGCAAACTGTGTCAAGTCACACGCAAAAAGCGAAGCTGCAGAACCTTCAATTCTTCAAGAACAAACTTTGGACCGTGTCTGAGCCTGAAATCTTAATCCCTCCTCTGGGTTTGTTAGCTGGACTGCATTATTTGAGTTATTTCATCCTAAAAACACCATGTAGCAACTGTCTAAGAAATCACGGGTTAAACGCTTTATCGACTTTATCTTAATCCACGTAGTGTCTGCGTTGTGGAATCCCAGATTGCATTTTTAACGTTTAATTTGCTGCCAGGCTTTCATTGGATGCTGCCTCCCCGAACCTCAAGCAAAGACATCCCCCCCAGACTTCCAGACAGGCACCCGGCTTGGTGTGCAGACTGCCCCGCTGTTCGGGAAATCCTCCGAGGGAGCACTGTGAAGCAGCAGCGGGTGTAGAGCTTTAATCGCAGCGGAATAAAAGGCTAAGCGCCTTGCTGCTGTTTGCCTGCTGGGGGCGCTTCGCTGGGGGATGTGTAAACATCAATATGGGCTCCCCTGGCAGCCTTCTTTGAGGATGGACCAAGTCTCTCTTTTGTATCATGATAAACTAAACATTTTATAAAAATGGCACATTGATGTTGCGCATATGAGTAAAGTTTTTCTGTCTGATCTGTGCCTGTGATATCTGGTTCGGTTAAGGTTCCCATTTTTGGAGTGACTCAGAACTGTCGTTTACAATATCATATGTAATTTGTTTCTGACATGAGCTGATCAGTAGCCTGATTCAATCACGGCTTCTATCATACATTACAACATTTTATTTTGATATACAGGCATCCGTCGACTTGCGTCCTATCAGGTAACATCCAAGGTCCCATAAGAGCCTTAATAAAATTTACCGAGCGATGTCCAAAGCGGATGTGGTGAACGGCCTCAGATGTATTTTACCATCTGCGAAATGCGGCATGAACCAAAACAAACTCATTTACATTTACATTTACAGCATTTGGCAGACGCCCTTAGCCAGAGCGACTTACATAAATGCTTTAAGATACTACAATGAATTTTCCCAATACTAGCTTGATAAACCAAGTCCATGAATACCAATCAAACTCTTTGGAAAGTGCAGGTTTTTTTTTTTTATTTTTTTTTTTAAATAAAGGAAAGAGCTATAAGTATAATATGATGATTATATGATTGTGCTGACACTGTAGAGGTTTAGTTAAATGTATGTGATATTGAATCTTACGTTGTACAGTATGTTTGACTTCTCCTTGTAAATGATTGTGATACGTCCAGACTGACGTCCTCACTTCTGGGACGAATTCCAGGCACAAGTCAATGGATACCTGTATTTTACATTGACTGAAGCATATTATTAAATATCCCCTCAGCGACTCTCCTTGCTGCTATGCTCAGTCTAAAGGGAAGCTGCTTAATTTAAGGGGGAGCACTGGTTTCATGAAACGAGACCCATAAAGAGCCTAACAGCGTCTAAGAGCATCTAACAGCCTGAGAGCTGATATTCTGACAGACGCAGAGCCAGCCAGCATCGTACACAGGAGCCCAGAGTGCCTCTAGCGCCACCCAGCTCCAGAATGAGCCACATGTGGGTGTGGTAAGAACATAATAAACGCTATATTTTGAGTCCAGCCCAACTTGCACATTTGCATTTGTAATATGGCTGATTCTGATTCCTTGCTCCAGTGCTGGTGTAAGGCCTATAGGGGGCCTGGCAGTGAAGTGTACCTAGTCCCCCTCATGGGCTCCCCCCCTCAGAAGACCTTGGATTCAGACGAGCCCCCCTGCCCCAGCAAACTGCCGCCCCACCTCCCTGACTGCTCACTTCATCATCTCACTCTGCCCCATTTTCCCACCTATCTGTGCCACTGAGTCTCCTGTTTGCCTTCCACCCAACTTGCTGTTTTCTACATGCCCAACCCGCTCTGCCAGTTCCCCAAAGTCTACGGGCTCATTTCTAGAGCCTCTGCTTTAATTTCAGTGCTCTCATTGTTTGTTGAAGACTCATGCAGCCGAGTGTGGTGTTTTCGACCCTTCAGACCATGCATTTGCGTGGGGCCCCTGTGGTTTGGGGGCCCCCTGTTGGCCACAAACACTCACTCCGCTAGGTGGCAAGGGGCGGGGAGGGGTATATAAACAAGAAACTCCCTCTAGCCCAGCTACCCTTCACATAACCAAAGGATTAGTCAGGGTAAATCAGATTCTACCTGCCTACTTTCCGCTGGAATGGTCTGGTGAATCGTAAGAAGAAAATCAGCCCATTTTTACTGCAGAAGGTTGTCTTCTTAATGGGAGGAATAAGGATCTGCTGTTAAAACACTGCTTCCTGAATAATAGCCGTCATACTGGACGGGGAGGGTTTGGTTGCTGAGGGAGCAGTATAATTCTATGATTATAATTTAATGCCGTTTAAAAATGCGGAAAATTTAAAAAATTTAGAACATTTAAGAAGTTCTATCTGACAGGTTGGATTCTGCACAGTTTGAGGTAAATGTGTAGGTTATTACTGCAATGTGTGGGTGAGGAGCCATTGCTAAACATGGGAATGAGTCAACAACGTTAATAATAATAATAATAATAATAATAATAATAATAATAATAATAATAATGTTGTTGTGCTGGATTAGGGATTGTGGCATCACTCCTTTGAAGTGATTGGTTGGTTGTCAGTAGCTAATCAGTGCACCAACCTTATTGGCTGTATGGAAAGGAGCCAGCCCCCCTTAAACGGGGGCACCATAACCATCACCACAGGGGCCAGAGGGCCAATCTCCCCCCATATGAATGTAAATCCATCATCTCTGTGTTGCCATCTTCTCATTTCTCCCGCTCCTTCAAGCTCTTCCTCCATGACCTCTGTCCCCCTCCCCTCCCCGAATAGCTGCCCGGCTCCCCACATACCACTCCACCACCCCCCCCCCCCCAGCACACAAACCTGCTCCCC
>JABFEA020000001.1:15533693-15551120 GCA_019775915.2 Cyphomyrus plagiostoma | reverse complement strand
CCATGGCTGACTTCACCATGGCTGGCTTCACCATGGCTGACTTCACCATGGTTGGCTTCACCATGCCTAATTTCATCATGGCTGACTTCACCAGGGCTGGCTTCACCAGAGCTGGCTTCACCATGGCTGACTTCACCATGGCTGTCTTCACCATGCCTGACTTCACCATGGCTGACTTCACCATGGCTGGCTTCACCATGCCTGACTTCACCATGGCTGACTTCACCATGGCTGGCTTCACCATGCCTGACTTCACCAGGGCTGGCTTCACCATGGCTGACTTCACCATGGCTGACTTCACCAGGGCTGGCTTCACCATGGCTGACTTCACCAGGGCTGGCTTCACCATGCCTGACTTCACCATGGCTGACTTCACCATGCCTGACTTCACCATGCCTGACTTCACCATGGCTAGCTTAACTAGAGCTGGCTTCACCTGCAGTAGAATCTGAGGGTTCAGTCTTTGACATTCTGCACCAACATCCAGCTACAGGTTATGCAATAAGCGCTGTGAAGAGGAGAGCATAGGGCTATCATTTGTTACTCATCTGCTGATGCTGTTCCCATCACCGCCTTGCACCAGCTTAATATTCAAGCTGAATCCTGAGGCGGGCGTGGGGCCATCATTCACAGCCTGGGCCTGGAATGGCGCTCGGCTTACCTGTGGGGGGTGGGGGGTGGCCGTCAAGGTCACAAGACTCCCTGCCAATCCGCCAGCCCCACAGATACAGTGCTGTTGGGACAGCTTTGGAGTACGGCTGTTGTCACGGGGACGATGGAGTCTTGGGGGGTGGGGGCTGAACACGCGGTACCCGCTGCTGTGTTTATCCTCATAGCCCATTTGGAGCAGCATCTGCTGCTGGAGTGGAGAACATCTGTGGGCCTGTCTGGCCCGGATGCAGAGTGTCTGGGACGGAGGGCGCCTAGGAGCACGCATGCACACAAACTCACAGACAGACGCATTTCCATGGATTCATATCTTTGTGGGGACTGTCCATTCATTTCTACGGCCATAACTATGAACCCCAAATGACGAACGTAAGCCCTACCCAGCCCTAACCTTAATCATACGTAACCAAGCTAAATACAAGACTTTTTAGTGTTTTTCATTGCATTCAGAGACTTTTATAAAAAATTAGGTCATCCCTGTGGGGCTCAGAAAATGTCCCCACAAGGTAAAACATTAAAGGTTTCTACTACATCATGGGTAAACCTGGTCCCCACAATGTAATAATTACAAAGATGCAGTTCCAGCCTAAACAAAGATGGAAATGCAGCCGAATGACAAATCAGACGAAAAGGGAAAAAGCTCCGCGACGTTGGTTTCGGCCACACGGCTTCTGAAATGGCACCTTAATCCCGTTAGCGAGCACAAAAGTGCACGCCGCAGTTAATAAGTCTGTAATCTAAAAACAAGAATATAAAACAAAAGCTGCAATTGGATTTCCAGGTGCTATGGGCAAAACCCCGGCCATTTCCTGTCCATTTATGCCAGGTGTAATCAAATGAAGCGTGCCGTTTGTCCTGTGGCCTCGGAACGGAGGGAGGGGCGGGGTTTAAGACACCGGCAGGAAACCAGGTTCTGCCCCTTGATGTGATTATAGCGGCATGCTGCCGTGATTCATAGCCACTCACACACAGGGATGGCCCCTTGGCAGGTACGATGTGAGAGCAGCCGCAAGGCATGTAAATCGCAGCTGCGGCATACGGGGGGGTGGGTGGCGTGTCCACATGCAGAGCCACAAATGTGGAGCCAGAGCTGCGTGGCACTTAAACACCTGCTGAAGTTTGGACGTATCGGCGGCTGGGGGGCTGCAGCGGGGCGAGGAGGACGGGGCGTAAATGGGGAACAGCTCCCCTGAAACCGGGGTAATGACAATGGAAGGTCAGGCCAGACCCTGCCATCGGCACCAGGGCCCTTAAAAGCCCCCACTCCTGCTCCTTAAATGCCCCCTGCCCCGGCTCTCTGCCGGCTCGGCCATCTGATGTATGAGGAAAGGTCTCCGGGTGAATGATCCTCGTGAGGCGTTTATGCTCCGGCCCGCGGGCAGCCCTGCGGGGGCCCCGGGCACCAGGTGCAAGGATGGGGGGGGGGCGGACAGGAAGCGGGGAGGTGCTGATGTCGGGTCACCTGATTCCGTCTGGAAGGGAATATTAGGGCAAATTAACTTTGTATGAGAAAACAGCCAATGAATATAAATTATGTATTATACATAATATTAAATCAATGATATATTGTAGCATTTGTATTGCCCTTTTGTTATTATTATATAGAAATATGTACAATATTGTTATTGATATACATAGTAATAGTGACAGTTTATGTTTTTATATTTAATGTGAAAAAGATAAGTATTTTAATTATTAGGATTTTAAGGATTCAAAGAATTCAACAGGATTCAGTGGATTCAAAAGGGTTATTGTTATCTTATCTAGTACAAGGACGGAATACAATGAGATGCTTACTTGCATGTTTACTGCAGACTGGGAAATTCAACACAGGGTAACAAGACACAGGACAAACAGTAATAGGATTATACTGCTCCATTGTGGCTACAGGAATATTTTCATCTAAATTTTTATTTCGTTTATATTAAATATCAGTATTACTGACATAAATATCAATGTCACTTTTAATCTTCTTGCATATTTTAATTATGTGAGATCATATTGCCAGTGTTACTGTACAACCTGTATTTTTTACTGATCATGCTAATTGGGTTCCTTTGGTGTTTCTCAGGTGTCAGTGAAGTAGCAAGACTTTAGAAACATTAGGGATGATTTATGAGAGGAATCCTTCAAACTGTGATAATGTTTCTTAAGCATCTGCCTCCTGTAACATGCACTGAGGCTGTCAGAGGCAGTGAAGGTCACAGGCTCTCACTGGTTAATGTGTAAACCCTTCCCATACTGCACCATGCACACTGAACCCTAGGAGCACCTGCTTTGGGTTTGGCTCTCAGCATTTCCACCCTCCTCCCTTGCTTTGCTGTATTTTGCACAAGGAACCTTGACCACATGACACACCAAAATTCGCCGTTGCCTTGGTTTCCAGACGTTTACAGTTCCCAAACCAGCCATCCAAGAAGCGGTAGAATAATCTGGAAGACTGAATGCACATTTCGCAATACAAGCATAACCGCTGCCAGGGATAAACATGGTGGAGGAAAAAGGGAAGCACAGTCAGTATTAGCATTAGCGGGCAGCACGGGTGACCCGGGAGGGTTAGGGGTTTGAATCCCATCTCTGCTTTGTGTCTGCATGGAGTTTGCATGTTCTGCAGAGAGGCAAATCAGCATCTCTAAAGTGATTATATGCCCACGTGCAGATTTGTTGTTTCTGGGGGGCCCCCCTGCACCCTCAAGTGTAGTGAATGTTCGTGGCTGATGGGGGGGCGGCAAATCTTGGGGGCCCCACAGAAATGCTGCCTGGGATTGCACCCCCCACCCCCCCAAAAAAAAAGAAAAAAAGTGGGCAGTATAATACATTAAAGGATAAATCAGAACAGGTTTATTTTCCTTCTTTTCATTTCTCGGTATGTTTGGTGTTTTCTGGCGCTGCTCCCAAAACAAAGTTACACGTGACGACAAACTCAGGGCGGGGGATGAAATGGCGGTTTGACAGGGGGAGTCAGACAGCGTTAGAGTATGGCTGCGGCAGGAGCAGCCCGATGACAGCTGCGTAACACATCTCAGAAGGAGCAGGAGAAGCCATCCTGAAGGTCGGGGTGCGGGGGCGCTGAGGCGGGGTGTGGGGATGGGGGTGCAGAATAGCAAGGGAAAGGGGGGGTTCAAGGCCTGGAGAATATGTGGAGTGTTTTATCACTCCCGGTGCTGACAGGGGTATGTGTGTGGCTGGTGGGTGGGGCAGGGGTGCGTGGGCTGGCCGATTACAACATTTGTTGGTGTTATGGTGAGTTTGAGTTACGTGAAGCCCGCTGACGAACATGTCCGAGGCTTCCTGTACAAACAGGATGCCTGCTTTCTGTCCTTCCTGGCATCAGGATCATGCCACTGGTGTGGACGTAATTCAGCCTGCCGGCTGAAGGGGGTGATGTCCGCACTTTCCCGAGGGAGCCCCGGTGGAGCAACAGCACGATCTTGGGCCCCCGGCTGCCGCTTTCACAAGCGCCGTCCACCACAAGCATTTCAGTGATAGCAAAAGTGTATTCCAAATGAATATCTCCCCCCAGGGCTGGCCCATCCGAGCGTGTCATGGGGGGGGGGTTTCCCTGCATCTGTTCAGCATAAGAGCTTGTTGACATAGTCGTCCCATCCCCCCGGGTCTCAGTTTCCTCCACAGAGCAGATTAAACTCAGCGTACCAGGCCCCAAAAATGCCCTTTATCTCATGGGGGGAGTGATGTGCTGGTCATGGTGGGTGTAAGCTCAGTGAGCCCCCCCCCCCTCACCGTGATCTATCTACACCGCCTCCTAAAGGCTCACCAAATTCCCCCCCCTAATTATTTTGTCCTGCGTAAAATTTCCCCGTTTTATTTTCCTTTGGTTATTGGTTCTTTGTTTTTTCTCTGCTACCTTTTGTGCCACAATACCCGGCGTTGGGGGGGGGGGGGGGGGTGCGGGCTTTGCAGGAGAAGATCTATACTCCTGTCTTCAGGGACTAAAGCCAGTTCTTAGGGTTACTGTCAGTGTGACGGGTAGTCACATCGGTTCACCCTAAAATAAATCACGCTGTCTCATTTTACTTTGGTAACATCGTTTAGACTGAGTCCCCGGCCACCATATTTAAATTTATCCACCAAGGAACACCCAGGCGGCTGGTGAGAGAGCTAAAGAGATGACCCAGTCACCAGGTGGATGTGGGTTCAAACCTCATGCAGGGCTTCTGATCTGATGGAAACATGTAAGACTATTTTGGCACTCCTGTTCATCACATCAGCTAAACGCGGGAGGGAAAACAAGCTCCACAAACTGCCTTTGTACTCTTGTCCAGGCTGAAGCCCTCAGAACTACAGCTGTTCCTGTTTTGATGTGTCTTAGAGAACATTTTTTTACTTACTATCTGCTATATTTCCCTTCAGGCTAAGGCCAAAACTGGGCTGTCTAATCAGACTCCATGACTACGAGTCCAGCACCTCATTACTGTCTGTAGATCCTCATGCAGTAAAACAGCCTTCTTTCATCTGCAGGAACTGAAGAGGCAGAGTCACCCTAAATGCGATAATTTTTCTTTCGCATTTAATTCCCATCTTGTTAGTTACTATATAACCAGAGCTGGTGCAGTTACAGCTAAAAGCAAACGGTGTCTGTGATGGTATTTCCTTAAAGCGGCGGATCTTAGCTCGCCGCGGCCGTGGTAACAGGAAACTTCAGCGCGTGAGTCAGAGCCGCGGTATGTACGCGGTGAATCAGAATTACCGCCCACCCCGGGCTGACCCCCGGCTCGGCTCCGCTCCGCTCGGCCGCGGGGAGAGACTGCAGAGGGAGAAGGTGGCCGTAATGGCTCAGTTCTCGAGGTCACATGGACCACCTGTCAAATCCTGGCTAATATGAGGGGAATCGGCTTTCCGGATCCTTCTTTCGCCAGCCTCCTTTCAGAGGTAGATGCCGGAGTCTTTAAGTCTCCCTGCCTCACCCTATAAGACACTTTAAGTGTAATTCATGGGTGCCTGCAGCAAATGGCTTTCCCTTGACTGCAGTTTATTTTTTTTTGCATTAATGTTTGTCTGCAGTTCTGTTCAAATATACATCACATTTACATTATACATGTATAACAGATGCTTTTGTTCAAAGGGAGACAAATAGCACATTGCAAACATCGAAGAGTCACCAAGGCCTATGGGCAGCTAAGCTGAGCTTCCAGTGCATGTCCAGGTGCAAGTGAACGCAGTTTTGGAGACGGAGCCACAACAACAACTATGCAACAACTTTAACTAAGTAAGGAGCGAGTACGACTACTCAAGGGGGTGAAGTGCCACATAAGAGCATTCAGAGTACATGAAGACAAAGAGGCATCAGGCTAGTAGAGGAATTCCTGGGACAGATGGGTCTTGAGGCGTTTCGTGAAGGTGAAGAGGGAGTCTGGTGACTGGATGTGGTATGGAGTCTCATTCCACTATCGGGGAACGACATTAGCGGCGTTGGTTTGTTGACCAAAGGGAGCGAGATGGGAAACAGGCCTTGATCTTATTCATGGTCCTTTGTCTTTTGGTGAGCTCTCTGCATCTTCTAGCCTCAATTGCTTTCTGCCGCTGGAGTAATCAGATAAACATGTAGTGAAAGTGGATGGATGGATGGAGGGATGGATGGATGGAGATGCAGAAGCAGGGATGCCAATAAAGATTTTGGGCCCCATGAAAACACATCGTGTTGGGCTCCCAACCCAGACCAATCCAGTTACGTTCCAAATGTTTTAGGGCCCTTGTAATTGTCTAGTGAACCCCCCCCCCCCCCACACACACACACACATACACACATCGATCTATCAGCTCTGGGGGTAAAGATGAAAGGGGTACTTGAGATATGACGGGCTTTGATCAGCCTTTGTCAAACAAACATTTGCATGTGACAAGAAACCAGGGATTAAACGTGAGCTTCTGTCTGACTTCCTTAGCTGATGGTGCATTTACAGAAAGTCGAGCTGAATTCATTATTTTGAATGCCAATCAAGAAAAAATATGGTGACCTAGCCACTTTTTTTCAGGATCTGTTTTGGGAGGTTCCTCGGGATGTGTCCGTCACTTTCACACCAGCAGTCACCAAAAATCAGAGGCACTCATTGTCTTCTCGCTGGAATGTGGGACGTTCAGCCCGGTGATGAAATACGAATGCATCTCACATCCTTCAGATGCCACAGAGCAGATTTTCTGCATCATATCAAGTATGAAGGAGAGGTTACGCATCGGGTAGGAAGGGGAACATTTCTGAGCTTGTAGGTAAATGAAACTCAGCCAGAAGCTAACCAGGCCGTAACACGCATCCTGATACCACGGATGGACATGGTTCTGGCTGCCTTTACAGAGCTGTCTGCTGTCAAGCGTCAGTCGACGCTCGCTCTTCTGGACAAGTTTCATTGCAGGTACAGACCTCCTTGGCTCAGAACTGTGAATTTAGAGTTACTCCAAGTTCCCCACCACAGACATGGTATTTAAAAACACAGACTGCATAGTTTTTTTCCAATTGAAACACTTTGGTATGGACACAACCATGGACCAATGTAAGGACAGGCTGACGATGCCTGATGGTATAGAAAGATGCAAAAGCTTGACGAAGTTTGAACGGTGGTAACACACAAACACTGCAAATAAAATTTAAAAAGCCACACAGTACAAACAGGATTGCATGAAAATATTGAGAGAAAATAAGAATAAAAATGAAAATTAATTAATGTATGACATATGTGGAATAAAAAGGGTGGCACCAGACTTTAACTTGAGCTGTGTGTTTGTGCCGCTCTGGTACCTGTTTGTGAAGGTACTTAACCTGGATTGTGCCAGCAGATAAAAAGATAAAAACTGGATTCAATAAAGGTCACTTTCTATAATCGCAACAGCATGAGCCCATGTAAATGCAGATTATACAGGCCACCTCCGTGCGGGAGGGACCCCCACCAGCCAACAATGATGGTGGAGGGTGAGGCATGATGGGAATGTGATGTCACACCTTCAGAGCCTGGGATGTCTGGAAGAAGATCAATGAGGTGATTTTCTCTGGGCTCACAAGTCCCCCCAACCCAGCCCCCACCAGAAAAGAGTCTCGAAGGGGTAGAGTGATTCTGCTTTTATGCATACATTGATTGCAGAAAGCAGTTTAACTTGAATCACAGTTAATTTAACCATTGACCTGCATCCCGATAAGGTCCTTGCTAGAGGTACATGGTGTGACTCTTCATTTTAGGGCAGATGGGGGCTCAGAGTTAACAGCCCATGATTTACTGGACCCCATTATTGTCGGAGCGGGGGGGAGGGGGGGGGGTAGAAATCCTTATGTTGCAATAAATTTCAGTTTATACCAGTATAACACATACTGAAGAATCAACGGCAGTAAAGATCTACCGTTGCAACAAAATTGCTACGACCAGCAGGTGGCATAGTAGTGAAGGAATCCGAATGGTGTTAGTTTTGTAGACTAGCAGTCTGTTCTTTTCCTGAGGTGGCATTGACCTTAAAATTCTCTCCAGACCACATGGTTTAGACTGCCACAGGCCAGTGATCGCTAACCGAATTAACCGTGCATGGCGACATTTTTGGGAGCGAGCGTTTTCCTTAACAGCAGCGGGAGTGGCTTGCCAGCTCGGAATGCCCGTTTGTCATTTGCAATCCAATCGCTTCCTCTGTTTGCTCGTTAGCGACCGGCGCAGTTCCGTGAGAACAAGGTGCTTTAGGAAAAGCCAGCCCACATGAGGCCGACACTGAATGGCTAAATGCAATAGCTGTCGAGCATCTGTGCAGATGTAGAAGAGAAAGAGGGAATGTGTGTGTGTGTGTGTGTGTGCATGAGAGAGAGAGAGAGCGAGAGAGAGAGAGAGATGGCATGTGTGCGAAGCAGTTTTGGCTGAAGCTGAAATTAATGAGCTCAGCATGTGTTATAGTGGAAATCATCAGAAGAGAGGATTGCAGACAAAGGAAAGAGCAGCCACAAGACCACTGCTGACGGAAAAGGGCGTTTTGGCTGTGAGACAGAGAAAGGGCGCTGTGGGGGGGTGGAGGTGCGGAATGTGGAGGCCCAATCTCTGGCTTGTACTTAAAATGGCTCTGCAGGTGTTGCCATCCACTATGTCCGCGTAGCTCTGATCCAGAACAAGGGCACATGTAGTGACTTAAAACACTCCCCCAGAAATCCCCAAATCAGGTTTCTTATTAAAATTCACACTTCGCAACAATCTCACTTGTGCTCTACATACATAAGAGCCACCCGTACTTGCCTGGAGGCATGTTACACGCCATTGCAATGCTTATTGGCCTATGGATACCACCTGAAAAGAAGCTGTGATGCTATTTCAGGTCTTTTTATCTAAGCTCACTTACTGCCGCCTTTTAAATGACTCAGTGTCTTACTGAAACTCTGTGAGTCACATACGGATTATCAAAGGTGGAGGATCCGGCCTCCCATGGGAAACTCGTAGCCGGAGCCCTTGTGCTGTCATCTCATCTTTATGAAAATTGATACCTAAAGCATCATGTAGAGAATGGGGTGGGGGGTGCACTTTGGTTACTGTGGGCTTATAATTGACCGCAAACTCAGCTACCGTGCTGTGATTGGACGGCTTCCCAGGCACCACATGCGGCCGACCAATGAGGCGTTGCGCATTGGATGCAGCCAGAATCAGCGGACAGGATTCAGATTTGGCTGGGACTTCCCTCGGGGCTGGGAAAAAAGCCGGCTCGTTTTGCTGGGCACACAAAACGCAATCAGAACACAAATATACGGCCATTAATAATTGATTCAAGTGATTTATTTTCAAATGAGGGCTTTTGCTTCATAATGTTTTTAACCAGGAATTATCTTTGTAGGTTATCCGCCAGCAATGTGATGCTCGTTAACATGATCACTCGAGCTTTCGGGTACGCTGTAGCACGGCAATGCCGAGTAAGACGTTAGCAGCAGAGAGACACAGCTTGAGAGGTTCTGGTGGGTGTCAGTGGAGCTGAACTGCTTTCTGGCCCCCCTGCCTTGTTATTTTGGGGGTGTCACCGGGCGACGCGCGCGCGAGAGAGAGACACGCTCCATCAACATCAAAGAGCTGTCAGTTTCGGATCAGTACGTTCAATTAACGCTAGGAGGAGCGACACCGAGTGAGCTAAAGGCTCTCAGATCCCTTTGTTCGTCTGCTGGCACGAAGGAGGAGCCGTTTCTGACATCTGTGTGTCAATCACGTGCCTGACCTTTGACCTCTGCAGACTTCACTCCCATTCCGAAATCCGAATTACTAAAAACGCCACATATTCAAGTAAAGCCAGCATTTAATGTAAGTTATATTTCAAAACATCGTTTTACTACAAATATTTGTACCTTTTAAATAAATATTTCTACACTTACGATCATATGGTGGATCCATAGTTACCTGACTTTTTCTTCATTTGAGCGCATGTGTCCTGTTTAGTATCATTTACAGTAACATGTCTAGGATTTTAACTGTAAAAATATTCAAGAGCAACGATATATTTATTTCATATCTAAAAATTTACCACTGTGAATAGTGCCCCCTAGTGTGTCTAAAAAGAAATGCCTACAATGTACAATCAAACAAAACACTCTTACAAATGTTAATTTTTCAATGCAGCCAAAAGCTTCACATGGGGAAAGAATATCTTTCAAACTTGTCTTTTTCTTTCTTTCTTTCTTTCAAATGTGACTTTTTCATAATGAAAGCCTTTCCCGTTTGCACTATTAAGACGCCACATCTCCTACTGAAGTACACACTGTCTTATTTTTTTTTTTGCCAATTTTCTTTCTATTTCAATCTTATGTTTTAGCAATCTAGCCAACAGTCCTGTATGTGCTAAACGTCTTTTTTAAGAATAGTGCATTTGATACCTTCAGAATGAGGGGTCTGAAATGATGTTAAACTGGACCCAACCTCATTAGTATAAATACAGTTGCTATGCTAGTTTAGGACATCTGTTTGTGATTGAAGGGTTGCTGGTTCATATGCCTGACTAGCAAGCTGCTGCTGCTACCCAAATGCTAAATAATAGCTGCCTGGTGCTATGTCACATATGGGTTAAATGCAGGGGAAACATTTCATTGGTGTGTCAACAATGACAATTAATCACTTTCCCTTTTTAACAATCTGTGTCTGTGGAAATGGCCAGTTGTGCTCACAGCATTAAAGATTCAGGTTGCCTTCATTTGTCACGGTCATACTTATACAAGCACAACATCTAGTGAAATGTACAGTGAAAGCTGAAAGCCAGCCTTACATTACCAGCGGCATTCGGAAAAGGCCTTGTTAGCAAAATTCACAATTTAATGCATCCCTACTACAGTGCAGTTTCCAGCACATTTCACAGAAGCCCTATAACTTTCCTGATGGTTGACCACAGACACTGGAAATGCCCTTGAAACATAGAGACATTGAACTGGCATAATATCAAGATACACGCCATTTAAAATCACTGTTAGGTACAAATGGAATGGCGATTAGTTATGAGCTCCGGTTACTCTTTCCCTGCTGGTGAAACTGAACTTCGATGATGTGTTATCTTCTGTAACCTTTCCTCGGTAGGTTTTCGTAAGGAAATAAATCAAACATTTAACCCGGTTTTACAGGGACTTTGTGTGTATTACTGACAGCAATAAACAGTCCTTTTGAAAATGTGACACAGTGGTTTGCTGGGAGACGCAGGCAGGAACCACGTCTTATCCAGAATTTCCTGGAACTTAAAGAGCGAGTTGTAGACATGGCATGATGAAGATGTCTGGGGTACTTTGATCTTGTGTTTGAAATGATGTTGGTCAAGGAATGCTTTTTATCTTCTGACAACCCAGGTAATTTAGTTTTATTCATTTAAATCTACATTTTATCTGATGCTTTTTTCCAAAGCAACTTACAGTAGAGGGAAAGGTTACAATGTATGTGTGTTTCCTCGGAATTGAACCTGTGATCTCTGTGTTTTTAGTTTAACATTCTACTAGTTAATAAACTCTGCGATGGGCTGGCCCCCTGTCCAGGGTTGTTCCCTGCCTCGTGCCCATTGCTTCTGGGATAGGCTCCGGACCCCCCGCAGCCCAGTAGGATAAGCAGTTTGGAAAATGGATGGATGGATGGATGGTTAATAAACCGTTTTTTTTTTGTATTCTCTACTAGCACACAAGTGTGGTCGCTTGTTCTTCTGAAAGCTGGTCAAGGCTGCATTCATTGATTCATGGTGATGAGGGAAACAAGCAAAGACAATGATGTTTAAGCGCATTACAGACTGACATCAGAGTAAACCACCTGATCTCATGAAGGGGCACAAAGGGTTCATTTTGAGGTCAATTGTATTTGTTCATGTTTACCGACCTCACATGCTCCACGTAAACATTTAACGAACACATTCGGAGACTCTCAGCTTATTCCTGGCTGTTGGTTCATTGATAAGTTATAGATGGTTATGAACTTTCCCTGTTTTCCTAGGTGTCGCTGTCTGGAATGTGAACATATACAAAACATTCCAAAATGCTGAGAGCAGCCTGTCCGTGAGTTTGATAAAAACATCTCCATCCAGTGGATAGACTCTGGCATGCTCTTTGGCCCCGCCCTGGAGTGACGGACTCCGCCCTGGAGTGACAGACCCCGCCCACCCTGCCTTATTCTAATGTTGACGCTGTGCTCCAATCACTTTGCAGTGGCTGGACTCATGGCAGTTCAGGAACGAACGGTGTGTTATAACAGGCCGGAGGCTCGCCAGCCATCTCTCAGGGCATCAGATTATCTGATTGTGGAGCTGATCCCCCCCATCAAGGCATCGCCATGCTGCAGTGTTACCAAACCATCATTGGGGGGGGGTGCTTCTTGTTTTCCTGGACTAAGACAGATAAGGGGGAAGAAGGATCATATAAGTCAACAAAGCCCCAGAGGGGGGGCACTCAGGTGTGTGGCCCCTCCCTCCTCCAGTCTCACACTGTTAAAACTCCTTGCTGAAATCTCAGCTACTTCATCAACTGGTCACAGGACAGTCAAAGGGCAAAATCAGGGCCTGTGCTTCTGAAGATTTAGGGATCCTAGTGACGCATGCTGGCTAGCCATTCAACCTCTGCTCCTGCCACCCCCACCCCCCCAAAAAAAAAAAAAAAAAACATTGAAAGTGTGCATGAGAACATGCATTTGGGGATACCTTGACAGCTGCCCTCTGAGCTGAAATGATTTTGTGGCTACCCCATTGCTCTGCTCTTATCTCGCTGTCGGACATATTGGTGCCATCTGGAAGAGGTTATTCACCATATGAGATCATTTATTCTCTACACCGCGACCCATTGCTCTTCCTCCCGTACATCGGCGTGACCAAAATGTCACCCGTCTTGGTATATCTATATTCACATGCTCTTACCGTTCCGCAGAAGATTTCAAACCTTATGAGATTTGGAGACAGGGATTCACATTTTCCACCCTGTCAGTTTTGGTATCGAGTGGTAATTTGTTTAAACAAACGTATGATTGGTTTGTCGTATTTTTTTTTGTATGACTTCCACGTTGATCTGCCTGAGGTGCTGCCACTTCATGATCTCGCTCTGTGTCTGTTGAGGTTTTTTTTTTTTTTTTTACAAAGCTGCTTTTCTAAATGGTATTTGACAAAGCCAACTCGCTTACTGTACTAGACACTAATTCTGTCGGTGTTTCTCTTGAACTGCTGCCCATTCTCGGGTTTCTCTGTGTTGCATCTCAGCCGTTCTTCGCTTCCTTGTGTCTCATCGGTTATATCGATCGTCCGACTCTAACAACACCTGTCTCGCTAATTAACCACCGCCATGACGGCGCAGAGGTAGACCATGTCCGTGTCTCTGTGCAGTCACCGTGCGGTTTCACCGTGGCATTTGCCCTTTGATCTTGTGCGAGGGGTGAGTCATGTGACACTGGTGTGTGTGTGGGGGGGGGGGCATCAGTTCCAAATGGTGTGAGTCACGGAGAGACTGGAAACAGAATCGCCACGTTGCTGGGATCTGGGCCGGGACACTCTGGCCTGTGACTCACCGGGGAGTGTTTTGCCTGCTAAAAACGGCGCCTCTCCACATTGCTCCGTCACTGCATCCCTCAGCATCGCCAGCTGGGTGACAGGAAATGGCCACCTTCTGCCGAACCTCCTCCGTGGCCCCGTATACTATTCATGAGTTGTGATGTAAGCGGAACTGCCAGGCCTGAAGCACCAATCAGCAGCCACACTGGTGCAAAGCTGGAACTTTCCTGGAGACTGAAAAATAAACCCAGGGCAATCCCCTAACTGCCCCAGGGGCATTTTTTTGCACATAAATTAATGACCTTTCGCTTCCCTCGTTTTAAAGATATTTATCCTGGTTCTTCAGAATCCAAAGCTGAGTCATGTTAAGAAAAGGGATGAAATGTTACACTTTGCTGGGGCTCGAACCCTGGGTGTTCCCTCCCTTCACACGACTACCCCCTGCCTTTTCAAACGACGTGTGACTGAATGCTCTTTTATGTTTGAAGCTAGAGCTGTCCTTCGCTGCCCCCCCCACCCCTTTTGGAGTTCCTCTCTGATGTCAGATGAGAGGATTCTCCACGTGACCGCGGTCGGGGATGAAATCACACCCTGGCTGGTTCTGAGCACTCGAGTAACAGTCAGCGGGTGGGGCCAGCAAGTGGGAATCAGCCACCCGGTAACAGAAGGGCAGAAAATAACCCAGTGGGGGCGCCAGCATCTTCCTGACAGGGGCTCCTAATTTAAGCTCCACACTCATCAGCGGGAACCCAAAACATAACTCAAGATTCTCCAAAGTCATTCCAGATTTCTTTTATTCATTTTTGGTACATGAACAGTGATACAAGCATCTTGTCTTGATGCATACATTGAGACTGCACCGATCCTGCATTATTCTGTGAAATTACTTTATTTACAGTACAGTAATAATTCTCATTAGCAAGTTTCCATTGCCTACTGGCAGGTGGGGTCAATCGTGCCATTACCTTGCTGTGAATCAGAGATAGAAATATCCCCCCGCGTTGGCAGGATAATTTGCTCAAATTTCTTAGTGGGTCAGTCTCCGCTGGGCGCTTACAGCTCAGTGAGGATTTCAAAGCAGAGTGAGAGGAATTTTTCCTCGGGCCCGAGCTTCACATGGCACCTAACAGGCTCACAGAAATACCTCTCTGATGTCAGCGGCTTGAAAGGGCTGCTGCTAAATGAGGTGAGCTAATAACCAGAAGGTTGCTGGGTCAAGTCCCAGTAAGGGTTCCTCCGTTGTACCTTGGAGTATGATCATTTACCTCACAGTGGATTAACATGGCAAAGTTTGTTCTGGATCAAAGCTAAGCAATTAAACAACAACACGTGTTATCGCTGTAGGTCATTTGGAAAAGCCGCGAGCCTGCCATGTATAGCCAGATGGTTTCAGTATTCAGTCTTCCACAGAAGGGTCTCTGTTAAAAGTGCCGATGAGCAGATTCAAACTCTGAGACCCGGAATATTGTGCTTTTTACATTTATAGACTCAGGTCTTTCCTCTCTGCCCTGTGCCGCCAGTCTATAGGTTACAGTCATCATCGTTGCACAGAGAGGCCTAAGCTGGACATGGGAGGCCTCCACGAATCCAGGGGCTGCCAGTGCTTACTGTATGCAGAGAAGCTTTGTGTCCCGTAAGATGCTGCCAGTGTCCTAATGCAGTGAGGATTTCACCATTCCTAACTAACTATTCATTAAGTGGTTCAAAATATCTTGATTTTATATGAACTTGCAAGGATTTTGTTGCCATGGTGAGTACCTAACGGGGGAGAACCCACAAACCATTGACAGGGTGCTGGGCAGCCAGGACTAGTCGAAGCAGCAGGCTATCACGTCTGGTACTGACAGAAGGGTTACGGTGGCACAAATGGCAGATAATTCTGATGATAATCACAATACTCAGTGCATGGATCCCTGCTATGAGTGAAAGCTGCCACAGTCCATCTAATACACTAAGGGTTTAACCACAACTAGCTAACTATATTCACTAAGTGGTTCAAAATACCGCACTTTATATATAAACTTGTAATTGCGAGATTTTAAAGTGGAGCAGATGATTGGCTGAGGCAGATGGCCAATCACCTGTCTGTAGTATAGTTTGGTTTCTTAAGCAAATGCGAAAATCCTCACTTAGCGACGCCGAGGATGGCTACAGACAGAAGGTCTGCCCGTAGAGCAGAGAGCGCTGCTTACCACACGCCGCCCTGCACAGCTGCTCGGAATCCTGCCTCGCTGTTCTTTAATGAAGGAAGAAGAAATGCAATTTAAAGACTGCGCCCGTGGCTCGTTTCATAGGAGCCGATTGGCACTGACAGCTGTCGATACAATGAAAGTCGCATCCATCAGCTTCGGAAGCGAGATCTGTCGTGTCCTCCTGACTGGAAGCCCAGACCACTTCATTAATGCGATTCACAAATATAAAATCAGCCAAAGAAATGACCGGACCTGACACAAGCCCTTAATATAACGTAAGAGAAATTGAATAAAGATGCTAACCCTGTTAAAAACACAAAGAATAGTTTTGCTTAACATATGCCATTTAAAAACACAGCGGGTGACCTTGACCTTAACCCCAGCAACATGCGGAGACAAGACTTTGGTGTCAAAAGCAAAGCATATTTCCTTAAACCCGGACAGATAATCAGATGGGAGGCAGACATGCAAGATCAACGCGCACAGGAGAATATTTTTCATCACCAATAAAATTATGTAACATTAATTTCCCAATGCAACAAAAATAACTCACAAAAAGCTGGGGCTGCCTTTTTATTGCGCATCCGTTTATATCTATTTGTTTCCTCAATATTCCTTTCCCATAATATTGTATTTGTTTATACAGTGCACGTTTTAAAAAGTTGCTTGCACTTTACGTAGGCTACCTTGCTGTTGTATGCACAAGCTTCGCCTCCTCCCAATACAGTTTCACGTTTTATCTAAAAGGGACAATACAGAAAGTAAATCCTACGATGGTCCTACAAATGTAACTTTACAACGTCATCTTCTGCCTAAGCTTTTAAGTTACCACACTGTGGTATTTGTGTAGAAAGATCAAGCCGCGAACTAACAACCAAAAGTCTATGCCGCGATACCACTGAGACCCCGCCTATTATACACAAAGACTGGGCCGGGGCGATTCAGCTGTCTGCGTTCTGTAGCAACACAGCCGGAGATCAGAAGTTAATACATTCCACTGTTAAACGGCACGCTTCCTAATACACTGTGCATAGCACAGGTCAACCATAAATCACTCTGATTTAATAAACGTAAGAGTAATGATGAGACCTCCGCGGAGGACATTTACTCAGAAACCTCATCATACTTTAATAGTTATAGTGTAAAACAGGAAAATGTCAGCTTTCATTTATATGGAAATATATCAGGCATAATCGAGCCGGGCGAAGGGCTTGCAGAAATGTGCGCTCCCCTCCTTGTCCATCTCCAGAATGAAGTTTGAGGTCCTTCTTTTGTTGTGCTATCAATACGCATTAAAATAATGACCGATTTTGTGCGTTAAAGGAAAAACCTTTGCCCCAATATAAGAACGACGAATATCCAAAGTATGAACGATCTCTCTGGGTTATATTTGTTAATAAACAAAAATCCCTAACGTATTATAGATATGCAAAACCGAACTTTGAATTAATATGTGCATAAAAACATCAATAAAAATGACAGTCAAATAAATACAGGTCCAGTGGGACATGAGATTAATACAGAACATCTCAATTATTATTTATTTGGCAATGAATCCTAATTAGAGTGCTTTTGGTTTATGACGATGATGATGATTATGTTGATTATTATATATAATCGT
>JABFEA020000001.1:15516989-15529099 GCA_019775915.2 Cyphomyrus plagiostoma | reverse complement strand
TCCGTGTCTTATAAACCCCCCCAGCCGGGGGGGGGTGTTGGTGTTGTGTTTTGTCAAACACCGTGCCGGGGGGGGGGGGGGGGGGGGGGGCAGCTGTCATGCTCTTCCTCACCTCTCCCTGCCTCATCTGCCTCGCCTCCCTGCCACCCTCGAGACATCCCCCTGGGGGGCTCCCTGGGCCCTCCGCCATAAATCCCAGCCGCTGATTGATTGCCGGGCTCATGTGTGCAGCCGGTATTTGCCGATGAAAGGGCGGATTTTGGAGGCTGCATCCCTGGCTGGCTCAATTTGCACAAAGGCCGCAGTTTGTAGCCAAGTGGAATGAGACTCGCGGGCCACCTCGGATGTGCCACACATACGCCTCATTTTTACAGACAGGTCGCCATCGAACTCGTTTTATTTAGTATCTGACCTTTCCATTTCCTTGCATTCTTTCCAGCTCTCAGAGTTTTCCAGCCCTAAGTAGGCTTCACCACCCTCCAGTCTGGGATGATGTGAAATTGGCTTGTGACGTCGGCGCCCCCTGAAGATGATGCCCTTGGCAGCTGCCTATGCCGCATAATGGGTTGACCGGCACTGAATTTTTACTCTTTTGTGATAGTCTTCAAGATCTCATGCGATTGAACTGACATTATTTAGTACTGCATCTGGCCAGACCCCTACGAAAGGTTACTCACATTATTCAACGAAAGGTTACTCACATTATTCAAGTCCAAATTTCAGGGAATAAACATGCATCCACACAACTGCCACATTACAAAATGCATGCTCCCATATTCTAGTCACTATGCACTTTCCAAATACCGTCTGAGCAACTGTGTTCGATTGCTGCTGTAATCTTAATGTAGCCTTTGTGTCTGCATTATTTGGCTGCTGTCCATATCTCTGCCTCGGCTGACTTTCGGCAGCCAATCAGAGTGATTCCCTCTGGTATTGGCCATCCCATTGGGCTCTGCCGTTCTGCACCAATCCGCTGGCCTCCTGATGTACTACAGGGGTGTCTGCTGCCAGGGTATCCATCATACAGCCAGGCCTCGGCCCAGCTTACCGTCCTGAGGTAACCTGCTGTTCTCCCTCCTGAAACATGCAGGGGGTTTTCGTCAAAACAGCTTTCAGAATATTACTTGGTTGTCTAAGGGCCTATCAACTTTTATTTAGTATCGTCAATTTTTAAAACACACAAGATGAATTTCGGTGATCTACTGTAATTCTTTCCACAGTGACAAGAAAAACGCAAAACAGCCAATGATGGGGAAAAAACTTTGAGTTGTGGTAGCATACCAGTCTGTTCCCTGGATGTCGTTATAAATTTTATTCACAAGCCAGCTAAAAGCTTACGGTGTGGAACAAAAATAGTACTGGTTTCAATTGGCAGCAACTGTGAGTAGTTGCAGGTTTGTTGTCTCTGGGGCCACACTCAAAAAGTCACTTTGCCCCCCCCCCGCATTGCCCCCACATATTTCATAAAAAATAAATAACTGGCCAGTACAGTCAGAAGATCATCGCCAGCTAGCTGATTAGCAGAACATACTGCTCATAAATAAGGAAGACGTTTAGTTAATATTTATTGTAGTGACTCTTTGTGGCCAAAAGAGGGCTCCCAAACTACAGGGGACCCACGCAAATGCGGCGGCAACCCTGCCGCTGGCCGTGAGGAGCCTCTGCTCATGCCTGAGTCTCTATGGTAGTGTCCAGCAAAGCTTCCACATTGGCTGTCACGCATCATCATCTTCTGCCTACATCACGGCACACACTTGCGCCTGGAAGCCTATTACAACCGGATTAAATGGGATGGAACAATCTGCGGTTTACAGCGCAGCGGAGAGAAAAACGGATTATCTGCACTGAGGCTGCCTCATTTTCATAACCCGGTTACAGCTCATTGCAGACTTTTGTAGTTTAGTCTAGTGTGCCTTAGGATTCAAAAGCGGAGAGTCTAAGCAAATTAGTTATTACTGCGTTTTTCGTTATTCCTCCAACATTCGCTTCTATCTGCCTCGATTAGCACGAAAGGGGCCTGAAATAACGTTTACCTAATTATGTCGTTGCTGTTGTTGGATGGTGAACCTCAACGATTATGGTTTATGAGGTCTAGCTGTTCATCAAGTCTAGTTCTCCCCAAGTACATTTATGGTCTGTAACTGCAGACCTCTCTTTGCGCTGTGCCATAAGCAGCTAGAATGTGCCTTGCCTGCAAATATATTTTGGGTCTGTGCTCGTACATCCCTGCTTGACTTCAAGATAATATAATAATCGCACTAGCGAAATTTTATTTCTAATTCTGTTTCAGAATCATGACATTTGCGAGGATTTATGAAGTGAGATAGTTGCAAGGCGGTTGTTTATTTTGGGACTGATTATGTCTTGCAATTTTTCAGCCTAACCAGGCACATCACCATGACGTCAACTGGATGGAGCTGTTGAAATCTGAATGACAGGATGGCATTCCGAACACACGGAACGACTTCTCAGAGGTGTAGGACTACTGTTCTTTCCTGTCACTGGCTGTGACAGCTATTTACAGCACACACCATTGGGAGGATGCCTTTTCCTTCAGCCACACAAATTAAACAAAAAAAAAACACACTTCTACATTAGCAACAAGCCACATATTTTCCAAATTTCATTGTCAGCTCTCGAAGGCACAAGGTATCAAGAACTCTAACTCGCGTTAATTACATTACATTTTATTTTTTATGTAATGAACCTCAGACCAGTCTTTTTTAAAGCGGGCGTAGGTTATTCCAAAATATTTCAGCCGGAAAGAACACATGACATTCCAGTACATCTGGAATACGTCTTTGGAGAAACACACGCCAGACGCAGAGCCGTCTACTGTGACCTAAATGACAACCGAAACATATGCTTGTTAATTTATGCTACAGCACAATCATACACAAAACACTTGTGTGTGTGTGTGTGTGTGTGTGCATATATCCATAGGAGTGTTCACACTGCACACGGGGCTCAGGCTTTCTCAGTCTGCACCTCACGCGCACGGCTTTGACACGATATCTGGACACCTTCTTATCCTTCCCGGCAGGATTCTGGCTCCAGGTCGCTATTTCTGTGGCACCAACAGGTATCATGAGACTCGTCAGTGAAGAGCAACGGCCAGGGACTGAAGCTCCAGGGCTGCCTCAGCAAACCTCCGACATCCGTCATACTGCTAAAGCGAAGGTGCTCTCTGCCTTAACCAACACACACCAACGTGATTCAAGGCCCAATGAGGAGTGACTGAGAGCAGCCCGCAGTAGTTTTAGCCATCGCAAACTGTCTGGAGGTACTGCTTTGTTGTCTTTCCACAATTACAATTTTATAATGTATTAGTGCTTCTCATTCTCCTTTTTCATTTGACATTTGTAACTCCTTCCTCCCACAAATACGATAAATGATTTCTTGTCTTTATGCACATACCCCCTGGCATTTGCTAATGGGACACAGTCATATTAATTTGTCACAAACGGAGAGACGGTGTTGCCATGGTGATGCTGCTTGTGGGCATCCCGACAAAGGGGCTTGCGAGTTGTTAGACATGGACGGGAAAGTCATCGTTCTAAAAGTTTCCCACTTGAAAGGTCATAATTGACTGATATATTGATTGACCCAGTTTCATTAAATACTGAAACAGACAGTGGTCTCTCTACACAGAATCTGGCATCTCAGTGTCTGAACAAACCCTAATAACTACAGCACACCCATCTCCCCCTTCATACCATTTCCTTTGTTTCGAAGTGCAGTGAGACAAATGTTTCAAAAACAAAATAGTCTGAAGAGAGTAACTGGGGGGGCGGCATGGTGGTGCAGTGGTTAGCACTGTTGCCTCACACCTCTGGGACCCGGGTTCTGGTGTCCGACCTGGTTTCATGTGTGTGGAGTTTGCATGTTCTCCCTGTGTCGTCGTGGGGTTTCCTCCGGGTACTCCGCTTTCCCCCCACAGTCCAAAAACATGCTGAGGCTGATTGGAGTTGCTAAATTGCCCGTAGGTGTGCATGTGTGAGTGACTGGTGTGTGAGTGTGTCCTGTGATGGGCTGGCCCCCCATCTAGGGTTGTTCCCTGCCTCGTGCCCATTGCTTCCGGGATAGGCTCCAGACCCCCCGCGACCCAGTAGGATAAGCGGTTTGGAAAATGGAAATGGAGAATAACTGGCTCGCCGAGCATGCGGCATCAGCATCTCCTAAATAAGGGATGCATTTAGGTAACATTTAGGGAATATTTGTAGCTAACAGGGGGTAGTAGCCCTGTAACTGTGATTATCTGCCTTGCTCTTTGTAAATATGCACCAATCCACTGACACCATGACTCCTTTCTGATTCCATCTCTTTCCAGGCCTGTCGTGTGGCTAATGAGGGTTTACAGGCAGCAGACTCCTTAGCATCCTTTTAGCGCCACGAACCCGGTGCTGGATTACAAGCAGAGCTATAAGGCTTACCTAGGAAAAGCCTCTGCTGATCTTACAGCCGGCGTCAGCTGAAACGCCGGCATTACACCTCGCGTGAGATGAGACCCCTGGTAAAAACACAAATGACCACAGTACCGCTGGACTGGCCTCCACTGCTATAAGGGACCAGGTGGTAGCATTAGCCCTACTGGCTAACTACTGAGCAACATGCTAGCTAACAGCTACGTTAAGTCATCTCCGACTACGGACAAAGCCCGTCTGGGAAAGGGAGGCGCCTCTGTATAATTGAACTAGCTGGGAATTTATGGGCAAATGTACAAAACGATAAATTGCCAAAGCTGTTTGGGAGATGACTTAGCCATTTACCAAAAATGAACACTGAAGCCATTTCCTACACTGATAGCGCCCATATTATTAGCTGTGAAGCAGCCACTAGCAGCTTGACCTCTACAAATGCGTCATCTCAGAGTAAAAACGGCTTAATTATTGCTATTCAGGCTTGCTAGGGCTTACCAGCAAGAGAGATAAATAATAACATAAATAAGACAGAATCCTGTTGGCAAGCATGAAACATGCCTTGAAATGCACTGAATTAATGATTCCTGGTCTCAGGTGAGCTGTTTGTTTAGCCATCGTCTCCTCTTTGCTCTGGATCTGTCACAGGCACTGGCTGTAAATCTGCCACATGCTAAACACATTGAGCAGGACCACCCGGGGAATTACATACGTGTACGTGTATGTGTCTGCATGGCCACATTGAGACAGTTTTAAAGACACCCGCTGTCTTTGAGGCGCTGTCTCCTGGGAAACACCAGTGCCGTTGGGCATTAAAAGCAGACCAACTTTTTGTTTGTTTGTTTGTTTCAACGCACTGCATTTTATTTGGCTGAGTTTGGGAGCCATTTCCTTAACATGTGAGACATATAAGTGTGTGTCTGTGTGTGGGAATGCTACCCTACACTGTGTGGGGCTCTTCTTAAAGATGAGAGATGTTGACATAAGTTTTATGCACCAGAAATCTGGTTTCCACATCAGCACAGATTCCCAGAGTGGCAGCCATTCTCCTGCCAGCACCTGAGAGCTTCCAGAATGAATATAGCCACTGTCGCGGGTGCTGGGACACAGTGAGTCTTCTCGAGTTGCACGTCTGTTCGTGGAAAAGCAAGAGAAAAAGCCGCAGCTCGCAGCTGTGTAACATTATGTTAAGTTTGCCGGTAAGTGAACTGACAGGCAAAATTGTGCACATACTGGTCCTGTCTCACGGGGAAATGCGAGGAGGACAGTGACCAAATTAGCAGGAAAACTGAAGTGTGGCGGAATTATATCCATCCCGCATAGCCTCTGTTAATTAAACATCTCCAATACCGGGTACAAATAATTGAAATGGCAGTGCATTCCCACCAGGAGGCAGTAGATTGCCACAAAGTCAATCGTTTTGTTTTTCTCATTCACGGGAGGGTGGCAGTGTAGAGATGTCTTGAACAGCACAAGAAATTTCTGTCACGTCCATAAGGTTATTTCCATAATATTTCAAAGAATATTATTATTGAGTAACTGCACTAAGGAAAGCGCATCTCATCGGTCAAAGCCGGGATTCGAACACTAGACAAATAAACAGCAATTCTGTTACCGACCACCAGGTGACACCTTCATCTTATTGTATCGATTCTTACTACCAACACGTTTAAAAACCTAGTCTTTCACGATTTGTTATTTATTATTTAATTTAAAAGAATCTCTAGTTAAATAATAGCTGCCTGTTTAAGTGTCAATTTAACAAAATTACTCATTTATTTTGGGAATTGGGATAAAACAAATTTCTCGTCGATTTTCAGTAATCTTTATCCTGCACGTTACAAAATATTCCGGATTATGTCCAAAACCTTTCACGTGGTGCTAAAGAAGGCTTCTTCACGCGCAGAATAAAATTAAAACTAGACAGTGAATGTATCTGGTATCTCATGCTTCGTCAGAGATGAACTGATAAATGCTGAATACGATGTGGCACTTTCACGGAGCTCACCTGCTGAGTTCCTTATTGTCCAACATGAAAACTTCTGGGCAACGTAGTTGTATTCTTAGGGTGACAATGCACAGGGCAATGATGAGCAATGTTCCTGGGCAATGATACTGACAAATGTTGCTCAGGCACTTTCCCATTGATACCGGGCAACATATTTCTATTTTTAACCCTTTTGATTGGCAGAGGGTGACTTTCTGCGCTCAGCCAGATACTGATGAGTTGCCCTGTGTCTCACATTAATGGCAGCTACCTGGCAACATTTCTGAAAAAGTTGCCTGGTATGGAATGAAAAATCTATTTTTTTGCGGTAGTAGCTACACATAGACCATAAAAATAGCTTCAGAAAACCTGGATACATCTAAACAATGTTCATCAGACATCCCAAGGGTGCTGGACATTAATCATGACGTGAACAAACCTGAGTCACGCTGGAACTCATGCCATCTTTGCATCACCGCCAGGAGACTGAAGCCCGATGCTCAGCGCACAAACTTTACCATCGAAACAAAACAGGACATGTGACCCGCGACAGCCATCCCAAACTCCCAGCTGTGTGATGCAACACTGCAGTGATGTGGAGTGATGTGGTCGCCAGGGTATCGACTTATTGATACTAAAAAGGAGCATAATGCGCATGTGGAGACTGACTAAGATAAAGAGCACAGTGCACGCAGCTGCCTGGTTTGCGGTAATCTCATGTGGATGACCAAAAGAGCCATAATAATCAAATAAAAGGCAGAGAGGAGCTAAAGACTGACACAAATGAGCATCTTGAGATGCTTAACAATTGACATTTATTAGAGAGAGATGGTGCATCTGAAGCACGGTGATGGCTGACTGATGATTATAATAATCAGAGTCGATGTGCTTGACAAGGTCCACTGGTGTTTCCATAGACCACATGGAGAGGGAGGGGCCTTCTAACTCTGGTTGGGGGCTGACGCGGAGGGCTGAGGTAATGAGAATGATCCCTGTGCAGCGTCACCGTGGACATCAGCCTGTTTGACAGAGGGGCCTGTTCCAAAGGGGAGCGCCTGGCATCAGCTGCCCCCAAACTGAGCTGCCAGAGGGCACAGATTGGGTCAAGAGTGATGCTACAGTCATGGCAACTTGTACATCTACACCTTATTTACCTGGCAGATGCGACATACAGTTTTATGATCAGCCCGTTCTTGGAGCAGCTGGGGGTTAAGGGTCTTGCTCAGGGGCCCAATGATGACATCACTCTGCTGACCCTGGGATACAAACCGGAGACTATCAGTTTAGTGGGTCAAGTCAGAAAATGTATCTTCAGTTGAAGAGAATAGGTTTGGCTTTAACACTGATGGGGACCAAATCAGCCCCGAAACCTCCCGTCCTCCTAGAATCACACGGTGCCCCCACAGTATTGGTAGGGAAGTATTCCTACCACCCAAAATCTATGTCCTTGTTTCAGTCATAAATAAAATAAAAAGAAATGTGATAACATTTTGTGTGGCAATCACACCAAATTATAATGACAGACAATCCTTAAAGAGGGTAACAGACAAGTCTGTACAAGTGCTTAGCTGTCACTGTTAACACACCACAGCAAAATGTGTCCTATGCATTTAACCCTGACGTGACACAGGACGGGCGGCTACTCCCACAGCTGGGAGCCAAACCTTACCAGTCAGGAACTCAAATCAGCAACCTGCCGATTATAAGCACACTTTCTTGACCATCAGGCCACCCATAGTGTCATTCTGACTGGGTATTACAAAGCTGTGTAACACCTGTTGCACATTTTTTTCAGTCGCTGTTTTTCCCAACAATTACCCATTTTTATATTTCCCCTCCCTTCCCTAGTCCGCACCATCTAAACCTGTGACTGCGTATTAAAAGGCAAAGAGTTAAAAATGACCTCACGCTGTCACTCTGCAGTCTTATGTGAGCTTCGAACCCAGTTCTGGTAAACATCCATTAAAGTGGTGCCTTCGTACCCTTAGGTGGCATTTTATTACGCCAGTCTGTTCTGTCCTTCAGATATCTATAATTACTTCCAACAACATACAAACCTCCTCTTTAAAATTATATGCCTGCTTTGGTACACAGGGTACTGTTTTCTTAGTATATGCACTCCGCTCTATTTTAAACCTCTCTGTTATTATTTTGCCTTTTTTTTGTGACAGATGTACCATTTTTATATTTTTTTCTGTTCCTTACAGCTGTAAAATGTGACAAATCATAATTGTTTTCTAAAAACCATACACGCACTTTTGCTGTTAATAACGAGGAATCCAAAAGATTTTTCAGTTTAAAAGCGTGCAGAGAACTGGTGGAATTGAATAACATATGAATGGATTCCCTCAATTTTCACATGTTCTGTTTAATTTCATACATCGTTATTCCATGACAGTGCCAGGCGGGGACCTTCGGAAAAGGCCGCCCAACAGCAGGATGCTTGGACTTTGTTTTGTCATATGTCGTGGAATAAGATACAATATGCTGTGCACTGCCCAGGATAAGTGGTAAATTGGCTGTTAGGGAAAAAAAATGGATAGTTGGGAAAACGTTCCAGGAGAAGGTTCCTCCTGCAGCAGAATGAACGCGTCGGGTTCACTGGCACATCCCGGCCCATATCCGGCGTGTTTGTTTACAGTTTGGTCGCCTGTTCCGTGCCTGCAGAGGCCGCGGTGCTCCATGAACAGAATGACCCAACTAGCTATTTGTGGGCCAATCAAAACAAAGCTGCCAGACCACACAGCTGCCCTCCTAATGTGGCTTTGATTTGAGCTCTACCGCGGCCCATTATGCGGCCCATTACGCAACGCTCCTGTCTTTGCCGTAATTGAGAAGACATCGTGCTCCCACGCAATTACATGCCTCTCTGGTGCACCTTGTTAAAGGGCCACACCCCCAATTAAATGGTTCCACCCCCTAGTTAATGGGCCCCGCCCCAAAATTATGGGCTCCACACCTCAGTGAAAGCTTTTTTTTTTTTTACTCTTAGGGTTGCAGGTTTTGCACATAATATCTATTATAACATTTGCTAGCAGAAATAAGGACAGAATTTCAAGCAATTTAAATGAAGGTTTTATAGTCAGTTTTACGGAGGATGTGTAAGGATGCACAGCCTGTAAGAAGAGCATGGCAGATGCATTATTGCTTTGGCTGGGCTGGGGACAAATTAAAATGAAATAAGAGTCTCAGGAACAGCGCAAATGCTGGCGGATGCTGTAAAATCTCCCCTCGTTTATTGCAAGGGCTTTGCATTTGAAGGGGCTTCAGCGCCGTGATAAAATGCTCATGGCAGTTTTTCAGAGCAAACAGCTCAATGTGGGTTTTTGGGGAGAGCAGGCAGATGCAGGGGGGCTTCCTGACCTTCTCTGGTTGCACTGGGCAGACGTCGGTATTAGCAACTGCACAGCCATAAGTCACACTATACAGTTAGACCCTGGAGGCGTCTTTCATTCCACACGGCTACCAAGCTAACAGGAACGGGGAGCCCAGTACAGGCTCCATGCTGGACCAGATCCAAGTGCCAATAATTCTCTGGAAACCGTGAAGTGGGACCCACACATATTAATTTCTCTGCAGGAATGCTCTAAACACACCAGTGCAAAGGATTGCTATTGAGGAGGAAAGTGGCGCCATGTGACAAGCTGGAGCTGCGCCACCATTGGACAAAGCCCAACTTTCCCTCCAGAAAAACCAGCCAATGAAAACATGGAATTGACTGCAGGCTGCGTTTAACCAAATTCTCTTCGTTCAAACATGTATGTTGTGTTTGAACAACGAGCCTTTAATTTTGCACAATTATGCAGTTTTCCAACTTATACAAATCTAAGTGGAAACATTTTAAATTCTTAAATTACTTTGGATCTGGTGTGTGGAAGCATGAAATCGGAATAAAATCTGACCCTGTCAGTATGTGAATCATACGGCATGTGTAGCTATTCCTGCCTCATACAGTTTCTGAGAGTAGATATAGTCATAAATATGTACAAATGTAATGCTTGCAGATGGCATCACCATTAAGGCTAAATCAACGGAGATACCTGACAGAGCAGCTCTGACACCAAGAGCTATGCTGTCATATTGCGTAGCTGACTTCCATCACTGTGGATGTTAAGAAAGTCAGTCAGCTGTTTCCAGCGGTGTTGATCTTGTTGCTATAAATCCAGCCAAGACTGTGCCATCATAATTCTTTTGATGAGTGCAGTTAAAGTTTTCATCTGGGAAATAAAAAGCTCCTTCCAAAATTGCATATAGATTTCTAGGTACCCAGAGAGCTTTACACAGTTTCAATAAGTAAATGTATCAGCTGTTAAAAACAAACGACAAAACGACCATATCCAAGATTTCTGAAACAAGTAAAATTGTATCGATCACTAATTTTACTTGTTGTACCCCTTGTATGAGACATTATAGATGCTTTTCAGAGTATTAAGTGAAATCTAGGACAATTTTTTCAATTAAATATTTATTTCCATATCTATTAGTATCTATTTTGACTAGTGTTCCATATTAAGTTTGCTTGATATTTATAATTGGTTAATTTGCTACAAGTAAATGCCATTATAACATTTGTTCCATTCAGCCAATATGCATGAAATATGCAGAGTAATGGATCTTAAACACTGATAATTGCCTTGTTAAAGTATACAAAGGTAAGCGGTGAGACTAATCGCTTACTTCCAATAGGGGGAGCCAAGTGACAGTAGCAGAAAATGTGCATTTCCCTGTGTGAATGTAGCAAGCATTTTCTCTATCCCGAGGAGATGACTGTAAAGTCAGCCACATTCTTAAGCAAACATGTGAGTTTTGTAACAACACGATAGTTCGTTAACCGACACGGAAATCCAGAGGAGATTGAAGTTTAACAAGTTCTCCTCATTTATGACTTGGCTGCCCGTGAGCGGTAATTGGCGGGATCCGCACGGTGCTGGCGGCCCGGAGCTTACGCGGCAGTAAATCTTCAGAAACACCCGCTTTCCGCCTCACAGCAGTGCTGCCTGCTCTTTTTCTGTTTCTCTTTTTTTGGTTGACTGAATAATGAGGGAGGAATTGGCTATTTTTCAACACAAATCCATAATCCAGATTCGCGTTGGAAGCCGCCCGGTCTCTGCGCTCCCGTTGGGCCTCTCGCCGTACTGATTACAGTGTGAAAGATTCAAGGCCTGATCCAAACGAAGAGTGCAAGGGGTGACACTCGATACAGGCTCCTGGACGCAAGGGGTAACGAGGGCTGGGGTCCGGGCGCAAGGCTCATGGCTGATTGATCCAAAGACTCCCGTCGATTCCGCAAATATGCATAAAGTTAGCAAACGGTTTGCACCCGTCATCCCCAAAGCAAACAAAAACACTCCTTTGTCTGGATTAGATTGGAAAAAAACCTTAGGGAAACTTAATTGTGCCATCGATATAAAAGATGGTCGGTGCAGCTAAAACAGATTCAGGCAGAGTTTTATAACAGTACGGGGGGGCACTGGTGAATAGGGCACACGGTACATCACATATGGCACACCGATGCCTGCCATGATACCCACCTGGCAGTTAATGCAGGATGGTCGTCATCAGCAGCGGAAAGGCTCCGGGTTTGGGGCTTGTATCAGCAGCGGGCTCCATGTCGTTAAACATGCACGTAAGTCCGGGGGGGGGGGGGGGGGGGGGGGGGGGGGGGGGGGGGGGGGGGGGGGGGGGGGGGGGGGGGGGGGGGGGGG
>JABFEA020000001.1:15480272-15496475 GCA_019775915.2 Cyphomyrus plagiostoma | reverse complement strand
ATGGCCCACCCGACTGCTACTGTATATGCGCTGATGTCCCAAACATGGCGATTTGATAGAGCGTGGCTAGAGTATACTGACCAGCGATAGGCCCTCCAGGGGGTGCTGTTCTACGTATGGCAGCCTTTCCGTGCCATAATCCGGGTCCCCTTTCCGTCCCTGGAGGACGTGAGCCTAAACTAATTCTGAATGATTCATACTCGCGTTGTGTTATCGCGCATCGCTGTCCTGGTGTTGGCTTACGTCGCGCACGTATAAATCACTTCAGCGCGTAAATAGCCTCTGGATACCGTGACCCACCCCCTCCTCAGAGTGCCACACTTTTATGATCTCCGCGTATCGTCTTCACGCCGCTGTCTTGTGTTACACTGATAATGCTGCGTCCATACCTCGTGTTAGATATAAAATACAGGCATAAACATTTACGATGCTGCTCACAGAGAAGAGATCACATCCGTCCGGCTATCAAACTTTATTCTGAATAATGCTGAATCTATCTGCAGGCATGTCCCCACGTGAAGCTTTTTTGCTTTCTCTAACTCTTCGTCTTTTCTAAGTCTGCTGTCATCTTCCTCCATACATATCGCTGTCTGATAAACAGGCATGGAAGGGCTTCTTCTTACTGTGACGATGAAGACAGATTACTGTGACCACGAGGAATGCCATACCTGAAGGTGAAACATGGGTTTCACTGAGGAACTGATAGGTGCCTCTCAGAACTTATCAGAAGGCCAGAACTTCTCCAGAACCTCATTCGAATGCACACTGGATCTACCTCTTTCTGCTCAAAAGTCAGACAGGTCGAATTGGAAGGAATCCATGATCCTCATGGGATAATGTCGCTCTTTGCAAAGTTCTCCCAACTTCATGCATCCTGTGGAGAAGCTTCAAACCTTCAAATTCAGAATCCACTGCCTGTTGGGCCTCCCGGCGACGTCCTTGAAAACTGCAGATCATGGAAAAACGACGGCAAATGTCCCCAGCGCCGTTACGAGCTGTGAGGATCTATATTTGAGTTTCTCATTCTGTTTCACATTCCCAGCGTGGTCGCGGTCAAACTGTCCACCAAATGTCACTGCAACCGGATCGTCACACACGGGGATCACGTTACCCGGCAGGCGGCATCAGGGATCGGGAAGGAGCGAATCTCACGATCCCAGCAGGCCGTCGCTCCTTCATCACATGTTTACTCAGCCTTTACGCAGCTCCGACCCCACATTGCGTCATCCCCACAGATTTGGGGAGCTGACAGACACGTCAGCCATGTCCACAGAACGCCTGAGGAGGTACTGACGGAGGAGGCACGGAAGATGTTTGCGCCCCATTCCTGCGAGATGTCAGCTGCCCCCTGATGGCCAAAGTCAGGAAGCAGGGGAGCACTGTAACTGACAGCATTTCTGGTCCTCCTCCATTAGCAAGTGCTCTGAGCACGGGAAGTAATCCTCTGGCAACAAAGGATGTTCATCGTGGGGAGGAAATGGAAACAGAAACTTCCAGGAGGAGAGAGAGAGGAGCGTGGAGGCATGGAGAGGCGTGAGAGATTAGCTGGGCAGCTCAGGGCTACAGGGCCAGGCCTACAGTGGCGTTTTCCCATACACTCTGTTAATTTGTCTGTTTGACTGACTGTCCCGACAGCTCTTTGGCCTCCCGCCCGGCCCCGCACCCGCTCCCCCAGCGGGACGCGCCCCATTCCACCCGCTCCCCCAGCGGGACGCGCCCCATCCCCCCCACGCACGCACACATGCGCAGTCCAGGCCCCAGCCTGACATCCAGGCCCTCCACACACTGCCATGGGGGAATGAGTGCCCATGGCCCTGCATGGTGACTCCCGGCACCCCCCTCCCAGTCCCGGGGGCCCCCGTCACAGCGTGTGCCCCTCACACCGTCACCACAGGGGGCATCATCCTGTGTTCAGCTATTAGGAGGTTTAAAGGTAACCTGCTGAGCCTAAGCTGTGTCTTCCGAGCCTGCAGTGTCTCTGTGGGCTGGGGGGTTAGTCCTGAGGGGAGCACAGCTTCGTGCTGTCTGTTTCCACTACCCCCCCCCCCCCACCCCACTGTAACCATGGAGTCGGCCTGCTGAAGTAAACAAATCGGCTAGCGTTTGTTTGCCTGTCCCCTGGGGCTGAAAACACGCAAGCGGCTTGCGCTGCCCCCCACAGGACCAGAGATGGAGGTGCGCATCGAGGACCGCTCTCGACCTCGACCAGCAGGGGTCAGTCATGGGACAGACCATGGGAGACTAGTTTGTCTTTTGTATGACTAGAAGTCCAAGTACTGCCAAGAAGGCCTGGAATCACATAGTTTTCATACAGTTAGAGCATTTACACACCCCAAAGTGAAGTGCTGGTAAATTAGTGCGATTAAGACTTTTTAATATGTCTTGGTTAACCTGAAGGGAACATCTGTACAGTAAAAGTTTAGCCTCATATACACAGTGACATAAATCATACACCATGTTTAAGAACAGCAGTGATCAATTTCAGTCAGACTAACCCGACATATTTGAATCAGACTAACCCAACATAACTGTAAAGAAGTCATTTTACAAGTGATTTAAAATATATTCTTGTTGTAATAATCACAATCACCATAATCAGTGGGTTAGGATGCATTGACTGCGTTCAGAATGTCGCTGGTTCAAATCCCTTCATTCTGACTAGGCTGTTTCTGCCAGAGGACAGGAAGCAGAAGTCAGCCCCAGATGTGGCATGGAGGAGCACATCTGTGCCCGATAAACCTGAGGAGGCGAGGAGGTGAATAGCCAGGGAGGGGGTGAAAACGAAGCGTGGACGTGCAGATCATCAGCATGCGTGCGCCAAATTCCCAGCATAATTGCTACACGATTGTATTAAACAAGCTATTATGTAGCAATTAAAATCCCTCCGGATCCAGCTTGGGTTACAGGTTTATGTGTGACTAATTACGAGGGGCTGGGAAGCCAGCGCTGGAAAGAGACACACGGGAAGTGCCGGGTCACTTCCTCTTAATTCTGCTGCGTTTGGCTTGTCAGTCATGCCGATTTGGCCCCAGCTTCCTCCCGGGGGCCCCCCACCCCTGCATGGGGGGGCGTGATGGACCAGCCTGGACCCTTGGCCCCTGGACATCCAGGTGTCATCCACTGCAAAAAAGTTGCAGGACAGGACAATGGGAAGTTGGCAGTGCTACCATTGAGAGGAGAGAAACCCCCCAGGATGGGGCGTCACTAGAAACTGCGGCCCTCGGAGCAGAATCTGACGCCCCCTCCCTACAAAACCCTGTACTCTGTATCTTGGATTCCTTTGCTCTGTTTGAAGATTAAGGTTAAATAGTTTAAGCAGGGGCACTGCCAGAGATCATATGAGGCCCCCAACCTAAACAAATCCAATTACTTTCCAAATTTTTGGGCCCCCTGTCACTGCAGGGCCCTTAGAATCCTGAGCCCTCACCCTTACAGTGCTCCTGAATCTAAGGATAGTCAAAGACAATCCCACAGGATGTTTAAGGTCACCCCGGCCTCACTCAGGCTGCGGACCCATTGTATTGTACCCAGGGCTTGTAACTAGCTCTATTTGTGCTCTGACATCACTGTCCCCACAGCACCTCCGGCTTAAATCACTTCGCTATCTTGTGGAAACAAGGAGCCCATCCACCTCAGAAAATGTAAGGGAAATGAGTGAATATCCAGGTGAAAAATGCGCATCGCCGTTTTCTCCAGGTCCCCGAGCCCCCCTTCCCTGCCAGCAACACTCCATCTGCAATTACAGTCTGCGGCCTTTGGCATTTTCTCGGGACCTGTGGCACATTTAGTGTCTGTGTCTGGCTTTGTGTGCAAAAATCCCAGGACACAACACCGAACAGGAAACCCCAGATTCCATAAACAATGAGCACGAAGGAATGTTGGGTAATGAACTAACATGTAACTGTTTTTTATCATTGTTACATTTATCATAAATCCACACCCAAGGAGCTGTCGGGTCATATCCTAGAAAAATATTTACCTTGTCACGCCTTGCGGATCGAGGGGCCCCACTGAGGTGATGCAGAGCCGCTTCTGTGTCCCTGCTGAGTTCTGCAAACACTCGCAAAGTTGCACATGTAGAGAGCAGCAGCGTCTGGCCGTGCTCTGCAGGTTCCAGCAGGGGGCGTTATGAGGGATCCCGCCTGAGATGGGGTTTCTCCCTCTGAGGGCACTTGGTCCAGCTGCAGGTTTCACCACCACTCAGACCGCGCATTTCTGCGGGGCCACAAACACTCACCACGCTGGGAGGGATGGACCCCAAAGTGACTTTTGAGCGAAGTTCTCAAAACAGCATACCAACCCATTTTTGTGGGGAATCAGTAATTCAGGAGGAATTTAAAAGTATATTATGCTCAGCTTACGACGACAAGTTATTTTGATCATGCAGGTTGTTTTATTTTGATTCAAATTCACAATTTTGCATAATAGCCGTAGTCATATAAACTGAGAAAGCAGAAAGCATGTTATTTGTTGCAAATACAGTAATGCAGATTGGCTGGGTGTTGATGTTTCTGGCTGAGGGAATGTTGCTCTCGTGTGGTGTCTGGTTTGCTGCCAAATAGGTGTGACGTTTCCACGGCAGCTGTTTTCATAAAGATTACGTGATTTGATTGCATCAGATTCGATGGCATCAGACTGGACCGGAACCAAGGCTGCCCACAGTATCTGCAGCTGGACCGCATTAAAGAGACAGTACATGTTTTTTTTCTCCTCATTTTCCCTGGACAATGTGCAGACTAATTAAGACCAAATTGTTTAGCGTCTCTTTTCAGGAACTTGTTTCCATCATTTCTCAATGAGGAGCCACTATAGTGCATTCGGTACACTGGATAATCCTCATTATTATATAAAACTGGACTAACGGTTTTTGTCAATCCAGTGGCAAATGGACAGGCTAATGTTTTTGTCAGTTTTAGTTTTCAACTTCAATTTTAAACCACACTTGAAAACACTCAGTATAATCATATGTGCCACACAGCCTGAACACACATGTAGACTGTCACACAGCGTAATCACATCTGCAGACTACCACACAGTGTGATCACACATGAAGGCCACCATAAAGCATAATCACATGTGTAGACTGTCATACAGCATAATCATTCGTGTAGACTTCCACACAGTGAAATCACATGAAGACCATACACCATACAGCATGATCACACATGTAGACCTCCCCAGTGTAATCACACGTGAAGACTGCCACACATCCTGATCACATGTGTAAGCTGTCACACAGCATAATCACGTGTAGATTGCCATGCATAGCTAGGAAAACATCCAGATCATATGTGTAGATCACCACACAGCATAATCACACGTAAAAACCTCCCCACAGCCTGATCACACATGTAGACCTCCCCAGTGTAATCACAGGTGAAGACTGCCACACAGCCTGATCACACATGTAGACCTCCCAGTGTAATCACACGTGAAGACTGCCACACAGCCTGATCACACATGTAGACCTCCCCAGTGTAATCACACGTGAAGACTGCCACACAGCCTGATCACACATGTAGACCTCCACAGCGTAATCACACATGAAGACTGCCACACAGCCTGATCATGTGACTGTCCTCAAGAACCCAGAGGTGCAGGACCTCAGGTCAAATCACCATTAGCCAGGAGGAAGGTGCTGCAAGCCTTGGTGGCTTGGGGGGGCTCTCTTTATATTTCCCTTCTTGCTATAGTCTGTAGCAGTCCACCTGGATTCTGTGACTACTAAATAGACTCATCAAAAGTATCGCTGATATCGGATTGCCTTTTTTAAACTGAATTTTAGCATAAAAATCTCAAAATAATTCACTTTGAAATTGTGATAAAAGCTTAATAAACTCAGCAAAAAAGAGGAAATCAGATATAAGTACATAAGTGTGTAAATACTGTATATGCCTGCATGGATTGCTCTATGCTGTACTGTTGTGCATTTGATGCGTAAACTTTGATTTGATTTGATCGAAAAACACCTGGGTGGTGTTTCATCAGGCGTAATTCCTGTGAAATGGTGGGTGTGTTTGCCTGCTGTTTCTGCCGGGTCTATAACATGCACTCACAGAGGGCTGAGCTTGAGCCATTCAAAACTCACATGGACCTTTGCTGTGACGTCCCATCCATCCATCCATACGGCTGCCGAGAGCCAATCAAACCCTTCGGCTCCTCCGCCGGCAAAGACCACAGGCCTTTCACTCTCAACTGTAGCTTTACAGCTGCATTTTATGACTGCAATGAGACCCTGAACGCACAGAGATAAATAAACACGATTTACTCCTTTCGAAGACCTCAGTTGCTGGTTGGCTCATCCCACTATCTTGTCATCATGTTCATCGCTTCCAAGACAAGTTTGATCTTCTGTGGCTGTGAAATTGGCTTATTTTTCAAACGCTTGGCATTCCGGTGTCTGTTCATCAGATTTTCCATAGGGAGACCATCTAGAACGTGGCCCACGCGGCGATAATGAGGGCTGACAGTGATGGCGGATGGGGGCTGTTTGGGGACGGCACTCCTGCCCCTGGCACAACACACACCACCAACATCCTCCAGGGTTTTCCCTGGAAATCTTCAACTTCAATAGACACTCATGAAGAAAAATCGTCGGGTTTCTTCTTGTCATGCAAGCGTAAAGCGCTCCTGTTAGCTCTGGACTGAAGGCCATCAAAATGATCTTGAATATCATGCCAAAGTCAGTTATATATATCACATACACAGTTATATTCAGTACAACCTGCAACGAAAAGCGTTGTTGACAAGCTCCGCTGTGAAACAGGGGACATGAGTATGAGAGACATAAGTAAAAATAGACAAGACATAACACATTAAACCTACATAATACATTCATAGAAGATTCAGTGCACCTTCATAATGCATTCAGAATGCAATCATAGAAGATTCATAAGCAGCATGCAAGTATACCTTAACATCCCTTAACAGCTTTAATATACATTGATAACAAACATTAAACGATTATACAATTATTATGTTTGTTATTATTATATAATGTTTGTTATGAATGAATATTACAGCTGTTAAGGGATGTTAGGATGTTAAGGTATACATACATACTGCTTATGAATGTTTTATGATTACTTAATGTATACATTATGAAGGTGTACTGAACGTTTTATGAATGCAATTTAAAAGCATTATGGAGGTGCAGTTAATGTAAAGCATTAGCAAATGTTTACTAGGGTAGTAAAGTATATCTGGGCGGCACGGTGGTGCAGTGGTTAGCACTGGGTTCCATGTGTGTGGAGTTTGCATGCTCTTCCCGTGTTGCTGTGGGCTCCCCCCCCCACAGTCCAAAAAAATTATGAGGTTAATTCAAATTACAAAATTGCCTGTAGGTGTGCATATGTGAGTGAATAGTATGTGAGTGTGACCCGTGATGGGTTGGTGCCCCTGCATCCTGGGTTGTTCCCTGCTTTGTGCCCATAGGCTCTAGACCCTCTGTGCCACTGAATATATGTTTTGACACGGGTGGAACCTAAATTCACAAATAGATACTGAACATGGAAAACACGCTAATTGTGGCTGTGAGTCTAATGCTGATTGCGGTCGGTCTTATTCGGTGAGTCAGGAACATTTTAGTTTCCCTATAAATTACACCAGATGTTTCTCGCTACAGATAAGCGACAATATTCAGTATTTAAGAACACAGTATTTATACCACATTTGGTTCATTATGATTGTTATGGTGTTATTTATTTTTCAGGTTTCTTTTTTACAATGCGCAAATAAGAGCATCTTATTCAGACACGTCCACAGACGCATTGCTTTCGGATTATAACTGTTCCTAATTGTGCTTGTGTTTGCAGTTTTAATAATAAATATTTCCCTGTTATACCAAAATTTCCACCAAACCATGAAGCCAAAACCAAGCCAGCCTGAGATGACAGTGATGCAGTTCACCGGTGACACCCCCATTTCCTGCCCCCCCTCCCCGCTTTCTGGATATTTCCAAGGTGTATTATCTTCCCGGTTGGGCCCAACGGCACCTTTTCCCACGCTGGGAAGGGGTTTGTCACCCCCCCCCCCCCCCCTTTTTGAAAGGAAGGGTGCTAGTGAAGGTGTCTCTAGCTTGAGGGTCTGGAGGGAGCAGGGCTGGTTCTCGGTGGCCATTGTTCTGTGGCCCTGGGGAGGGCGGCCCCCTCCCTCATGAAAAGCTCTGGGTCTTCACAGGCGGCCATCGGCAGGTGGACCACAGATTTGGTTTCAGGTCGCTAACAACCTACCATCTGCTATACCCACCTTTCATAAATGATAAAGAAAGACACAGAGAACCATTTCCCTGGCTAGAAAACGGAAGAGCGTCGTTTTATTTAATGGATCATGTTTCTATTTCAGCTCCTGAGGTTAGCAAAACAAAGCAAAGCCTTACATCTTCCTCCTTCACCCTGAGCGAAAACTACCTCTACGTGTCTCCCTGCCTTTATGTTTTTGTTTTATGTGATGATCTAGAAGTTTCCATAATATTTCATAGGCAAGGGCTCAATGATCATCATAATAAGAAAATGGCGTCATAATTTTGGCCAAAGGTAATGCCTTTGGCTCGGATGTGGGACACCTGAGCACTTTATGAAAGCTGATACACTTTGGAAAGACGGTAAAAGCTCAGGATTAGCCTTTGTACAGCGGAGAATGGTACTTATTCATGTCGTCCTGCTTCTTACTGGGGTCCAGTTACAGTTTGCAGACACACCCATAAAAACACAATATCCAGTGGTGTTATTTTTTTATGTAAAGGGTCATATGCATGAGCAGATACACATATGTCAGGATGCTGCATTCAGAACTGGAAATGTTAAAATATACATGAAATAGGAAAACACAGCAATTAAGGCCTTACAGCATATGGAGAGGCACCATGCAGATATTTTGAAACAGACAGTGTACTTTTTCACAGTGGCAAGAAACGTAAGAGAAAAATATTTTCAAATACTGCTTTGCGAGACACGTCACTCTGTCAAGTTGGCAATTTCTTTTAATCTGAGTCTCAAATAGTCAGCATCAGAACAAAGTGATGTTAACTTACTTCTGAAGTCCAAACCCTTAAGAGAATAAATTAAAACATAAATAAAGTGACAGAAGGGCTGCACTTGTAATTGGTTTCGATAAGAAAAAAATTGGACATAGGACAGCTAGTTAATTAGGGATGTTTTCCGAGAGATTTGGTGATCTGTCTTCAACATCTTGAGGTTATATTTGGTTACTGTACCTATGTAAAGATTTTTTTTTTACTTTTTCTGTTCAACCTGTCCCTTTAACATTCAAACTTTTTTAACTTTTAACTTTTTTTTTCTTTGATTGCAAAACATAATGAACTGGGACAGTCCCCATAATTACTGTAAACCTTCCTTAATTACTCGTCTTAAACTGAGGACTTTGATGCTTAAGTTGAGGCCACAATTAATCTTTTCATGCCAGGTAAATCGATGCATACATTGACAGAAAGGTTATATTTATGGATGAGTAACTTGACAGGATGGAGCCATGTGGGCCTTATGCACAATGGCTGGCTTTCTTCCTTAATCTTGTTAATTATAGCTCGGCTGTTTTGACGTTTCCTCCAAACAAACACAGCAGCAACAGCATGGAGGCGACAGGAGCCCTCTGAAGAGAGCAACAGGGCCATAACCGTGAGGCGCACCAGAGGTGAAAACACGCGGTCTCACACACACCCCAATGTAGGGGCATCACATTACCCGTCTCCTCGTCTCATGTCCGTGTCTCGAACCCGCGCTTGCTGCAGTCTCAGCACCTTCAGAAACGCAGGTGTTCGACTAATTTGGTCAAATATGCGACGCGTCTGCAGCCAAGCATGAGTAGCGAGGACCTCTGTGTAGAGCGAGTGCATGAATTATCTCCCACTAACACCCCACTGGATGCGTTCCGGGGAAGAGTGGGGGAAATCGCCGTGGACGGCATTCCTTTGAGAGCCAAAAGCTGCGGACCTCGAAACTTTAGCTTTAAATCTTCTGAGTAGCTGGAACAGTGAAACCCAGCAGTGATTTAAAGTTACGCTAAAGTGCAGCCAGTTTTTGTGAAAAAACTTGTAGCAGTACAATCCAAAAACAACAGTAAATAAATAAATGACCCACAATGCTTTGTGCCGAGATCGACTCCGATTGGCCTGCCTAGGACAAATCGATCACTCTGAAGGTGGATTGTTTCACAGGATGAAAAGTACTTATGGATAAAAAATGTATCGTGTGGATTAGCTGTCCTTTCAGTCTCTGTTTCCAGAGGGGAAGTTGCAGTACAAAGTTATAAAGTACAATGGTTTGACGTGTTTGATGGCAGTGAATTGATTCAAACGCAAAAAACAAGCGTAGCACACATAATCTACGGCCTGTAAATATCTCCAGGGTATAGAGTGTGTGAGAGGATATCCTGTGAAAAAACTTCTGAGAGGCTTGAAAATCATCTAAGTATTGAACAAAGGGCTAATTTATTCTGATTCATTACAAAACAAGTTCACATTAATGACCACAACGGACATGCATTAACTCAATTATTCCCTTCAACTCAACAGAAAACATAATTAGCTGAGTCAAACACCTCAAAGAGGCAGAAAACCAACTCATTGGAGTTAATGTTTCTATGTGTGTGTGTGTGTGTATGTGTCTGTGTATGTGTGTGTGTGTTTGTGTGTGTGTCTGTATACTCCTATGTGATGGCTGCCCCTTCCAATCCCATTGGCAGCAGGATGATGTCACCATTGGGCCCGTTATCCGGGCCTTTAACCTCAGCTGCTCCAGGGACTGGCTGACTCTGCCATGCCAGTTACATGGTGTGGCCTCTGGGATGCTTTCCTAGCCAACCTAAAGGAGGTCCCACATATATACTGCACATTCATTGGCTGCTTTTCCTTCACTTTCTGATCCACCAGCTTAGGTCAGGTGACCTGGTCACGTGATGAGACACTATCACTCTCCTTTGTAGGCGGCTTTGCGTGTCCAAACTGTTGAATTATACTATAAACACAGACAAACACACATACAGACACACACACACTCACACACACACACACACACACACCAGCCATCCACGGGTATGCATTTGCATTTGAGACCACGCCCACCGGATGTAAGCCAATCTCCATAGTTACAGGAAGGAGGCAAGACATTAAGTACAGAACTGTGATATGCAGACAGTACTCTACAGCAACTAATCATAAAAAAGTACATATAAAATCACAATACTTCATAATAAAAAGAGATTCTACTGAAAATTAAAGACGAATTTCACTATGAAATCAAAAGATGCAGAATAGCACACAATGGGAGCTGAGAAGGAAAATGTCACCTGACACTGTACATCGTACAGTACGTTTATTTTTATGTAATGAAATATTTATCACAGTACAGGTGCTGCATCAGTATCATTTCTGTTCACCGTAGTTCCCCATCACATCATTCTATACATACTGCATCACAAGCTAGATATGGACCGTGGGTCATTTCACAGCTGCACCTGTCACCCTAAGCGATTCATCCCCAAACAATCTACTATGTCCACTTTCAGCATCTCCCAATCAGTTTATATTATTTACTATGGACCTCGGACGTAAATGTGATTGGACGTTATTCGATAGGACCTAAGTTGATGGATACCTTTATGTATGTTTTTATTTTTTAAGGACACTTTGCCTGTCGTTCCTAGCTGGTGCCTTTCTCTCTCTCTCTGTGCCAAATGTGACTTTAATAAGCATCCTGCCTTTCAGCCCCCATATTCAATCTCCTCTGATCTCACAGGGGAAGCACTTGACGTTTGCAGCTCAGGTCCCTGAGTCATGCATCCCCTTCACTCCCCGTCTTAGTCCGGCCAGAAAACATTTCTTTACGCTCCTATGCGAGCCTCTGGGAGGCAGATGGACATTTTACAGTACGTCTGAAGTAGATAATTGCGGCTGAGCAGTGATGACACACCGTTTCCTACAATCCAAGAGAGATCTGGAACCATCCTCTAACTCTGATGGTCGCTGGTGCTCCTCAGTCGGACCGCGAGACACAAACATCCCTTAATAGGAGACTGTCACTGTCTGTACAGGGTAAGATGTTCAACTAGTCTGTCCCCAGTGTCGCCGTAACGGTCCCATTGTGTTTACCACAGAGCCGGTCTGTGTGACTCATTTTTGCTTTCAGGACATTGAAAAGCTAATGACACTTTTGTGGTGAAAATATAAAGTAGTTCTACCTAAATTTCTAACCCTGTTCCCAAGTCATTATAACTCTGGTGTCCCATAAAGTATTATTAGATTCACAGTACAATAACCGGAGCCCCGAAAGAGGCACATTACCTGCATTGCGAGGAAGCGTCAGTTACTGCACTAGGGGCATCTGACGCAGTTCCCTGAGGGCGACCCGGCTGGCAGGATCCTCAGTGCGCGGCTGGACCGAGCCGAGGGGACGCCCAGGTAACACCTGGCTGAGGCAGATAGACGGACCTTTCCGGAGGGCGGGACTGGATCCCATGGTGTTCTGTCGCCTTGTGGGTGCGGCAATGCGCCTGCTCCCAGACCTGACCTGTCCTGAGCATACTAACGCAATTAATGACGTTTGTCAAGTTATTTATATTAAAAGTATATTGAGGTGAGTCAATCTGACGAACCATGTGGCAGAGCGGATTCAGGATAAGGAGAAGGTTAGCATCTCCATTAGACTGTGATTGGGGTCACGGTGTGTGGTGATGTTGCAGGACTCTTTGCCATGGGACTCCTCATGTTCATGCCCCCCCCCTCAAATGATATCTTCTGCTGAGCTCAGGACACAGTTCTGGGTAGAGCTGTGAACCCAGGAAGGCCCCCACATGTGTAATGCAACCCAACCCAGTCTCCTGAGGGAGGTGCTTATCTCCCCCACCCTGCTCAACCACACATGGACTGGCCACAAATGCATGAATAATCTTCAGCCCTTGAAGGTTCCCTACCAGGCAGTGCTTTTGACCTTGCCCATATCAGTGGTGAAGCCTAACACAGATAAAACACAAATCAGGTTCTGCACGGTTTTGATGTTTGGGTAACCTTTTAAGTTTGTTTAAGGTTTTGAGAGTCTTAATTATAAATAAAATAAGGCATTCCCGGAGGCCTGATAGTACAGTGGCGAGCACTGTTGCCTCACACCTTGGGGTCTTTGCACTGTGCTCCGTGTGGCGTTTGTGTGTGTTGTAATGTTTCTTCTGGGCATTCTGCTTCTTTCTCCTCCCCATGGTCCACTAACCACCAGTTACTAAAAATGGGTGGGTGTGTTACTGGATACATTTGGCGTAATACAATTGAATAGAAAGTTCTCCAATGCAATGACCTTACAACAGGGCGATTGATTCAATCAGCAGTCAAAATGGGAATCAAAGGGAAGGCATCATCGATGGCCCATAGCAGGTAGCAGCTTATACTCAAAGACCACAGCAATGGTTTCTGCATAGGAATGTGGCTGTACCTTAATTCAGCAAGAACAAGAAGAATTCCACCCAGAATAGAGTGATGTAAGGTGGGCTTTTGGTGGCCACAGTCCAATACAATCAGTTCTGTCCTATTTTTCAGTTCTAATTATATGGCAGTTAATATTACCTCAGTAATGTTACTTCGCATGATATCGTGCTGTATAAAACTCAATTATATAATAGCATTCTTATCAGCAAACAAAAGCATTGACTGAAGACTAAATGCCTTTATTTCTCCAAACTAAATTGCAGGAGTAACAGGCCAAATTCTATACCATTATTACATGATCCAGCATAAATCTTAATAACAGAGAAAATTCTGTCCAGTCCACTGCACGACCTGGAGCGTTGACTGGAAAATGCAGGGGAAGGTATTTCGAAGCAATGCATTGTGACAATTAAATAAGACACAGACCAGGCTTTCAGACTAGACCGGAATGCAGTCATCTCGTTATTTAATTACATTTTAAAAAGCTATCTCCAGTGAATAGCCAGGAACAGTTCCAGGAGGCTTGGGGAAAGGTTTGCGTCGACATCATGAAATGTGCGCTGAAAAAGCATTAGCGCTAGCTAACTAATCCTGCAGATCATACTGCATTCTCTCCTAATGAATATCACAGGGACCTTATTCAGGATATCCCTGCCATGATATGCACAGTATGCATCCGAAGTGCTCCTGACTTTATGTACCCTCTGTTACTTCCGGTTAATTCCGCATGCAATCTGCTTATACATCTCTCCATCTGTGTGTTTGTTTTTGGGGAGGGGGGGTTTATTTATCTCTGTAATGCTGCTGGACAACAGGAATTTCCCCCTCGAGGGATCAGTACAACTCCAGCTTATCTAATTTACTGAGCTTTTTTTGCACTGTCTATCACGCTTGTACTGAAAAGCTTCGTTAAACATGCTGGTGTGGTATCAGAACTCGTATGAAACGTATAGGCAGAGATGCTACTCATTTGAACAGCTCATGATGTTGTCTCCGGGGCAGGCTTGTTGTCTCTAGGGCCACACTCAAAAAGTCACTTCCCGCAACCCCCCCAGTGTAGTCACTGTTTGGGGCCAACAGGAGACTCCTCCACGTATATGCAAGGTTTGGGCTGTACTGCTGGCTTAATGTGGGGATTGATGCCACCGTAACCCGGGGGGGGGTGGGGTTCCACAAAGCAGGATTTCTCAGTTAGCTGGGTTAACTTAAGCTAAGAGACATAATTGTCCAATAGGAATGCTCCTTACCTAAACTCTTATTGGAAGATGATGATTGTCCAATAGGAATGCTTCTTACCTAAAGTCTTATTGGACAGTCATGACCAGCTTAAGTTTGCCCAGCTAACAGAGAGATCCTGCTTCGTGGAACACCTCCCAGGAGAGATACATGACCAGAGAGCTTTATTTCCCCAAGGAAATAAAGGGCAAGTGGGACCACCCCGTTAAGAGGTTAGAATAATATCTAAGAGTTGGGGTCACTATCCTGTAATATACGACAAACATATATTCAGCATCCGCCATTTTCTGACAGAACTGAGAAAGCGTGTTTTAAAGCTTTTGGTTCCTCTTTCATCACCATTTGCCTGTCTGATTCTGCAGCGGATGAGGGTAATGGCCCTCAGACATACACAGGGCTGTGCTTGGGGCCATAAATCATGACGCGTGGCCCCTACACTGGTGAGAAAGGCGAGTCCCCCAAGTAGAATTCACTCAGCCCTCACAATGTGGCTTGGGACATTTTTAAAGGAATATGGCCACTCCAGCACGGGAACAAGCCAGAACACCATCGTGGCATGCCTATATTTACTGTACCCAGCGCACGCCATCGCCTCCCACTGGCCAGTTGGCCTCTTTCCCATGGCGTGGTCCCTCTTGCTGCTAGCTAGCACGCAGTATGGCGCTACAGCCAAGCTGGGACTCGTCAGGGAGGCTGACAGCATCGAGGTTCCCGTCCCGACATGATCGACGACCGGCTCGGGTACAGGGGAAGTTCAAGTCCGCCGTAATCCAAACACTGAGGGAATGGAACAGGCAGGGGTGGGGGGGGCAAGGGGCTGCGAGGTGAAGTATGGTCGCCTGGGGAGAGGCAGCCATGTCTGCAGAAAGCAGGGAGCCGCAGAGGAGCCTGGAGCAGAATGATTAACTCAACAAATGTTGACTCCTTTATGGTGACAGCCGGCACAAACAAACTGCTTCTCCGCTCCTTCCATGTCTCTCTCTCTGTCTGTCTTTCCCTCCCTCTCTCCCCCCCTCTTGTTGTCTGTCTCTCTCTCCATCTCTGCCCCTCTGTCTCTCCATCTCTGCTTCTCTCTGTCTGTCACTCCCTCTCTGAATGTAAGTACACAATCTGTGTGTATGTGTATATGTATGTATGTGTATTTTGGGTCTGTGCAATATGTGTAATTGTGTGCACTAATTGTATTATATATTGTATTTGTCAGAGTATTTTTCGGTCTGTTTTTTTACTATTGTTTTTTATTTACTGACTGTTGGAACAAATAAATTTCCCCAGTGTGGGATCAATAAAGTCTTATCTGTCTCTGTCTTTCTCTCCATCTCTCTCTGTCTCTCTCCATCTCTGCCTCTCTCTGTCTCTCTCTCCCTCTACCTCTCCATCTCCATTTCTCTCTCTCTCTCGTTCTCTCTCTCTCTCCCTGTCTCACTTCCTTCTTCATGAGGCATGAACCTGCTGTTTAAAGTTAAACTCCCGTCTTGTCACAGCTGCCAGGGAGCCCCCCCCCCCCCCCCCCCCCCCGGGGGCGCGGGGGGGGGGCG
>JABFEA020000001.1:15455216-15473992 GCA_019775915.2 Cyphomyrus plagiostoma | reverse complement strand
ACTCTGAGCTATTAGTTAAGTTCTCCCCAAGCGAGCTTGATGGGCCGAATGGCCTCCTCTCGTTTGTAAAGTTCTTATGTTCTTATGTATATATTCCGGTTTAGACAGTACAGGTCGATGCCCATGTGGTGCTGTAGGTAAGCTTTACCCCCAGTGCCCCCCCCCCAGTGTCTAAGACAAAGTGAAACCAGCTCATAAGTAGGTGCCCACTCAGAAGATGGCACTCCAGGCCGGCTGCCTATGTCACCTAGTTTATGTTTGGCAAATATATCCATTTTCATGGCGAAAATTCATGTTCTACAACATGTACAATAGTGAGTGTCACTCCATTTTGTCAGGAGGTAACAGCTACCCGTGGGACCATAGTCACCCTTAGCCAGCACCGACGCGATCGATCGGCTGGATTCGTCGAAGCAGCAATCCCTCCCACTGAAGCCGCTCGGACATTTAACTTTATTTTTTCGTTCGTGAGTAAGTTTTAAGTAAGGATATTTTCACCATGTGGTGAGTTAATTTGCTCTTCTTCTCCCTGGGTTTTAATGGCACGCTGTGCTTTGCGGATGAGAAAAACAAAACCAGCATTTGAAAAGAAAATACAAGCGTCGTACTGCAGCAAACCTTGCAATCCCAAAACGCGGAGTTATCCAAACAAATGGGCTCCCCTCCCAGCCAGCCAGGGCTCTGCTACGCTTCCAGCATCCACTCCATCCCTACAGAAGCCTGAGAGCCTCCCTGCTATTTTCAGATCCCCTCCATCCTTATGCTTGGGAAAATGACAACATTTCCTTGGTATCGTATGGCCTGACTGCTCTTGGGGGCTGTTTCTTCAGATTATACAGTTATTTTTGACAATCTTAAAAGAAAACCAATAAAATATCACGTTAAGCACCCGCAAGAAGGCCAGCTTAGAGGAGTCTTACTCTTGAGGGGACCTTTCTGAGTGGAACACTCTAACAATGAAACAAAATGAAATGATGAACCCGTGTGTTACTTACCAAACTACTAAAAGTCTCCTCACAGTTAGCAACATTCTTTTTAATGGACCCTGATGTTTCACGCTGGCTCTCATGTGACATTTGGAGATGGAAAAAAAGCAATGACTTTAATGTTGTGCTGCTTCCTGATTTGTTGTTTTCTGCTACTAAAACTCACAATTAAAAACTTTTCAGTGGGACTCTGTGATGTTTCACACTGACACTGGACCTCAAGAGGCAAGAGAAACATTTGCAAAGAGAATCTTGCAAAGCAGCGATCAGAGAGAGGTTAGGGTTAAACAAAGGACAAGGACCTGAATGTTGCAGACAGAAGCCAAACACTTGTTTTCCTGGTGCTTTGTCCGACCACCATCACACAGGTGAACCTACAATGCCCTGGGCAAGCATTCCAATGACCCCGTTGACATTTCTCTAACCTTCCACTTTCTGAAGACCCGCAGTGAGTATGTACAGCTGAAAGGTTGTAAGGAAGGATGTGGAATCGAAGCGAGACAACAGCATATGTATACTCTGAGAATGGTGACTTCATTATGCTATTCACCACGACGATAATAAAATCACCTTTAATAAAATCTCTACAAATATTATTCAGTAATTGTTAGAATGCTTAGGCAGTGACTGGAAAGGGTTTTGGAATGTACCATCCTCATTGCATGTAAGGGGGGGTCCAGCCTGGACCACTCCATTTGTACAATAATGTGCTATGCTGGCCCATCACACTTGTAAATAGGTGTATAGGATCTTGGCACAGTGAGGTACACAGATTTTAACACTGTTAGAATCTCATCTTCCTGTCATCTTGGTGATTAAAGACCTTCACAGTCATGCTTTGCTCAGTCTGTATAAGGTTACCTGTAACCAAGTCCTCTCCGTTACCCACCTTAGCACAACTTAATCTGCACATTCAGAAGATTGGCACAGATAATAATAACTGTATTTATTTCGTTGAACATTTTCTGATTTATGGGGTGCTTTGCTCCTGCATGAGCTGAAACAGCCACTGTGCAATATTTAATGTAATGATAGTAGCGTGAGACACCCACCTGTCTTGGTCTTCTGTTGCCGTAAGGTGTTCACACTAAAAGTGATCCAGGGGACTTGAAGGCTCTTTTAAAGGTTTCAGCACAGACCAATGGTGGAGACTGAGGGGGGTGTTTGGAAAAGTTACTTTTGGGGATATTTATTCTCATTTCTTGTTTGAAGATTAGGGTATGCCACTCTTTGGTATTAGCCATTAGCAGGGACTATAAATGGCGGCCATTTTGCAACGCTGGTGACTGTTACTGTTGGTGCTCAGGTCGTGTGTCTTTGTCTAGTGGGTATATGATGAGGGAATGAACTCCTTGGGTTGTGTTGCATTAAAAATAGTCTCACGCATCTTGCTAACCGGCCAGCCTAACATTGCCCATATGTCATATATAGACATCACCATGTGTTCACGCATGGTGTGCAGTCAGGCGCCCTTAAGCCGCCCCAATGTGATCGAAGGGCTTAGCTTTGCCCCCCTGGTACATATAAAAACTGAAGAGCTTCTTCCAGCCACAGAAGCACGGCGTGAAATAAGCACATTCCTTCCTGTTACCTCACCTCAATACAGACTAGTAAACTGGACTCGTGGCTCCCTGTGTCTAGAGACATTTCAATACCACCACCACACGGCTGCCAGCTCCGGCCAGCTGGCTGGAGTGAGATTTTCAATTTCAGACAAGTCTGCACACGGATCTACATGTATGTAAGAGCTTAACTACCTTGTAAAGAATCTATAGGGTCTGCAAACTACCCAATGCTTTTGATGTAGCTAATTTTAGATTTATCATAGAGTAATATAGATTTGCCGCAAGACTGCTTCTGTGAGAGTCTGAAAGCATGAGTGCATGATGACGAAAGCGAGAGGATGAGATGAACAAAGGGCAAACACCTGAAGGTGGTGGACAGAAGTGAAACACTGTGCACGTCTTGTTTTCCTGGTGCTTCGTCCACGTGAGTGTATGATTTAGAAAACTCCTCAGGCTGGCTGGGCCATGCATTCACGCACATGCATGCACTATCCCACTCCAGAACCCAGGGTAGCTTTCCTTTCCTCCTTTCTTTTCAGCTCTCCTGCGAATATAGACTCATTTGGTCTGGGAAAGGCTAGATCTGTGGGTCGGAAAAGTAATCAGGGCCAAAATCAACACGGTACCTCCCTCTGGGAAGGCTTCGGCAAATTGGTCCCTGGGACGGTGGCCTAGTTGATGCAGGCCTGTGCAAAGCCCTCGGCTCCGGGGCCGGTTTGTGAAATCAGAGACGGCCGTGGCAATTCCAGTTAAATGCACAAACCCCAGATGGGATTGCGGGAGAGCCTAAAGCAGCTCAGACTGTCAACTTTGCTGGGTAAACACAGGAGCCATTAGGAGGCTGCTTGCAACACATTAACATGTAAAGGAGCGTTAGCATGGAGCTCATCTTCAGACACATGCAGGGTCTCCACAGATCACAGGGTCAACCTTTCAGATGTACTACAGGAGGTTAGCGATAAGTTGGGTTCAACATACCAAGATTTATGCTGCAAAAAAGAGAGTCATCGAAATGAACCAGAAAATGGGGAAAAACAAACTTCTTAAAAGCAAAAATTTAATCAGAATGCTTTTATTATCTTGGAGAAAATTGATTATATTTAAAGACTGTACACCGTACACGGCTATACAAAAACAGATAATAGCGGAGCCAGCAGAAATTCAGGTGGGCCTGTTTTATAACAATTCACTTGCCAACAAAATCACAATACAGACTCAACTATGTATTTTTATCAGTGACCCACTACTTTACTAAGGCCAAATAAACAAAGAGAAGAAAAATCTATTTGCCTCTCAGTAGCACATCTCCTCCGACTGATCTATCCAGGCACACGGACCCTCAGAAATCATGGTGTTATCACTCTGTACCACTTCCTGTAAACCATGAATGGATGGGGGCCTGAGTTCTGTCTGGGTGGGCGCAGCACCGCTGGATGCTCAACTCCAGATGGCGCAGTGGTTAGCACTGCTGCCTTATACCTCTACAACCAGGGTTCAAGTCTCCCTCATAGCTCTGTGTATGTAGTTTCCTCACCTCCTCTGCAACCCTGAACAGGACAGGTGGTTACAGAAAATGGATGTGTGGACTTTTCTCTCAGTTGTTGATTTCATTCATCCCCACAAACCTGCTTTACAGCCAGTCAATAAAACAAAAGACCAACTCTGGCTGACCAGGAACATATAGCTTATTTATAAAAAGTAAATTCTCAATCAACAGATGTGGACAGAGTACCTGCTAAGATGTGATGCAATTGCATCATCAATCATGGAATGTGTTTTATCACACCTTGGTGATAAAAAAAAAAAAAAACCTGGACTGACCATGAGACCTCGTTTGAAGTAGACCGTTTGATCAAGCTCTGTCTGATTCTTCAAAAACCAAAGTATTCCCTTTGTTTATTGTCAAGTCATTTTTACTGTGGCCGCTTTCGCCATTGAAACGGACGTGACGCTGTAATTACCTCCATGGCGTTTGAGAGTGGTGGCATTTAAGGTGTAATTTAAATGAAGTTAGGGCTCTTTCCCCTGCAGGGCTGCTACGGCGTGCCAGATATCAGCGGAGGGGGCCAAAGGTTCAGTCGAGTAGGGGGGGCAAATGTAAACAAAGGCAGCTTATCTGGCTTTTTCTAAATCCCCCCCTGGCTTGACGTATCGGTCACGACCGAACACCGAAACCGCTGGCTCTTGGTTTGGCCTGTAGACAACCTCCCCTTGACCAGGTTAGGCAAACAGCACAGACGGGCCAGCCATGAGACAAGGCCTGAACAAGGTGGATCGAGTTCGTGTCAAGAGGTCCTGCAGAGGAGCGAAGGCTGCGCAGCGTGAGCGCAGATGTTCGGACAGTGTCTCTGCAGCACAGGCCCCCGGAAGCTTGTCGCATTGTCTTCGCCGAAAAAAAAAGGTGGCTAATTGAATTTTAATATGCCACTAATGCAGAGCTCCTTTGGATACCCCATCTATTGTTAATGGTCAGGATTAGCTGATTAAACAAACGTTTTACTCCTCTCGCGTGAGATGTTCTTTGGCGTCTAAAAAAATGCCCGTCTGAAAATCTCTCACGGGGCCGAGCCAATTAAAGCAGCGACATGGTGCTCATGTTTTCTCTTAGGTTACATTGCCCATGGGAATGAGGGAAAAAATTATAACCACGTTTAAAACGTCTGTCCACTTAATATGCAGCTAACAGGCCAACTTAGCATGACATCTGGAACATAAGATGACCAAAGAGGTTGTGGGAATGTGCGGTTCAACACTTTTAGCCGGTTTGGGTTCCTTATATCACACTTATGGTTCCCCAGGCAGATCGCTTGTGTTAGCAGAATGCTGTCAGGCATTGCGACTCAGGGAAATGGGCCATTTGCAAATGGACCATAGATTATGCAAATCTCGTCGCCTGAAGTACGAAGGAAATGCCGTTTATTCTCAAAAACATTAATTTCAAATGCCCTGGACAGTGCATGGAGAGGCAGATGTAGCTAAAATCAGCATCTCTGGGACAGAAAACACACATGCGTCCAGTTTGGGTGTAACTGAAATGCAATTTTTCACCTGCGACTGAAATGCATGCCTCCCTGGAAGCAGGAACACAGAGTGGAATAAAATGGGAATGCTTCTATATCCCAGTCCATATCCCAGTTCACCACCAAAACTGAAAACATGGACGCGAATTCCTTCAATGCTACCCCCTTGAATTTCTTGAAATTCCTTTTTTAGCTTCAGAAAACATTCCATATCCAAGTCTGTGCTTTTATATAAATGAAATAATTCACAGGGATTTTTTTCAAAGAACCACAGTGCTGCTCATTTGTACAAGATGTGAAAAAAAGCCTCAACAAGTACATGCGTCTTCAGAAGATAACCATTTCTACCCGAAAAGTGGTCTTTACTATTCAGTTTGTTTAAAATATTTTTTTTTCCACACAAAGAAGCCCCCGTTTGCTCTTTAACTTCTACTTGTGCATTTTAGTGGAGGATAATACATAACCTGAGAGCATTTTCCTGTTTCCTTTCAGATCCAGGCCTTCCCAGCTACTCTGTTGCCTTCAAAGAGCAGGTATCTATCCCAGAAGACCCCAGGGGGCCCGTGATTGAAACTTCCAGTGTATGGTCCAAGTGCCAAATCTTATAAAGAATGTAAGAGCAGAGCAGATACATACATTATTCAGATTAAATTTTAATGCCTACGATATGTCCGTTCCAAATAAATAAATAAAGAAATAAATAAAGTTGCTCCTTTTAAAGATTTCCCAGTTTCGGTCACATAAATTCTACTTAAGATAGAAAAAAGACTAAATTGATCCTGAAATCCGGTTAGTTAAGTTACCTTGTGAGAAATAAGAAGTCTTTTTCAGATGGTCTTTCTTTTTAAAATCTGTTTCATTTCTATTGATTTGGTGTGACTAGGCTAAACTTTCAGAGTCGTCAGCATAAGAGGTCTTTGCAGCATCGTTCCGACCGGGAGGTTTTCAGATCTAAAATCAGCAGCCCGTTAACACAGCGCCAGCATTAAGGGCTGAAAGAAAAACCGATACAGTTTTATTCATAAACTCATTCCCCATGGGTCAGAGCTAAGCTAACAGCCCCTCGCGCGTCACTGGAAACGCCGAATTTCCCAGAATTTGCATGCCGACGACATCACCTGTGCTTGCAAAGCCTTCCAGGACGTGGGCAAAAAGAATTGACAGACTCATTTGTTTACTGTCGTCCGTCTCTTTTGGCATCTTTATCTGGATGCATCGACACAGTTGGTAAGGCAGCACATCGCCCCAGGACAGATTAAATTTCCGTTAGTTACACTGCTATGCTCAGATAACAGATTTCGCCAAAAATGTACATTTTTCACCAAAAAATTCCTCACTTCATATTCCGTCCAATTCCATATATATGAAAGCTGGTGCTGGAATATAGATGTGGAGATTTTCTCTGCATCCCTGTAAATACTGATGCCGCTGCCAACCCGTTTCCCCACTCTCCAGTCAGGGCTGATGGGCATCTATCAGATTCTGCATTTTTTTTCCCAGGCATCCCTTGAAGCCCTGATCTCCTCCCAGCCGCCGCGCTCCTCTGCTACCCAGCAGGCCTGCAGATTAAATTTATGGTCACTGTCGAGACATCTTTCAGGCCGGAGAGGGAGCGCCGGCGTCCAGCCTCCATTATCATTCCCAGGAGGCTTAGAAATCCATGCTCTCCTTACTGGTTTGTGGCACGGCGCTCGACTTATTTACACTCGCGGCACAAAACTCACGTCATGAAAATTTATTAATGTACAACTTATAAATGCGGGTTATAAAGTCGAGTACCATTGGCAAGCACTCAGATTCATTAAATTATCTTAAAAGTATAACTACAAGCCATGTGCTACAACCTCTGCAGGACAACTCAACCATATGAAGTTATTTATATGTGATAACAGTCGTATTTCATCGTCCCAACACTTAATATAATGTTATATGAGACACAAAACAATGGGAGAGACAATGTTGGGAAAGGCGATATACAATAAACTGAATAATTTATATATAAGAATTTATCAAGCCAACCAACCAACGCAGTGTCATATAACATCCACTGCACGGTCTGTTATGTTTACACTGCTACTCTTATGCAAACTTTTATTACAAATGTGATTTCAGCAACTGATATGAACTGCATGTAGGGAGACAAAAGTAATCAACTGATTAGACTGAAAAAACGGAAATACTCTGTTAGTAATACGCTACGGTCTAAGCGTCTGTGGAACTTGCCCTCGGTGTAGTACAGAAAATGGACAGGAGCATTTAAACTAATGACCATGACAGATCATCCTTGTGAGAAATCACACGCTCACATTAGACATCAGAACAGGCTGAACACAATGCCCTTAATCTTTAGAATGGGACAATAGCTTGTCCTTAATCCTTCTGCATCTCTTTTGTAGTTGGAGACGGCCCCCATCTCTATTACATGCCTCCTTTCCTAGAATCTCTTAGAGAAGCATCTAGAAGCTTTTTTTTTTGACTGTAGGAGGGGTGGGATCAGAGGCAGTGAGTCAGGTAAACTAACAGTGGGATAAAACATACACGTCAAACAATTTCATCCAAAGTCATCCATATTGAAATTAGTACCAAGCACCTTAAATTAGTGATGGAAGTTAGAGAACTAGCAGGTGGTGAGTAATTAGAATTTTAAATATTGTTAGACACGTGTTTATGAATTGGAATGAACATAAACTACATTTAACCACGTCTGTCTGTCTGGAGCATCACGAAAGAACCAGCCCAGGTGGACAATTTGGCCCAGGACATAATTACACTATGTTCAATTACAGGATTCTTATGAAGTTGCACAGAAATGGTGGAACCAAAAATATTTCTTCAAACATGATCAGGGAGCCGGGTGACTGTGTTTCTGGGCTGGTCTCAGCAGTGATTCCAATTCGTCTTCATCTCAGAGAATAACCAGCATCATTAAAGTAAAACTTATCAAAGACAAAACGGTTCTCCTCCTGAAACCCTTGCTCCTGTTTGATGATGATAGTCTGGGGTGTCATGAGTGCTACTGGCATCACGTTCTCCAACAGGATCACCAAATAATAGAGTGGGAACACAAGGGTTAAACAAAAAAAAGTCCTCCACACTGCTCCCAGCATCATCCTAATACTGATATTCTCCTTCCAACTTTAAGAGCACCCAATTTTGGCGACAGGGAGGGATTAGCGCCGAGTGGAAGCCACTATTTTGGCCTCAGATGATGTACTGCCTAGGAACCTTGGGAAAATGTTTGCGGGAAGGTTAATGAATTTTGATCAGTGTTTACCACAAACACAGCAGTGCCAGAGACCGGCGCTGCCTTGAAGTCACTGGCTGAGGGTCAGAGTTGGGATGTCTCAGAGACAATGAGGCTGATTAGGATTGCAAACACCAACCTGCGCGACTCCGTGGGCTGCGGCAAGAATTTCCCGACGTTTTTATTTCGTCCGGGCTTCTGTCTGGATGAAACGAACGCACGGCCCGGAATACAGATTCAGGGACACGCCGACGTTTCGCTTCTTAGTACAGAAATATATATATGTGCGTGTGTGTGTGTGTGTGTGTGTGCGTGTGGATTATGTTCATATTACATTGTGGGGACCAAATTTCCCCCACAATGTCATAAAAACTTGTTAGTTTGAAATTGTGGGGACCATTTTTCAGGTCCCAACAAAGATCTGTGACTGTAATCAAACAACTAAAAATGCTAAAAGTCTTTTATTTTGTATGGCTATGTATGGTTAAGGTTAGGGCTGGGTAGGGGTTAATGTTGTCTTTGGATTAGAGTTTTCTGCATAGAAATGAATGGAGAGTCCCCACAAAGATATAGCTACAAACCTGTGTGTGTGTGTGTGTGTGTGTGTGTTGAATGTCTCTCTGACATTAACGATTTGCAAGTCAACCGGCTAAAATTTATGACTTCACACAGTTTACTAAAAGATAGTAAATATCAGAACATAAGAACATAAGAACTATACAAACGAGAGGAGGCCATTCTCGCTATTATATGAATAATTTAAATGATTCTGACTTTTTACATTAAAACAATTTAATACGACATACCATTTCAGAGAATCATTTTCATCCCAAAGAAGTTTTTAATATATGCTTAACAATGACCAATGCGATTTACTACATGCTTAACACACACTTTACCAACTAGCTAACTACAAGGCAGAGCGTAATTTGCTCAGAAACGCAGCTTGTGGGGAGAATCTGGAAGCATGAGCCTTTTAATGAGGATTTAATTTAGGGTAAATCCCAGCGTGGCCACAGCCGTTTAAATTTCATGGGCTCGTGGGGGGGGCGGGGGCACCTATCCTCTGGGCAATGGTGGTGGGGGGAAGGACAATGAGTGAGCTCTGTGTCCCCAGCGAAAAGAGTCGAGTTGGGCAAACCGAGTGGACAGCTGCGGTGGGAGGAAGCGGGGGGTGGGGCGGAGGAGCTGTGGGAACAGCCTCACAGGCCGCCCGGCGACTTGCGCGGGGCCACCGCGCGGCGCCATTTGCAATTCAGATCACGGCATCGGCGGGAATCAATGCAGCCGCATCAATCTGCTGAAGGCGAATGTCATCTGCATTTGATTCCTGACCCCCCCCCCTACCCTTTTTCTGCAGTCCCCAACACTGCAGCCATTGTCTCCCAGGACACCCCAGATTCGGTCACACGTTTCTGCCAAGTATCCCACATTAGGCGAGAAAAACCCACAATTGAGGGGCCCCTTTCTACCGCGGAGGCTGTAACCGTCACTGGGCAAAGCGGCGAGCTGGTCTGAGGTTGTCAAATAAAAGGGCCGAGAGAATAGCGACGTTTAGACACAAGCCAGTGTTAGCCACCATGCTCATTAGCGTTATTTTCCATTTTGTGTTCGTTTACGATGAAATGTCACGTTGGATAAATGAGCCGCGTTGGGGGGGGACACTCTTCCCGGGCCCCTCCCTGACGAACATCTCTACAGATGGGCTGTGAAATCCTACCTGGGAATGGTAATTTTGGTTGGATTCAAGGCAAGTCACCACAAGCTATGAAAAATGATTTGGACGTCTTCAACAAACTGTTATTGAGGTGACACGGATAACAAAGAAAAAAGCTCATTCTAATAATGATTTATGCCAAGCACCAATGTCGCCTGGTCCATATAATGACCATATTACAAATAAAGTTTAACCAATAAACTTACCCCAAGCATGTTGAGTAGCACAGTTAATAATATGTTGATAAGATGGGCCAGAAAAAGCCTTGTGTTTGTCCAGTTAAAAACAATAATCTAAACAGCAGCTGTTATACCCAATCGGCACACAGAGCAACCCTTTAAAAGATCAGCTATTTTTCAAGTCATGCAAGGATGCCGTCTTAATAGCATTAGTGAAGGCTGACTTGTTAACAATCGCGCTCATTTATCAAGGTTTCTTAAGCCTTACCAGAGAGGTAAGGCCAACCTGAAGGCACTGCATCACACAGGCTGCACACGATGTTTACGCCGCATGCTATTTCTGCTCTCATTTTTGAAATGCAAAGAGGACGCATCAGTTTAGCCACAAAAGGAAGGGACCATGGCTCATCAGTATGGCATCTTCACTCAGAGTGGAAGGGCCCAATTACTACCAAGTTTCGCATTTCAAATTATCCCATTCGGTAGCTTGCATTCATTCACATCCAATATATGCCATTATCATATCCAGATATACAGACAGCAAGATAAAGTCATGTATTCTGCTTTACCTATTCCATTGAGCCTATAGGTTATTTATGTAACTATCTGCAAATGCTGTTAAGATATACAACAATAAATGATAAGATTTTAGCAAAAGCAGCTGAAGCATACTATGTCTTGCTCTTACTCTCTTAATGTAATTAAGTTTGACAGAATCATGATACATTTACATCAAAGTGTCCTGACTTCTGGAAGCCTGTGAGACGCAGGTGAAACTATCCATCCATCTTCCGTAATTGTTTGTCGTATTCAGGGTCATGGGGATTCCAGAACCTATGGGCACAAGGCAGGGAACCAACCCATCGCAGGGCACACTCACACACCATTCACTCACACATACATATCTACAGACAAATCGGCATCTCCAGTTAACCTCAGCGTGTTTTTGGACTGTGGGGGCAAACCGGAGTACGCAGAGGAAACCCCAGAATGACACATCAGAGATGTGCAAACTCCACACACATCACACAATGATGGAGCCTCGAACCCTGGTCCCGGAGTTGTGAGGTGACATTGCTAACTGCTGCAACACTGTGCCACCAGGTGGAACTATAGTTTGACCATCTTTAGTCACCTTGAAACACTGTAAAGTTTGAGATGTGTTGCTGAAAGCTTTATCCCTTCAAGGTGGCCTTCCAAGGAGACTACCACCATGATAACAACATGTTGTTTTCAACGTACGCCCAAGTTCAAAGCTGCGTTGACAAGGTAAACTGGTGAGATATCGGTATAAGGAAACTAACGTTGGGATCTGACCACTCGCGTAACCTAGCTTTCCAATTATTTCCGAAGCCAAAGCGAGGCCGATGTCTATGGAAATAAGCTAGGCTTCGAACGACTTCCTCTCCTTCTTGAAAGCATTCTGAGGTTTTGTGGCCATAGTATTATTAGCCCTTTTTACTGGCAGCCAAGCCCCCAACCTGTGGTGAGCCTCCCCCTGCAGGATACCCAGCTGGGAAGAGTTTACCCCACGTCCGAAGGTTTCCCTCGTGGAAGTAAGTTTAGCACAGCTCGCCCCATCTGATCACAGCGGCGGTCTGCAGCCATCTCCCCCCTCAGCTGGAGAAGTTAGTACACCAAATATCTGAGCAAGATGTCATTTTCTCCCAACACTGTGGGTCCAGCTCCACCAAAGACATCTTGAATGTTGTATTAGGCGTGTTTAGCCCTCGCTAATATACATTACATGTTTATGAATTTTCGTCTCAGAATATTTCTGGTAGTTCAGTACTGCTGTTGCAGGATTTACGGCTAATGCTAACCGAAAAGACGACACGGACTAACCACGGCTTGTTCCTTTTCCACATGTCCAAACCACTGGAAGTCTGTAAGATGCAAAGTGAATTTATTCCCATACCATTGCTCCTTGCCTACAGCATATCCAGCAGCTCTACAAATGTGAAATTATTTTTATTCATCTTTTTTTATCATACTGTCCAGGAAAATAATAAACGTTCATGGAGCAGACATAATTTGCAGGATCTCACCAACAAAGACCCGAAATTCGATCTGCAGGATATTCTCTCAAGTGTGATGTTGCGTTTATGAGTCAGGCCATCGTTAATCTTTGCTGAGCCAGGTGTGCACCATGAAGTCGACGTGTTTTGACATTTAATCCTGGTATGGCGCATCTTGAGTTAATAAACACTGTTTCTTTTTCAATAAAAATCATGAAAGTGAGCCTTCATCTTGAGCGGAAAGGCTACAGTGTCATACATGGTCATGAGTGCAATACCACTGGAACTGAAATGGATTCGTCGATACGTGATTCAGCAGGTTAGGATGTAGTGCCTGTGTTGGGAAGGTGAAGGGATGTCACCACTGGGTCCCTGAGAGATGCAATGCTGTGGTCAGGCCGAGCTACAGCTCCAGTTCAAAGAAACCACTTTCTTGGTAAACTGAGGGAGATAGTTTTACCCAGCTCACAGCCCAACGTCGCCGAATCGGCAGAGGTGGACATTTCAGGTCCATAAAGTAAAAATCCAGACCAAGATTTTGTTTCAACCACCCAGTTGAGTATAAAGATTCACAGTTACAGAGTACTCAAGTGGCTGGTTGAAACAAAATCTTGGTCTGGATTTTTACTTTATGGACCTGAAATGTCCACTTCTGCGAATCGGCCTCCTCTAGCAGTTAGTTCTCCTGATACCTTCCAGTGCCTTTGTGGTCATCGGACTCACTCCACCTTCAAGAAACGCTGCAAGACCAGTCTGTTCCAACAACACCTCTGCTAGCTCCCTGAATGCTCTTCATGTTGCATATTCTGCTTGTTGGAAAAGTAGTCCTATTAGGTTCTTGTAAATGTTGTGCAGCTCTTGCTCCAATACTGCTTACACTAGTCAGTGGGCATTCATCAGAAGCTCAGCCTGGCCACACTTTTCTAGTTCACTCCTTGACAGCATGAATGTTTGTAATGTGCCGTTTGCCTTCCTTATATATCACTTTGGACAAAAGCATTTGGCAAATAAAGTAGAATGTAAATGGCCACAAATCCTGCAAACATCAGAAAATACATTAATGTTGATAAAAGTGAAATTCCCATGTCATATTCATGAATGTTTCAACTCTTTCCCAAAGATAAAAAAATGCCCGATTTTCTGTTCATGCTGATACGCTTAGTATTTCTGCAGACCGAGTGTGTAGCTTGTGACCCCCTGCTGTTTCAATTCCTGTGTCTGTCCACCATCACAAAGGTCGACTGCTAATCTGTTTAGTGAATTTGTGGTCGGGGCTATTTGAGATACGGAACTCTAACAATCCATGGAAAGCCGTTAGATTTGCAGGCACCTTGTAATTGCCCATTGCATTTAATTGTACTGTTTTACAAAAACGATCTGATTCAAAACTGGAAAAGCTAATTATAACTCGTGCCTCACAAATCGCCATGCAAATCAAGAAGGTCTGTGACTATTACAGATAAAGGTGACAAGTACAAATACATTTTGTAAAACAGGCCATTAGATTTCAAGTTGAAAAGTTCAAATTAAAACTCTTGACATGTTTAATTTGGGAGCCAAAGCCAACAGATTTTCCAAGAAAGGGCCTTGATTAAACAGGAAATAATGTGTTCACCGTTCCATGATAACACTAATGCGTTTGACCTTGCTGGGTGTCCCGGGAATGCATTGTTGCGGTTAGACACTGGACGTAACGTAAGCACCACTTTATGTATTTATTTGGGAATTTGACTCTAACCAGTAAATAAACTTGCACATCTAGTTAAACACATTTCTGTACCAATTTACTTACTGTAATCTGTGATTATTTGTACGTTTACTTCTATTCTAAATTTGTTTTATTCTTGTGTTTTTATCTATGTTCTGTGTTGTCTTTGAATGTATGCACATATTCTGCCAAAAGAATCACATTACATTCATTTAGCAGACGCTTTTATCCAAAGTAACGTACAATTGAGAAAGCAAGGTCTGCCGGTCCCTCCAGTCAGATGGAGCTTAGGGGCCCTGCTCAGGGGTCACCACTGAAATCGGTCTGCTATCCCTAAACTCACCGAGCCACACGACACCCCATGGCAAATAAAAGTGAACTCTGATTCTGATATGAGTTTGTAGCACCATCCTGTGCTGCAGTCTTTCAGCGCCCCGATCAATGCCACCCTTGTACGGTCAGAGTCAACCACAAAAATCCTGTACCTGATCCTAATTAGGCCACTAACTACAAAAAAACAGGAGCTCGACTGTTGAAATTAAATCCATCAGTCAGTTTTCTAAAGCTGAAAACACACAGTTGTAGCATGTATTTAAAGGAAAATGACCCAAGAACCTTAAAAAAACACTAACCAAAAATGGTGATAGATTGGAAGGGATATGGAGAAAAATGGCTGACCTATAAGTAAGCCACTTCCTGTAATTACATGATTTGACCTCACCTGATTGGCCAAAAGGTGACAAGGCACTAATGCTAAGCCTGAGGGTAGATGTAAGTTATCAGAGGGGGCACAAGAGTATGTCTCACATGTGTTGCAGCATGCAAATGAAATTGCTGACCCTATTTGTAATAATATTCAAGTGCTAATGAACTGATTGAACCAAAACATTTGTGAGTGCTGTGAGTGAAAGAGTGAGAGCCTGGGCTTCAGTGAAAAACCTGGTGATTCTCCTCCATGACCCGACACAAACATCAAACCCTTGTGTAACCCAGAAGGGCGGGAGAACAGGCTGTGGTTTTCACATGACAGGACGTGAACAACTGACAGGCGGCTGCCCAACCGGCCAACTGATGTCGCAGTTATGTCTGAATTAGGCTTAAGAGTTTAGAAAAAAAAGAAACAAAAAAAGAAAGGAGGGGGGGAGTCATGCGTGGGGACACAGTGAATGCTGGGAAATGTGGTCCTGAACCATCTGTGAGGCCATAACTGATTAATGGTTTTATCTTACTAGCCATAAATAACACTATATTTACCTGTATTGTCTGTTTATTATCATTATTAATGTTCCCGTGATGGCAGCATGCAGGCATTGCGGCATATAATGAGCTGTCCTTGCTCTTCTGTTGCCTCGATAATATACTAAACATTCAGGAAGAGCTGGATACCCCATAGTTGTGATTTGTGAGGCCTGTACATCTTACACTCCATAAACCAAGGATTGAATGTGAACTGGTTCATTTCAAATCTAGTATAAAGTATCGTCAACTGAGAGCATAGTACCTAGTATTTTAATATTATATCGTTATGTCCTTCAAGTCTCTTGTCCATAAAATACTATAGTAATCATCTGACACTTTATATATTTGTATTAAATCCTTTCATCATAATGCTGTATGTCCCAGTTTCACAGAAGTGTCACAAAACCCTTGAGAAAATGATAGGAACATAACAACTCCAACTTGACGGTGGTTTTGCCAAGCAAAACAGAAATCTTTATATGTTTTAATGATTTACGGCAGGTCATGTCGGACGTCGGCTGGTCGGCTAGCTCCGAAAAGCATCCCGCAACTCTGTTTATGATGGTTTTCTGCCGAGTCCAGACTCAGAGGAGCAAGAGTTCAGCCGGGGGGAGCTTGGGGGAGGGTCTGCCACTTCTCTTTCCAGTCCTTGAGTTTGCAAATGTGTGCCGTACTTTTTTTATTCCCACACTCACGCAATATTTTGAAGTATAAATATCGAGGAAGCAGAACACTGCTGGCGACAGTAAGTTGACGTTGTGTTGCTCCTGCTCCAAAACAGCGCACACTTGTACCTGGGTATTCAGTGGAAGCTCAGCTCAGCCACACTTAAGCAAAGTTACCTCCTTGACACATACTGAGTCTAATCCTGTGCTTTTTAGGAATTTAAATGAGCTGTTTTGGTTTGGCAGGACGCCGCCCTGTAGTGAGACCATTCACCCTTTCTACAGGTTTGGTCTCAGAATCATTACATATTTTGTTTTTCACATTTACAAAGACTTCACACGTAGAAACCTGCTGATCTAGTACATTCTCTTAGACTGTATTGTGTTTCAAACAGCCTTCTAGATAAATTCGGTCTTTCCACGCGCATTATGTAAAAGATTGTGTATCTGTGCTGAGCCACGCTATGATCTGCACAAGGCTTAACGGCAATGATGTAAATCCTCTCTGACGATTATAATACCTGCAGATTAAAAGCCGAACGAGTACAATTTTAAAGCCTCCTTTGTTTACGTTTAATGTCTGCCCTAAAAGGTGGTCATCGATCTGCTTCACGTGAGTTACATATTGCTTAAATTGTTTTGCTTATATATGATACATTAGGAGTAATTTCCTTAGTCCCTGGAAAATATTGTAAATCAGTCTATAGAGGTTTTCCGGGCTTATGCAGGCTGAATGGTATTTTTGCTTACTGGCATTGCATTTTATTTAGAAGTGAAGTTGGTGGGTCTTTTAATCACCTTTGGTCTGTATAAATGATCTGTCATCAACACAACTTTTAATAAAATATACAATAAGTGCTTTACTCTTCTCTTTTTAAACAAATAGGTAGGTCACGTAAAATACACATAGATCCTAGACATATGGTTTATAATGTGTTGTATATAACTAGTTGCCGTAGTTACGGCATCCACGGTAACCGGTCGCACAGTTTGCTCCTGAGCTTGGAAGGTCAACAAGATTTTTTCAGCTTTTCAGACCACAAGGCCACTCTTTCTATTTCTATTTCTAAATCTGTATCAGTATATATTTATTTTGTAGCCCTCCCTCCCATCCAGGGTGGACCCCATCCCCATGCTGCCTGGAATGGACCCCTGGCCAGGATCCACCTCGCATTTCTTATAGACTGTCCATGACGAAGCAAAATCTGCCCATTAGAGAACAGTTTTACGGAAGCTCCTTCATGCAACTGAGTATATTGTAGCATTCACGCCAGCCGCAATACATAATGAAATCTATTGCATTTCCTGCGACGGATGCCCCCCCTGCGCACCGGAATGCGTCCGCAGCATCTGGCTTAAGGACATTTCCCATTGCAGGACATTTTAACAGCGACGGAAGAGCTCCACTCGCATTTAGACGGTGGCGAGGCATTGCCATAGAGTCGATATCCGGAGAAAACGAAGAAAGAGCTAGAAGCACCAATGACGATTACGTCTAACGATGATGCAATCACGTGCGCGCATACGTCGTATGGTAAACAGATATATGTCATCAGATATGCTGTATATATTTTGCTGGCAAAAATAGTGTCTCAGTACTCAGTGACACCTCCTTCCCCCCGGCTCTTGTCCACCCCACTCACAGTCGTCCTGTTCCCATGGACAGAGCCGACTGCCGTCAGTTCAGGTGAGGGGGCGGGGGGGGGGCGGCTCATTAGCCTGCCATCTCGCCGGTCATGGCAGCCTCAGTGACTGGAAAGCAGAGGTACTAACGGTAGATCAAGAACCACCTGCATTACGACCCCCATTTACATTCCTAGCCCAGATGCCTTGTTTGGGAGGAAATAACAATGCTGCCCCCCCCCCACTGCCATTAGGGGGCTAAGCCACTAACGCAGTCGGCTACCTGTATTTATCGCCTATATAATTCGGGAATGAGTGTCTTCAATCAATCACACACCCAATCACTACATCGCTCATATTCCTTATTTTCCTGTGATTTTAAAGGGAATAACACGTATGCATCATGTTCCTGGACATCCATGACTGTATATCATAACTCACGAACCATACATCGCTGCTGGCTCAATATGGGCACACATTTCATACTATGGTGGTAAATGTGAATTACATTAAATGACAGGAACTTGAAGGGGTGGAACGGTGGTTACTTCACACCTCAGGGCCCAAGGCTCGACTCTCTGTCCAGATATTCTGGTTTCCCTCCACAGTCCAGAAACATATTGAGGTTAACTGGAGTTAGCGAACTGCCCATAGGCGCACATGTGTGAGTGGATGGAGTGTGATTCGCCCTCTGGCTTGTTCCTTGCCTTGTGCCCATAGCCTTTGGGATAGGCTGCGGGGGGGGGGGGGGGGGGGGGGGGGGGGGGGGGGGGGGGGGGGGGGGGGGGGGGGGGGGGGGGGGGTGGGGGGGG
>JABFEA020000001.1:15414117-15438981 GCA_019775915.2 Cyphomyrus plagiostoma | reverse complement strand
GAGGAATGGCAGAGGATCCCCAAATCCAGGTGTGAAAAACTTGTTGCATCTTTCCCAAGAAGACTCATGGCTGTATTCGCTCAAAAGGGTGCTTCTACTAAATACTGAGCAAAGGGTCTGAATACATGTGATATTTCAGTTTTTCTTGTTTAATAAATCTGCAACAATTTCAAAAATTATTTTTTTTGTCTGTCGATATGGGGTGCTGTGTGTACATTAATCAGGGAAAAAAAATAATTCTAAATGATTTTAGCGAATGGCTGCAATATAACAAAGAGTGAAAATTTGAAGAGGGTCTGAATACTTTCCATACCCACTGTACATGTATATTTAAGATGCAGTGTAGAAATTAATCAAATGTAAAAGATGAATGTTCTGTTTAATTATAGGGGATTGTTGCACATGTAGGATCTATGCATCTTGGAAAGATATCTAAAACCCTTGAGTAAAAATACAACCATAGTTTGATATGCTTGAGATAATCACAAAGTTATAAGATGGAAGTCAATGCAACGCTGTGCTAGTGTGAGTTAAGATTTTTTTTTTTTTTTAGTCCCGATTCATGTAATCCTGACAAACAGAGAATACAAAGACAAAGAGTTTATTCAGCTCTAGCCTAACAGTAACAGGACAGCCTTGTATTGCACACCTTAATTAAATTACAGGTAGTTGATCTTGTGCCTGTTAGTAACTGTCCTGCATTTTAATATGTACCAATTAGCACACTTGCAAGCTTGTGTTTGCGAGGCCTCGTTGTCCCTCAGACTAACCTGGGACTTTCCCAACTGGGGGCCAATAGGAAAGAGATCCTCATATTTGTACAGACCCACAAACGTGAAAAAGGCAATTAAATGCAAATGGCCTTATTAAGGGCCAGCCCCCTTAAAAACTGAACAATGCAGCCCTTCAATGGAAACAGATGTCTGCTTCTTTAACAGGGAAACATGTCAAAATGCACGTCTAGGCTTTCTTCCCAAAGCCATCACGAGCCCCATAAGGGCCCTGCTCGGCAATTAAATGAAATTGACATTTATGCTGGAGTGCTCGTCTCGTGCCGATCGACTCACGTGGGACGCCTCTGTGACTGACATTTGTAATTTTTTTTTGTTGTTGTAATATTTCAGTGAAGCTGGGGATATTTATTTATTTACAAGCACCGTCAATATTCATGGTGACAACAAGCACAAAAAAAACTTAGGGAAGTCTTTCAAAATTTCCTCCAAGAAGAAAGTTCTTATAAACAATGAAACAAACAAAAAAAAAAAGAAAGTACAGAGGGAAAAAGTTTTGGAAACATAGTACTACCTACTAATGCTAAAAATCAAGCACATCAATCAAGCAATCAAGCATAATGTATCCTAAATTCAGAGGATGTTCATTATTCAGAGGATGTTCAAATTTCAGAGATGTTCATTAATAAAAATGCACTTGATAATATAATTTGTAATTGCAGTTTTTAGAAGCTTACCTTATGTTAGGTTGCTGTTTTTCATTTTCATAAATCATATTAACCTGTCATCCAGAGTCAGAAAACAATGATGCCCCCCCACCCTCGCCCCCCACTCCTGGTTAGTCCTTGTTTCCCATCTTCTGCTCCATCTGCTTAACGGATTCTGTAAATCAGTCCCTTTCTTAACTGTATCAGGTGTGCAGATGGAGAACCAGGACAGATACTGTGGACTGGAGCAGGAGAGAGTTTCAAATCCTAATGACATGAACAAATCCAAATTCAGTCCTTTAGCTACTAGGGACCCGTACGGCCTCTAATTAATATAAGGCGGCTATTTCTTTGTTCAAAATAATATAAGCATTTAATGTAATATAATGAACAATATGCATTAAACATAACATATTGTATTTTAAATCAGTAATAAAACATAATATTTATTTGAAATTCCTGCATAAATGTCGATGAGACCTTCAGAGACATCACACCGGTGGCTAGTAATGTTAATGTGAAATGAAACGCACGTTAGACCTGTTTGCTGGTCTAATGCATTCGCAGGAGCTGCTAGCAATCCCACACAGAGATAAGAGCTGATGCAAATGTGTTTTCCATTCCATTTTATGTTTCAGCTCAAGCCATTACACTTAGCTCAAGGTCAAACCTGAACTCCATATTAATGTCTCACGGGCACACGTTTCCAGTCACCTCTCTGTGGGCGGTGATTAGCGACACGCTAACGAATCGAGCCGGCAGCAATGACCCGGGGTAGTGGCTTTGCGTAAGTCCCAGAGCGACAGCACAAGGTCATCTTCACACATTCCAGGTGAATAATACATTTTCAATGCTCGGCCTCAAAAGCCAACCCATTTTAATAGGAAATACACTGAAAAACATAGCCGCACTGCTATAATGTGCAGGCAGAAATGTAGTCTCACTTCAAAATGTTAGGGTTAAGCTCGTTATTCTGACCAAAAAGCATAAGAGCTAACATGCCTTTGATAGGCAACTCCCTTTGTTCAAGAAAAAAATGGGGGTTTTACTCACTCCCACCCACCCCCTGAAAGAGAGACGCCTATGTTGGTGGTCTAGGCTCTGTGACATCACCAAGAAGTCCCATAATCTAAAGGGGCGTCACATATTCCTAACTAATTATGGGAGAAATTAGGCTCCTAAACACACAGTGGGTGGGATCGTTGCGAGCTGTCAATCACTACCCCCTTGTAACTATATGGGAACCAATTAAGTAACCATTGGGAAGTGGTTTACAGCCACCAGTGAGGGACAGAGCACAATAACTCTATCGGCTGAGTGTTTCAGAGCCACTCTTCTGCCGTCGTTATTTTTAAACGCCATGGCTACCAACTGAGATACAAGTTTTAATTTAACGGGAGAAAAAGCCCTGTAAACGGAATCAGATGGCAAATTGATGCCCAAAGTTAAGTGACGGGCCTTTCAAAAGTGTTCCGTGTTTAACAGCGTCCCTCATTCGCCAAACCGACATCTTACTCACATTTATTTAGATGCAATTTACAGCGTAATCACAACGTGAATATAACTGAACTCTTTAACATTAGTAGTTCGCATTTTCGCTCTTCTGCTTCAGTTTTTCAGTACAATACGGACGAACGGTAGCCTTTAAAGAAGCCCAAAACCAAAACGTGAAATTAAAGCGCACACTGTCCACAAACTGGTGAGTGTGTAAGATGACAAAGTCGGAAAGTTATATTTAGAAATAAGTGGATCTATTAAACCGCAGGATGGTGAGGCCACAGCTGGACTCAGAGAGCAACAACAAACCGTAACTTACTTTAGCAGCTGGGTCGAGTGAAAAGCTGGGAGCGTTTGGTCGCATTTCGGATCTGACGGCATCACCGTTTACTGTAACCTCAGCTTCAGCGTTACCGAAAAAATAAATCTATATAAAGGTTACATGCCAACAAAAATATTTATAAAAGTATTATTCTTTTACTTTCACATATGCCGCCTAAAATAACCGTTGAATTTTCAGAAGGAGACTAGCACATAAATCATTGGTATTGGATAAATTCTTCCAGATTTAAAAGGGCTGGCAGTGGTTACAATGAAAGATAATGAAACTCACTGAAACATGTTACTTATTTAAGCGCCTTAAAATTGGTGAAGAAATATTCGGGGGGTTGAGATGCCTGATCCAGACAGAAGGAGGCTGGGGGGGCACAATCAGCCGGGTAACAGTAAAGCTGTCCCACCCCCACAGCAATCCACGTGTTAAGTTTATTATACACCTACATGTGCACTTACATTTTATACCCAATCCCAGACTTTGAAGACATTTTCCGGACGGTGTGATCCCTGTCTTCCGTGTAAAGACCGGTGTTCCGGGCAATTCGGTTTCCCTATGTTTCTCCTGTCTATGAGGAAATAATGTTTCCCCTAATATTAAATCGATTACGTATGTGAAATGTCTGAAAATCACTCAGGTCCATTATTACACGTGAATACTGTATTGTTATTAGTACCTAGGCCCAGAGTTGCTGTATACCTGTCTTAACAGGGGGGAACCAAATATCCTGGATGTCAGGAAATAATGTTTCCCCTAATATTTAGGCAAATGTGTATGTGAGATGTCTGAAAATCACTCAGATACATTATTACATGTGAATACAGTACATCGTCACGCATAATATGGTCTTATAAGCAATACTATAGCGTTTTCATCAAGAAATATCTCTATCCAGCGGATTAAATACTTTCATATATTATCTCTAAAAACAAAAAACATAGAAAAGGCATGTGATGTTTTAAAATATATGGTTTGTATACCTCAAGATCTTCGTGAAAAGACATGAAAATAGCGAAACCGTGTACAAATCAGCGCGCGATAGGGGAAACATAGGGAAACTGAATTGCCCGGAACACCCGGGAGCAGCTGCAGGAAACCGTAGCCACTTATTGACGTGTTTAGGGAACGGGGGCTATTTTGGTGCCTTCGATAAAACCATATCATACCTGAGTGATAGTAGTTTTATAATATTTCTTCTACAGTGGTGCCCTCCCTATAGCGACATCCCTAAGTCGCCGTGCACGTCGTCGAAGTCGCACGCTGTCAAAAGCAGGAATCGGCAAACCCCGCTGATGGATGAATTGTCAAAACATGCAATTAACTATCTGAAAAGATATTTTGGACCTTTTCCCCAGCAAATTCCAAATACAGAGTGGAATTCCTGTTTAAGAAGGTTTTGAACCCAGCGCCTTGTTTTTATTCACCTTCTGCCGTTTCACCAAGCAAACGCCAAGAAGGGATCGAATAAACATGTACCGGTCATCTACGTTTCAGAAGTTTGCACTGAAATGTAGGCTACGTGTTTTAAATGTCTAAAAGTGAAACATTGCACGTCATATATTTTAAGAGACTCCGGGAGTTTACCTAAGCCTCCGGCTAATTCTTTCTTGACAGATTTATTCACATTCGATTTGTGCCGCTGAGATTTCCAAATCCATGTGAAAAACCTGTCGTCTTTCAATTCTTCAAGCCTATTTTTTCTTAAACATACATAGTAGGCCACTACATACTACACATAGGAATATTTTTCATCCAAACACTTATGTCTCTTAAATTACACATGCCAGTGGTTTTTAAAATGATAAGTAAAGTTGTAATCATTTTAACGTAGAAGGCCAGGTTTAAAAGGCTTCTGTTGTGGTCTGGCGCTGTGTTATTTCAAAGAGCATTTGAACTCCTTTGAATTGATCGTTTCTGATTTTGATTTTTTTCCTTTTACACGTAAGGTTGATTTACTGTCTGCGACTTCCTACAGAACTTCACAGCCGGCTCGTCTGGCTGAATCAGCCCGCCGATCCCCGTGCCCCCCCCCCCCCCAGGGGGCCGGCTGCGTGTAATCTGTCGGAACACGTCGAGTTAAAACACGGAGCCTGGAGCCCGTCTCGCTGCTGCGGATCCTGTGTTTACTTCTGCGGCGCGATCCGCTGAAAGCGCAGGATGTAGGAAGCAGACACCTCAGTACGAGCGTCTGCAATTATCCGAGTCTCTTTTCTCAGCTTCAAAACGCACCCCCACCCCGTCGCCCTCTGTGTTTTCCACCGGCACGGATGACTGGGAAAGCCAATTGACCAGTCATCTGTCCACAATTCCAAAACATCTATTATGATTTTTTTTTGCCATACATTTTCCTCAATGGTACCTATATATTTTGAAACCTGTCGAACATTCGTTGCCATTGCATTTATCGTAATACCACTTTTGTTTTTCTCTTCTGCTTTTATTGCCATCGCTATTATGGTTGTGCCAGCGTGGTCACGTGGCTCTGTAGCCTATTTTAAAGCCGTTCCTATTCCTAGCGATCAATTTACGAACTCGAAATCCCCGCCGTGTCCCATTGAAAGGCACCCATAATAAAAGAGTTAAATCCAAGCCTCATCACATGCCTAACAGTGCAGATTAATTGCGGCGTGAGTTTACCCCCGTGCCTGACTGCTCCATTACCTGCTTCCAATCTGCTGCCAAAACCACTTCCTCCAAACATGTCTGACATAATCCCATTCACCTCTTTGGAAGATGCCACTCCCGGTGGGGTTGGGGGGAATTTCGGAGACACTGAGTCATCGGGGAGCGTGAAGCGTGGATGCTGGGGGTCTGCTTCCCTCTAATTTTGCACAGGTCTCCCTGTTTCAGAAATACAATAGGCAATAGGCACAGTTTAACTAAAGCTGGTATGAATGTCCCTTTCAGCTCGATTGCTTAATTATTATTATTAATCCACTGCAGTTTCTCTGTATAGCCGGAGACCCGTGTTTTCCTCATGGATCATAGCAGCAAAGATAAAGAATTGTGTTTTTATTTCTTTTTTTTTTTTTTGGGGGGGGGGGGTGGTTGCAAACCGATTTGGATGGATTATGTTGATGAATAGAATTTATTGATAGCTATGTAAAATATCCTGTGCACTCGATAAATGCTTATGGAACGTCGTGAATGAACATTTCGGATTTCAATACTTTTAGTGAAAAACTAACAAATTTGCCTTCTGTTACAGGTATGCACTTCTGTCATTTTCCAACACCTGCAACACCTGTTTTTTTTTCCTTTTCTGATTATAGGAAGAATCCAAATTCATTTCTAAATTCTGAGCTCATTAACCCCTGAACTGAAATGAACTACATGTGTTTCCTACTCGTCTTACCACAGCCTGCCCCCGAACTAGAGAGCTACGCACACACACACACACACACACACACACACACACAAACACACATATCACACGTGTGTGTGTGAATGTGCATAGATACACATTCTTTGGTTAATATGAAAGATTACTAGAGTTACATTTAGGTAATTTATTTGACATGAAGTGACTTACAGTAGAGGGAAGGGTGACAAGTCACATGTACTGCTTGGGACTTGAACCCATAGCTTTCTCACTTTGGATAAATAAGAAATATAAAAAGCCAGTTTACAGACAGAGGAGATAGATCCCAGCCACCTGGTAACGGGACTCTCCCCCAGGCCCGTCTAGCTGAGGTTGGTGATCCTGCTCTTACCTTAGCTTCACATCAGCACCCCGGTACCCCCATGCGCTCCGAACAGTCAGCTGAGACAGAAACCTGACTCCCCAGGACCTGCCTGTGCCTCTGAATTGATCTGGTTTTCTCTTGCATTTCTGCTGAAAGGCACTGGTCGCTGAGAGCTCACAGGGAACATAGACGGTTCGCGATTACTATGCGATTACTACAAGTAGCAACGCTGTAGCTGTAAAAACACAATAACGGCAAATACTCCACTGCAATGACACAGCTCCCATCTAATCACAATGCTGAGACCTGCTACATTTATATAAAAATCTACAATGAGAACATCAGCATGCTTCATTTCTGTTCTGTATTACTAAATAACATGAGGTCCGTTAATTTTGTGTTTCTTTCTGGTCGGAGCAGCTTTAGGTGACATTTTTTCATAATCTGGTCAAAATCTGTTCAACTCCTTATGAATACTGAAATAGGTTTTTATCCTTATGTATGATTGCACATGTCCCATTGTAAAACATTATTATAATAATTTTTAGATGCTAACATGATTGAGAGTAGAGTTTAATGTGGCATCCTGACTGTGTAAAGAAGATCAACCGGCTAAAATTACACAGCCAACCATGCAATTTTATCTCTCAACACCTTTTCTTCTTTTTCCTTTTCTAGTTTGTTTACCTGGGGTTAACTTGGGACCATCTCTGCTCTCGTCCGCGTTCGGATACAACAGCCGGCTGAATGCTCACCCCGGGACACATCTGGCCCTCTGTTTTGGTGCGGCCTCCGCACGATTGGTCTCCGTGCTGCTATTTCATACATAGCTGACAGGTCAGGGGAGCACGTATAGGAAAAACAGCCCTCGGCTCGCAAGCCATAGGCTCCAAATCCTGGTTTACACATTGTCCTGCCCGGTGATTAAGTGATGGCCATCAATCATCCCGTTGCATTATGGGAATTCCGGTCAATCTGACACCAGTGTAGTCTGGTTCTGGAAAGATTCAAATGAAAAATTACAAAAAACAAATTAAAACTGCAAATACAGACACTTTAGTTTGTTGTCTTTGTCCTTACATTTTTCTGTAAAGTTTGTCCTAATACTTAATTCAGTGCCTTTTTAAACATTTGAGTAAGTGGAATGTGTCTGCACTGAATTTGGATGGACAGGCTGGCAGTGTGGCGTTTCCCTTCAAGGATGGTTCGGCGTCCCTGAATTGATTTTTCCTTTTATGTTGGGTCCCCTCTCAAAACGCTGGCCTACAAATGAAATGCTCATTTGAAGAAAACCCCGGCATGTTCCATCCTTCGCCTCTGAAAGCCACTGAATTCAGTGAGCAGTCGCCCCGGAATCCGCCATCTCCCTAAGGTTCGAGGAAGCATCAGTATTCTGTTGAAGTCACATCTGTCAATAAGACAGAAATGAATGGCATGATTATACAGCTGGCTTGCCCCAAGGCCGCCCTGCAGGACAAAAAAAGGGAAAAATAAATCAGAGCTATGGGCTTTTTAAGGATTTGGTTGTTTTACTATTTGTCAAACATTTTCAGCCAGCTGCTGAACAGCCTAAAAACATCAGAATTTTGCCATGGGGTGCTGCTCTTTGCAGGTGGGCTGAAAGGTAGCAGGGTATGATCACACCTGTTACGAGTATGGGGGCTTTAAACCCACTCACACCTGGCCCATCCCGATGACATGGACAACGTGCAGGGCCCCCCCCCCCGAGATTGACCGCATCTCCTTTGGCTGCTCCTTCGTGGAGCTTCCATTGGCTTCAATAGGTCCACCTTCCATGCATAGCCTGCAAAGAAAACAACATCAGTGTGACTGAATGTGTTTATTTAGACTGGCTGAATGGGGCAGGTTTTGGAATTTTAGAGAGGGGTAAATTAAACAAAGGTGAGAGGCAAAATGTTTAAAAATTACAATTTACTCCCATTATCCCTGAGAACAGACACCGGAAACGTGTTAAGGCATTTTCAGTTAAGGTATAACCTAGAAGCGCAGTGAGCGCAGAGGCAGAATGGGACTGTGTTCAGGACACTATAAAAGTTCGACATCAGCAGGGTTGATTGGCTTGAAAAAGGGCAGGGTACTCGTAAAAACCAAGGCAGACCCGCTTAGCTGAACAGCTGCCGAATCTGACCGCTCTGTCTTCGGAACCCGACAGACGTTCCGGTGCGGATCCGTTAAGCCAGAGAAGGTGGAAGGTTCCCCTGTTCCTCCGCATCATTTCTCAGTCTCCGGCGGTAAGATAAACAACAGCAGGAGCACGCGGCCCAACTCTCCCAACTCTCCCAGCGCTACACCTCGACTTTTCCAGCAACCCCTCGTCCACTTTTTTCCCCTCTCCTTCCCTCCCTCTACTCCTCCTTCTTTTTTTCACATGCTTTTACAGTGAGGTAGACTGAAAGCTCTCTTTGTTACCACGGTCTACGGCGTCTGAATGGTGCCAAACAAAACCAAAGAGCGGCGAGCCCCTCGACCGGGACTGAATAGAATTCTTCCCCTGACTTCTCCTTGCCGGGCCACAATGCGGACCTACTCCTTTCTTGTCAGCCCGCACTAATGGATAAGACAATATTTGCAGGAATGAGTGGGATTTCATTTGCATTCAGACGGTTTGCCGCCCCTTTCACAGGAGATGGCTGAGCTCAGTTCAACTGTTCCGCGGGTCTAGGGGAGCAAGCATTCTGGGGTTTTTCTTTGATTTTTTTTTCTTCCCCCTCTTCTTTCAAACACCATTTGCTGGCCAGTGCTTGGTTTCCCTAATTTAAAACAAAAAGAAGACAGAAGGAGAGAAAGATGAGGAAGAGAAACAGGTGTGTGGAGCAGAGGCAGGATTGGAGACCGGAATTCCAAATGCAAGAAAAAACAAAAACATGACATAGATGTACAGATGCTTTAAAAAAAATGTATAAAAGAATAAATCTGTTAACATGCTGTCTAACGCAGTACCGGGTGAACGATTCTGGTGTCATTTTTAAACGCGGTTTTTAGTTTTTCTGTTTTACAGAGTGTGAACGACTCATTAATGGTTTTAGCTGCTGAGATTCCCTTTAGAATAATGCTACATATTTCAGTTTTTAAAAAATCACGAATAATTCTCAAGGCCCGAGTCCTGAAAAAAGATTTACATCTCTAACGAAAACTGTGACTTGTAGATATCATCCCCCATTACACTGTGACAGCCGTTCAATCAGAGAAATGCATGAACTAGAGTGATATCTATCACTGGTTAGAGTAATCAGTTCTCACATTGCTATTAGCTGTCTCTTGACTTGACGATAGCTTGAATAATTATTTGACGGTATTAGTTAAACTGGAACCCTTTCAAAAAGAAAACTAAAGACTATTCCTATATAGTCAAGGCCCAAAATGGCTCATTTCACAACAGTATGATTGAATTAATCACAAATTGTGAAGCTGAACCTTGCAGTCGAACTCGCTTCATTTGCTCTAACAGAAGCCCATTTTAATATCTGCCAGTTATCGGTAGTAATTGAAGACAAAAAGGAGCAGCGACCGTCTGGTCTTTACGTTAACGTTACGATAACATGACAGCTGCATATAAAAGGGAGGCTTTCCGTAAATGTTTTTACCAGCGAATCTAAACAGGGTTAGATAAGTACTGCAATGCAGCCAGCACACAAACGAACTTACAATCGCTTAACCTGTCTCCATATTACAAATTCCATTTGAAACATGTTAAATAATGTTGAATGTCTGAATTTCAGCCTTTGTGCTCTGGCTATACAAAATAAATCTGAAATACAACGTCGAGCCGGGAGACACTTGGGGGTCATACTGTTAAAAAAGCGCATCCTTTGCGAAAACCTGGCTGGCTTCCCAGGAAGCTCACCAAAGAGCTATTCCAGCAAGTGGTGTCCTGCGTGGCTTTGAACTTCGATTATGCCAAATCAGCCTACCGTCAAAGCCCACTCTGTGCACATGTGGGTTTTTTTCCTGGGAGGGAATACTGTTTGTTTGCTCCCCTGAACGGAAAGCATGGAATTTTCCAGGGTCAGTAATGTGCCTCATTGATAATACATTTTTCATATTTCTAATAGAGAAGCCACATGATGTATAACCCCTCTTGTGTTTTTTTTTCTCATTTTGTTCCGGTGGGTGTTGTGTAGCTCAGCAGATTAGGACCCTATGCCTGTGAGGTCACCAGTTTCAATCCCAGGGTCAGGAGGTGGCTTCATTGTTGGCCCCTGGAGCAGGGCCCCCAACCCCCACCTACTCCAAGGATTATCTGACCCTGGACTGCAGTTTAAAGCCTGTGGCTTTTAAGTTCATGCACACAGATCCAAGGAATTGGAACAAGTTCATCCTTTATTGCCAGGCAGGCATCCAGTCTTCCATCAAGTTTATCACATTAGCCTCTTGCAAGCTGGGAGGGATGTGGGGTTCATGTTCGAAGCACCAGAAATCACCAGCCTGGGTCTGGTTCTGGGGTCCACCAATGCAGCTGAGTTAACTCCTGCAGGGCTAGTATAGATCACAGCTACCTGCTGGATCTTTGGTATGTTATGTTGTATGTCTTGGTCTAAACCTGATAGCTCCAATCTCATAAAGCATCGTATAGGCATCACACCGTGGATGGTGGCTGGGTTTTACCCATACTATGTTCTGGAAGAAGGGGGTTTGGGGAAAATGGAGTTAGATGATAGACAATGGATGGGATGGGGACACAAAGAGTCTCACAGGGACTAGAACAGCCTGTCGTGCAGATTCACAAACCCAATGGATTTGTTTGACTCAAACAAGACATGCAATTCTGATAAGGATAACATGACGGGAATTGACGACTTGCTGGGTATCTTGGCTCACATTAAGGTAGCACACGATTGGACAGAAAGGTGGCTGCCATATTGTCTTGGCACCAGAGTCCAAGAAAAAAAAAAAACACTTTCCACTTCAATCCGACTGCAGCCTTTTTGCGCGCCACCATTCCACATGTCACCTGTTTGTTAATGACCTTTATTTTTCATCCATATTTTATTTATGCCACAGGATGTCATTGCTTTTAGGCTTTGGCTGTAGATTGACCAAACCATGATGATGCCAGAGAACAGAGACATGCTAGGTGATGTTACGGACTGTTGAGGCCACACTCTGATGACCCCTCACTCATCCTACCCTTTTATTTGGCAGAAGAATTCATCACTGAGAGTATTTTATAATTATAATTGTAATGTGGGAGCTAATGCTACGCTAATGTAATAATACTGTGCTTTATTTCATTACAGCTCCCACAGTACATGTTACAATATATATTCCCCCCCAATTTAGCACTGTGCCAGAGGCACAACAGCTTCGTACTAAAATCCAGGGCTTCTGTTACGCGGGTATGTGACATCGGGACAAAGCAAGGATCTGTCTGAGTACGAGTCTGCAAGCTCACTGTGTGAGTCAGAGAATTCACACTCCTGTCATTGCGGAGAACTGACAAATCTGCACAGCGACGTTGCGTGCGCGAAGCACATTTGCATTTTCCCAAGTTTCATGGAACATCGGGATCTCGGGATCGGCCCTGATATTCTACGCAACATTTCAAATTTTGCTACACCCTCGCAGTCATTTCCTTATTTAAATCGCATAGTTTATTATTGCTTGATAGTCCCTTGTGTGACTTTTCTGTGTCATGAGGAGAACACTCTCTTTGTTCGAACTGTCTGTCTAGTTTTGCCAGCTGGGTAGACGAACAAACTTGTGTCGCGCCATCATTAGCGTGCGGGTTCGGAGGTACAGGATGGTGCTAGTTGACTTTGGGCTAATAGCTCAGAATCTGGTGACATGATCACTTTAATCATTATTGCAGTTAAATTATCATTCCCCTGCATCCGAGTCCCTCCAATTAAGCTCCGGCGACTCCGGGAAGGAGGAATGCATTTGATTTCCCTCGTTTGTCTTTTTCTTCCCTTCTCTCTCTCCCATGCCGCTGCTGTAAAGTTTAAAGTCATTCAGCATAATGCATTTGTGAGCCTGCCAAGGAAGAGGTGTCCATGGTCACCATGTTTCTCAGTCCCGGGTTCCCGGCCCACTGCTTAAAATTCCATCTGGCTGGAATGGGAGCGGGGAGATGAGCCGGGCCAGCCTGAGTGAGGGATCCGGCTTCTCCTGCCCGGGCGCTGAGGCTCCCAAGGAGGTTGAAGACTTCACACTGCTATCGCCTCCAGTCATATTGACTCCAGCAGGGCTGACAGTTGGAAAAATGACTCCAGGCTATAAACAGGCCCGGTGCCCTGGCCTCCGCAGCCAGAAAGGTTCCCTGAATCAGAAAACCTGGGGACATGCTGCCCTGCCCCCGGAAGATCTCACCAGACTGTGGTCTGCGTCGGGCCGAATTCCACTCCACCAGGTGTCGTTTTGATGCCCATATCCGGCTGTTCTTATAAATGCCCTCATTAGGTGTAGAATCTTCTAAAACCCTTTTTCTCAGAAATGCTGAAGGTACAGACCAGTGGCTCCTGCTCTTTGTTGTCTATATTTTTTCCAGGCTGCTGTTCATTCACAGTACATCCTCATCCCATGCACAGAGACATCAGCGGTATAAAAGAATTCCATACAGTTTCATTTAACATTTACATTCTGGTGGATTTCGCTGGGATTACATTCTCTAAGCTCAGCCATCAGCAGGCAGCAGGAGTATATTTTTCAGCGCTCTCAAAATTACCAGTCAAGAAACGGTCTTATAAAGGAAGGCTGTTGTGGACAGATGTGATGTGTTCATCCTAAAACCGCTAAATGTGACAGATCCATAGAAGATCATCAGCTCAGTACCCCAAACACCACAGGTCATCAGTAAGCGCTGCTAATGTTTCCCTTCAGTCGGGCTAATCACACAGCTCCCGGCAGAAGTTTGAGTGGGAAATATAAAAACCCCCATAAATAACCCAGAGCGTCACGGATCCTGCGACGAGCTGAACCACAGCGACCCCCCCCCCCACTCCTCTTTACCTCCTCTTTCCGCCGTCGTTGAAATCCCATAAGAAACTTTACCTTCATCCTACGGCCGGCAGCTATCACCCCCTGCCCCAGGCAGAGACTCTAAGCCGGTGCAGGTGTGAGGACATAGAGGCATTCATCCACAATAAAATTCACACTTTAAAGATGACTAACTACTCAACAGAATATCTATGTATTGTATTATTCATATTTAACACCAGTGATGTATGTATGTTTTTAGTAACTAAGCACACACAGTGAATGTTTTAATCAACATATTAGTCTGATTAACAATCCATAATTTAAGAAAATGGTTATTAAACAAGTCAGTTCAGTGCAGGAAAGTTCGACATATATTCAGTATACTATTCTTGCTTCATAATTCACATGTTTAAATGTTAATAGTGTTAACGTGGACCATTCTTAGCTGTACTGGGGTCCTCCTTGAGTCCCTGGTGATCTTTGGTGCCCAGATGTGGTTTCTTATCATTTGTTTGTTGATCAATTTCATCAGAACTCCCGCGTGTTTTTCCATGTTAGGAATCAAAGTGTAGTTCTGGACCTGTAATTTCAGATCCGTCTTACATTGTCCTTCAGGTAGCGACAGCCAGATCGGCCTAAAGGCGAGCTGGAACTTTCCGGATGCCTTCAGGTGCACATACAGTACAAACTACCCTTTTGAGGTCATGGAGGCCAAGATTTCAGCATCTGACTCGTGGTTCATGTCGTGTGACAGTGGCGGCTTTGCATTCCCAAGTTTGGGGTGCTGCCAGTACCTCGTTGAATCAACACCAAAGGTTTGCGCTCGCCACATTTAAAAAAAAATAAATAAATAAGGCTGCAAATGGGCGTGAGGTTAGTGGGAGAGCATAAACTGCATGTTTAGAATTGCTGATCGTGCATCAGGCTTTCAAAGACCTCACTTTCCCTTATATCACGTTCCAGGCGGAATGCCGTCCAATCAGATACTCAATCCTTACACGATCCCAGAGAGGAAGAAATCAGTGTGGTAAAATGATACGTGTTTCCCTGGGTGCCTGGCGCCACGTCGATGGGAGCTGGCTTTAATCTTGCCTGAAGGATGCGCATTTACACTGCGTCCAGGTCTGATGTCAAGAGTGACAGATCTCCGACATGAATGGTCTTCTCCTACATGACCTGACAGAAAAGACCCTTTGCTTTATAATTTTTATTGTAACCTCCTTTCGTAGGGTTGATCAGATTCTGTTCAACCCAAACTCATTTGCATTTCCTTTGCTCACTGCAGCGTGACGTCGGGCTCCAGGAAAAATTATAGCTGTATTACTATAGATAAAGCCGTTCTTAATTAGCATGTCCCAGGGAAAGAGATGCCAAGAGCTGGTGATGGAATCCATCTGCAATGTTCCCTTTTTTCACTATTTTAATTATTATTTTCCAATCTGATCATCTTCTGCCTCTGTCTGTCGGGATTGTAGTATCACCATTCCTGTGGCCCACACAACAAAACAGGCCAGCCAGCCAGCCATGTTAGCATGACATTTAGCTCAATCATTACATAACATTAGTTTGACTGCTGGGTGTAACGGTTTGATAGTTGGATATGGCTTGATAGCCAGTTATACATTCATGCGATTGCTAGATATACTAGTCGCTTGATAGCCAGGTATAACTTTAGCTGAATAGCCAGGTATAATATATAGCTAGGCATAATGTTCGCTTTATACCTCGGCATAGCATTAGCTTGACAGCCAGGCATAATGTTAGCTTGATAGCTCGGTATAACAGTAGCTGTATAGCCAGGCATAACATTACCTCAATAGCCAGGCACCACATTGGTTCGTTAGCCAAGCATAATGTTATCTCAATGATGTTAGCTTGATAGCCCAGCATCACATTAGCTTGATAAGGCAGGCTCAATAGCCAGGTTTAATGTTAGCTTGTTAGCCAGGAATGATGTTAGCTCTATAGCCAGGCATCACATTAGATTGATGGCTGGGCATAATATTAGTCTGCTAGCCCGTCAGAACATTAGCTCAAAAGCCAGGTATAACATCAGCATGAAATAGTGTCATGGATGGGATTTTGAAGGCAGAGGGCAAGGAAAACCCACCAGAACATGCATTTATAAAACACAACAGTGCTGGATGATGCACCACAAAGAAAGGTGCGCACTGTCAGCTCATGCCACTGGCCAATTCAAGAATGAACTGCTAAAATATTGAGTTGCTGAGCTTGCAGAGGCTAATGTGGGATTCAGTATGAGGGCTATACATGTCCCCAGTCCCTAGACTCTGGATCCTAGTAACCAGACTATTTTGGAGAAACTACCAAGCCACCAAGCAAGCGACTATGATGATGTTGAGGCAGCGTACTTATTTCCTATTTTTTTTTCAAATTACATACCATTTCTTGCTTCTCTCTCAGTAACTTCAGTAATTACGATCAAGACACTCCAAGTATCAAGGGACGTAATTATTGTTGCTGACAATGCCAGCTATGGTCTTCCAGTTACACTGAAACCGGACTGTGTGTGAAGTAACAAACAGGTTAGAAACAGATTTCCATCAAACAGACTCACACAAATAATGAAGAAATATTGGAGAAATATTTGAGAAGTGTTATACTGATGCTGCAGACTGTGGAAAGGAGACAGACTCCAATTAAACTGCATCTTGGCATCAGAATAGTGAAGGAATCAGAAAACCAAAGGTAAGAATGTTTGCTCTCCTGAGATTGAATATCTAAGCATTTGTGTGGTTAAAAAATAACATAATGCTACGACATTGACAACCGTATTAATATTTCACCAAGCTGAGGAATTCGGCTGCCTTACGTGGGATTGGTTTTGCATAAAGAATTAGGACGCAGCTTAAAAGAGGAGAAAAATTGAAAATTTAATCAAAGGTCCAAATAGATGTTTCTTGCATGTGGTGCCTTTTAGTGATGACAACATTGTTATCAACGAATAGTTTATAGTGCCGCTGTTATCCGTAGACATTTGTTCTGTCATAGCGGTGGAAATTTGAGGAAAACTCAAACTTTTTAAAAATCGATTTCAGTCAGCATTCCTCCTGGTCACTAGAGGGCAGTACTATCATAACTAGACTGTTGGATTTTCTCATCCACTCCAGGTGCTATACGTTTCCAAGGGCTGCGCTAATTAAAGGCGTGGCATTTAGGTAGCAAGCTGGACTATAAAGTCAGCTGACACACTGCTGTTGCTGTTCAGTGAATATGTTTACTATTAGTGTTTCATAGATGGATGGTTGGATGTGCAGTGCAGTATTAATCTCCCATTTCAGTTCCTCGTCTCTTCACTGGGGGAGTTGCTTTTCCTTAAAAGTCTTATACAGCTCCAGTGCTGATTTCTGCTCATTTTTCTACCATAAATGCAGAACAGGCTGGCTGCTGGGTCAAACAGGAAAGGTGTCTGTTCCAAAGTTTAAATAGGTGTGCAAAAACCTCCCTAAGGTTACTTGAACTCAATGGAATCAACTAAAATAAGCCAGGCATTTTATAATGCAATAAAGACTGTGCTTAGGCCACTAAACTGAGGTTTAAAAAAGTCTCTGACAGTTTGAGAAGTCTTGAAGGTGAGGACTGCTGAAGAATAGACAACTGACTGGGTAATTGGGCAAATTAGCTTGCAGTTGTCAATTATCAGCTTAAACGTGTTCAGCTGTTTCTGAAAACTATTTTGGGAGTTTAGCAAAAAAAAAAAAAACCTCTTTGTTGAAGTCGTGACACAACCTCCTGTGATCTGCAGAGGCTTGAGAGGAACCGTATGTTCCTCAAATTATACCTGGGCTGATTCGGGATATTCTGAAGCTCTCGTATGATGGAGCAGAGAGGACGCTAATTAGGGGCACAGTGATTTGTCCAGACGAGGTGGCGTTTTTGTGGTGTGGTGAAGCTCTCCGCAAATCTCAGCCAAGTCAGGGAAACCACTTTCCGCTAATTTCCTGCAATGCTGTTGAACGAGTTCCCAGCACCAACCAAACATCCCAGCCACACGTGCTTATCCACAGTCACCAGTGTTGCTTTTAAGTCGCCAGACCCCGCTGCCCTGAGACTATATTTAATTTATGACATGTTGCTTGTTTTAATGCAAACAGCAAGTGTCATTCCCCGCTTGGCAAAAGCATTTCCACTGAGCAATGAATAAATCTTTTAAAACATGTTCCGTTAATATTATATCACCATAAACTACTTGAAGGCCCATTAGTATGCAGTCCTCATCCATTTGGGCTTCGCCGGCTTCACCGTGGAATTTCTCGTGGCGGAGAGCCTTGGCCGTCGTCAAGGAATGAAATGGCTTCCCTGTAAGCGCCGGAGGTCAGGAAGACTCGCGCGGCTGCAGGGCGAAGATCCTGCATCGCCAAGAGCCAGCGGCAATTCACCTGGACCGTAGTCAGTCTGCACAGAAGCCAGTCAGCAGAAATTTGAAAGGTTAGAACGTGATGTGACTCGTCCTGACAGCGGGGCGACACTATCGACACCGACATCCAGATTAAGAAACGCTCTCATTGTTTCGAGTCACGGCTGGGGAGGAGGGTGGCAAAGGTCAGGTGCAGCCTAAGCTGCTCTCGATAATGTCAACTACATAGAGCCAAACTCAGAAGCAATGCAGCGTCATGAAAAAGAACAGCGATCAACATTTCAACAGAGCTGAAAACCCCAAATAAACCCTACTGCTAGAAATCTGCAGCCTCTGTGATCTGTTGAACAAAAAATTGAAGAAAAAAAACACTTAAACTATGGCAGACTTACAGCATGAGTGAAATATTCAGATAGTGAGGTATTTCTCTCCCAGCAAGGTTACACTGAAGGGCACTCCTGTTTTCTTATTAGACCACGGAAGACGGTTGTGTTGCCTTGCATGTCTGTGCCAGTAAAAATTTATTCCAACTCCAATTAATGCAAAATTCTGATGTCTTATGAGGGTTTCAAAGAGAGAACACCAGCCCAGTTCTGCCTTCCCTGCATGCTGACAGTGTGTATCATTTACAGTGTTTTTATTAATGCATATCCAGTGCTATTGTTATGTTACAAAGTCTTTGTCTGGGTGGCACAGCATGCCAGCGTGAGTTGCCCACGCTGCCAATAATGATGCTATCCCCCAAACGCATGCATCCTCACGGAACAATTTCCCACATCCTATCATGTACAATTTTTTTTATTGGTTTCACTTTTGAAATGGCTGAATTGTGTCAGTTAGTCATATGTTCATGTTCTGGTGTTTAACTAGAATTTTTAAAAATGTATTTATACAAAAGCCCCAATTTCTTTTGGGCTGTGCATATATAATTTGTTTAAGCCATTTCTTTTATCTGCAGTTTGCAAGACAGTTGAGTAGATTTGCAAAGAATCAAGCCAGGCTATCTGTTAGCACACATATGCTAATTGAGGCCGTTAATGGTCATTATCTTCAGCAGTTACTGGAGATGCTAAGTGTGTTTATGAGGGGGAGGGGTAGCTTGTCTTCCGCTTTCTAACAAGGACTCTTCTGTAGTCCTTACTATAGCGATTCTAGCTAAATCTGTCTAGCACGTGTAGCTAGCTATCTAATGGAGATTTACACATTTGAGTAGCATCGGAGCTTCTGGATCATTTTACTAGCACTGTTTAGTAAAGTATCTCGATCTCTCAGTGTCTCTTTCCGTTTTACATCAGGCTGGAAGCCGAGAGCACGGAGCCGGACCTGTGGGAATTCGCCAGTCTGGTTTTGCTGAGTTTCGACGCTTCTGTTCAATAAAGCATGAAGTCCACGTCGTGGAGATCTTGTGCGTCGATTGCAACAGGGAAAGCAGCTGCGATGCTGCACCTCCTCCATGGGCTTTGGGGGGAACCCGTCAGGATCCGCTTAGCTGGCCCGGATGCTAGGAAGTGCCGTCGCTTTTCGTCTTTTTACTTAATTCAGGACTCATAAACGCAAGGCCGAGCGGCTCTCACATTTTTTTTGGCCAGTGGAAGTTGAGAGCACTGGGAGCTGAAGCTGAATAATGCAGAGAAGACAGGAAAATGGACAGCACACCGGTATACGCACAACATCCTCCTGGCAGAATCGGGGCTAATTACAGAATTGTTCTGTATTAATGGACCAGGTGGTGTTCAGAGCATATTAATCAGTCATTACACATTAGTGTAACCTTCCTACATTCATCATGTTGGGAGTCATTTAATAAATAAATTTTAATTAGTGCAAAACACTGATTGACATAGATTGACAAATTGCACATGTAATGGTGTTTCCGAGATCATAGGTAGCCAATTAATTTCATTCATTTGCAGTGATTGCATCCATCTCTGCAATAATGCAACTGGCCAGAGGAAATGGCAGCATCAATGACCATGAGATCAAGGAAGTAACTCAGATATATATGTATAGAGACACTCCTATACTTACGAATGAGATACGTTCCGAACGGCCGTTCGTAATTTGAAATGTTCGTAAGTCGTTATTCACCATGATTGGATATACGCAAGTACAGATAACTAGGATGCTGGGAGTCCGCACGCTACGCTGCCGCGCAGTGGGACTAGCGGCCAGAAGTCGTACTAGGCGGAATAGGCCCGCAGAAAGAAAAATTGATATATATTGGATGTAAAGGCCAGCCATGTTTTTACACTCATCAGATAACCAACAGAACACCAGTTGATTCTTGGAATTGAAACCCAAGTAAATATAATTTGTAAGTTATGAATCATTAGAATATTATTTGTCTCAGTGACCTGAAAATCTGGAATATGTTGACACATTATGTTGTTTTGCGTAGTTTGCATTCAGTGGCCATTTTATTAAGCAGACTCACAGCTAGTGTCAAGTCAGATCTCCAAGCCGCATCCAAGCTGTGTGAGCTCTGCATTCTTAGATGCCTTTCTACATGCTACTCATGTCCTGAACTTTGATTTTTACGCTTGTGGCCTTCCTGGTAGCTTTAATGAATCTGGCTATTCTCCTCTGACATTAGACATGTGATTTCAGACAAACAGCTGCCCCCGTTTGGATGCTTTTTGTCTATCCACCCATCGTCTGTTAACTTGCAACATAGGTCTCTAATGCTCAGCTGATCAGTAACTTGGCTTCATGCCCATCTGCACGCTGTATGTATTCGGTTGTTGTCACATGATTCGCTGTTTGGAGGAGCAGAACGTTTAGGATCAACAGACAGGTGCACCTTGTAAACTGGGCCCCTCAGTCTGTGTATAACATTAGTCCAATAGAGGCACTGGCAGAAGCACTTGAGTTATAGGAGAAAACGGCTTGACACCATAGAGAAGACGGATTGTGATGGAAATCTCATATGAATGAGGGGGAAGACACTGTGCCTTTATTAATTCATTAATAGGATTTTCCATCTTGTGGTTAAAGACATTTTTCATTTCTGATAACTAAATCAGTGCTACATTTCCCTCAACAGAGGGAATTTTTTTCAGTCTTCCACAAAAAAATGTGGGTTAATTGCATGTCAGTAGGTCAACTCTTAATCTTGACAAACAGGAGAGTTCATCACTGTCCTCAGCGAGGCTTCCCGATGGTGTGATTAGCGGGGGGTGAAACAAAAAGCTGTGGAGAGAGACTGGGAAAGTAACGTAGGAGCCGTTTTTCTTTCACCTGCAACGAAGACCGACAAAGGTCTGCTAGACTCCTGAGTCAATACCCTGGTATTTCAGCTGTGGAAGATCACAGAGCAGATTTCATCTTGGGAAGATGTCATTCAATTGACCGCTTAACACCGTACGTTAACACTCATTAAAGTGTGTGAATGTTCGCATCATCTTACAAAATTGCATTGTGTGAATTAAAAAAAAATCTGTTACTCTACACTAAAAGTGTTCATTATCTTTTCACTATTTTATTATTATCTCTTACTATGGAGGCCGTACAATGAATTATCTGTGGAGAGTTAAAAAAAAAAGAAACACAATTAGAAGCTGGCGTAGTAATACTTACCTGCAACAAAAGTTTACAGGAAATATAATCCCACTGTGTAAACCTGGGCTAAAGAGGGCTTTTACTTTTCACTGAGGTATTATGCAGGACACTGGGAAAGCAGGAAGTTAGGTTAAGGCGGAAAAAGCCTTTCATTCTCCAGCTTTCCAATTTGTCCCAAATTACGGCATCTCCACATGCATTCCTTGTGTGCCTGACAATAGCAACACTTCTTCTTGTCCTAATAGGTGGTGAGCCCCGGCTTTTGTTCGCTGATTGGCCGCCCCATTCAGGGGGTAGTCTGCTAATTGCAGCCTGTGTCACTCCCCTGCATTACTGTAAGACTTAATGAGACACAATTACTGCACTCGGAAAATCTCAGGCCCGTCCAATCCCTAAGTGGCCCGACTGAATGAGGGCCCGCTCAGAATAGGGTGGGATTTTGAGGGGGGTAAATCCAGCCCATTGTCAGAGAAAGAGGCTGTGCAGGTTTTTTGTTAAATAAATGTATTTATTTGCAGCTGCCTCGTAATTAGACCCTAGAGAGAGAGGGAGGAAGAGAGGCAGACTGAGAGAGAGGAAAAGAGAGAGAGAGACAGACAGAGAGAGAAAGAGAGCGAGAGGGCTGGATGCAGTATTCAATGGAGGGAGAAAATGACATTTCAGATATGAGAGGAGAGCAAGAGAGGGAAGGGAGGAGAAGGAGAAGGAGGCGTGGAATAAGATAAGTATGTGTGGTATAACAATCCTGGACATTCCTGGCCTCATCATCATAATACTGATGGGGGGGCACTTAGAGCATAACTAAAGCACGGTGTGGACGTGTGGTAGGTGCAGGGAAACCTCGGCACCGTCAGTTAGCAGATGCCCTTTGGAGGTGACAGACAGTGGGCCTACCCCCATGAAGGACTGTCTGCATGCTTGGTTTAAATATATTTCCAAGCAAACTTCCACGTACCTCCTCTGGGGGCAGCCATTATGGGACGCTAAGTAACGTAGTGTGCTTCACCAAATCACAGCTGATCGCCAACTGAACGGGCTACCCTGACGCACCTACGACCCGTCAGAATTGCTATATCGATTTTCCCGGCGATCGTGCCCAGTGGCAGATTAAGGAAATTGGATGTAGGCTCCGATTGTTGGATTACGAAGAGATCCTATCCAAATTCTCAGCTGGTGGCAGTCATTTTTGATGGTGTCATGTACAGAATATGCTGGATTCCCTTTGCAGGCATGTCAAGTGGTACTGTTTAGTGGTGGTGTGTAGCTCAGTATGATAGGAGGCTGCGTTTGTAATTAGAAGTCTGCTGGGTCAAATCCTAGGGTCACAGAGTGATGCTGTCACTGGGCTCTGAATGTCAAGGACTGGCTGACTTCATCGCTCTGGATAAAAGCGTCTGTAAAATAAATATAAAATGTGTGTCAGGTCTGGGGAAGGACAACTAGTTTGTGTTTGGTTATGTTGATCATAGAGAACAAGTGGAGGTGTTGGTATCTTGAAGCACTCGGTGGAGATGGTCTCACATCAACGTCACATGGGCAAACATCTGATCAGGCAAGAGGGAGGGCATCTCCCATGTGGATTAACATTTTGCCAAACTCCCCAAAGTTTGTAGGCCAAGGTTGAAATGTCATCCGTCTAAACAAAATGCAAGCCCTCTTTCCCCGGTGTACAGTTCATTTATCTGGCAGCATATTTCAGCAGGTCCCTTACAGGCTCCTTCCTCTTTGCAGCAGAGAATGTTCTGGCCCACCTGAGGGTTTGGGCCCCGCTTTTTGAGCGTCTATTGAAGCAGATGTACCAGAATGCAAATGTGCTCCGAGCCCGACCTGCGGGCAGTCGATTCCCACCTCTCCCGTCCCCATCTGCTTAGTCCCGTCGGCATTAGGGCTGCAAAAAAAGTGCTTCTTTAACATCTAACATCTATCTTTCACATCTAATGTCTGGCCTCCTGAGTTGTTTCGCTTAACGATTTAAGGACATGACATCTGAAGGCTGCAGATTCATATCCCCAAACCTGACCGGAACTTGAAGAGGTAAAGAATGTAAAGAACCAGTTAAAGTACCAGCTTTGCATTCTCATGTGAAGTTCTTTCACAGATAGGCTGATAGATGAGGTCTTTGATAAAATATTTGTTTTTCATAGCATAATTAATTTTCTGGTGCTGTATGTCCTGGCTAGGAAATCATGCAGGAATACACTTTTTGCTTTTCATACCTCAGTTGCCACTTCTCTATAATTTAGGATTGACCACACTAGTTCCCTACTATACATTCAGCATGCTTCTTAACCTTTATACAACAACTGCTGCCTCATTTTCAGCATAAGCGCTAATATGCATGATAATATATTGGGACTGCATAAAGCCCACATGCACATGAAATAAGTACGTACCTGTACATACGTTATGTATGTTATGACATGAAATTGCTGTGCATATTGCTTTATACAGTCAATGTGTGCATCCATGTGTATAACACAAACAAGACAGTATGTGGTGTTATGAGGAAACTCATGAATGAATGACATAAAGTAAATCAAAATGAGTTGAATCTGGTGACACTCTGTCAGTGGGGTTTATTCCCCCAGTTCCAGTACAATGAGGGGGACTCAACCCCATAACAGGTGCCTCAGTCCACATCTGCCAGTTATAAAATAAAGTCCCACTGCATCAGACACTGAGAAGGACCGCAGATATCAGGCACACAAATGAGCTTGTTGAAATCCGCCAGTTCGTGGGGAGGTGAGTTTTCCTCAATCTCAGTCTGAGAATTCATGAGGTCTGGGGGTCTTTTACGCCCCCCATTTCTGTGCATGCTTTGGTGTGTATTTCTAGAGGTTATGCACATTTTAATCTCTCACTCTGAAGCTCCATGTTAAAACATGGTTGTCTGCATTCCATTTGGTTGTTGAATTCCTCCCAGATTAGTTGAAGTGAGCCAACTGGAATAATGGTAATTAAGAACCCCCCACCCCCCCCCCAGAACACCAAACAGTTATGGAGTTAAAAACAAACAAACCCAAAATTGCAACAC
>JABFEA020000001.1:15398986-15411045 GCA_019775915.2 Cyphomyrus plagiostoma | reverse complement strand
CCATCTGTCCCCCCGCCCCCGCTCTCTCTGGTCATTATTGCGCTGGTCTGGTGGGTGTTTGTGCCATCCTTATTATATCCCCACACCGCCCCCCCCCGCCCCCCCCCCCCAACACATTCCCAGTGGTGTATGATATTCGGAAATCCCAGAGTTGCACCACAATCCTGTGCAGCAAAAATAACTCCTCCTAAAAAATACAAGGGTGGGGGCACACGGGTGTGTTCAAGACTGGAAGATAAACACAAGAGAGGGAATGAGTACCTCTCCAGTCGATCCTGCCCCCCCCCCCCCACCCAGCCAACCAAATGGCATCTGGCTCAGATTGCTGTCAGGTTGTGGAATGTAACGACCCCGTGATTGACATGTGACCACACTGTGCGCACAGCAAAATGTACCCGTAGCCGGGAGGCTAATATTAGCTAACGGCCTGGTGACATGGGCGGTGGCGTACCTGGAGCCCCTCCGGAGGGGAATGTGTTGTATGTGCATGCCAGTTGATCACATGACACACAAACTGAGAGCTTGTCTTACCTACAGCAAAGTGAAGCGGGGGGGGGGGGGGTCCTTGGGAGTTACTTGCTTGAACTGATTGCAGCTAAAAAATTAAGTGTTTTTTTTTTGTGGAATTAGCGTTCATTTAACCGGCATAAAATATATGGCCGCAAGGTCCTCTGGCAGATTTATAGGGAGGGAACGCCTGTCTAGGTAATTCAGGCTAAATCGGAGACCTGAGAGCGAAGCCATTTCACCCGGCACTATAGCAGAATGTTGATGGTCCTGGGCCCCATCTCTCAGCTAATGAGAGTTACTTATAGGAAGAAAATTGGCACTATAGCCCGTGCATCTCCGAGATGTGAATTTCCCTCATGTTACCAGCAGACGTCTGCTGTGACTGACAGTCGTTCCTCAAATTACCCCGAAAGGCACGGCGAAGCGCCGACAAATCTGCCCGCTCGCGTATTTTTAGGAGGTTATACAGAAACACTTTAGAAGGAGACCCAGGTGACGTGTGTCCATCTGTACGTGACGTAATTCATGTTTAAGGTGAGATGCAGCCCTGGACTAACTCCTGTTTGCTGAAGGGGACAGACTGAGAAACTCAAAAGGATCATGTGTTTTAAGCCCAACTGTAATGTCAAATTCTCGTCATTTTTCCTCAAAAATGAGCCCCATTAACAGATTGCTGAAGTTTTTACTTCATACTGGATTTTTTTTCGAATCTTATGTTTAATTACAGGTGTAAAGCATTTTATAGATTACTGATAAAGGCGAAGAGTTAAATGAACTCAAAAATGACTGTGTGATAAAGTATTATATGTATTTAGATTAGACAGGTTTTTACAGAAGGTAGAATGGGGATAAGGTATTGGATCCATTGTATTAGTGTGTGACTCTGTCTTTGTGAGTGTTAAGTCGCCAGTTTAAATCCCAGAGTTGGCAGAGTGATGTCATCGCTGGACCACTGGCCACTGGCCCTGAACTGCTGAAGGGACTGGGTGACCCTGTATTCTCACAAAATGTCTCATCACTCTGGATAACAGTGTCTGCTAAATAAAATAATGTACAGAAGGCTGTAGGTCCAATAAAAAGTCTGCTGTTGTACCTTTGGGGGGGGTGGGGGGTTGGTCTAATAGTTAGATTAGGGCTAACTACATATTTACATGAGTAAAGGTGTGTGGAATTTAAAAAAGAAAAAAAAAGAAACGGGAAATGATAATATATTCGTGCAATTCCATTGGCAGTGCCTGTTCACCCTTCATACTCGCTATAGGTTCCTGCCGTATCACATTCAGAGCACTGGTGGTCCGGGCCAGAGAACAAACCAACTATGCAGAGCCGTTGGTGGCATCTTAGAGGCATCTCAGAGACACACACACTCCGAGTGTGATTGTCCTAGACGCCTCCAGGGCTTCTCTAGTTTGTGTGAGAGGCAACATGGCTACCAAACCATGTGACCCGGCAAGCTCTGATTTACATATTAAATTCCTTTTTCAAATTAAAAATGACTTGTGGTAGAGACACAAAGAATTATAACTGATGCTCATCTGCGGGGGATGGAATTTACACCCCTTGTGATGTTATCGTAATTCTCTCCCTGTTGAGCTACAGGAGCTGACTTCAAGATGGTAGCAAAGTGTGTTAATGGGCAGAATTTTGGGATTTTTGGTGACCACTGGGCCCCCGAAGGTGCCTCTTTCCCTTTGTCATCTATTGAGAGCTTCCGGCTACATGCTGATTTATAAATGCAGTCGAAATTACGTCAGACAGAGGTCTCTAGGCTTAAATATGATGTTACCTGTTGACCTTACCCAGCACCAGAAGCTCGTGTCTCATATAGTGCTGTTTTTTTTGTATGAGGATCATGTCTGCTGCTGTCCCACATCTAGATTTATGTAAAGGCTCTTCACTCCCTCAGCAGCCTCTCCTGCTATACTAACAGGGCTCTGTTTTGCCCCACAAACAATTTCCTGACTTACCCTTGCTGAGTGCTAAACTGATTGGGGGTTGGCCATGTTTGCCAAGGTAATGAGGTCAGGGCAAAGTGATTCACAAGGCACATGCGTAGCCACCTCAGGGTCCTGAAGGAGGAGCCTGGGACAGCCAGCCCCACCCAGCGATTAGCAGCAGATCTGTGAGCAAACGGAGCCAGCAGGGGGAAAAGATATAGAAGTTTCCATAAGACCGTGAGCAAAGTTTGGTGGGGGTTGGGTCACTTCATCATTCAGTTTCAAACCAAAGCATTTCCTGGAGCCTAAGGAACAAAGCCCGCAATTTCAGAATTTAAGGAGCTTTAAAAAAACGATTATAGTCTCACCGGAAAATGGTCAGTTTCACATTTTTTACACGTGTTGCGATAGCTGGAGGGGGGCAAATGTGAGGCAACAGCTAAACTACCCCTGGCAGGGCTCCTGCCAGACGCTTCTTCTTTGAGTTTGACTGCAGAATTTCCCCCTTTACTGTAATTTGCTGTGTTGTGATTCACTGAGAAAACACCCTGAATGCGAAACCTTATTATCTGACCTGATCTCCCTTTTGAACTGATTGCATCAGCACATCCAAAGGAGCTTGAGGAATAATTGGCCTGTTGATGTAGGAATAATTATTCTACTCCTTCCTCGGATTTTTCCAAATTAATTAATGCATCACATGCCAGATTTAACAACCTGATCAACCCGAAAGAGCCGAAAGACAAACTGATTGATCAAACTTTTATTTTCTGGTGCTGAAAAGTGAATTAAGTGGCCGTCTCGCTCTGCCTTTAAAGGGATTCCGACGTTAAAAACATCACCCTCCCCCCAAAAAAGCCAATTAAACCCTGAATCTGTCAGACACTAAATGCCAGCCCACTCTGGTATTTTCTGGCATCACAAAGGGGTCCGAAAGCTGTGACAAAGACAAGAGAAGGAATCATTAAGGTGACATGGTGTGTAGTGGGGGTCCTGGTCGGGTCGGCGGTTCGCCTGGTTCATTCTCAGCATTAAACCTGCCGGGAAAGAGCACACAAACCAGAAATGTAACCACAATGGAATTGAACTGAAACTTTACTTGCACAGATACAGAAGCACAAGTAAATTCAGAGCTGTAGCTGAATTTCTACATCAAAAGTGTCAGCCCTTTCTAATGGGGCGTGGGGACACGCTTGCCCAAGAAACATTTTTAAGCCTGCAGTGTACATTATGAATTTTTAACTTGTGTTTATGCCTCAATCTGACTTAATTACACTGATATCTGATCGCTCGGTCAACTTTGTTCTTGGTGCATCATTCAATAAAATATCACAAAAAAATGCAGAAAAAAATCCTGAGCGCATGACTTCTGTGTCCTTGGTGGCCGATATGGACATGAGTACATTGGGATTCTTGCACAGTTCCCTCTGTCAAGCTTTAAAAACAACATACAAGACAATGACGTATAGAAATGGACTTAAATGGATAAAAAGGCACAAGGATAAACATCTTCCAGTGCCTGGAGGGGATAAACTAAACTATACCATATGGTTAATTCTTCTGTAAAGTGATATCACATTATTGTCAATATCATAGCATTATATCCTGTATCTCTTACAAGCCCTCATAGAGCGGGAATGTCATTTTGATTCCTCCAGACCAAATACACCATCAGAACAATATGCTTTTGTGGTCAGATCTCTGTTTTCCACCGTCCCGTCGCGAACCAGCCCTCTATTGCGTCCGGGGAAATGTGCCGCCCTATTCAGGTCCGTGACAGAGGTGGAAGACGCACAGGAAATAACAATCTTCTGTTAACCACAGGACAAATCAGAAAGTGGGACACACCTGTACTACACTCAGTGGTATAATATTAAGGATGAATGGTAGCATTGTCACCTCACCCTCCAGCCTTTGTGTTGTTACAAGGAAGAAGAAGGGGGTCACGTTTCAGAGACCGACTGCGTGCTTCCCTTCCCAGACTGCGTGTGAAATCTGTGTTTTTATAATGAAATATTTTATATGTGAGGCACAGACCATACAGCTCTGTCCTGGGGACTCAAAGCACAAATAGCTGTAGTTAACTCCAGTAAATAGTTCTGTACTTCCATATTCGGAACAGAAGTAATCAAGGGCTAATTGAAGGAACAGAATTAATTAGGATAATTATCGGCAGACATAAACTTCAAATGAGTCGTAAAGTGTCGTAATGAGGAAAACAGTCCATCTCCCACAACAGAGCGAGAGCAGAGTACACAAAAAATATCTAAGGAAGCTCTACTCTGGGGCTGAATAAGGCACCCAAGATCTGTGTGTGTGTGTGTGTGTGTGTGTGTGTGTGTGTGTGTGATGCGTATATATTACATTGAGGAGACCAAATGTACCCACAAAATCTATTATTTTGATGTTGTGGGGACCATTCTTTGGAAGTTGTTTAATTGGTTTGGTTATTTATGGTTAAGGTTACGGCTGAGTAGGGGTTAAGGTAGTCATGTTGGGATTAGAGTTTTGCCCATAGAAATGAATGAAGAGTCCCCACAAAGATATGAATACAAACTTGTGTGCGTATGTGTGTGCGCGGGCACCTGTGTGTGTTTGCAGGCATATGCAGTAATTCCAGTTGCTGCCTTTTACACGGCGCTGAATAAAGCGTGCTGTATGTAACCTAATTCCCGACTATCACTATTACAGCAGACTACTGCAACAGTTGGTCGCTGGAGCAGGGGCCCTAATCTTCCTGTTAATCAATATGGCTGCAGCAGCGATACGCAGACACGCCGTAAATGCGATCGATTACCGCCGAGACCAAACACCGGTTCGCTTGCTCCGAATAAGCGCCTGGCAGATGTACGGGCAGATGTATGAGCTACATGATTACCGCTGCTTCGGGCATATTGTACCTTAAAAAGAAAACGAAACACCCGGAATCAGTCTTGATATGTACAATTAGAAATCATTTATAAAGTGATGATGAATGAAGCGTGATAAGCGTTTCACGCTTACTGTATATGCGATATCAGGCTGTGACGGGTAAAGTATGATTTAAATACAAACCTCCACCCTAATAACTTACATTTTTGACACGGACTATATTGTATATTCTGTATACTATGTAGAATGTATTCGGATGCAGCTATAGACCGCTCGCCGGAAAAAAACTGCTCATTTCTATGTTTACATTGCATGAACAGCTAATTAAAAAAAAAAGAATATAACAACCCAGAAACTTTTTTAAGAATCAGACGGGGGAGGGGTCGCGCGCCGAAAACCTTTTACAAAATGCTAGGCTTGTTCTTGGCTTTCTGGTAATTACAGCCTCGGCGTGAGTCCTATGCAAGCTTTAAAGCAAACAGCAGTGCTTGAATTAAAAAATAAACACTCCCTCCTTGGTCTCGTACGACCCCCTGGGACGGCCTAATAAGCGCAAATTAACCTGCCGAAGGGGTTTTCCTTCCACTAAATTGCCTGTAATTAAGGATGGTTTTCATTTAGCCATTAACCTGAATACGTAAACAGTGGTCTTTCGTGTTCATAGATTTATTGATACATATCGGAAGTATTTGTTGATGTTGTAAATGGATTTTATTTTATTGTGATTTGCAAATTTTGAGGATGATGATGAGGATGATGATGACGACGACACTGGTCTCTCCATGGTCTCTCAAGTTTATGTTTAATATTTTAACTTTAAATGCTAAGTTTAGTCCTGTCCACTGAAAATTGTCATTTAAATTTATTTTAGTACTTAATAACCAAGTTATTATTGAAAGGTGCAGTTACTGAATGTTATATTTCAGTTTAATATGTTTAATATAAGGGACCCCTCTGGGGTATAGGGGTAGGGAACACATTCACTGACGGGGCATGATCACACATTTCTTTCAATATCATAAACTTTCATGGCAAATAAATTATTTCTTATATATTTGCATTAAACTCATCTTTATTTTAATGTACTTTGTAAATATGTCATAATATGTAAATATGGAATTATGTTATGTTTGTAATTTGACATCAAAGTATAGACATTGCAAAATGCAGTTTGGAACACTTGCAGAAACATAATAAAAGTACATAGTAAGCAATGGTGCCAGTTTGTTTTTGATCCCAGATATCTGATCACCAAAGTCTTGGGTACGTGAAGATGACTAAATGGTGTAGTTGCAACATTCAGTTGGATAAATAACTAAGAAAAAACTAACTCATGTCACTATATTTCTGGCCTCCTTTCATTGAATATGTAGGAGCTTTCATGTGTATGGATGAGCCATTGACACCTGGCTACGTTCCTCCCCACTTTTACGGCACTGATGGGGATGTATCTGGATCGCGTTTCACCGTTGCGTTGTTCATCAAATTACAATGTGAATGCGATTTTAATACGTGGTAATGCGACTATTTAGAATGCGAATAACGATCTTCCGGTGACAGCGGCACTACACGCCCCCGATGCAGGTAAAACAAAGTAAGGTGATGTGGTTTACTATTTGGCCGATTTAACTAATTTTAAAAACTTTAATACTTCCGACAATTGACGTTTTGAAAAGAAGACAGATTACGGATATAGCCAACGTTTTTTTATGTTTCTACAATAAGATTTCTGCGAGTTATGAACTTTAATGCGCGAGAAAGATACGCTGCATCGTCGGCCCCAGAGGGTTAACCTGTAAATCAGAGACAGCGTCAGGACTATTCGGTTAGATGCCACGCCCTTGGGGGTTGTTGATTGGCCTGTTGAGCGTGTGGGCGTGACATGTTCCCTTCTCTATAAATACTCCGAACCGTGTTTTTTTTTCCAGCAGAGCGTTTTGTTAGGAAACCTTCGTTGGTGTTGTATGCGGAGCGAGTTATCAGCAAAACTTCCGTCATATTTTGACACCAACCGGGGGAGGAGAGGCGCTTTCTGAGGATTTTTTGTGCCAATGCCAGTCTACGTGGAGAATCACAGTGTCTCCTGAAACGCTTGCGCTTTTAATTCTCAGCCATTTTGACTTGCACGCTTGCAAGCGGACTGCCTCCTGTCCCGCTTTGCAGGGTTTGCAAATCGGCCGCGTATCAGTGCCAGGCGAGCACAAGCGGGATGGGTCCGCTGCTCCTGGTTTGACTGCACGGGGGTTTTTTCCCTGGAGAGACGCAAGCTGATTACCTTTTGTTCAGCACAGAAGCGGGTCTGGACTCAGGATGGAGTGCTACCTGTTGGGGATCTGCATACTCCTCTCACTCGCCATTCTGCAGCGATCGAGCTGCACAGCGGCCAAGGAGATCACCTGCCAGGAAATCGCCGTACCGCTGTGCAAAGGGATCGGCTACAACTACACATACATGCCCAACCAATTCAACCACGACACGCAAGACGAGGCCGGTCTGGAGGTGCACCAGTTCTGGCCCCTCGTGGAGATTCAGTGCTCCCCCGACCTGAAGTTCTTCCTCTGCAGCATGTACACCCCCATATGCCTGGAGGACTACAAAAAACCCCTGCCCCCTTGCAGGAGCGTTTGCGAACGAGCCCGGGCGGGCTGCGCACCGCTCATGAGGCAGTACGGCTTCCCCTGGCCGGACAGGATGAGGTGCGACCTACTGCCTGTCCAGGGCAACCCGGACACGCTGTGCATGGACTACAACAGGACCGACTCCACAACGGTGTCTCCAGTCCTTTCGAAACCTACGAATTACCCCAGCAAACCGCTCAACCCTCACAAAGGCAGGAGCGGACACGGCAGACCCGGCGCTAAACACAAGGGTCCGGTGTCTCCTTGCGAGCCGGGCTGTCAGTGTCGTGCGCCCATGGTGCAGGTGAATGGTGACCGGCACCCCCTCTTCAACCGCGTTAAGACAGGCCAGATCCCGAACTGTGCCATGCCGTGCCATAACCCGTACTTCACACAGGACGAGAGGACCTTCACAGCCTTCTGGATTGGTTTGTGGTCCGTGCTCTGCTTCGTCTCCACCTTCGCCACCGTGGCCACTTTCCTCATCGACATGGAGAGGTTCAAGTACCCCGAGCGGCCGATCATCTTCCTGTCTGCCTGTTACATGTTCGTCTCGGTCGGCTACATCGTGCGCCTGATTGCTGGCCATGAGAAGGTTGCTTGCAACCGGGAGTATGAAGTGGAGCACATCCACTACGAGACCACCGGCCCGGCGCTCTGCACCGTCGTCTTTCTGCTGGTGTACTTCTTCGGCATGGCCAGTTCCATATGGTGGGTCATCTTATCCCTGACGTGGTTCCTGGCCGCCGGGATGAAGTGGGGCAATGAAGCTATAGCGAGTTATTCACAATATTTCCACCTGGCCGCCTGGCTGATTCCGAGCATGAAGTCCATAGCCGTCCTGGCCCTGAGCTCCGTGGACGGGGATCCCGTGGCTGGGATCTGCTACGTGGGCAACCAGAGCCTGGACAACCTCAGGGGCTTCGTGCTGGCGCCTTTGGTCATCTATTTATTTATCGGGACCATGTTCCTCCTAGCGGGGTTTGTGTCCCTGTTCAGGATCCGCAGTGTCATCAAGCAAGGGGGCACTAAGACTGATAAGCTGGAGAAGCTAATGATCCGAATCGGGATCTTCACGGTGTTGTACACCGTGCCTGCGACAATCATCGTGGCGTGTTACTTTTACGAACAGCATAACCGCCAGAGCTGGGAGGTCGCCCATAATTGCTCCTGCTTGCTGGAGCAGGACCTCAAGAAGCCGGACTACGCCGTCTTCATGCTCAAGTACTTTATGTGCCTTTTGGTGGGCATCACGTCCGGGGTGTGGATCTGGTCGGGGAAGACCTTGGAGTCATGGCGGGGGTTTTGCACGCGCTGCTGCTGGGGGAGCAAAGGCACTGGGGGCTCCATGTACAGCGACGTCAGTACGGGACTAACGTGGAGGTCGGGCACTGCCAGCTCGGTGTCCTGTCCAAAGCAGATGCCGCTGTCGCAGGTCTGAAACGAGACGGCCCGTCGACAGCTAATTCTGTCAATTCTCACACTCCTAATTAGCATATTAATGAACCCATTATTTCTATTAGATAAGGGTGTAGGCACTGGTTAAAACAATGTAAGTGCCATTAACACTGCTAAAATCCTGCCCCTTTTGTTTATGTAGGATTGGAAAGGGGGGGGGGGGGGTCGTTTGCAATGAGTATTTTCCCCCCTCAAACTTCGTGACCTGAAAACGGCGCCTGAAGGGTTAGAACGACGGCAATCACGGTATCAAAGATGAGATAAGCCTTAATGTCTTATTACCCAAATATTATACGGGTTTTTATTTGAAAGTATATTTATATATTGTGTACAGATCTGTAAATTATGTATAAATGAAAAACTATAAGATATTGTACATTTGTAAAAAAAAAAAAATGTAGATGTCATTTGCTCTCAACAAAGTGACTTTTATTTTGCCAATAAAACAATTTTCATAAATATAAACTGTCTGCGGCTCACGCGTGCTGGACATGATGGCGTGTGCAGCTCTGATGACAATGAACAAGCATATAAGAAAGTGTTACTTTGCTGGACTTTTTTACTGTAAGGACGTTAAGGTGTGGATGGTGAGTACAGGGCTTGGGGACCTTCTCGGCTTCCTGAGAGACTTGTAACTGTTGCCGAACTTGAATGAGAGAGGGGGCAATCTTTTAAGCAGCTTTCTGGCCATTGTCACCGGGCACGAACAATTTGGTGCCTTCAATGGCAGCCCTACAGGTGGCCTGTCCGCATAATCCCCATTCTGCGGGCTTTTAGCAAGACAATCACAGGACAAAGCTGCGTCCATTAAAGCAATTGGTAACATCGCCTGGAGTGTTTGAATTTAATCGCACAATTATGTCGTTCAAGCTTCCCCGGCTTAATAACTGCCATGCTATGTGATGATTGATTAAAACAAATTATTTTCTGGTATATACAACAAACGCGGTGCGCACGAAGGTCCAACAGCGCTGCCGTTAAGCAGACTGCGACTGCACATCCCGGATCGCATCTGATCCTTCTTGTTTAATGGATTGCGCCTAAATGGTCTTATTTGCCTGAAGAATTTTATTCTTTGCATGGGAACAATACGTTGCATCAGTTGAAAAGTTATTCGGCGAAATACGTCAAGGCTACTTTCACGTGTTCAAAGTGCTTCTACAGTTTCTGTTTCTATATACCTGATGAAATCATATGCCATAAAACAAATAAATGGCCAGATATAAATCTGAACTTTGACACATTCGCGATAATTTTTAACTGCAAAACTAAATGGTTCATACTTTAGAATCCTTGTCATGTCAATATCTGCAATCCAAATACTAACAGTAACATTGTATTTTAATCCCAGTGGAAATTCAAGATTGAATCAATAGATTTTATTAGACAGTTTCAACGACAAGTTGAATCTGTAAATCTGCTGCACTGTATACCACACTGTATCTAGAACAATAAAGAGAAACGCGGCCCTATGAAAATTGTAAAACGGCTGCAGAAGGTAAATTGATCGTTTTACACGCTGGGCTCTGATACTCTGGATTTTCGCGGGTGCGGTGGAGGTGTTGAAAATGTGGCGTTAGTGTTACACTCATTATTGTCCCTCTGTTAAAATGCAAACACATCTGTGCAGATCGCCATCGGGAAGCCTGAAGGGCTTGTATGAGTATAGCAGGCTTGATGATGGGACGCTACGCGGCCATACTCCCATCTAGTGGCCGCAGTTGGGTTATTTTATTTGTTTGTCATATAATTATAATGCGACATTTTAGCCTCTTAACAAACGAAGTATCCGAGAAGTTTGAAAGTGCATACAATGTCTTATTTGCTGTGCTTTTTTCATGGGAACGTTTTCAATACTCATGTCTGCTTAATAATTAGGCCCATCCCATGTTCTGAAGTGATTTATTGCAGACGCGTAAACCGTGGAGATATATCGTTGCCTAAAGTCCACATTTGTCTTGCTGATTCAGCACTAGAAGAAACGGTGTCGGCAATGCCACTTCTTTTAACCCTTTTGAACAAGGTTCTATTCAGCAAAGGAATAGGGGGTTTCTTGCAGTCGTCCAGGATCAGGAAGACAAATAATTAAACGTCAAAGAATGGGTACATATAGAATGTATTTAAATAAGTTTTCACTCTGAGAAATTTTGCGCTTGTGTTGAGATTGTGAAAATGATCCGTGCAGTAATATATTTTATCACTGTTTCACTTGTAGTCCATCCCCACAGGCAAGTGGCTGTGTCTGGCGTGAATTCTGCTAATTATCAGTAATTATTGTGTTTCTGATGGACATCTGGGTGTTGTGGTGGGGCAATAAGCTAACTTGGATGGTGGACCACGATGCAGAGAGGCCACCAAGATGCAGAGAGGGCCCCGGTGCTGGCGGTTGGGGGTCCCGGTGCTGGGGGTTGGGGGCCCCGGTGCGAGCTCCCATTTTCCCTGGATCTGGACTTACCTCTGCCTCACCACTGGGTCTCTGGTGCCTCGCCCGATTCCAGCACGGTGGTGATCTATGGAACTTTGGGAGACGCATCTGAGAAAAGGTGGGGAATCTGAGCAAACCTTATAATTATCCTACTGCACAGTGGATTGTGGTTAAGACACAAAAAATACTTCAATTTGTTCAACTTAAATCAGTTACATCCCAGCCCTCTACAGTTACCAT
>JABFEA020000001.1:15347028-15382727 GCA_019775915.2 Cyphomyrus plagiostoma | reverse complement strand
CGCAGGATGGTCAGCTTGTCGGGCTTGCGGGCCAGGGCGCTGCAGGTGGGCACCATGTCCGACAGCTCCGTGATGTACTGTGTCATCTTGTTCCGCCGGCGTCTCTCGATCTCACTGTGGTTCTCCCTGGGAACCCGGGAGACGATCAGGAGGGAAGGGGGGCCTGGCATGCCACGGCCCCCCCCCCAAACTACGGCACGACGTCCTGAGAAGGCGCCGCGTCGCACACGGCGGACCTACGAGCGAGTTTTAACCTTTCTGCCGATTCTCAGGAACGGCAAACGCACTGAGAATGAAGAACAGCTTGTTAAAGTCAATACATCAAAACAAAGCAGCTACCAGACTCAGATTTATGTACGGGGACGCATATAACTAGGTAGGCAAGTACGCATTCGGCGTATAAAGCGGCGAGGGGTCATGTCTTGGCGTAACAGTGCAAATGCACATACTTTATGTGCATTTACACTGTTATGTGAAGAAATTTCCACACATAATGCTTTATACAGTGAATGCATATTTGCGTACCAGTTTTGTGCATCCCTGTATATGTAGAGTTCTGAGTTCAGTTACAGTGAATCTATGGGAAAACGTCTTTTATGAACAACCCTAGTCTTTTCCTTCCCAACCTCAGGTGCAAAAGCCCCATTCTGCCCCCTAGTGCACGCCCTCAGAAATGCTGGACAGAGGAGTGACTCACACAAACGGACGGATATCTCAATGCGCACTTACTAAAGCAGCGCTCCAGGTGACAAGCACAGTGTGAGAGCTTTCGAGAAGCACATTAACAGTAGCAGAGCGGATGAGACGAGCTGGATCCCCCAGCCCGAAGCCTCGCCGACAGCCCTGAATGTCAGCTGTCAGCTAAGGATCCTCAAGGGTGCCGCTAGCTTAGCCCTACCTGGCAAATCTTTCCTTATCACTTGGGATTTGATCATCATCATCATACCTGCAAGGAAAACAGGGCAGGAATAAACATCACAGGCTACACCAGCAAGCCAGCAAACTTTAACAAACTTCAAAAACCAACTTTTAATTCATTGTGATAATAAAGGCAACTTTAAAGGCATACATGCTAAGCGTCTTTACTTGACTGACCACACACTGCTTTTCACTGTGACAGGTAAAGCTCATATATAGCAAAATGTTAAGTTCAAAGACGAGTCACGAGACAGCTGATGATGGATGACAAAGAGAGAAGCTGCATGCGATGTGGACGAGTCCCTCTAACATCCTCAAAATAAATAAGACTAAATTAATTCAGGAAAAGCACAAAAGCTCCAGACCACATGTGGGGCCCCTCTGATAGACAGAACCAACTGAATCACAATGACCCCTTTCCCACGGGACAAACCCCCCCCTCTCCGCATGGAAGGATCAAGAAGGATGCCACAAGGATGACTGTACACATACGTTGCTATGATGACCACTGAGAATGACTGGCACACCCTCCCCAAGGCATCATGACAATGTCAGTTTACAGCACTTAGAACATGAAACTAGATGATTACACCCTCTGTAGAAAAACGTCAGACAGATCTTCAGGAAACAGTGCCGTATTTCTCCTTCTCTCCAGCAGAGGGCTCTTTCTCCTCTACAGTGCCCACACAAGTCAACAGAAAGCAAACACAATTGATGGAAGTTCTTGAACAAATAAGGAAGGATACAGATGCTTTAACAAAAAAATACACAACAGAACAATAACCAAGCAGAAAAAAAACTATACAAGAACGGATGGCTGACGTAAGCAAAGCTACTGATGATGCAATGACTTTCACAAAAAGAAAACAAAACAAAAATACATGCATATGAACAACTTTTTACAGAGATGAAAGTGGATTGTTTACAAATAACATTTTGCTATATAACACCATTTTCAATGTTACTGTGCACTGACACGTAATACAAAATATATGACTTTATGCTGTAAACATATAAATGTGGATCTTTGTCCATATTGGACAGCATGTCCTGTGCATCCTGACCTTGAAAATTTGCTGGGTCCCTCTCCGTCTTCATCATCAAAGTCCATTCTGCAAAGGAACAATTAGAAAATTAAAACCATATTGTTAGTATTTTCAGTAATTAAATTTTCCCCATAAATATCTTTTAAAACAGGGAGATTTAATTTCAAACATTAATTTTAGAGGTCCAATATGCCCGTCTGAGGCATTTCAATCACATTCAGCGGAATTAGAAGTGCATGAGACAGAAAGAGAGAACGAATGGATGGAGGTGCCGGATGGCATAAGTCCCCAGCTGTAACGCGTCAAAACAAGCCGCAGAAACAGGCTGTCAGGTTCAAACTTAAATACGGGAGCAGCTGAGATGGCCACGAAAGATACAGCATCAATCAGCTCACTTGCTTCCTACCTGAGCATCGGGCTATAGCATAGCAGTCAGCATGCATGCAACTGCCGGTCATTCGAATCCTCAGAGGGGCCCTGCTGCTATACCCTGGAGCAAAACACTCAACCCGAATCGCTCCAGTAAACAGCCAGCTACTGTATATAAACTGGAGTAAAACTGTAAGCCTGTTTGGGTAAAAGTGTCACCTTGGAGGAACCTATGCTTTTTATAACAAGCGTGAAACGTGTACTTTAAAAAAAACATAATTCAAACTGCAGACAGAACAAAATAGAACTGAAAACGCCCGAGTAGTGAGTATGTTATTAAATAAAGTAGTGAGAAAAGGAAGGGCCCCTAATGGCGCTACTCATTCAACGTTTCTGGACCGATTCACATTTAACAAACACTGACTGCAAATTTACCATCTCAGTCTACTAGAGATGACTTTAGTCACACGGTTTTACACCTCTACCAGGTAACACTTATCAGTACATTATAATTAGAAGGCGCGTGTTCTTCGCCGGCGGGAGGCGCAGAGTGCTGCCCGCGCCACGTGCTGTGCGCGCGATCGGTCTCCACAGCACAAAACCCACGCGATCTACGTCCCTGTCGTGTAAAGTGTGCGGAAATAAAGCCGAGCGCTAATCCAAACAAGGCGTCTTTATAGTATAAGAATCGCCTTCAATTACTGATGCGGTTTATCGCAAATTTAATTTACCGGCCGGTTTTTCGCCAAACGTGAAAGCATCAGGCTTCGTTAATACAATCTGACACATTTGGGTGGGCGGGTTAGTCACGCACTCCTGACTGTATAATACGGCAGCAAAACAGCAGAATTGTCTCTATTCCAGGAAAACCTGAGTTTCAATGTAACTGCTTAATTCAGTTCAGAAGCTGAAAACGGCAACACGTCCACTCACAGACAACAAAAAGCCTATTGCAGCTTGTTTAGAAAACATTTTTTAGCCGTGACATTTTTTGCGGTTAACATTTATTAAACGATTCGCACGGTATTGCAGGGTGCAAGGTCAATCGCAGGGCACTTATTCATAATTCGCCCATTCAGAAAATGAAGTTTAATTGTCAGCTGTTAATCTTATAGCTTTTGTACGAAGGTGAAAAATTTCAACATCCTCTATCAAACACCTACAAGTCGATTGAAATGTAGATAAATGCCAGACTGCTACATTTAGGATTGCACGAAATTAGACTGTCGGTTTACAATTTATTTTACATTGTACAGGCTCCTTTTCTGTTGCATTCAAATTTACTCTAAAGATTTCCTCCTATTGCTTTAAAACTAAGAACTTTTAACATTTAAATTAGAGGGATCAGAAAAACTGACATGAAAAAATAAAAGATGACTGAATAATCTCATTTATTTTTTCTTCAAATAATCCACAGTTAATCCAAATCAAAGGGAAAAAAATCTTATTTTGGATCATCAGAGCTTACATAGCCACGATGCTGTTGGAAGTTCAACAGGCTACCTGCTGACTTCGCCTCATGGGAGAGAACCATCCAGATTCTCGCGGGGGGGAAAAACTTTTCTCCTGTGGACATCAGCAGAGCAATCCTCAAACTAACACAGGGAACAATCTGTTCCTTTTAAACTCTGGTTACTGGACAGACTTAAACATCCATTATTATTTATTTTTATGTATTACTTTTTTAACTTCTATTGCTCTTCACTCCAGATTTCTCCACGAAAAGAAAACAAAATTTGTAATAATTATATATAAACATTCCCCTTTGCTGAAAAACAAAGAATGTATTGACACTTATTAGTCATAGCAACATCAATCTGCCCCCCGCGTGACCCAAGTGGGTGAGATGTAAGCATACAATTAACCAATCAGATACGTGCAGATCCATGATCACTTCCATTTCCAGGGCACCTTTCCCTCTCCATGCTATTTACGTAACAGGACGTGGCACGCCAGGAACAGGCCGTTCTCAAGCACACCCACAGGAGCGTGTGCGAGAGCCGCTTTCAGGCTTCGGGCGCACGCTGACGAGTGGGCTGTCGCACGGTGGGCTGTCGCACGGGGGGCTCCGAGCTCTGACTCGTACCAGGGCTCGCCAGTCGTGCGGACAGGGGCGTGGGCGAGCGCACGCCAGAACAGCGCGGGGAGGATGGGGCCGCCCACCTACCCAAGCCGGCCAGCAAACCAGCTACAGTTACCTTTCTGAGGTGGCCGCACGGCCGCCAGATTCCCCACGGAAGACCGCTTCACTATTTCCAAATACTCACCCTCCGGATCTCCTCTTGCCGCCCCGGCTGGGCATCGAACCAGCCATCCGTACCTGCCCCGCCCCCACCACAGTGCCCGGCATCGTCACGGGTCCAGGCAGGTCCGTGGCCATCTCTGCATGCCAGCACATGACAACACGAACAGAACAAAAATCAACATCCACCCCAGAAGGTGCTTGTGTTCATCTGGCCGTAACCGACAGAACAAACAAACGAACGGCAGCTGCTGTAATTGACTCCAGGGCCAAATCAACATTCTCTACTGTGGCCTCCATTCATTCTCTTCATGGCAAACAAGCTGCTGTCAAACAAACTGGGAAAAAAACTAAACAAAAGAAATGTACACCTTTCTATATTTAACATTGTTTTCTGTCAACATTCTTGTGTGAGTTGCATTTACTGTATCTGCCAGCAGGGGGCAGAAGACAGGATTGGAGCTGGGTTTGTAGGCAGTATTCAACTGTAATTACAAAATTAATATACTGACTTCATGCCACTGATCAAATCTCATACGACAAAAAGAAAAAAAGTTTGGGCCACAGGTCTCCTGTGCCCTGTTACCTCAGCAGTCTTTCAGCCCCAAACAAACCAAGCACCCGAATGGCCTTCAACATGTGCCTGTCAGAAAAATTCAGAATGGATGTGTACAAGCTTCTCATACCACCGTCCCCCCATGCCAAACAGCTTAACAACAACAGTTTTCTTTCCACCATCTTTACAATACCACGCCTGTTTTGTTTTGCTACATTTGTTTAGCATAGTAAAAATCTCGTAGACACATTCCATTCTAGCACAGGCTATGTTTATATATGCTGACGATTCTGTTTCCTGTAACCACGGCTATGAATCACGACCCTCGTTCCTTGCATAATAAAGCTTTCATTTGCACTATAATTACTGATGGAGAGTCGGGCCTCCGTATTTTAACAAATGATTAATGTAACCTTTGCTGCGCTTTCAGGACTGAATGAGCAGCGCCTGTGTGGAGTGAATGCCAACGCAAAAAAACGGAAGAAGTGTTGTGTATTTTAAAAGCTGCCTAATGGAAATTATCATGTGGATTAAACAGATAAAAAAGGTGTTTTCTACAAGAAAAGCCTGAACCTACATAGAGAATCTGAGGAATTAAAAATGACCTCACCAATCTTTAGAAGTGTCAACAAAAATACATTTCACAAGCAAATTCACAGGGAAGCTTTTGTCAAGTATCAGAGAGTGTGAAAGATGCTTTCCATGTATATTAAAGCGTACAAACATGTAAGTGAAGAGATGGGAGACTCGCGGAACAGCTAAGGGCCACAGTTTGGGACAGGGAGATCTTTTTTGCTTGCTTAAAATCAATCACACAGTTACCTTCATTACTATGCAAGGCACAAGCACATAATTTCTATGGCCGTATCGAAAAAGAATCCCAGGCGATTTTATTTGAACATCCCAGCCCTGGCAGGTCTTAGGAGACTCTAGGCAGAGTGGCACCAAACACACATCAGCACTACATAAACAGGAAGGGAAGTCATTAGCTGCAGTCATAAACAGCAGCATCGACTAACACTGCAAAACATAAGATTATTATGTATTATTAAGTCATCTGTCACTGTTCAGAAGAGGCTCTTCCACTGAAACTAAGTATCAAAACCACAATGAAGCAGTGACAGGGGTTTCATTTTCCAGAACTACAGAGCTAGCTGCTAACTTAGACTGAAGTAAGTCCAAAGAATGGGCTTGTTATGAATGAGCGTTGTTCAGTATTAATGTTTAGTGCTGGTTTTAGTCACCGTATAGTGTGATTCTAGGCTGCAAAATAAGTATGCGCCACAGCAGTCATGCTAGCCAGGCTAACGTGATTGTAATTTCACTAGACCTAATAGTTCTTTGCAACCTTACAATCTAATTCTGATACAATCTTGTTATACCCGTCCACAAATAAACAGGTTCACAAAAAAAAACATGTAGTCAGCACATCCTAGCAATGCCTGTGATCTTTAAACCGTCCTAGCTGTCGCACAGGTGACTGTGGAAGTGGCTCTGTTCCCAGACGCAAAAAATACACATTCGTCTCGCCCAAGTCATTCCACCAGCTGACAAGTGCCACTGTTGAGAAACTGTACTGTAAAATGTTTGTTATATGTAAACATACCTTTACACCAGGATTTCTTAGGTTATTTTTCAGTTTAAATAAACTGATGACGGGAATATCAGTCTAGACTTTGCTTGCACTCTGCAGGTATTTTCACACCATGCTATATATCGGTGTTAATGAGAATTTTAATTATATAAATTGCCATTTGTTCATAGCACTACTGGACTTTCTATGTGGTTTAGTATTATTTCAAAATGATTACTGGGCACCATTAGACAGGTAATAAACAGCAGTGGCTGTCAACAGCAGATAGTCTAGTCATGTCTGAATGCCGATAGTGTTCCCCCTTTCCAGACAGATGCTTGAAGTAGCCTTGAAGAGGAGCAGCACACCTACTCATCCTCCACCACTCCTCCTGTGCCTCCTCCACATCTGACATCAGCCTTCTCTCAGCTGTTGGCCTGCTATTCCTCACCATACTCCAACCCCACCTGAACAATCAGGTCCTCCAGAATCCAAATTGGTCGTGTTTAGCACTGACCTAAAAGCCAAACTTCAGTTGCTGGTTACCACAGCTCTTACAGGGGGATGCTGTTAGTGATTGCTGACAGCACACTGATCTCCCCGCAGTAGGTAATGAGTAAACAATTAAACTAATGGCACAGAGTCCATTTTTAGTTCCTGAGCCTCAAATTTGCCCTCATGTAATTACACACACACACACATTATATATATATATATATATATATATATACACACACACACACACACACACACACACACACACACACACACACACACACACACACATATATATATACATAAAAATGAATGAAACAAAGCTAAAGTAATGTGTATAAAGATATAAGTACATACATGGTTGATGTAGAGGCTCTTTCTCTTCTCCCGCACTGTAAAGACAGTGAGAGCAGAGTGACGTCACTGCCATGCGTGCAGCGTGACACAGACAGGCAGATACACACAGCAGCACGTAGAAGCTCAAATGGGTCCCATCCGGAACCCTGTGAGGAGGCCAGACATGGAACTCCGCATCACACTCACACGGGGGCACAGAGAGACACCCCCTAACAGAGCAGGGACAGCCAGGCGGATCTCACACGGGGCACTGCTGTTGTACTGCAGCCTCACTAGCTCACCATGGCTAAGGAAAAGGGGCTATTTGGTTTATTTTTACATCATTCCTATTTTGATACGTTGTACAGTGTCAAGTTGCCAACCTAATGTAGTAACAGTGTAATACCACTGTAAATGACCCGTTTTCTCATAAATTCTCTGTCACATCTTATTGTCCATCACAGTATAACCTGCCGGCCGAACATTATCAATACTGACAGTCATGTTTTGCTTTGCGTCACTTTAATTAACCTCAGAGTCATTACAGGATAAGATGCACGGCCACTTAAGAACCGTTTATGGTAATCGGTCATTCCTGATATTCTCCAGGCCGTTTTGGGCCACTGTGGGCCCTGGGCAGGCCCTGCCAGCTTTTGGCTTCCTGTCTCTGGAGGGGGCAGGCGGGGCAGGCACGGCTGATTGGGTGAAACGCAGGGCACGGGAAGGCGAGGGCCCAGAGCGGTGCAGGACTGTCAGGTGCTCTGAAAGCCCCACATCTCCCACTGGGACCTTCCAGGTGAGCCGATCAAGGAGTCCGACGGGCCGTGCTTCCCTTTCTGACACGTCTAGTGTGTTCTTGTGCATGAAAGCGGAAGTGACAGTTAATGCCCCCAAGAAGAGCACCACAGTGACATGAACGCTCGTCATGCTAACGCTGCTGATGGCACCTCGACACTGGGCATCATTATGGGCAGGGGGACGGGGTGGGTACAGGTTATGGAAACATGGAGAGTGACGTGCCCCACGGGGCGGACAGTGGCGAGCGGGGTCACAGAAAGCCAGCAACGATGCGAGTAAAAGCCGTGTAAATACGCACGGAGCATGGCACAGCTGATGACACACGCACCCTTACCTCTCTTGTTCGCCATGGCAACTGAAAGAGAGAGGCGAAGTCATTTCTGTCATGGCCACAGGGTCAACACTGAGCGATCAAGCATCTCACAGAGCATGAGGCTGAATGCCCTGAGGTGACACGCCGCACCACAGAAAGATGCTGACATCAGCCCAAAACCAACGGATGGTTTAACACCCAATCAAGGGGACTTATTCCCTGGAACTGGAACGTCACATGACTCGCAGATCTGTACTCTGATTCGCTGGGGTGGGACATGTTCCCAGATATACAGCCCATGAGAATATGAGAGAGGGTGCGGTGTCATCATAGGTCACTAATCACTCATGTAGAAAGAACCTTTTAGCCTCATTTAAACTAACGGGGAATCCAGGGTAACTTACCGTCTGTCTGGGATTTACTCAGGAATATGGTGCTGGCTCGGGGGTGGTCCGACGGGTTGGACTCCATATTCAGATCTGACAAAAAGTAAATAAAACATACTCAATAAAATACACTCGATAGGGAGCATTAATTATGTCTGCAGAGAGTCTCAGACTTCCAGGAAGAAAATCTGGATAGAAATCCTTAAAAACTGCTCCCTGTGCACCCCACAGAGGGTGCGGGACATGGAGGTGACAGTGTGGACTGAGCGTCCCCCAAAGAAAGAGTTATTAATATAGGATTATTAATAAACAGCCATGTGAACGCTGTACTGGGGCGTGCCAACGTTGCACGTGGGCGGTGTACAGTAACGCGTTTAATAGCTCACCGAGGACAGCATCTAGGACATCGGAAGGTACATTTCTTTAGCAAAAGGGTGACTTGGTCTAGGTACAGTGCTTAGCTCACATGCCCCAGAGAGCTGACCGCGCCACCGCAGTTCAGTCATCATGCGTCATAACATGGTGATACCCAAGTGCCGCCAGCAGGGGGTGCCAGTGGGAAACTTTTCAAGAAGCTGTTCATAGGCGGCTGACAGACGCTGTAGGCAGCCCATTTAGATGAGGAAGACAGTATGATGGGGAAAAGGGGAAGCCAGAAAAACAGCTATACGGATGGGGCCAAACGCCAAACTACATTACTACAACAGTGCAGTAAATTGTACCTTCAGTCAAAATACTGCAGTTATATTCCTCTGACACTAGGTGGCACATGCAGTGTGCAAAACTATGTTTTCTCAGCAGCAAGAGGCTCAAAACTATTGCGCACATTAACAGTCTCCATACCCCAAAAAGGATTCTGCTCAGTGCACTTACAGCTATTTTCTCCTTAAGATTGCTTCCTCCAAAATCACTGGGCACAGGATAGGAGACACCATCTCAAACTAATGGCAATGTTAGAGGCCTGAGAGAAGGAACGGGGTAGCAGGCGGAAAGCCGCACAGACACTGCTAATGGGGGTGGCGTGGAGGGGCAGGAAAGACCCCATCGCCCTGGAGGCGTGAGGCCATAATGAAGTCACCCACAGCCCCCTTCCTCACACCATTTAACAACGTTTAGTAGGTTTATGTGGGCCCCAACTCAAAGGGCCGCAGTAGAACATAACAGGTCAGCAGGTGAACATAACAGGGCTGCGGTGTGACGCCATTATGATGTAAGGGTGTAGGGGTAGGTGCGGGCCTGTAGGTGCGGGCCTGTAGGTGCGGGCCGGTAGGTGCGGGCCTGTAGGTGCGGGCCTGTAGGTGCGGGCCGGTAGGTGCGGGCCGGTAGGTGCGGGCCTGTAGCTACACCATGGGCAGGAGTGACAGGCGTCGGGTGTGGGTCGACTCGCCGGTGATTTACGGTTCGACCCACGGGACGGACCGACATTTCAGACAATGGAACCGCACGGAAACGTGCGGGGGGCTGGTTTCCTTTCATGTTTTAGGAAGCAATGAGCTGAAGAAGAAGGGTGATCTTCCTACAGGACCGAGCACACGGCGGTGTGAAGATGCTGTCAAGCCCCACAACATCAAAGGGATTGGTCAACTTTAACATTTACGTGATTCGTAAATCTTAAAGTTATTTTGTGTGGCTAGACCTTGCATATATATGCAGGTATGAGACTAGGGTTAGGGTTAGGGTTAATAGTTGTCTTCTGTCCTGCAGGTTATTTTTCACAGGGTGCTATTAGCAGCTGGAATAGTACTGAAGCAGCCTGCCCAATGTGGTGCTTAGCAGACACGCAGGGGAGTGGGCAGACACGCAGGGGAGTGGGCAGACACGCAGGGGAGTGGGCAGACACGCAGGGGAGTGGGCAGACACGCCTGGGCACAGACGCCGCGGCGATGGGACACAGAAGTTTTGACCTCATCCAGCCCTTAAATGGACGATGTAACCCAGGGAGGAAAGGGAACGGCCCCGGCGATGGGGAGCAGAGGCAGCATGGTCACAGGTCACGGGACACTCCTGTTGTACCCTTGAACTACCTGCTTTGTTCACAACAGCTACAATAACACAAAAATGTATGCAAATTGTCACATGTGATTTTATTACGCTAGTTTCTGAGAGAGGGACTGAGAACTTGGGCAAAAACTACCAATCGGTGTAAAATCATCTGGATTTTTTTTTTCTTTATTATTAAAGCCTTCTTAATAAATGATGACAGGACTGTCATTAAATACACACCCAAGATCGCACATCGTACAAATTTTACTAGTAGTAACAGGTTCCAAACGTAATGTGTTTGAGATGTAAAGGAGACACTTTATGCTCTCAGATGCCTTTGGGGGAGGAAGTAATATTACATATTTTATATATTTACAGAAGACAGACAAATTTCTGGAACCTTCCGGGCATTTCGCTAAAAAAGCTCGAATTTTAGCCTTGCAGCTACTGCATGCCCCGCCAAGGGAAGGGATGTCAAGAATTATGGCTTCCTTTGTTCAAGGAAATGGTGGATTACGCAAGGAAGCGTACTTTCTTCTCAGGAACAAAAGACGGAGCCATCATGGTGGCTAGAGCCAGCTGGGGCCTGTCGGCCAATATTTATGTGCCGGGGGGGGGGGTGGTGGCGTTCAGGCCATGCCCAGAGGAGGGGTCGTATCGTAACCTGGCTTAAGCATGCGCCGGATCCGGTTAGCTGGGTGTGTCTGTGGATTCCGACATCATGTTCTCATTGTTATTAGTGATGTGAGAAACACTTCAGCCTCATAGCTAAGGAGGTGCCCACAAATCAAACAGTGAGTCGTAGCAAAAACCGCCAGACATGGTACGACCCTGCCAAGCCTCCGGGGGGAGCACCCACCTGCCCTTTTCATGCTGGCAACTGGGGCTGTGCATCTTCCCTGGTCCCACGATTCCATTACGATTATCATGTCGTCGACTCGATCCGAATCCAGGATGCATAACAAAAGTTCCTGTACTAGTACCAAACCAGCTGGGGTACTTTGGTACTTCAGGGTGCAAGTTGAAATGCTTCCTTTGTTGATTGGTTATGCAAATAGACCGCTTGTGAAACAAAACAAACACGGGCTGGGAAACAGTTCCAGCCCCAGATACCAATGACAGATAGATTAGATTAGATTAGATAAAATAGATATAATCATGATGGATGCATGGACAACTGATGAGACCCAAGCTCAGGATGACATGACAAAATATAAAGTATTTTGTAAAATATAGTTACTAGGACAGCACCGTTTTGGAAAATTTTTAAGTATCACAGTGTGATTTTGTTGATATAAATATTGGGTAGGGTGTCCCTTATTTTTCAAGTTGTACAATTTTGTTGGTCTGACCCCCCAGAAACTGTCTATTTGGTGAAAAAGTACAGACTGGAAAGTTTCATTAAAATATTTTAATATTTAGGGGTAGCCTAATCAGTCCAAAGTTAAGTACAAGTAGTGCCAAACAGAGCGCAAACCTACACCCTAAGTAGCATGACTGTGGGAGCCAGCAGACGCTTCACTGTTACTCATTTACTGCGTTTAACTGAAGAACTTGATAAAGATGATACTGTTTCCTTTTTAATGTTTACACCTGGTAGCAGACAACATAAAAGATTTATTAGCTGTTTTTTTCCACACTTCTTCTCTCATCTTCTTTTGTCCTGACGTATGTTTTGTTTTGCTGCCATTTTGGTGCAAAAAGCAGTGAAAATATGTGCAGATCAAGTACACAGTATTGGCTGATGGTTTTTCTGACTTATCAGGCTCAGAATATTATTAATTAATAGCTCAGTTTGCAAAGTGACAGTGTGTTGAACCAGATCAGAAAATACACGCTGGTTTGTTGTGTACTGCGGGTCATCAGTAAGGTTTCTGTAGTAATCAGCAAAAGCAGAAATGCAGCATATTTGTTAGGAATGTATGTTGAAGAAATTCTAGGTTTGAAGTTACCATCAAATCGGCAGGCTCTGGGACACTATCTTTATCGACATGTAGAAGAGAAGAAGACAATCCGTGAAGCAGTTACGGTAGAAAGAACTACTGGAGTTGTGCTAGAATTCCAGTCCGCCATAAACAGGATTGATTTAAGAAACTTGAGGCACTATTCAAATGTTGGCAGGCACTGGAGAAAAATGCCTCAAGACGTACAGAAACACAGCATCAAAATGAAGCAGAATTCACGGATTGTTTTGGAAATCTGTTCCACAGATGCTCTTAACATCATAAAAATAGAAGATAAAGCGTTTCTAATTGCACAAAGAGAAAAGGGTCATAGAGGTGAAATATACTAGGGTTTTGATGCCGATGTTTGTGTTCGCGTTCAAAACACCCGTAATTCATAGCGGTCTATCAGTGAAACTGACAATTTACGGAAGTATCTCCTGTGCCTCGTTTCCACCGACGCTGGGCTGATTCCCACATGGTGCCTTTTGCGAACCTGCCCACATTTCCACCGGTTTCAAAGAAGAACGGAACAGAAGTGTTACGCAGGTGGAAGTGAAAGATTCATACGAATTTCATTTGTAGGATTTATTTTGATCCGTTTCGGATTTTAAGTTTTTATAAGCTGCAGAAACAGGAAAAAAAAGATTTCGGCGTATGATTCACTGCAATCTGCCTCCATTTCCTGTATCCACTTTTGTTTCCATAAAAGCTCCTCCATCTGTGTATGTGTGTATTCTCGCTCACTGTCTTGCCGCTGTCCGTTCCAGGACGGCGCAAGAAAAGTTTTTGCTGAAAATTGAGCTTTGTTATCTGCCTCAGGATCTCTTGGCCACTCGAACCTCCGACATGATTAGAATTTATTTTTCAATCTGGCCAGCAGATCAATCTTTCGTTTTCACAGAACAAAAAAAAAAGATGAAATGTTATTCCCCTAATTGGCTGGCCGGTTGTTTCATTGCTGGGACCAGCGATTTTAGACAAAAACTATATCAGGTATGAATCAAATTTTTTGGGTATGCGTCAGGTTTCGGCGCTATAGGCCGTCCCACATTCTCTGACGTTACAGCCCCAAATTCTGAGATTTTTCTGTGGCGCCGTGCTGGAGCTGCGTGGAATCAGATGCCGACTGAGGAAAAGGAACCGGCTCCAGCACCGGTGGAAACAAGGCGATGGTGAAAACGGGGGAGAGGTTACTGATGCATGCAATACAATATTCTTCCCACATGTAGCATGCTGGCCTGACCTTTTGAGGTTTCAAATGCCGCATGGGAAGCCTTGAATAAACTCCCCAGGTCTCCTGGCACGGCAGACCGACACCATTGTTGGTCTCTCCCAGACCAGCTGTATGGCTTTATTCAAGCGGACTGCCTGAGGACTGAGAGCGGGGGCCCATCAGCTGACAGGGAAGGTGGCTCCAAAACTCAGCCGGGCAAGACTACACACAGCAAGCAGGCTTTTCAAGAAGATAGTCAATGCGGCCTGCCTGAGACAGCACAGGATCTGTGGGCCGCCCCCTGGGGCAGCTGTAAGGACATTGATTAACTTCTGTTCGGTTGGGGTCTTCATGTGAGACACAGAGGAGGGGGGGGGTGTCTAAGAGTCAACAGAGAGTGCAGAAAGGAGCCTGAGATGAAGAGATCAACTTGTAGGCTTGGGCGGTATTATGGTATTATACCCCAGCATTTAGAAATCCCAAAGGTATTATTTTTAACACCGTCTAAAACACAGATGCTCCTCTTTCTGTTAATCTGAAACGGAGATTCTGTATTGAGTTTAAGTATCATGGTGCCTCAGACCGGGCAGGTGCCGCAGACCGGGCAGGGGCCGCAGACCGGGCAGGGGCCGCAGATCGGGCAGCGACAGTGGAGTCCATAAACGGAAGGTAAGCTATTTAACTCTTCAACAAGCAGCTGTCTCTCATTTCCCTAACATTCCCTTTCCACACTGATGAGCCCGTTTAGTGTTTCTCTGACACGATACACTTTTTTTTTTGTTTAATACCGAGACAGAGGTGAAATGTATGAAAGTATGACAGTATGAAACAATGCAGAACAGCCAAGCTTATCAGTTTGGTACCACATCATTCCATGGCGCAGAAGATTCTCGGGGTACATTTGTCAGAAGTACAAGGACTAATGTGTTTTATCCAGCAATAAGGGTCGTCCCTAGTGCTTGGGAAGTACGACAAAAACCACTCAGATTCTGCTGCTGAGAAGATCAGGCAGGTTTCTGCTTCCCTGAACAGACGCGAGATCAGACGTAAACTTGTAATAAATACGACGGCAAACTCTCTGGAGAAGAGCCATGGCAAGCTCTGAATGAGACGTCCTTCTAATCCCAACGCTGGGGAGACAAGAAGCTGCAGACTCTTCACCATGATTAAGGATCGAGTCGCTGAGCAGATTAAACGTTGCCACTGTCATCTTCTCAGTGCGACCTTAGACTGAGACACTAACATGATGAGCTGGGAAATGCTTCAGCGCGGGGGGAAGGGGGGGTGGATTTGGGATTTTGAGGTGACCATGAGCCAAGAAAACTTAAGAATCTCTGAAAAGGCCAAACCAGGCCTCCCCGTCTGCAATAAGACGATACGCTATGAGAAAGGTCACCTAGAAACTGGTACTCCAGTCCTGCATCCTCAGTTACTGGCATTTCTCATAAGGCGCCAACATGCTTTAACAACCAATGGCGATTCTACGATTTTTTTAAGTTAGGGGGCATAAGAGTGGCCATAATTCATGCAGACGGACCAATCAAAGGTATATTTTGAATCGGTGAGTGACAGGGGAGCGGGCACTCCAGGGGTCAATCAGCTTTCAGGGGAGTGGCCACTCCAGGGGCCAATCAGCTTTCAGGGGGAGCGGGCACTCCAGGGGCCAATCAGCTTTCAGGGGGAGCGGGCACTCCAGGGGCCAGTCAGCTTTCAGGGTAGTGGCCACTCCAGGGGCCAGTCAGCTTTCAGGGGGAGCGGGCACTCCAGGGGTCAATCAGCTTTCAGGGTAGTGGCCACTCCAGGGGCCAGTCAGCTTTCAGGGTAGTGGCCACTCCAGGGGCCAGTCAGCTTTCAGGGTAGTGGCCACTCCAGGGACCAATCAGCTTTCAGGGGGAGCAGGTACTCCAGGAGTCAACCAGCCTACAGGTTGAGTGGCCACTCCAGGGGCCAATCATTCAGGGGGAGCAGGCACTCCAGGGGCCAATCAGCTTTCAGGGGGAGTGGGTACTCCATATTTCGACTGGGGCCAGTGCACCAGTGGCCCCGTCCCCTCCATACACACTGGTTTACAACGTTCACAGCAGAATTTCAGCTCCCACCAATAAGACTAAAAGGGCCGTTACCCTGGGAGAGGGCGGAGATCTGCCTTAATAGTTCAGGGCACCTTTAAGGCCCCATGTCCAGGGCGGACTGGTGAAACTGGAGGCACATATATTACAAGGATACACATTCAGGTTTAAACAACCAGCTTCCCTATCTATCTATGTGTGTTCTTGTGTGATAGGGAAGGTATTGACAAAATATTTACCTAGATGACAATTTAATCCTGGATAATGCAAGATAAGGCTGCAAGGTCCACGAGTAGGGCACCCCCATGAGGCCACTGGATGGCATGTGACACTGGCGCCATCCTCCGCGGCACCAGGCTGTAATGTGAGCGGGATCCGGGGCCGTTCCTGTGAGCCCCAGGGTGTTCCTCACAGATACAGACGTTACACCGTCTCACGTAGCCATGACAGTGAAGGCGTTGTGAGGCTCTCAAAACGGAAGAACTGCAGACAGATAGAGGCTATATTCAACATAAATGAGACTGAGGCTCTCGATAGGCTAAAGCAATCAAGGGACAATTAACAGCCTGGATACGGTGTGACTACACAGGACGCAGGACACCAAAGATAATTACAGGCTATATGTTCGAAAAACCTTTCAGCTTGGGTGAAAAAATAAACACATGGCTTAATGAGATCGTTCATCCTTAACTGTAAACCCTGGACGTGTGAATCTCTCATGAACCTGAATTTCTAGTCGTCCTCTAAAAATAGCTCCTGATTTAGCCCTAAGTATAAAGCAGCCGCTCTGCTGATTTCAGTGTGGTTATGCAACTCGGAGCACTAACAGGGCCTTCAGCGCGGTGGCTGATTAAACCTCAAACAGCTGCTTCCTTAGTTTTGTAAACACCTTTTGTTATGGTGACATTTAAATGGATAAAATAACCTTGTGCGAGCCAGGGTCTGTGGGAGTGGCTAGCGCAAAGTGGCAGTCTATTCTGCTCTGCCAGGAAACAGCTAAGGCCCTGAGGCACCGGGCCAGAACAGCTCAGGGCATGGAACATCCACCCGGGCCCTAACACACCATCTGGCACCCAGGAGAACGCAGTACTAATCGCGAGAAAACCCCAATGCTCCTTTAGTCACATTAGCAGAGCGGCTACTTAGCGATAGCAAAAATGGCAGCTAAGCAGGAGGTTAAGCACAGTCTCTGGGTGTCTCTCCATACCAAGAACACAAAGGCCGTACTTGTGGTCTTACCAAGAACGGTCTTGTTAACTTGCTTCCCAAGAATGAACTTGGGACACAATGAGATTGTCCTCCGCGGCGATGACGCAAGCCACGCATCCCTGACATTTAGGGCTGGGCAAAAAAGGACATCCAGGGATTTTTGCCATTCTCTGTGCTTCTGTCCTTGAGTATTGGAACTGCACTTCGGCGATGGAAGATGACATCAAACAGGTACAACGAGAACACAAAAATGGTCAAGCAAACATACTGATTGACACCCTCTGATTTGCCACTGTTACAGATTGTCCAAAAACAGCTAAAGACCAAGCTAAACACTACGCCTTTTTAATGCCAGCTAGCATCGACCTCCCTTGGTAGCAGAGCCTTAGCTAAGGCTGGTGTCTAATGCTCAAAGTCAGCCAAGAGGCTCGCTAATTACTATCTTTTGTTAACCCACACCTACGGAGAAGATGGGGGAGCATCTGAGGGACACGGCAGGAGAAACGGCTCCTCCATCTGTTTCTGCGGCATGAAGTGATCAGATAGACAGGTTTCCGTATTACACACCGCAAACAGTGCGATGCTACAGCCGTGCATCGTGTTTCCTGTGAGCATCGTGTTCACCACACAGTCACGTCCTGAATGCGTCACAGATGCCAGTGCCAGCATTCACTGCCCCCCCCACTGGGGAGGGAGGCGACGGTGGTTTTATTCTTGAGCTCAAACTTCGAAAATGAAACCTAATAAGAAGCAGTAAGAAACCCGGAGTTGAACAGGGAATTTCACCATGAAACGGCTGTAAAATCCAGTGTCCACGTTAGGATGGCATCCTGTGGGGGTGTATGGAGATCGAGCATCCTCTCCCGCGGGACGTTCAACGAAGACGGAGGAATACATGGTACCCAACGGAGTTCCAGAAAGAGGCACCAAATTCGGCATGCCAGTGTTCCGAACAATGACGAAACGCATTGGTGCCACAGCACAAGCTGATTCCTCTCCATCGGTGGCAAATGAAAACAGGCATAGAAAACCCTTGAGAGGTATTAACACTGTCCTGCCAGTAACGTTTACGGGAAATCGTCAAGACCCCTTCACACCTACAATTCTCTAGAAGGGGACTATCAAATCACTTGTTACGCACCAGTAGTAACAGAGATAGAGGATAAGAATGCCTGCATATTCACAGATTTCATGCCACCTCAATAGAGTCGACACTCAAATTAGGGCTGTGATGGGGGCAAACGTAGGCGGACACAAGCGCCTGTACCTATAGGCAAGCCGAAGGTTTTCCTTTGGCAGCTGTAGGATAAACGTGCTAATCTGATTCGCTAATTGAACGTATGCACATGACATCACAGGAGGCAGAAGTCACTGCCTCACTACCCACTGAGTGGCAGAAAGACAGTGCCAGCATTCAGCTAGAATACTGCAAAAAAAACCTTCTGGAATGGGAAGGAGCTGTTGCACGGCTGATTGTAAAAGATTTAACAAAAAGTCGGAGGTATATCTTAACAGACTGATGAAAACTAGAGGAAGGAGAAGCAGTCTGTGGAATCCGGATTCTGAAATGCGGACTTGCGGTTGTCATTACTCATGGAATAGTTTGGATTTTTGGGTGAAACCATACCTGAGGTTATATACTATACTGATTACTCATCAGTTAAATATTTTGCATTATTCATTTAAATTCTGTGCAATTATAATATTTTTGTCAGCATTTATTAAAAACACATTTATGATGATGCAGCTCATGTTTTAAAAACCAAGTGGGGGATGGTTAGATAGTGTTAGCTTACCAAGACAAGCCCAGTTTTCCTTATAAGGGGATATTCCACAAAGCAAGTTCAGTTATTTCTACAAAATACTTTGTCAGGAAACCTTGTTGCTGGCCATATATCAATGTCCACGGCCCATGGTGCTTTTGGAAATTGTACGGATCCCTGTCAAGTCCAACTGCTTTGGATTTAAGCAGATACTCAGCTGTTTTGCAGTTCTCAACTAAAATCTGCCATATTGCAGCATGTTAATGAGAAAGGACTGAGTGCCAGTCCATCTGAGGGAGTTCTGGCTGGACGTTGACATCAATACATACCCTCCATTCACTGACCAATCAAAACTTTGACATTTTTAAAGATGTCTGGCTACCCTGGTCAGTCTGATGACGCATATGACAGCGTAGAGAGGGGAACTTGAACAAACACAGTGCTGGCCTGGAGCTACCAGGAGCAACCAGAGGTATTTGGCACTGTGCTGAATGGAGAGCTACTAGGGTCCCAGAAACAGGGCTCAATCCCAAATTCACATCATTTAAATAAATAGATCAGGATCTGTAGCTGATTACACACTCGTTCTTTGTCATGCACATGCACACATATGCAGACACACGAAAATGCACACTTTAAGGCAGCCCCATCAAAGCGTGTGTCGATCGGCATGGTTAATATGACACTTGTGCAGAAGGGACGATGAAAACAGCTAAGAGATGCAAGCTGGCACAAACCAGAGGGAAAGCAGGCATGGGCAGCTTTGGGAGGAGGCCAGGAACCACGTCTGCCAGCTAAAAGTGACATGCCTTTTCCATTGATTGTCTGACAAACTTCCAAACAAGTCAACCCAGAATCTTAGCATCTTTGAAAGAGAACTCAGGCCAATTAGTCACCGATCAACTCAGAACTGATCAGACCAGTTTGATCAGCAAAGCAGCACCTTCAGCTGTGCTCCATCCGACTCTGAACTAACCCTCCCAGACTGTAGGAACACAAGCCTTTCGCTGGCAGGCCTGACTTCCAAAGTGCTGCTTGTCAGGTTCAAACTTCAGAGACATATACTGGGAAGGACCTACAGTCTAATAAAACAAATAGTAGTGGACGGGCTCACTACTTTCTGAATGAGAAACATTTGTTTGGGTAAAGCAGGCAAACGTTTGTTTGGGGACGGCAGACAGACATTTGGAGAGAACAGCACAGAGCAGACTGTGATGACAGAAAGCATGTCACATGTGTCGGGTCAGCAAAGGGTACAGCGGAGGGCCAAGGAGACCCACATGCTCGTCCATCTGTGTCCAGCTGCTGCCTAACAGAAGCTCCTCAATGTTTGGGCTAGATGAGCAGTGTGTTTGTGTTCAGACTTTAAAAATAAACTGTCTTAGAATATGGAAGAATTAAGAATGTTTGGGATTTGAAATAAACACAGACATCAGGCATACTCTCTTCAGATGATTAACATGGTCTCTTCAGCCTGCAGTGTCTTTGACCCACTGAGGTAGGTAAAAGTAAAACCCGTGCAGATGGTTCAAATGCCTTCCTACGATCTGTAAAATATATTGGATATTTCTTACTACATACATATTGTCTCTTTCACACACAGACACCCGACCTTAAGGGTAGACTGTGTAGATGTCAGGATGTGGTGCGGGGGCTGCCTCGGGGGCCTGGGTGACCAGCGCTCGTCCCAGCCGAGACCCGTAATTTCGCTATCTGTAGCTAGGCAACAGGGTCATAGAAACACTCAGCTGGCGCGGCCCTTTCATCAGAGGCGGCCAAAAATCTGCCTGATTAAAGGTGAAATGGGGGTCTACTGCATCTATTTCACAGAGGGCATCCTTCAGCATTAGCCTGAAGGCAACAGCTAAAGGATGAACGAGTGCCTCTCTGTTGTGTTTTTAATTAAATTAAATTTTAATGAATTAATTCTAATCTTATGAAGTCCCTTTCAGGATTTCAGGTGTGTGTCTATGACCACCAGGCCGGCCACTGTTTAGTTTTTAACAGACCCAATTCCAGTTAAAAAGGTTTCATTTCCAAAGTCACACGCATTTCATTCACATGCCATCACTTTCCACTTCCTCAACCCACTATACAGTGTAACGGACCAGTTTGGCCGGATTCAGCACAGCACCGGGACCAGGGAAGCATCCAGGAGACTGAATCCTGCTGCCTTGGTAACCAGCACCAATGGAGCCTCCCCGGAAGCACTGACGCTCTCATCACGGAGCATGCTCAGTAGACGCTCTCATCAAGGAGCATGCTCAGTAGAAATCATAAAAGGGAGCAAAGTCTCAGCCTCGAAACGGGATTGGCTGCAATACACCAAACCACTCTAAGACCCAGTGGCCTAAAGGATAAGGCATCACCTTCTAGAGCTGGGGATTCCTGGTTCAAGTCATCCTTTAATCACGCAAAAAGCAGCTGCAATTGAACAGAATTGAGAAAGTGCAGGGCATTTAGTGGGGGCAAGAGTCAGTTAGAAATCTGAGTCTGGAAGGTTGTGGGTTCAAATCCCATTATGGAACAATGTAATTAACAATAATGGGACAATGGGATTTAAAGGCAGATGCTCCAGGAAGGGTAGCTGACCCTGACCTCTAATTCTCACTTGTACGCCACTTTAGACAAGAAGCCGCTGCATAAATACAAATATGCATATTTTCATAATGACAGATGCTACTGTGACTCCAAACGTTTAAGCAGCGCGGTTTAATACACCTATGACAAGACCTGAGGATAATAATCCATCCATCTTCCAACTGCTTGTCCCAGTCAATGCCTGGCTCCACTATAGTCCTGGACCCAGAATCCTTTCATCACCATAATAAATTCACTCCACCTGTTGCTTCAGATGTCAGAAATTTGCTAATCAATAATCTCCTGTAATCTGACTACGCATTGAGGGATAGCACCCCCCTCACCCAGGCAGAAGCCCCTACAAAGGGAAGAGGGGAAAACTCAGCCAAATGAAGTGGGAGAGAAGCAAAACCTTGTCATACTCGGCAGGATTTCAGTTTTCCCCCATTTTTATATCCACTTTAAAGGTGGACACATGTAGGATCTTGATCAGAAGTCAAAGGCATCTTTCTCCAGCGGCAAGACTGGCCTCTGTGTAGATGCTCAGCTGACTAGTGGCTGCCGCACGTCACATGGTACAGAGCATGGAACCTGAGGCAATTTACAGGGGGGAAGAAACCTCAGAAGGAGGAGATGCATCACAGCAAAGCCATACGAGGCTGGAACTAGGAAAACAACACAGGCAATTAAAGGCATCAAAGTTACAGAAACAGTCATGAAGTAGAGCTCAGAGGCTCTCCAGGCTTCAAAACACAAGCTAATTAACACGCGTGCTACTTTACAGAGACCGATTAAAATGCTTTACTCCGCCGAACAGGCTTTAGTTGGACTTCTGGGCTGGATTTTTTAGATTCTTTCAAATCTCCTGACATGGACACACTTTTCTATGGGGCTATTATTGTAGCAAAAATCACTTGCAAATGCGTATGGAGAATTGTGTGACTGTATCTCAATCCGTGTGTGCGTAACCATAATTGTAAATGCGTAAAAGAATCTCTAAATGTATAATGAGATTTGTAAGCATACTAAGATTTTTACTTGTGTAGACAAATCTGTAAATGTGTACATAGATCAATAGACAAATATGCAAATGCATGCATAGGTAATAATGGCTAAAAAGTCATTTTTGCTCCAAGATCTGGAAATACAAACAAGTCATAAGTTACGACTCAGATGGGTCTCTCAACTGGCTGTCATTTTACATGTGATTTTTGCTTCACTTCTGCATGGCAGATCCACAAATACATGTGGAGAATTGTTGGTTGTCCCACTGGCAAGCTTTTGAGGGCTTAAGTGTGGAACGTCGTTAGGGTATAAACCGTTAGACAGAATACCTCTCCACACGGAATGCTGAATGATATGTCTGAATTGTATGATGAATTATATGTCTGACTTAGATCAAACTAAGTTAAAAGTAATTACAACATTACTGTCAAGCCATAGTGCAGTCGGCATTGTATCTTGACAGCAGGTGTCACAGTGATTAAGGGCACAGCATAAGTGGAAGGATGCCTGGCGAGAGGTCCTGTAGTTACCCTGGTCTGCAAACACTGATACAGATGCTCCTACACCTGATATAAATAAAAGGCTGGAATTTTCTGGATCTTGCTCATGGGTCCCTCTGTATTACATACATATTTTTTTAGAGGCTTCTCCATTTAACGTGGGCAATGAGCTGCCTGCTTAATGTCACTTAAATGATGCGACACTTCTTTTTGTGGGTGTCAGGCGTGCAGATGCTCCGAAACTGCAGTCACGCCTGTGCGCATGTTAGGCTCATTTACAGACGTGAACAGGGTGACCAGCCAAACACTGCCCGCCCCCCCCCCCAACCAAAACATCAACTCCAGAATTATGGTATAAAACCTGCAGGCCGTTTTGTAGTGTTGATGGAGTGATGAGCCTCACTTCAGGTCCTTAATGAGATTCCCACTTCTGCATTGATCGTGTAGCTGTTACCAGAACCTCATCAGCACCCTTAGGGACCCAATCAGTCTGCATTGCAGTTCAACTCGCTCAGCTGTCCTCCATGACGGAGACAGTGTTAATGACGGATCTTTGCCAGGCAGCATGTCAGGCCAACCAAAACCGAAAAGGCTCTGAGTGATGCACATTATCAACGTTGAGCCTCTGATCCTTTAGGGAGTCATCAGGGCTGCTACACCTCTCACTAGCTCCTTACACTAACCCTCAGCTCCCAGTCACCTGTCTGGCTGCTTCAGGTGTAAATCGGGTGTTAATGAATACGCATGGATGCCTGTGGGATCAGACCCAAGCAAGCGGCCGGCGTCAGAGGACTGAATGTGGATAGTTTGGGGTGGGGACAGAACTGATCCCGCAGAGCCTGTGTGGGCAGTCCAAGATGCCATCTGCGCCCAGGCCACTGTGTCTGCGTGACATTTAGCCATGACGTAGATTGGCTCACATACATGCACACATGTCAATGCACATGCAACGTTCAGACTCCCCCCCCCCATCCCCAACCTGTAATAATATGTGCAAATGCAGTCTAGCTTGGCTGCAGCCATTTTCCTAATTAGCTCAGCACGCGTGATGTGCCAGCACTCACGATCCATTTGGGAGAGGACCCGGGGCAGGCGGGCGTTGCTTCTAGAATGTTCCTCACCTCGGGCAAAACTCCACCTCAGACCTGGACTGGATGAGGAATGACTTAAAAAAAGATTGACGGCGAGTTTCAGGAATGTGGCTCGGGTGTGATGTTGGAATCTTACTCTGACCTCCTGCAGTACCGCACAAGAGAATTGTGGGAAAAGCGTCGCTCAGCCTGACACAGAGCAGGCACAAACCTGACTGTGTCACAGCAACCAGAGCTGCAACAGACCGATACAGACTATGCCAATTAAGTAAGTAACTCGACAGATGAAATATCACCGGGTCCCTCCTTGAAGCCAGACGGCATACCTAAATAAACTGGTATCTGAGAAATAAAGAATTTAAACCGAGGAAGCGAAGTTATGGAGAGAGTGACGTTTCTGGTTAATTATGACAAGGAGGATTAGTCACCTGATCTAAAGCCATGACCCCGTAGCCGAGTGACCCGACTGGGTTTTTCTACACTGCATGGCGTGACATCATCACCAGCACCACAGCAGGCTCATGCGGTTGCCATGGTGACGCTGTATCAACAGCATCAAAGCATCAGACATGCCGATATTTCTCACGCCTAAAGTCATGTCTTCCTATCATGTGTCGGATCACGCTGGGTGACGCGGCTTGAGGCGAGAGTCCGTTCATCACGCGGTTCTGCACAATTCACCAGCACCCCAGAAATGATGATGTCACAGGAAGATGCTCTAGTGAGTAACATTTAGCATCTCCTAATTACACATGCTGATTGCGGAGCCCTCTGCCAACACAGTGAACGAGCGAGCGAGCGATAATGATGTCAGCGAGGGGGGGGGGGACCAGCGGGGGCGTCTTTCCAGAAATATCCTCCAATGCTTCCTCTCAGAAGTCATCAGCATAAAAGTTGTCACCTGTCCCGCGATTTCAGCCTCCACGCTCCACGACATCACCTTGGCGTGTTCCTATGAAATCTCACCTAATTCCCGGTGTCTGCTTTGGATGTAACCATGCACAGGTGCGGGTATATCTGCCCTCAAAGTATTTACCCACCCAACATGCTTTATACCAAACAGGACTGACAAAGGTCCCTCTCACCTTCCTCAGCATGCTGGCTTCCACCGAGACATTTTTCCAAGATTCTGCCTCTATGTGTGATATTACCCTTGGATGGCAGATATTATCGGCTGGAAAGCAAAACACTGGTACGTGACACGCCACGAGTCATTTCTCTATAAACCCCGCAAAGCGGGAAACCCCAAGAATGGCTAATCCCCACCGCAGACTTGGCAATGCTTATAATTTTACTTCATTATTAGAACTCTGTAACACATAGTTGGCATGAGAATCAATTTCCTAAAATCCTAACTCAACGGTGACCTCATCCAAAACTCAGTTTGTAGTACCTGGTTTCAGACAGAGGATCCTGGGTCTTGGCGATGTGTTTAAACAAGACTGGGAAGGATCTTGTGGATGAGGGATGTGGCTTATTAAGAGCCCAGAAAGGGTCAGCTAGGTTCAAGCCCCCATCAGAACAGTGCAGACACCACAGCTTTGAGGCGCAGCTAATTCCCCCTTTTCATCTCGCCGTCCCATCATCACTATTGCTCAGCCCTTGTAATGCGTGTCACAAGACTCATTTACATGGAATGAAAACCAGAGATTCCGGCCGCCTCCCACCCAGCGCTCTGAAGAGCGGCTCCATTGCTGACAGGGCATCAAAGAGCAGCGAGCACGACCACAAAGCCGCTACGCTCACGTTGGCCTTCGCGGAGAGCTGTGCTCAGGAAGAGAGCCAGCGCTTCGGGTTCTCGGGTTTAGAGGACAGTCCTCTGAAGGCGGCGTCTGAAAACATCAGATGTCCAGGTTAAAGGGTTGCTGGGTTTAAATATCCCTCCTGACACTGTAAGTTCACCAGAAAGCAAACTCACTCTCTCTGCCCCCTCCTCCCTTCAAACAAGGGGAACTTCGCTGACTCACAGGTAATCCACTTTCATTCTTGTTTCCCCCGTGTAGTAACAATAGCTTACAAACAAATGATTAAAGGAGGGAGCCACTTCAAAAGCCAGGCAGGGGGAGGGAACTGAATAAGATGTGCCAGAAGTTGCCATGGAGGTGTGGGGGAGACCTGTCAAGCAGGGGACCCTTCGGGGCATACTCCTGGTGAACAAAATGTATTAGAGAGACAAGGCATCCCAAATCAGGAGGGAGTGCTCATTACCTGGATGCTGAGCAGACACCCCTGTGAGTGGTGAGAATTTGGTTCAGTCCGTTTCCAAAGGTTTAATAGTAGAAAAAGGTAAAAGAAAAGATTCACAATGGTGTATGGTAATCAGGAAACAAAACAGATCAATGGCTAAATAATCATAATATCTAATGCCAATTAAGGAAAAATGGCAATTTATTAGGAGAAAAGTGGATGCTTTGTGTGTACCTAACAAAGTTGCAGTAAGATAAAAGAGCAGGACAGTACACGCTGTTAGTGTTTAACTTCAAGAGTCGCGTTGTTCATTACATATTAAAAGCCCGCCGTGGTGGGCTGGCTGGCACACTACGCTTTCAAAAGCCTGTGTGACAGGGTCACCCACAATAAACACGCCCGTCCGTCCAGACCCCAGTCAGGGTTCAGGGACATATGTCTGGCACCTTTGGCCAAACAGCGAGACACCTCGCTTTTCCATTCGCTGAGCAGTGCAAAGCCCATATTAGAAACTGTTAAGGGAAGAGCCACTGAATAGTTCAAGAAGAGAGAGAGGGTTAGGAGCTCTGAGACTTACCTGTAATGAGACCAAGAGACACAAAGCATGGTGGGTAATTTGGTAAGTAAAGCATATGACTGGTGGAAGACCAATCGGAAAAACAGTATAGGAGGTATCTTAAGCAGACTGAAACTGGATCACGTTAAAACCCAAACCAGATTCTGCTGCCATAATACATTATCCAGGACTCATCAACAAGATCAAGAATCCTGCACACTGACCCTGGATCAGATGACAGACAAATCTGTGTAACTCCAGTTGAGTTTAGTACTGGGATGCAATGCTTTGAAATGTGTTCTTAGGTAACTGATCCTGTAACAGATCCTTCAAAACTGCACTTAACAGCTGAGGTTTGACACCAAGCCCACTTCAGCAATTGGTGGTTTTTTGTACCGATATTTGTTGTAGTTCTTCACTGGGGAAACAGTGGCACGGTCCGATAAGCACAAAACAGCGGGAGATCTGAGGTCTGACAGCACTTTGGCTACATGTATAACCAGTCTACAGCGAACATGGGGCCTGGTCTTCAAGCTCAGTTTGAAATCATGAAGAAGGGGTCTGCATTATACATAAAGCAGACAGTGCAATCAGTGTTTGATCACTCAACTGTTTATGTAACTTTGAAAAATTCCAACTAACCCGGATGACAGATCTGCTGCCTGCCTGAGGGAGCTCTGACCCTATGATTTGAACAACAGAAGTCCTTATGATGCCCTCATGCGATCAGATAATTCTTGAACTGATGACAGTAAGAGCCTGTGGCTCTAAATAAATATCAGGCACAAAAAGGGAACGACGCGGCAACTTTGCCAGTGCCGTGTGCCCTCCCAGTGGGACACCAAGGAAGGACAGGGCCTGAGACCACCATGATGGCCATGCACTGAACTGGATAATACTTCCAAGCAGTGCTGAGGTAAAGCATTTGTGAAACCGAAACAGCAGCCCTGGGGAAGCACCCTCTTCTAGATCCCAAACCCCCCAAAGCAAACTGTGGAACCTGCAGAGGGCCCACAGCACAGTGGCTGTCAGGAAGGGCCCCTAAAGCAGGCTTTCAGGGGCCCAGTGATGACGTCACTCTCCCAGCCCTGGGATCTGAACAGGCAGCCTTCTGTCCGTAAGCGGAGTGTCCTTACCCAGTGAACTACACAGCATCACTGATTTGGTGCTTATTTGCAAAAACACGCCAGTGTCCTCGATTCACACTACCATTTCCTCCCAGCCTGCCGTTTATTCAGGCAGGAAAGGTGATTATTTAGGAGGCCACTCCCAGGCTGGCTGTCTCGCGATCGTCTAATTTTACACGCGCACATGTGCCAGCAGACGACCACAGCCACAGATCTGTCAGCACCGACAGTGGCCACAAACACTTCACTACCGCAGCTCTGACTCTTTCAGGTGACACGAAACAAACATCCCCTTTCAGTCACATGGTATGATCAATAGAGCCGTTTCGCGAGCCGGTTTCAGGAACGGAGGTGGCCTACTCAGAGCTCGCATTGTGCCTGTCGCCAAACGGCAAACGATTTATGCATCACAAACATCACATCGCATTATTATACTCTGAGAAAGTCACAGAGGGAGGCAGTGAGTTGGGTAGAGAACCCGATCACACCTCTGTTTTATTACCCAACATATAATTTCCCCTCTCTCACAGGAAATCCCACCAGACCCTAATACCCCAGACCACTCCCTGTAGGGGCTACACCCGCGATCAGACACTGCAAGGCCCTTCCTCTGTTTTCATTCCACCTGACTGTTTTGTTGAACCTCATCTGCACTCCTGTACCCAAACAGGGACGCTGTCACTTCCTCTGAGGCCATGGGCACATGGTCCTATTCAGTGTCCCGCCAGAAGAAAGCCTTATAAGGTGTTCCCCATTATTCCCGGTGCAGCTGTGACACATCCTCCCTATCCACCGAGAGACTAGGGCCTCTGATTGGCTGCCGGCATCTGCGAGGTAGCAGCCAACACCAGGAGCGCGAACACGAGCGTCCGAGGGCACTAAGTGCCCCGGAGCGGGGCCAGGGGGTACGAGCCTGTGAACGAGCATGTTAGCCACAAAAGGAACATCTCTAGGAGACTGTCACCAATCTCCCGATCACTCATGAAGCTCTCAAAATAGAGTAACATCTTCAACAAGCCCAACCAAGAGTCACCTAAACCGCATTGCTAATTCTGTGACCATAACCCTAACCATAAACTGTCACGCTTTCAGGGTCTACAAATTATGAAGGGGGAACTAATATCCTATCAACTAAACCTTGTTAGGGATAGGAAGTGACAATGAAGACAGACTGCAGCATTAAACACAAGACACTATTTTCATAGTGGCACAATTTCCTTTTACTACAGATGGGGGATATTAGCTCCATCTCTCTATCATAAACGCAGGGTAATGAAACTCAGGATCCCTGATTTATAACCCCCATCGCCGAGAGAGAGCAGTATTGAAAACAGTCTTTCATTCTGAATAATGGTTCCTGTTATTGAGGCTAACAGTCTCACAGTAACAATGCTGGTGTTAATTCCAGCCAGCGATTTAGCACATGTGCTGTCGCCCCCCCGGGCCTGGACAGCAGCTACGGCGAACCTGCTGAAGGCTGGCACAGCCCTCTCGCACAGGCCCCTATGCCTGGGCGCCAATGGTAGCAGCTGACAGATCCTTCCCGGGCAGGACAAGGCGATCGGGGGGTGTTGTCCATTAATGTGCGTAGCACGTTAGCGGACAACACAAGGACATTTATAGACAAAAAGATCCCAGAAACTTCCACAGCCGCCACCCATGTTTGACTCCATCGATGGTCAGGGCCACAGTCAAGTCCTTTTCTGATGGGGACATGACATTCCCCAGAACGTCTGCCTGGACGGGCAGCCCCGCCTCTGGATTGGCATCTGGACACAGCTAGCAGTGGAGTGGCGATCTCCTACTCTGCACCTTGGAGGAGGCCAGCTTTCAGACCTGCCCACATGGGATCCGCATTTCATCCAAAACTCAGTGCTAGTCCAATGCATGTGTTGGTTCTGGGACCCTGTTCACCGACTCACTTTGGGGGCCCGCACCCTCCCCCTAGTGTAGTGACTATTTGTAGCCAAGAGGGGGCCCATATATGTTCGGGGGAGGGCACACAAAGGTGTGGTTTGAGTAGTGGTTAACTCCATTGCAGGCTTTCATGTCAAAACCTATTCAAACCTGATCAGAAATCACACTGACATAAACACAATGATGGGCCAGTCACTCATCTATGAACAACTCACTACAATATCATGGATTCAAACTCGCTGGATTAATCGTTTACTACCCCAGGAACACGGAATAAGGGACTTGATGGATTTGGGAGTATTGAACCACCAGTCCCAGAGTCAGACCTAAAACGTTTGCATCTCTTCAATAAAAACCTTCAGCAAAAGCGAAGCGGACCGGACAACTGCGCTGATCACGACAGTTACACCTTGTCGTGATGATTAACGTGGGCAGATATATTATTCATAAACCTGCAACATCTCAGCTGGAACGCCGCATACAGAAATGTAAAAGGGTCATATTAGTACTTATGTATTATGTATGTATGTATGTATTAGTATTTTGTGGTACGATCAGCCACATAATCAAGCGCTCCCTATATCACGACAGCAGCTTTTACTTAAACAGGCTATGTGCAATTAGTTAATATCGTCCCACGTTGATTTAATAACAATAATGAAAATCATGGTAATAGCAGTAAATATATAGAATAACGCAGTACAAAAACGATAATTATGTATAATCTATTAATGATGTATACGTGATTACTACTACTAATAATAATAATAATAATTATTATTATTATTATCATTAATAATAACAACAACAATAATAACGACAACAAGAATAATAATAATAATATATTTAAACCGTAATAGTAGCACATGCGAAGTAACGGTTTAAGAAGCGCAGCTGTCCCTCAACTCCAGCCCCGGTCCCCTGCCTCTCCATATCCCCACTCCGGTTCCTCCGGTATCCCTGCCGCCGACGCCTTTACCGTCGATATTCTCTCTGTCGCTGATGTGCTGCAGGTTGCATCCCGTGTCCTCTCGGCTCAGCTCCGCGTCGGGCTGGTACGGCTCCAGCCGGGAGTGCGCCTTTCTCCGCAACTTGGGGCTCGCCGACACACAGCAGGACGTCGCGTTGCCCATCTTTCGCTTTCCTTTTTAGGACGACTGCGGCTCTGTCTTCTCCGGGCTGGGACGGCAAGTCGTGGGGCAGGGGCGGCCAAGGGGGAGCGGCGACGCGCCTCAGCTCGGTTCGAGGTTGGTCTGCAGCTCCAGTAATGGGAAAACTGTCCAGAAACCGGTGGGCGGGCGTGTGTAGGGGGAGGAAAGGTGAGCCTGCAGGGTTTCCTTTTGTCGGCTCTTCGCTCCCCCCCGGCACCTCTCAGGCACGGCGGATCGCCGGTGGCGCGACGCGTCGCTTAGCCCACATGCGCCCGGGAGTGCAGCGCTGCGCCGGTAGCGGAGCGGCCGGTCGGCTCGGCTCTACGCGGCCAACAGCGGTCGATCTGTGGCATAAACGGTTCCGGTTCAAGTGGGTGGTAACAGCTAGTCTATCTGTGTAACAGTGTGTCGGTGTAACGGCGTGTTTTTTTATTGAAAATAACTCCCTGATTGTTGTCCCGAAAACAAATAGTTACATTTTACAGCTTTTTAAATATTTTCGCATTATGTGGGCCTGAGTTAAAAGTTACACGTATTTGTTTCACTTCGGTCTACGTAAAAAATCTTCATTCTTCGTACGATCTCGGCTGTTTGAAATTTCTATATTCGTTATTTTTAGTTAATATGAATTTGCAGACGTTTTTGCTATCTTTCTGAAACACGATTTTGTTTATGCTCGAAAAGCCATCATGTGACCTGAAATAATTTCCGAAGGAGTGTACGGACAGTGACATTTCAGAGGTGGATTTTCTCAGTAGACACGTAGGCTACGTTAAACAACAACTGACCAGATTTTCCAACGGGGCGTTTCACACATGCCAAACCCGTTCTTGCTGCATGAGGCTGGGTGATTGCCTGGTAACAAAGTTACACTGACGCGCAGGGAAAGTTAACTGGGATCAAATGCAAGGCATAGGAATAAAATGGACTTTTTAGCATATGTATAGTATGTCATAAAGAGTGAAATTTATCAAAAACAGACGATAGTCAAGTTTGATTAGAGATGATTGACTAAAAGGTCCTTCTTATCGATTCCGAGTGTGTGTGTTTGAGTGAGGTTTGACTGTTAGTGCTACAAAAAAACCACAAAGTAATGAAATGGAAAAACGTTTTTTAAAAGCAGGCAATCCTCTTTCCCTGAGGAATGATCTGAGTCAAAGGTCTCCTTCCGTATTTGCCTTACATTTACTTAGTTTTTCTGATACCAAAGCAACTTACACTAGAGGAAAGGACTGTAATTTACATTCCCTCCTTGGGATTTGAACCAACAACCTTTATGTTGGTTAGTACAAAGCACTCCTTGGTCAGCTAAATTTACTTAGAAAGAACTCTTATATACATTTTATATTAAATGTAATGAGTTTAAACATGGTTCAAATAAAATCAGAAGTTGTGTTAATCGGCACGCTTCGTTTATTTAACGGCTGAGAATTTGTACCTAAAGTAACACGCTAGTTGGCTCGCCCATGCAGTTTTATTGTTTTTTGCAAACAGCCCGCACCAGTCAGACCCGGATGCTTGCTTGCTTTTACCTTGTGAGATTCGATATGAGCCACATTGTTATGGTCTCTTGCAGAGCTGCCCTTAAGGGCTTCCTGAATGTGTTCCCATGCATATAAGAAAGAAGCATGACTCTGAGGTGTCTCTGGCCACTCCCATGAACCCCAGGTCTCACTTCAGGTGACGTACCTTTTAACTATCGGAAGAGTGAAACCCCTGCATCAATTTTACAGTTACTGCCTCATATCTATGCATCACTTACCATTTATACATTAACGGTCTTGCATTTTCTCCCCGTGTTGTGTGGAATTCCTCTCTACTTTCCTCTTTCGCCTTAAAGACATGCAGTCAAGCTAATTAGCATCTCTAAATTGTCCATCTCTGTGCCCTGTGATGAACTGGCATCCCACACAGAGTGTACTCTGTCCTTTTGCCCTGTGCTGCATGGGACAGACCCAGAGTCCCCTCTGTGACCCTGAACGGGATAAGCAGCCAGGGGCCCCAATCAGTTGTCTTCCATCAGACTCTCTACCTCATGGCTGTTTTTGAGGCTTGTTCTTTCAGACTAGTTTACTGCTGCTGCATTCCAGCCGTTTCTGAGAAACGTGAAAAATACAGGAAATACTGAAGAGTTAAACCTAAGAGAGATGTGCACTTCTCCGGACACAACAGGCATGCCAAAGAGCGCCCCCATATGGCAGCCTGGCCAGTCTACCTCAACCAGGTGCTTGGGAACCCCCAGACAGTCCATGTTGGGAGCAAAAATGTGGGCTGCTTACCGCGCTCAAGGTTGCGGTGGGACCTGGAGTCTGTTCCAGGCAGCGAGGGCACACCGTGGAGAGGATGCAAGTCCATTTCAGGCACATACACAATCACACCTTGTGGGCAATTCAGAGACACAGATCAGCTTAAACTGATGTGTTTTGGCTGTCGGAAGACAACCTGCACAGCTCAGGGAAGCCAAGTCCACACACAGATTGAAGGGGTGAATCAAGCTCCCAGCCCTGGTAATGTGAGACAACAATACTATGCACTCATCCACAGTGTCAAACTGTGAGGCATGTATAGAGCTCAGCTGACCACTAGAGGGAGCAGCAGATAAAATGGAAAATTTTAAATGAATCAAGAATTGCTAGGAATACTTCACTGATGCAGACACACACACATATATTCATATTTCATCTCCACAAAACAGGGTGCTGTTTGAGTCAAAATAGTTTGGGTGATAATTTTCATTTAGAAAGTAGTTCAAATGACACCACAATTCAGTGCCCTCCTGTGAGAAATCAGAAGCAGCAAACATACCCTGACTGATAACAACCCTGACTGATAAAATTGCTGCAGTTTTGAATGGGCAGTTACATATGACAGGTGACGTATACAAAACATACCTGTTAGCTGTAACTCATTGTTCATCACATTAAATTGTTGATAACTTAGGCCAAAACTTTTAACCAAGTAAAGTTTCCCTTTAATAGTATGGATTGTACGTCTGCAGATGTAAATAATACATTTGTGTTATTCTCCAGGCTTAAAGGTCTGTGGACGTTCAGAATATGAGGCAGCTTTGCACATCCTAGATACGTTCAGAAAGGTTCTGGACGAACGGATGTGATATCGACCTGATATGGATGTTGGTTATTTGGTAGCTATATGTAGGGCAAACTTTTAAATTTTGTTTCTTATCCATCTGGTAGTGGATGTCTGTGTCTGCAACCATTGGAAGACATAGTCCAGTGAACATACAGGAAACACGCTGGCTTCCTCTTCAAACTTAGCTCTGCATTGTTGCGCAGTTTTACACTTAGACTATGAGTCAAAAGTTTTTGCACACTCAGATTTTCTACACATGCATGTTACTCACTTAACATTTATTAAGAATGCACTCAATATTTTTTTTCTAACAAATAAATTTACAGTATGTTCAACTTTTTTAGCAAGAAAATATATCTTTGATTCATCTAAGTAACCTCCTCTAGCAGTTACAGTTGTGCTCAAACGTTTACATACCCCGGCAGAATTTGTGATTTTTGGCCATTTTACAGAGAATATGAATAATAACACAATAACCTTTCTTTCACTCGTGGTTAGTGGTTGGGTGAAGCCATTTATTATTAAACAATTGTGTTTTCCTTGTTTACATCATAATGACAACAGAAAATATCCAAATCACCCTGATCAAAAGTTTACATACCCTGGAAAGTTTGGCATGATAACATAGACACAGGTTGACACACACAGGTGTAAATGGCTACTAAAGGTAACCATCCTCACCTGTGACCTGTTTCCTTGTAATTAGTGGGTGTGTATAAAAAGTCAGTGAGTTTCTAGGCTTCTGACATGATTCATCCAGTGTTGCACTGATGTTTGTTGGATTCCGAGCCACGGGGAAAGCAAAAGACTTATCAAAGGATCTGCGGGAGAAGATTGTTGAACTTCATAAATCAGGAAAAGGATATAAAAAGATTTCCAAGCAATTAAGAATGCCAGTCAGCAGTGTTCAGACCCTAATTAAGAAGTGGAAAATGAGGGATTCTGTTGAAACCAAACCACGGTCAGGTAGACCAACAAAAATTTCAGCCACAACTGGCAGGAAAATTGTTCATGATGCAAAGAAAAACCCACAAATAACTTCAGCTGACATACAGGAGTCTCTGGAAAAAAAAAAAAGTGGTGTGGATGTATCAAGATGCACAATAAGGAGGCACGTGAACAAAAATGGGCTGCATGGTCGAGTGCCCAGAAGAAAGCCATCACTGCGCCAATGCCACAAAAAAGCCCGCTTACAATATTCCAAACAGCACCGAGACAAGCCTCAAAACTTCTGGAACAAAGTTATTTGGAGTGATGAGACCAAAATTGAACTTTTT
>JABFEA020000001.1:15325347-15344832 GCA_019775915.2 Cyphomyrus plagiostoma | reverse complement strand
TTGAGATCTTGTGGTCAAGAGGCAGGTGAACAAACAACCAACCCACAAATTCTGACAAACTCCAAACATTGATTATGCAAGACTGGGCTGCCATCAGTCAGGATTTGGCCCGGAAGTTGATTGACAGCATGTCAGGGCGAGTTGCAGAGGTCTTGGAAAAGAAGGGCCAACACTGCAAATATTGACTCTTTGCTTAAATATCGATATGTAATTATTAATAAAAGCCTTTGACATTTGTGAAATGCTTGTAATTATATTTCCGTATACCATAGAAACATTTGACAAAAAGATCTACAAACACTGGAGCTGCAAACTTGGTGAAAACCAATATTATACCAATATACAGAAGCTGAAACATAACTTGGTCAATATTTTTTTATATATTTGAAAAGCAAAGTGTTACAAAAGATTTTAAGCGACAAAACAGCTGAACAGAAGATGACCACGGTCTGTTATTCAGGAAAGTATGTGAAGCAATTTCCACACAATTCATTCATACAACCCAGCCGATCAAGTATTGTGCTTCTATGTCTACAAGGACCACACTTGTTTTTATTAACAAATATGCTCATATAAACGACTGTGATTTTGATACAATGTCGACAACTAAAAATGATACATTGCATGAATGAGCTGTGAAATAAAATGACAGAAAACAAGTCAATAGTTAAATAGCATGTTCTGTTTTTAATTGAATTATCTGATTTTTTTAGTCAGGTTTTACAGGCATCCTCAAAATCAAGGCCAGTGTGAATGCCATACTTCACTAACTAAAAAATTATGGTTAATTTACAGATGGCCCAAAACACAAATATAGAAATCTGATGCATAACACATAACTAGGTGGCACAATTGAATTCACATTTGCTGGTTGTTCTGTTTGATGCTGCCATTTTTAATATTGCCCTCAGACAACAGTAGTAAAGAACTGAAAGAGTTAAGAATTGAAATATTTACATTAGCATAGTCTTCCTAGTCTCACCTAAAAGTATTTTTTAGCTGAGGAATAATACCTTGTGTTTCACATTTATTTAATATGTGTCCAAACCATAGATGTCGTTTAGGATACCAAGTTCATCACTCGGCATCCTGTTTTGCACCTCCAGCATGCAAACACGGGATTCCAGACACTTCATGTATTCCCTCTTCCAATGCAGCCTCCCTGCAAGACGTGCAAGCAAGAGGAACAACACGCAGCTACTGACACACGGGACTCTTCCTTTGAGTTTGAACAGAAATATCTTCCATTGTGGACAACTGAATCTAGAAAAACTGAATATGAAAAATTTAGGCCATAAGAAGACAGCAGTTTTGCCTCAACGCCATACAGATAATGCACACTGTACACTCTGAAATGTTTATAATAGTCTTTTGTTTGTTCCAGACAATCTAGTGTTATTCGGGTTTATGGCAATAGAGGTCTTTTAGCACTTTGAGCTCCTCAATGAGAGTCTTGTTTTGGTTTTCGAGCACAGCCACACGATTTTCAAGACATTTGACGTATTCTTTCTTCTTCCTGCGGCACTCCCGGGCGGCCTCCCTGGAAACCAACAACAGTCAAACTCCATCACAATGGTTAGATTAGTGGAGAGAGGAGACAGTTAATGCTGCATGTCAGCCAGTGAGTGTCAGCAGAAAGGCAGGAGGGGCCACTCAAACCATGCGAATAGCATCATAAAGACATTCATGTACTCGAAACTGAAGGCACCTTCAATATACAGGTATGTTTTTCATTACATACAAATTATGGAAGAGTAAAAATCATATATAAAGAGCTAAATATTTTATACAAATTATTTAAAAAAAAAAAAAACTTGACTAATCTGTCCCCAACAGAATAGAGTAACATATAAAAGGTCTGAAACATACCATATAGCTATCAAAAAATCCTATTACAATAGAAAAATACATGCGTTTTAACAGTCTTCAGAAGAGACTACAGTTAACTACACGCATGAATGAAACCCCAGGACAAGCAGCAGAAGAGGCATAGCAGTTAAAATGACCTCACGGCCAGCAGCAGAAGCTAGACTGGACAGCAACCAGGCAGACATGGGAATCTGAATAACAAGCGTAGAGAAACGTATTACACCAAAACAGCACGTCGTTACAGTGACCAGCTGTGCCCTAAACACTGGCAGCTCTGCAGAGCACAGGCAATAACATGCAAACTGTGCGGGCCAGACACAAACGAGTGGAAAGACACAGGGCGTGTTTGGTCATGTAGGACACACGGGGCCCATACCTGTTCTTCATGAGACGAAGCTCTCTCTTGCGTGTGGCTTCCTCAGCCAGCTGCTGTGGGCTGGGCACGGACCCCGGTGATGAGGCCATCACCATCCCATGGGGCAGGCTGGAGGTCGGGCTGCAAATCTGATAGGTTGACATGTCGCCGGTGGCTGCTGGAAATGAGACAAATAAACAGTCAGGGCCAAAGTTCCCCCCAAAATAATATGGTTTAACTCCGAGTACTCAATTCAAGCCTAAGCTAGTCATTATGCAGAAACTTTTAGCGCTTTCCTACTGCCACCAAGAACTGAGTCGAATCCGAGTTGTACTGCCAACTGACGGTTTTCCATTGTAAATCATGTGAGCCGTACTCCAGCCATAAGCACGCCGCCAGAGCCCAATTTGCATGCCGAAAGTCTGCACAAACCAAGCTGGTTTTGTCACCACCATTTGATTGGTAGAAAGGCACGCAGACGCCGGTATCCTGCATCAATACGCATTGATTATTTGAAGGAGAAACAGGCATATTCAATATATTATTGAATAGTACTATAGTATTGCACATCGTAACATGTTGGTGCATTCCTGATATCTCAGAATCTGAAAATTTCCAACCACCTCCTTAAAAAAATATTATATAACAGCTGATGTACAAAAGGAATGCTAATTCCGCTAGTGTTTGATGCTAACATAACACAGCAATTCTCACAGATGTGCTAGTGGACATTAGCACACAGTAAAAATTAGAAATATGTATAGTAAATCATGATGTATACCGTTTGAACAGTAAATAAGCATCTCTTCAGTTTTACATCACTGTCGCTCTCCAAAACTAGCAATGGTTTTACCAACTTTACTCTTCTGGAGTGGAAAACTGAGGCAAGCTGGAACTGCGCTGTAACTAGTGCCTGTTTGCAGTACGGCTCAGTTCCTGTATGCCAGTGGAAAGGTGCCATTTGCTTTTAACTGGGGTTCATTAGGGTTATACAAAAAAGACAAAGCACTGGATTGGCAAAACCAGGTCCAATGAAAATGGCAAGTTAAAACTGTTTAAAATGACTGCAATATCACAGCACCAGAATGTTAATGTATTGAAATGATGAATAATGTGTGAATGCATTAAAACATACAAAGGAACAAAATAAAACAGAATTAAAGTGCATTTGGTGTCATTCTGGTAAGCAGTGGGTTACAGTTAAGGCATAAACCACCCTCACATTAAATGTTAATGCATGCATATCTTAGTCTGCGTGTGGGAGTGAATGTGGGGATGAATTCGCAAGGACAGCAAACTTTATAAATCAGGATGGTGAAGAATAAAATGGTGAGTTAAAACTGTACATTGCTCCTGTATTTAAAAGCAGAATTAACATATTTTATACAAGTTCCTAAATGAATTGGGGGTGAAATCTCCACCCCTTATACAGACATGGAAAAGATTTTAAAAGATGACAATATGAGGAAACACAGCTAAAAATATTTTTCAGGAGTGGGCTGATGACACTGGTTGTTATTTAATACATCAAGAGAAATTTAAATATTACTCACTTTCACAGCTTCTTATTCATACAATGTTTTTGCTACATCAAACACAAGTACATACAGAATATTGTACAACATAACAGCTACATATAATTCCAGAAATTAAATCATAAGGAAAACAATATTTTTCTGAGAAATATTTGCAAATCATGTAAAATTCATTGCTAGCCACAGAGAATCGATTAAAGTGCTTCACAGCCTTCATGAATTTACATCCAGTTATCTAACAAATTATTAGGCTGCTACCCTCTTGTCAGTGCAGAAGAAGCTGCCTGTAATCACAGCATGACTCGCGACTGACGTCAGTCTACATCTTATTTGCTGTTCGGCGTCTACATTTTCCTGCCAGTGTCTGATTCCAGGAAATGTGGTGACGTCAGCCTCTGCTGACTGAATGGGCTGTGCATTGGAGCGTGTCACACGGGGAGGGAAGGCAGGGAGGGAGGAGGCAGAGGGAACATAGGGAACTAAACTGACTAGGCTGCACTCGGATTTCTCCCGTGAAAACAAATCCAACCTCCAAGCTTCATTACATTAAAAATAGGAGTCTGGGGTTTTAAAACAACATTTTCTGAATTCTGTACCATTGTATTTCTGTTCATTCGAGCAAGGTTTGTTTTCAAGATCATCGAGCTGCCTTTAGAAGGGCTGTGTCTATGCTGTTCTTAAAACATCAAAACTGCAGCATGTAAACTCCGGCTGTCCGTCATGGAAATACCATATTTGGCAAAATACATTAGCTTTCTGACAACATTAAATAACCAGGGTAAGTTTGATTTATTTATTAATATTTTCCCTTTAACACACAACAATGTGTACTCTAAATAGTTTTATCACTAACTATTGAACTGTATTGCAACAAATGAAAAACAGTCCGTGATAAAGTTACTCAGTGTAGAGGGTATATATTTAAGGCTCCTTTATAATTACAACCAAAGCATACAATTAAAGTGCTAACATACCTGATTCAGTCTCATCCCCAGTCACAGCCATGCCTGTTCTTTAAAGATCCTGGAGAACCCCTCTCACTCTGCTTTCAACACCAAATACTCCCCAATCGGCAATTACATGTGTGATTACAATTAAAGGCATTGACATCACTATGACATCATTGGCCCCTTGAAGTCAATAACATGACTTCCAGACTAAGCCACCTCCCCCTACCACCCTGCTTCTAACAGCCTCTTGTTTTTTTATGTTTTGACACTTTGGAGACGGCGTATGACTCAGCCAAAGCTTCAAAATGCAGTGTAGCTCCCTTGCAAATGAATCTATGGATGAAGTCAAAACCCAAAGGCTTGTTCTGACATCACAGACACACGCAGATACTTCTTAAAGGAATCGACCATCTTATTTTTTATTTACGTCGAATCCCCCCCCCCCCCTTAATTTAGCATTTTCCAAACACTAAGACCAATGGTGAAAATAAAGTCTACGTATTTGTTTCCAAAATGTGAAACACTGTACCTTAAAAGTTTCATAAAATATTCACAAGCAAAAAAGGCTAATTATTGTAACAGGCAGCCACCCAGTGCTCATTTTAAACATATCCATGGAAAGAAAACCAGAAGCACATGTATACTGTAAACAAGCAAAATGCCATACCAACACATACTTAAAAACTAAACTTTTATTGCCATATTCATGATTCCAAACATAAAAATACAGGCAAATGTTCAATAGAAAATCAGAGAATGCTCCTAAGCTCACTCAATAACAGATCAATACTTTATCTTGATATCCAAATCCAAAAGTTATTCTGAACAAATCTAATGGCATACTTTGTGCATTATGCTCATCCTGTACCCACAAAATTTCTAACCATTTTTAGCATTTTTACAGTCAAGGCAGACTGTGTGAGTCTTCGGACACCTATTTTTCATGATGTTATAAATCTTTAAAAAAAAAATTTTTAAAAACGATCAGTTTTTTCAGAATCAAGTCAGTGTGAAAGAAGCAAGGAACTTTGGTTACCTTCCATAGCCATATTGCTCCCTGGTAGGGAAGCAAGCTTATTTCCACCTGGCAATTGGGCAGCATACTGCACAATGGACATCACTGTCACAGGTGTCCTGGGATTGCTCAAGATCTGCAGCGCCAACCTCTCTGAAGTGCTAACCTCAAATGGTTCCTTCATTGGGATGGGGACTGAAAAAGACAGGACACTTTAGTAATCCACTGGAAACATCTTAATGCAGTGTTCTCTCTGGGGGATAAGCACTGTATTGCACTGCACCTTTCACAGCCCTTCTGTGAATGAAATGTTTATTGTGGATTATCATGTAAAAGATACAGGTTTTTAAGCACGGTATTAAAAAAACTGATTCACATGGATAGGCCATGCAGGGAATGCATAATTCAGGTGGAAATACACAGCAAAACCAGAAGCAGATAAAGGGCTTTTTTGGGGAGACAGCAGCAATACTGTTACATTGACACTTAATGTTCTGATCTGAGCTGGTGTGATCCTGACAAGGGTGTATGTTCCTCCTCCTCTGATTTAACCTCCTTAATCACAGGAATGGCCAGTGACACTGATGATGGCACATTCAGAGACTTTCTGAAAGGAGGGGGGGACCTCCATTTACACTGAAGCCATAAAGTGAACTTGCTGAGCTATAATGTAAGTGTGTGGAGCTGGGATACTGTCTCCGACCGATATCAACACTGCTAAAAAAATTCTAAATCAAAATAAATTAATTGAATACACTACAATATTTTGTGCTCTCTCTCTCTGTTCTGCTGCTTTGAGAGGTAGAAACAACTTAGCCCTGACTGGCAGCCATCATAAATTTATAAATCTCCAACAGAAATAATCTCATTTGATAGTCACCAATGTCTGTGCCGTTAAAAAAAAACAACAACAGTCATAACTCTAGCAATTTGATAAGAGATTCTGTGCCAAACAATAGCTATGCTTTTTATCAACCAATTTAGTCACATACATATTTAATCAGAATGACACAGGTAATGTGAAATTTTGCGTAAAAATGACAATTATAAATGGTTTCAATGGCTAGCAGCACACAGGCTAAAATAAATCCACAATGTGATGTCTAAAGAAGAAAGCCTAAATCATTTTAAATCCAATCATTCTAAAAAAATCCAATTAAAGAATTCACTACTGGGTGCAAACAGAGTGTTTCCATTTCATACAGCCAGGAGTGATTTGTAAGCTCAGTTGTAAGATTGGGCGCCCCTGCTTGGGGGAAAAAAAATGGAAAAAAGAGCCACTGATTCAAGTAGAAGTACTTTACCTGTGCAGTTTTTGTTGATCTCATGTTATATAGCTAAAGAATGGCTTAACAACCTGAGTGCTAAATCTTTGACCAGAAAACTAAATATATTTCTTGTAACTTCTCTGAGAAGTTAGATAGAAGATATATAGTATTTGTTAATATAAATGAGACATCACTATGTAAAGCACTACATCTAGTAAGACATAATCAAAAATATAAATTAAAATAGGAGACAAAGTCACTCAATTAATCACCTTAATCGCCAATAATTTAATGAGACTTCACTTAAAAGGTTTGCTGTTTATTTTAGAAAATTACATCAAGGCTGCATACTTACGATTTTAGATATAGCACTTGTTTTGCGCTGTTTTACAGTGTAGCTAGAAAGCAAGAATGCCTAAATACCTATAACAAAAGAGAACCTTAAGAATGATTTTTACTGCTGTTAATCTTTTCCCTTTTTTGTCGTCACTGTATTATGTAACCTTTTCAAATAATAGTATCGTTCCTCCAGAAAGACATCAAGACATATGAGCTCGTTACTTTCAACTTTTTCGAGTGTGACAGCTTTCGACAAGCTTACATTTCAGGTTCATGTTGATGCGACATTACAGTGCCGTACAAAGATGCATTTCTCAGCCCTTGTCCCAAACGCTGCATTGAGGGTTGCCAACTTCGGCCAGCTGGCTGGAGAGAGATATTCAATTTGAGACAAGTCTGCACACGGATCTACATGTATGTTCAGTTTTATTACCTTGAACATAGTTGGTAGGGTTTGCAAACTACCCCACGTTTTTTATGTAGATAATTTTAGGCTTATAATGGGATAGTATAGACTTGCCGTAAGGTTTTGTGTGTGATCGTGAGTGCCACGCCAGATGCGTGAGAGTTGTCAGCCCTGCATTCCGTCGTGAGGTAAGTATACCTGCTACAGATACGCGATGATTAGTCTGTGATACTCACGTCCGAGGTATTAGCGACGTTACAATATGTCAAATCAATTTAACTGGCTGCACGTCGTCTTTAAAGTTACATATCTAACTATAGGTAGTAACTCAAGATGCGGCTAATTAATAATCATCTAGCGGAAGGTGTGATGCAGACGCCGCCTGCGAGGAAAAAGTCATGCGCGGGCGGACGGCCTGAGCCGAGCTCACACGGTAACGGGGAAGTGTCGGGGAGAAGACCCCGAAAGGAGGGAAAATAACGAGTACCGTATAGAGTCCGGCTTCTATGTGAGCGCGACAGAGGGGGTAATTAAAGGCCCGCTTCTCGCTATACTGACAGTCCCTGTTTCAACGGACCCGGCGCACGCGAACCGCACGCGGGCTATGTTCGGTTTTACACAGTGAATCCGTCATGCCATATACTAGATTATAGATGTCATTTACTCAAGAATAATAACAGGCAACACGCCTTGAATATTAGTTATTGAAATACCCAATATTATATTAATTTATATCTAACTATGGACTCAAATTGTTCCTTACCAAATTACATATTTTTCATTAGGGCTGTGAAGAAATACAGGATTAAATGTAGGCAAGCTAATGGCGACATCTAGGGTCAAAATTTGGTACTACGCTTTGTCAACCTAAATTTAGAAATGTTCCGGAAAATTATTTAACATTTGAAAGCTTTTAAATTTCAATGAGATTTTTTAATAGAGATTTTGTAAATTAAAGTGTTTGTAAAATACTTTGCAAATTAGCTGTAGTATGTAGCTGTAAATAATTGTAACAATGACACCGCTAAGATACTTAATATTATTTGGAAGGATCACAGCATCGTTCTCATATCTTTTTGCATATTCACAATCAACAGTTAACTGTATTTTTTATATATTTTTAATTTTTATATTTTTCTTTAAGGTAAAACAAAATTCCATACAGTGTTCAGGAAATTATAGAGATGAGTGGTGCAGTAGTTAGCAGTGCTGCCTGATATGTGTGGGTTTAAACCCAGCCTCTGGTCTGTTACGCAGGTTTACGCTTGCAATGCAAAGACATGCAGTGACCCTGTGTCTCTATATTCTAAAATACCTATGACACATAACTGTTTTACATATGTGCTACAATGGATTGGCATCCCATTCAGAGTGTACCCCTATCTTGTGTCCTGTGCTGCCTGGTCTAGGCTCCAAATCACTGCTGTGACCTTGTATTGGACAAACATTTTTAAGACGGATGGATAGAATGTAATAATACGGCTATAACAGAGACAGGCTATTCCTATACCTCTCTTTCTGACATGGACACTGTACTTTTCTTAAAATAAAAAATTGTAATGCGTTTGTTGTAGATTATAGACAAAAACTGGAATCTTAGTGGATGATGATTATTTGTCCCTAATTTAATTTAGTGATTCTGTAACCATTGTCTTCTAGAAACCCGACAGTCAGGTGTATAATAAGATAATTTGGTTCTCGAAACTATAAGGGATCAGTATATTAAGAATTTAAATCGGTGTCTGGTTAGATTGTCATGGTAGATACATTTGCTGCAACTTCTTTTCTTGCCAACCAACCGGACTGTAATATCCAGCATTCAAAAGTCTAATAGGCACACTCTTATGTCTTATGTTCATCAGCTTGTTGACAAGCTTTTTGGCAAATTGTACAATAACGGACGGATTATGCATTCACTTGTGCTGAAAGCTATAGCTTATTGGTGTGAAATTTTGCACTGTAAGATCGCAACGAGGACCCATAGTTGCGGGTTAAACCATTAAAAATTAGGGTTGGATGTATAATATTATAATGTGATATAATGTTTGAACATTTATGAGTAACAATTGATGGCATAAATGAGATGTGTATACTATCATAATAAATTATTAAACAAATATTATGCTTTTATTTGTAATTTCTTAAGTTTATATAGTTACTACAATGGTTTATTTCCCCCACAGCTGATCTGATGGTGACGTCTTCGGGACAGGCTAATGGAAGAGGTGTAGCTAGCTAAGTGGGGAAAAAAGATCAAGCTTGTGACAGCAGGGGGAATTTAGTTTTTAGGTGAACAGTGACATTGCCCAAAGGTAATTGCCTTTTAAAATCGCTTCTTTTTTGAGTCCGTCAGATCCCGCGGTTTGTCGAGGGAAGGGCGTCACGCCGAGTGTAATATATAGTGATACGAGCTAGCGTTAGTTAGCCGGCTAGCCAGCTAACTGATTTGTCAGGGCTGCAGCCGCACCAACAAGTCATTTACCCCAGTTCCTACTTGTCAAAACTTTAATTACAAAAATGTCTGTTTCAAAACAACTATTGATTTGGGTAGCCCAGTTTAGCTAATGTTACCCGTAACTTCCCTGTGAACTTAAAATTGTTGTATTACTTGCAGCTAGCTAACATGCTACTTAGCTACGTTAGCCTGCTGTGTAGCTACATAAATGGCTATGAAAATTGTAACTATGGGTGGTTGGCGTGAATACAGTACTGTTGAGACAAGAGACTCTCCATTTAAAAGCTGGATCATAGCGATTATAGGAAGTTACCCGGTTTCCCCGCAAGGTCGTGGCCGGTGTATGCGTATGCCCGGTGTTCCCCCGCCGGGCGGTCACTAGCAAGTCTGTAAAGTAGTTGTGCATTCTCTTTTTCTTTATTTTTGAATTATATTTATATCTAGTTGAATATTTTACACTCAAGTAAGTGCCTTAGCTCTGAACCAACTTAGTGCATCTGTAGATTTAAGGGATGGGAGCATGACTTCTGCGTACTAGGATAGGCGGTCATCCCTTATGGCTCAGACTGATTTTCCGAAGTGTTTCGTTCTGGAAATGAATGACAAAGCGATGAAGGGGATTCTTTGAGTCCGTTTCGCATGACGCAGTGTGTACCGGAGGCTATGCATAGGCCAACACTTAAATGTCTACTCATCAACAGGGGGAATTAAATTATTAGGATGAAGAATAATCGTTATGTATTTCAAATTCACTCAGGGTTGTTCAGGCAGGGGCAAAACCGTAATAGATTTGTTATTGAAAAAGTGCCTCCGTGACTTCCGGGGGGTGGGGGGTAAAAGTGTTTTATAGTGATGTCACCAAATACATAAGCACCTTATGCATCTATTATACACATTGAAAATACAGTTTGAGCGTATATGCAGGTGCATGTGGAGAGAGCTGCATTTACTGTGTTGTCAAATGTGTGTCGCTTATTAATGCATCATAAAATGTCAATTTCATCTGTAATTATAATGTTCATGATGTACTCTGATGTAACTCTTAGCAGAGTACTTGTTCATGTGTGAGACCTGCCACCTCATGCTGCCTTTTTTTATGATGTCAAATAATACAAAATTTGTCTCCTCCACAACCCAGCTTGTAAGAACGGGATACGATGTCCTTAAAGCCGCGAGTAGTGGATTTTGATGAAACATGGAACAAGCTTCTGACAACAATCAAGGCTGTGGTGATGCTTGATTATGTGGAGCGTGCCACCTGGAACGACCGCTTCTCGTATCCTGCCTGTGCTTTTGTGGTACTGCATAATGTAAAAAGTGAGATTGTTATTGCCAGTGACAGAAGTGTGTGTTTAAATGGTTGTGTGATTTGTTTTAGGTGATATTAGTTGAACTGCTAACAAGTGCAAATGTTGACGCTTGATTTACTGTAATGTGACTTTTAAGTCTTTTTCATCGCGAAACAGGAAGGGCTCTGTTTCTTGCTGTTGTGCGCATCTAAATCTGAATGGTTCTGTTCCCTTAACCCATGTCATAGGGACATATATGCCCTGTGTGTCGCATACCCTGAGCCCCTGGGTGAGAAACTATATACAGAGACAAAGATTTTCCTGGAAAATCATGTCCGACAGTTGTACAAGGTATGAGGATTCATGGTTTTCTGTAATCTGTGCACTGTGAGTCCAGCCCATCGCTGGCTGCTAAAGACCGGGTGCTTTTTATTTCTAGAAGGTGCTGGAGTCTGAAGAGCAGCTACTGGTGCTGTACCACCGTTACTGGGAGGAGTACAGCAAGGGCGCTGACTACATGGACTGCTTATACAGGTAACCAGCCATGCTGCTTGTAATTACTGCTGGCTGATCGGAGAGCTTTGCCTTGAATTATAGTAATAAACATTGAGTATTGTGTGTATGAAAAGCGGTGTTGGGCAGTTCAGATCCAGGAGCTATAAATCCAGACCAAGATTTTATTCCTACCAACCAGTCGAGTATAAGGAGTCACAGTCACAGAGTACTCAACTGGTTGGTAGAAACAAAATCTTGGTCTGGATCTGTAGTTTCTAGACCTGAAATGCCCATCACTGATGAAAGGGGCTCTAAATGTGTATGTGCAGGGAAAATCCATATTTTCCAATGGCATGTCAGCTTATTTTTGCAATTGTTTGCCTCCTACCTCACTCTCTTTTTCCACTGAACACATAAATATTCCTTTCACTCATAATCTTTTCGATGCTGACTGGACTTGAATTGCATGGCAAACCGTTGCCTCACCAGTGTGTGTTTTCTGGGTGTGTCTGTGCTTTGATTTCATTTATTCATTCAGAGTCACCCACCTATTGAAATGTATAAGTATATGTGGCAGAATATCTCCCTGATTATCCTGACAGCAGACACCGCTGTCCTCACGCACTGTGCTGCAGCCGGCATTCTTTCCCATGCAGTCCGCATTTTAAGCTCAGCTTTACTTTATACCATTTCTTCTTCATTCAGTAACTCATGAATTCTCACTGCAGTCTGTAGACGGAATAGGGTGAGTGGACACAGTCTGATCAACAATCTGATCACGCTCAGCTTTTAGCCTTAAATCTGTCCGTGCCCAGAAAGCATTCCCTTCCAACTGGCTTTCTAGGTGTCGAGCATTAAGGATAAACCTATCCCAGGCTTAACCTACGCTTATCATGCCCACTTATGTCATTTGCAATTGATACCTCTCTCTAGAGTCCTTATTTATAAAGCTCTATTTTTACATGTGGTCTATGATTGCTTCATCAAACTCTGACAGGAGAGTCCGTACATGCGTGCAAAGTGCCGGGCTGCTATGAATTTGCCCCTTTCTGGCCGTGTCATGTTTATATCTGCCTTTTGTTTGCATTTGGCCATTTGCTCTTAACCAAGCTAAACTATAGTTTCTGTCATCTTGTAATTATTTAGGCTGCCCTGTTAATACTTGATGTTGTTTTCAGCTTGAAAGGTAAGCAGGCTTCAGTGTTTTATCACTGCAAATCAGTGTGTCACGTATGTAAAATAGTTACATGACTGGCTTGCCTGCAAAAATGGCGCTCTACACCTTGCCAGCGGCTTGCCTATCACAACCGGGCTTCTCTTGTGTTGTGTCTCGCTTTGTGTTGCCGCACGTTAAGCCTCAAACCTATATTGTTAGAAAAATGCTACATCTGCCCTGTTGCCGTAGCATCCTGGCCGCCTGACTTGACACTCCAGTGGTTATCCAGTGTCGAGAGAGCTGCAAGCAGAATAAGAGTGGCACGCAGGGGGCTTTCTGAGGTCCCGCTGACCACCTCGAAGACCAGTCGCCCCCCCCCCCCCCCCTGCAGTACCTTCCTGTTCAACGAGCCATGATGGGGGATTTATTCCCAGTTGCACTCTCCAGTTCACCACCATCTCAACCCCTCTCTTCCCAGTTGTGATTCTGTTTTTCCCTCGGCGCAGGTACCTCAACACACAGTTCATTAAGAAAAACAAACTGACTGAAGCAGACCTGCAGTATGGGTACGGCGGTGTCGACATGAATGAGCCACTGATGGAGATTGGAGAGGTGAGGGGCCTCACCAAGGGGCTCCAGACGTTCGTTTTGGTCCTCTGGTCTCGCGTGAGATGAAAACCACAGTTATGTTTCCCGACCCAGTCCCCCTCAGACAGTCCACATTTTGTTCCCTCCCAGTTCCCAGACAATCAAGAACACCAAGTACCTGGTACTGGAGGGTCAGGAGCAGGGAGGAAGCAAAAGTGTGGATTGTCTGGGGGTCCTTAAGGACTAGGATGGGAAACGCAGGCATAGGGAACCACCTTGCTGTGTGTGGGCAAAGCAATACGCTGTATAAATGCACAGCGGGTTTCTCCGAAGCTGTGCCCCCACTATTATGAACTGAAATGCCCTGTGTGTGAATAGGTGATGGCATACCCTCAAAAGCTAAAGGTTTCTGTTCATCCCCAGCTGGCACTCGACATGTGGAGGAAATTGATGATCGAGCCCCTGCAAGCAGTCTTGATCCGGATGTTGCTGAATGAGATCAAGAAGTAGGTGCTCTTTGGGAGTTTCCCTGTGTGATGCCTCTAAGCCTGGGCTATTCAACTCAGGTCTTTGATTCCAAATCCAGGCCTTGTTTTCAGTTCTCCCAGGCAGTTACTTTAATAATTACTGATTCTGATTGGTCAGAGGCTTCACACCTGGCGCACAGGTGAAGGAAGGCTGGAATATCGGCAGGGCTCGGCCCTCATGGACCGTGAGTTGAGTAGCTCTGCTCTAAGCGGCCTGGAGTCGGCGTTCCGGCTTTTCCGGGGCACCTCAGAATGTGACCTGTCTGCTGTTAAAGCTGGTTTTTACTTTACACAGACCCAGTAGCACTACAGCATGCGTGGTGCTCAACAGAATTTAGTCATAAGGTCTGGCCTTGGACACCCTGTAGGGGGCGCTGCCATGCAGCACTCAAAAGTTATTACAATGATTAGGCAAACCTCGCTCTTTCATTGGCCAGGGGAATAGTAGCAGGAAGTCAGAAAGTAGTCAGAGCAAAGATTGTATGGAAACACCTTTTCTACCCTCTGTGATCAGAATGGTGATGATGGTGGCGAGCAGATTTGTAGCATGGTTGACTATGAAAAACCAGCATTTAATCATTCCTTGCTAGGGATTATAAAGACTTGCAGATGGCTACAAACTAAAACAAATATGTTTGTACTGCAACGACCCATGTATGTTTTTGCATCAGTATGATAAAAACTAAATTTAAAAAATCAAAATATTTATTTTCATGTGAGATCTAGCTTGGTTTGATTTTTTTTTTTGTGTGATCTCAATAGTTTTTATTTTAACAACGTTAATCCATTCAGTTATTTTACTTTAGGTTTTAGTAATATTTCTAGCGATGATAAGTTGTTGGCTTCTACAAAGTGTCAAGACTAGGGCCGTCGCGATCACATCGCAATTTTACGGCACATCCACAATAATCACCAGGGCTTTAGATGATGGGTGAAACATTTGCCTGGACGTTGGCTTTTCAGTACTTTATGGATGTTTACTTGCGCCCACAATTTGGTAAAGAAATTGGTAGTGCGCCTAAGATATTAATAAGATGTGTATTGTGACGCCTAGAAGTCCTTGTATAAATTCTCTATAAATTCTGTTGAAATTCAGAGTATCACTGTGCTTATTAAATTCAGTTAACGGAGCAGACCACATACTACTGTTTTAGTAAATCATGGAAGCAATAAGCACTGAAGTGGTACTGAAGAAAAGAACATCTCGACATCTACAACATCTTTTGAAAGAGGAGACTGTGGATATACAAAGTAAAAAGATGTTGATGGTGTGGTGGTATGTTTTGCTGTGTAAATTCTTATTAAACCTGAGGATATGCCGAATTTATACAGATCACTAACTTTTGGGTGTCTCAAAATCCACCTTATTAGTATTTGGCACTTAACTGTTACCAAACTGTGGGCGTAAACAAATGTCCATGTACTACCAAAAGGCCGGTGTTTGGACGAATGATTGTACGTGCGGCATTTAATCGCGATTAAATCACCACAGTCCTGGTCATGACGTAACATGATTGGCTATTTCTGTGGTTCAAGTTGCATTGCACGAGAGGATCAGAGATAAACATTACTGCAGCTAAATGCTATTTGAGAATGGTAATGGAAAATGTTTGATTTTTTTTTTTATCTCAGTTGATTTTAGAAGCAGCATTTATTCTCATTTGGTTGTAGTTTTTATTTTTGAATCTTGTTTCAGTTTATGGAAATGCTTTTGTTAGTAACTATAACCCTGCTTGTGTATTTTAAGTACATGTTCACAGTTAGTTTTAGTAAAATTCTTATTTATTCATATAACATTCATTCCCTGCATCTTTAATTTGACTTTTCTGAGCAGTTTGGCTCGACAGCACCACCACAGGCCCGGTGACATTGTGTGCGGTTGCCTGCCGCTACAAGTGTAAACGTTAAGGGTGACTGAGGAGCGGTATGGCTTCACACGTGCCACAGCACGTCTGCTATCGCATGAAGTGAAAACTGGCCCTTAATCAGATATCTTTCTTGTAACAAAAGCATCATCTGTGTGTGCTGTATCTGCCCCAGTCTTTGCCATGCACACGCTTCGTGAACAGATACGGATCCGCGTTCAGTGATGCACCTTTTACCAACTTTTAAGATGGTCTTTTTGAATAATGTAGCATTGTGACATAATGTTCTGTGTCCAACTTGCAGCGACCGCTGTGGTGAGGACCCAAATCAGAAAGTAATCCATGGGGTTATAAACTCCTTTGTTCATGTTGAACAGTACAAGAAAAAGTTTCCTCTTAAGGTGGGTGCACAAAAAAACGGTAGTGCGTGTGCGTGTGCGTGTGCGTGTGCGTGTGTGTGTGTGTGTGTAGGCTCCAATGTCATGCTGTCGGACGAGATGTCAGGGAAGATGGATGGATGGATGAGTTAAATTACTAAAACGCTAAAAGCTTCCCAAAAACCAATGTTTTTAAAAAAAAAAGGTGATGCCGTCAGTGAAAATCATTATCTTTATTTTCTGTCTGTTGCCCCCCCCCCCCCAAGTTTTATCAGGAAATCTTTGAGGGGCCGTTTCTCACGAAAACAGGTGAATATTACAAACAGGAAGCTTCTAATCTGCTGCAGGAGTCGACGTGCTCACAGTACATGGAAAAGGTGAGGGTCCGTTTCCTGGGCTCACTGCTGTGGGGTCAGCCCTCTAGCCCAGTGCATTACGGGGTGAGGAGTGAAGTGTTGGCATTGAAATGGGCATTGAAATGGGCATTGAAGGCCCGTGAGGCTTCAGTTCTGTTTCCGTCCTGATTGTCCTCTTCCGTCGTTCTTGGGGTTGGCGCTACATCGGTAGTAAAACCCTTGTGGTGAAACAGTACATCTCCTGCGTGGATCAGGTCCGTAGCACAGAGGAGATGGCGCTCGCAGCCAGCTAGCGGGCCGCTGTTGCCTGGTGGCCCCACAGAGCTGCGGTCTGTCACGCAGTCGGGGGGAGTCCTTGCCGGCTCTCGTGCTCGGTAGATTCTGCCAAGTCGGGTCTGCGGGGTCACGTTTCTGCCGAGATGCGGAGGAAGCAGGCCGGCCGGCCGGCCGTGGATGGATTGACATCCACTGTCGGCCTGCTGGAGAGCAGCAGTCAGCAGAGGGCATGTAAACACAAAGTTTTTTTTATTACACCTCTGATGTGGTATCTTGGCAGTTTAGCCCTAAAACGCCGTCAGGTCCTGGCGTAGAATCGGGCTGCGAGTCGCCCACGGTACCGGGCCGGCCGAGGTGACCGCCGCCCTCCCTTTGGCTGCAGGTCTTGGGCCGGCTGAAGGACGAGGAGGTGCGCTGCAGGAAGTATCTGCACCCGAGTTCCTACGCCAAGGTGATCCATGAGTGCCAACAGAGAATGGTGGCCGACCACCTGCAGTTCCTGCATGGGGAGTGCCAGGGCATCGTGCGCCAGGAGAAGCGGGATGGTCAGTATGTGGTGCTGGAGGCACGGGCCTTGCTGGGTTTGGTTTTGTCTGGTTTACACACACACACACACACACACGCGCACACACACACACGCGCACACACACACACGCGCACACACACACACGCGCACACACACACACAAACACACACGCACACACACACACACACACGTCTACAAGTGATAGTGATTGGGGTCTCATGGCAGGGTTAGGCTTTTACTCTGGTGCCCCTGGAGCCTTTTTCACAGGGTTAACGCAGAAGTAACTTTTCTGCCTGCCAAGAATGCAATTCAAACTGCTGATCTTCTGACCACAGGCCTAACTTCCTGAGCTACACACCGCACCCCTATAGGAAATGGTGGCCAGCTTTTATCGGGGTCAGGTTTTTATCGATGCGGTGAGGGTATACCCGGCCAGACGGACAATGTGGTGATGGCTACCTCCTTGGGCATGACCTCAGTGCTCTGTCCCCCCCGTGGCGGCAGAGTCCCGGCCCCCACCAGCTGGCTACCGCGGCACTCGAGGCCTTCTGTTTACATAGCCCACCAGCGAAGAGGATAAACGGCGCCAGAGTGACTAGCGATGGATAGTGGAACCTCGAGAACCCATGCACCAGGGAGATAGGGTCCTGCCAGTCTGAGGTGCGTGTGCCAACATCTCGTCCCTCCACAGACATGGCGAACATGTACACCCTGCTCCGTGCTGTCTCCAACGGCCTGCCCCACATGATCCACGAGCTGCAGATCCACATCCACGACGAGGGCCTCAGAGCTACCAGTAACCTCTCTCAGGAAAACGTAAGTCAGCCACCAGACCGAAACTGCCTCCCAGATGCTCTCAGGACACCTGGGGGCGTGGTCTTACTTTGACCTTTTCGTCTGCTATGATTTGTCGTTTCTTAGATGCCAACCCAGTTTGTGGAGTCCGTGTTAGAGGTTCACAGTAAATTCGTCCAGCTCATTAACACCGTCCTGAATGGTGATCAGCACTTCATGAGCGCCCTGGATAAGGTGAGACCAGCCATGGCGCATTCTCACCACTAGATGGTGACAGAGGCTTTCTACACTGATGTAAATAGAGATCAGCCAGGCTTGTCTGTTTAGGAATGTGGTTCTTTTGATGATTCTGATGATGAACAACTTCCCTCGGCATAAATAAAGTATTCTCTTTTTTTATCTACAGCTCATAAATCTTAAGTCTGTTAAAATGTTACTGTCGGATCTATATAATTTATCATTTTTCATTTTCTTAGGCTTTAACGTCAGTAGTGAACTACCGGGAGCCAAAGTCTATCTGTAAAGCCCCTGAACTGGTAAGCACACATGGCCGGGACGTCCCTCAGCTACCGTCGGACGCGCGTTAGTCTCTCCGCTTAGCTACGGCGACGCGCTGTAACTCGCTCTCTCACGTCAACTGGCACCATGTGAACGCGGCCCTCGCTCAGAGCCTCTGTTGCCCTGTCACCCACCGCCGCGCAGCTCGCCAAGTACTGCGACAGCCTCCTGAAGAAGTCCGCCAAAGGCATGACGGAGAACGAGGTGGAGGACAAGCTGAGCAGCTTCATCACCGTCTTCAAGTACATCGACGACAAGGACGTCTTTCAGAAGGTGAGCGCCTGGTCCTGCCCTTCCCCCCCGCCAGCCTGGTCCTGCCCTTCCCCCCCGCCCGCTTGGTCCTGCCCTTCCCCTCCGCCCGCCTGGTCCTGCCCGTGGGCCCCGCCCGGGGGGGGGGGGGGGGGGGGCGCGGGGGGGGGGGGGGGGGGGGGGGCGGGGGGGGGGGGGGGGGGGGGGGGGGGGGGGGGGGGGGGGGGGGGGGGGGG
>JABFEA020000001.1:15299670-15317363 GCA_019775915.2 Cyphomyrus plagiostoma | reverse complement strand
CACCTTTGGGGGCTGCAGAGATGACGTGAGGATGGATAACTGTCACCTTTGGGGGCTGCAGAGATGACGTGAGGATGAATAACTGTCACCTTTGGGGGCTGCAGAGATGACGTGAGGATGAATAACTGTCACCTTTGCTTCTGGGAAAATCAAGTCTTTGTGAAACACTAGTGGTATTGTTGAATTTTCTTGTTTGGTCCCAAGTAAAATAATCCAGGAGTTTATCACCAATCCTCGGGTTCACAGACTGGCTGTTTCTAAAACAGCACTTTCTTTATCAGCAGTCCGTGGACTGATGCTAACCGTGTCAGTCCTATACAGTCTTAAATCTCCTAATTTGGTCTGAAAAACAGGTGAGTAGTGACCACTTGCATGGTGTTCCCCTGCACCCGTGACCTCTGTGTCCCTTGCTCCCTAATAAACCATGACAACCCACTTCTGCAGGGGCAAACGCACAACCAGAGGGCTCCCACGTGAAAGCACTGATGCAAAGGTACCACCATCCACTGACACAAGGAAAGGTGGGACAGATGTGTGGCTGCACAGCAAAGCAAACTATTAGTATAATAAAAATTCACAAAATATAAGCACCGTTACTCAGGCCTGCAGGGACAGGACATTTTAAGTGGACTGTTCGTTACATTTCACAGAATCTTAAAATAATGAGATGCGTTTCCCTGTCGAATTAAGGCTATATTTGAGGAGGATGACTCTTGAGCATGTCACAAGTTATAATTATGTTTCGAGGAACCGTCCTGTCAAACATCCAGTGTAGTGTGAAAGACATAGTTTTTTAACTTCTAAAAAGGGGAGCATACAATCAAGGTTCAGGGCGAAAATCTCAGCTGATGCGACGTTTCATTTTCATACTCACATTTATGTGTATTTAGGACGCACGTCCACGCCGATAATCCGCAGACGGAGCGGTAAGTGCCTGTGATCAGCCCCCAGAGACGGTGACACATCGTTTCGTGTCCCAACCTGCCCGCCCTCCCTCCTACCCTCCCTCAGCTCGGCGCTTCCCTGTCCCTGCGTGTCGGGAGGCAGTACCGGCCGTGACCAGGGCGGGGAGACGCCGACCGCCTGCTCGGAGTACGGAGTACGGTGACAAACAGGTGGTCAGGAGCGCTCGCTTAAACCCGTCCCCAGCATGGGGAAAAGGTGAAGGATCCTGCCGTGCACCGCCACTCTAAAGACGCAGTAGACATTTAATGCACAGCGGAGCGGCGCCGAAGGTGCCCGTCCACCTCTAGGGTTTCGGTACGGACCGCATCGTAAAGTAAGACATGAAAGTGACAGTGTGCTTCGGGAGGACCCGAGTGGTGGTTCCGTGCGGAGATGGGAATATCAAAGTGTACAGCCTGATCCAGCAAGCGGCCATGCGCTACAGGAAGGCGATCGCCAAGGTAAGCGCACGTCTGCCTGTCTGCTTTCGGCCGAATGTGTACAGCGACCCGGGGACTGGTGCGGCAAACTCAACATGGCGCTTTTCTGGGAGAAAGGAGGAGGGGGGCACCTTAAATGGACGTATTGTTTACATGGACCGAGTTTCCTTTGGTTACAGTGTGTCCGATTCGGCGCCGGTGTTACAAAGTATCACCGGATCCGGTTTTATTCCTGGGGCTGCCGCCGGGACTCTTACGGACGAAACTTCCCGGCTTCACCCTCCCGTGGCAGCGCTGCCAGCCAAGCGAAACTAAACTGAAAACAGGCGAATGGTGCCTGAAGTGTGCATATAGTGCCGGTATCACCATGCACCCCCTCTTCAAATGCCCCCTCATGTTTCAGTGCTCGGATACACCCGCCTCTCCGGCCGGGCGCCCGATCGGACAGCCCGCACCCCGGGGCTTTATTTAGGGCGTTTTATGACGGATCCACACACGCTGATCTCACTAAGTTAACAGACTCTTGATTTCCTTTCTTTTATACCATAACCCACCCTAAGCCTTGTATTGGCTGCCTGGCGCTTTGTTTCCCTGGATAAACTCGTTAGCTAACTAGTTATGAGGGGAAGAGCAAGTCGCCGCGGTGTTTTCACCTTTAATTATGTTAAAACGTGAAAGCTGTGATTGTAAGGCATCAAAATGGTGTTTTGTCTGCTGGATAAACTAGTTACAGCAACTGGTTAGTTATTGAGGGGAAGAGCAAGACGCGTCAGCGCTTTCTACTTTTATTGTATTAAAATGAGAAAAATCTGCGATTGCGAGAGTTTGTGGCGTTGGATTGGTGCTGTTTCTCTTTTAAGGTGCAAATGAGGGATGAGCTTCGGGCACACCAGGCCCCGCAGGACGGGCAGGGAGAGCTGCCTGTTTTGCAATAGCTAAAAAGAAAAAAAAACGATTTAATCGTGTGCAAGTTTTTATAACGTGTAACTTTTTATAATGCGCAAATATAATTTTGAAATGTTGCTTTAAGCAGCTTTACGCTTTTAATAAGCGCACCGTCTCACTTCGGCGGGGTTATGGACAAACTTCATCTCCACACGGCCGCTAAAAGCGCTTTAATGCTTTTTATGTAGTGATATTCATAGTAGATAGTAGTACAGTAATGGACACTGAATTTGCTGCTTTAATATAAACCGGTCACTAGCGGGAAATAAAATAAAGGCTTATTGTGCTTTATAGTTTTGATAGGTGAAGTCAGTTCTGGCTCATTTCAGCGGTGGTTCACCTCCATAATGATCATACGAATAAAACACATACATGAAACTTTGGAACGCGGTTTATTACTAAGACGTGTCGTCTTAAAAAAAAAAAAAAAAAACTAATGCGCAGATTTAACCGTAACTTAATATTCATTAACATAAATATATCCAGTATTTTATAGGCTGTTATGTCATTAAAAACCATCCTGTCCTAACCTCCATTTTAAAGGCTTCTGTGGATTTAAAATAATGCTGCATTAAATTGTAACAGACTTGTGGAGAGCTATTCCAGTGTAAATGAGTTGTATTACATGTTAAGTTACATGATGCAGAGGAAGTGACCACAGCCCTAAAAAAGGAAAGCAGGGGGGAAAATTCAGTCATGCCTATTATGCTACATGTAATTAGAAATGTTTGTTTCAGTTATAAGAATTTCCTTAATGAGTGGCTGGTTTGTTTTCCTCTGTTTATTTTAATGATCATCTTTAGGTCTGGTTAGTGCTCTTGAATGGCAGTTTATGCTTTAGCAGGAAGATGTTTGGGGGATTTCAGTGTTTTCTCAAAATTACTTTTGGGTTTATGAAATTGGCACTTTAGTCCGAGTTAGAAACATAATGAAAGTGAAATTAGAACTGGGACACAGTCCTTTACTAAATAAATCCTAATCAATGGAATCTAACACTGGTGCAAAACTCAAAGCACTCAGTGTGGACATGCAGCTTAACGTGAAGCACCGTTTGGCAAACACCCCACCTGGCAGTACCCAAGTTTAAAGCCCCACTAAAAATGAACACACTGCCTGTACTAGCTGCTCTGAGACTTTCCCCGAGGCACATTTAGTCAAAATAGGTCTCGTAAGTAAGTAGCACTATTTTGGGACCGCAAGCCCTGCGTTTCTTTGTCTGTCTGTTGGAGCGTTAAGCTTGTGTTTTATCCACGTACTGATAGACGCTGCAGGCCTTGTTAAAGGGGCCGTGTGAATCCACACTCCCTCCCGGTGCCGGGATCTGTCATTTTCCGCTGCTTCAGCAGAATGCCCGGCGGCCTGTTCATCGATTTGCTTGGGGAGTGGGCATCCCCTGCGGCAGTGTGAGGCGTCACTGTCCTGTCGCGGGGTTCTTTCTGCCTGCCAGGGGTCAGGAGTGGTCAGAAGGTGCCCATACGGGAATGCCTGCGCCCTGTTGTCTTTAATTAATTTACGAATCAGTTGACTCGTTAACAAATTATCTTCTGCACCCGACTCATTCTCTGGCCGTAACTTAAAGCCTCTTAGATGTCTTGCTTCATCGGACAGCTTTGATCTTATGCCACGTGCCAGTATGAGATGAACCAAATTTAATTGAGTGGATGATGAAGCCCCTGCTTGTTCTTCCTCTGATATTCAGACGCCGTCATTTTGAAGCCCAGCTGGGTGCTTTTGTCCAAGGCTGCGTATAAACGTGCTTGTCTTCTCAGCTGGATTCTTGGGAGAAATCCCTCTTCACTACCTTCCTGTGTGCTGGGCCCTAAGCCTCCATGCACCGAGTTGGCTTCGGAGAGGATCTAAGCTTCTGGGTGACGTGTGTGAGATGTCCGCTAGTTTGAGCTGTCGGGGTCCACAGCTGACTCCTTTGGTGTTCTCTGTGAGCTCCAACTTTGCTCATTTCACACTGAAAGTAAACTAGAGCTGAACCTCCATGCCAGTCTGCTGGTATAGTGCTTAAGGGGAAAACAACTAATGTAGTTTTTTATAAACTAATGTAGCTTACTATAAACTAATGTAGCTTACTATAAACTAATGTGGCTTACTATAAACTAATGTGGCTTACTATTATGTGGATTTGCCCATGTAAGGACACCCAAAAGATATTCTGCACATGCTCTTTCTGTGAAAAAAGTATAGTAGACTAATTAAGGCAGATATATTAAAATAAAGCTGATTCAGATACACTGTATATATTTTTATTATAAATTATGTATAAAGTGTCTGAGTGTTTTTATTTTATTTTAAGGTGAGTTGAGTGGGCTATTTTTAAAGGGGCACTGTAAAGATGGTAATTACACCCTCGACCAACATCCTGAGTGATTTTTAGTTTTAATAAGTTATGACTTCTCTAAGGTATCCTGGGAGCTGCAGCTGACTGGCGGGGTGGTGATGGGGGTCACAGTGGCTTGGCTGGGCTTCTCTTCCGACCGTGAGGGGAACACAGTCGCACTGGCTGGCTAAGACTTCCTATACTGCTCTTGGAGCTGAGATTGGGAAGTTGGTCTTTTAAAAATACAGCATAATTACTCTGGGGTGGGGGTGGGGGGGGGGGTGTTAAAAATGAGCGGCTCTGGATGGTTCCCAGTGAATGATGCCTGCAAAACCTGGGATGTGAACTGACTGAGGATTTTTGGTTCGCATCCCTTGGCTGGTAACGGCCTTCATGATGTCATGCTACTTTGTACGTTTCAGACCCCCCCCATATGCTTAAGGTCTGTCTGTTACCGGCCTGAACGTCTCACCGTCCTTGCGAAGGAGGAGGTGCTTAATATCAGCACATGTTGCACCTCACCTCCTTTGTGTGAGGTCTCACTTCAGGAAGATGTGTAATTACCGTGGAGTGACTCAGGAGGACAAAAATAGGCTCTGTGATCTTGCACATCTCCTGTTTGTCATTGGTCACGTCAGCGAAGGATGTTTGTGCCCAGTGTGTCTTGGCTGCAGGTGAAAAGTTCACGTCATCCAGTGATCAGAAGTCGAGAAATTCAATAGTTCGACATAAGGGTCCCTAAGAGAGAAGTTCAGTGGGCGCAGTTTTTTGGATGTCAGACTTTAAAGTGCATTATTTTGTTTCAAAAGAGGAAACGGGCACATCTGTCTATAAATGTCAGCCCTGATTAAGATTACACAACCCCCCCCCAAGGACCTTAAGGGAGCTTGCTGACAAACCCAACACACATCTTCATTACGCAGGAGTGTAAATTCTGTAGCTCGCAGCCCTGAACACTTCACTTAGTGGTGCCCTGGGTGTTCTAAAGGTTCCGGAAATGCTGTCTGTGAGGTGAAGTGCCCACATTTCACCAGGCACCTAACTGAACGTGGCCAGGTTTTATTATTTTTCTGAACTCTGGTTACCGGGTTGCCATTCAGCCCCCGGCCAGATGAAAGCTTCTTCAGGAGGAGGTATCTTTAATGTCTGCTGACGCTTTCTGTGGACGCATCTGACTCTGCCCCCACTGGAGGAACATGGCGCATGTCTAAATGGGCGGTATCCATCCTCCCCTGATACGAAATCCCTGCTTTCGCCGTCGTCCCTCTAGGTCGTCTCTGAGACGCCCCAATCAGGCTTCTTCTGGGCCAAGTGGGACGCACGCTGCACTTTGCCATCTTAATGTCACTAGGGGGCACTGCCCGCAGTCTCCTGGCACCGATTAAGCTGAAGGAAGGAGAGACGCCGCAACACGCCCACGGAATGGTGTCCTCAGGACCTTGCTGGCAGCTCAGCCTTGATGCCTAACTGCCGGCCGCATGTAGGTCTGCATAGAGATAACAGTCCATGAACAGCAGCCGTGTCTTGATGCCAGCGAGCCTGTGGAGGGCATACGCGGGCGGCCAGCGGGTTGGGAGCGGACCCTCTGATCGCGTGAGGCTCTCCCCATACCTGGAAGCCCCGTTCCCACAGTCCTGCTGCTTCCCTTCCACCATCAAAGAGCCTGCAGACGCTGAACATTTAAAAACCTCACAAAACATTTCCTCGTGCCGGTATCCCCTCATTTGCGTATGTTTTGCTTTAGCGTTTATGGGCTGTCTTCACGGTTGCCACCCCCCTGTGTTTTTGTGGCAGACGGGAAGCCTCTACCGCTTTAATGTTTAATATTCCAGGGGCCTTGATCCAAGCTCAGAATGTTTTGCTTCTCAGGTGTTTTTGATGTTCCTCCTGCTGGACCTTCATGGTGCCTCAGTCGATCCCTTTAGCTCTGTCTGATTTTGTTCAGTCCTCCTGTGCCTCTTATTCCTTTACTTTGACTGTTGCTGTAGTGGTACTTTGAGTAGTGGGGTGCCTCTCTCATTGCCTGTCTTTTTTTTTTTTTGGTTTGTTTTTTTAATAATGGCTTCCTACCAGTTTACCCAGAATAAATTATTTATAGAAGCTCCCCTGGCAATTTTAACACTCGCTGGAATGGTTCTTTCAAAGCGATGTGAGTGTTAATAAAAGAACGTGTTTATTTTCGATCATAAAATGCAATTTGTTGAAAAATGTTCTTGCAGTTTTACTGCCAGCTCCTAATGATTTGTTTGTGCCGGAGCGCTACGCTGTAATGGTCCCGGGCAGCTCTTTGTCAGATATACTTAATCTCGTAATGTCTGCTGCTATTAAAAGGCAACTTTCTGACACATCTTCAACGCGGCTCTGCAGTTACTGCAATGGTAATCCAGTATGTTTGCTGTTACGTGCTGAGGTTAGATTTTGCGGCGTTCGGTGCTTAATAGCGAGTACTGCGTAACGAAATAAAGGTGGATCGATATTTTTCCTGAGCCGGAAAAGTGTGATAAAATAAATCATTGCAGAAAATGTGAAGGTACCACCTGTAATTTGCGAGCTGGTGATTGACAGACATTCACACACATACATGCATGCAGTGCATCTGACTCACGTGTTTCATATGTCATTCTGTCAATTTTCCTAGGGCTCTCAACCTGCCAGCAGGAGGTCAGTGTCAGGGATGTGACCAGATGCTGTGGATGCCCTTCTGGGCTCTACATGTGGGTCACATGTGCTGCAAACAGGTGGAATGATCTCTGGGCATCACTGTGTGTCACGCACTCTTGTATCACGGTGGGGAGAGGGACTGCTCTCCCAGAATGCAGTGCCATGCTGAAGTGCTTCTATCTTTAAGATTGTGGTCTGTGGCACCTGGTTCCCTCATTACCACCCATGCTACAGAAAGTTCTGTGAAGCTAGCTGTAAGGGGGTAAATAAAGAAGTAATGGGGGCTACATGTCTGCGGAGTCTTGCTTGATCGGCTGTTTTATCCTGTTTTGCTCCTTGTGATTGCCTCCTTGTCTGGAGGGCAGCATCTTTTAAAACGGTTTCATTGTTCTCCTATCAAGCTCTGGGAGAACCCTGTGTTCGGGATCGCTGTCTTACTCTGTTCAGGCCGCCTGGTGGCACCTGACCTGGGCTGGTTTGCACCCCCCTCCCTGCTTTCAGTGTCGGTCTGCGGTGTTTGAGGTTCCCGTCAGCCTGTGGGTTACCGCCGGCTTTGCCGTCTGTCGAAGTGTTTCCGGCTGTCAGTTTGCCCAAACGCTGCCAAGAGGCCGATGGGACCATCTCTGCGTGAGAGGCTCCGGCTGGGAGATGAATGCGAGGTGAACGCAGTGAGTCAGACAGTTTCAGGTTATCCCGTTTCAGGTATTTGTCACATACACGGTACACGCGTGTAGTGAAATGCTTCTCCGTGTGCTTCCAGGGTTGTGCTTGAAAGGAAATGTGTAATACAAAGAGAGAAATGATACATAAGGTTATGGATAAGTAAGGTTAAAATAACAGTGAAAATAACCATAAGAGACAGATCTGCCAGGTTGGTTGGAAGCAGAGCCCGGCTCCCGTTCGGGCCTGTAAGCTCACCTCTGTCCCTCCTCCTCTGATTCATTGCTGCTCGCTGCTGGGGTCCTGGCCCGGGCCGGGCCGGGTTTTGTATGAGGCCCTGCCTGACCCACTGACTCACGGAACCCTGTGGCTGTGCAGGTGCATGATCTGCCGGGCGTGTTGGGGCGCCCGTGTGGCCACGCCCCCTCCTGCCGTTCTGCACCAGCATACTGGCCTGAAGCCGGTGCCAGTGGGGGGTGCGTGCCTCTGCCGGGTATGCCCCCCCCAGCCTGCACCGCGTTCACACAAAGGGATTTGAATTAGACCCACTAGGCAGAGTTGTAGGAGAGGAAAGGAAAGGGTCTGTCTTGTGGCTCAGCGGAGCCTTCATTTCTTAATGTATATGCGGATGTTCCCTGAAGGGGAGTGATGATGATTATGATGATGCTTGAGTTTCACTCCCTCAGTGGTTGGCATGAAATAGCCGTGATTTAAATTTTAGATTTCCCACTTGTAGTAAGACCGTTTTCCCAAAAATCTGCATGAAAAACCCTTTAAATGTCCTGGCTTGACTCTGCTTCATATTCTCTTGTATACCGACTCAGCTGGTAAGTAGGACGAGCTGTTGGTTTGGAACCCGGCTCCCCGGAAGGGCGTAGGATCCCTTGCAGGCACTGCGCCTGCTAGTTTGGGCATGCCAGCCGCCCTTGTGCCGCCTTCCCCATCAGCCAGCTCGCTCGACGCATTGGTAGGAACAGGTTTGGTGTGCTTTCCTGGTCCCGCCCGTCCCGTGCTTGGCGAGTCGCCGTCTTCGTGATATGTCGTGGGCAAAGGTTCAGTGGTGGCTGTGTCAGCGGGCACCCGTTAGCCTTGGGCATGGCCCATGAGCATGCGTGCTCCACACATGTCCCATTTATTGTAATTTTTGGGATTCAGTGTCGCTCAAAGTGCCACACTCATGTTTGCAGGTTTCGGCTCAGATCCCTTGCAGGGAAGGCCTTGTTGAGTCCTTCAGCACCTCCTTCCCTGTCTCTATGTTCTTCTGGGCCGTTCTTGTCAGTGGCAGAAAATTTGCCCTGACCCTTATCTATGATTTTGTTAGTGTAAGTGGTGTGTGGCTCTGTGATCAGAAGGCTGCTGGTTCGAATCCCAGATGCTATTGACCAAGAAACTTAATGCTGAATAAAATTCAACAAAAGAGTCCCCTAAGAACTAAAATAAAAATGTGAGCAGGTAGGGGTTGGCCCCCATTTGACCTTGGTGACTTCGGTGCTGAAGGCCACATGACCTTAAGCTGAAGATGGCTTTAGCTTCCTTTTTCCCGCCAGAAGCATCATTTAAATGTAGGGCTGCGATTCCTGCTCCCTCATACGGGTTAGACGCGAGGTCATCTCTACATCTTTACAGAAAGCTGGACTGTTGCCATTGAGGGAACCTCGCCAACCACTCCGCAGCACTCAATGTCCCCCCCCAGCCTGTAGAGCAAATAAAAGCAGGTGGCTAACAGATGACGCGCTGCCCCTTGCCAGGTCTGTGTGAGAATTGTGCGTCGAGGGCGGGACCTGTGACGGAGTAAATGGGCTAATCCGAGCCTGGCGGAAAGAGGCGAAATTAATAAGTGCGACATAGATGGAGGGTTCTTCGTCTGCAGGGGGGTACAGGCATGGAACTGGAAAGGATTCTCTATTGAGATCGCGCTGTTTACAGTGTTATTGTTTTAGATTTTACTTGTATAAAGAGCACATGATGCAGAATCAGCCTGGAAGGTGCCATAAGGGAGCAGGGTGATCATGTTTCAGTCCAGCTGCAGGGCGTTAGGATCCAGCCGTGAAAGCTGCGTGCGGCCTCTCGAGTTTGTAGCGGATGATGTGGACCTCTGTCTGATGGCCGGCGGCTGTGGTTCAGTTTCGTCTGATTCACGGGCCGGCCTTAGATCCCCTTCTTTAAACAGTCCGCCCAGTCGTCATGACCATCACTGTGGTATTTGCGTACAGTTAAGGACGGGGAACAAATTTAACAATCTGGAGCCCAGATCAAATATTTCCATCAAACTATTTGTCTCCGAGTGAGATGGGTCACATCTGTGTCTCTAGCTGACTCTTTCAGAAGGTTCCGGAAATGGCAGCCGTTCCTGCGACGAGGACGGTAAAGCCTGCGACGAGGACTGTGGGCCGCCGTCAGCCTTGTTAACGCGGACGACGCAGGCAGCTCCACGCCGAGTCACTGCCGTATTTCACGACCCGTGGTGACTTTACAAGCGGCCCTGCAGTGCTGGTAACGGGGGGGGGAACATGGACCCTCTGGCTTTTAAAGGCCCATAAATCGGGGTTAAGACGACAACGGAAATTTGTCCACTTGCAACAGTGGCAGAAGTGTCAGCTCAGAGAAGGATGGGGTCATTAAACGGTGGCATTTTTAAGCTTTTGCCTGTTTAGACCCTCCATTCCCATTAACTTATAACTGGTCAAACATGAATCCTGTGTCCTTTAGATGTTGTGCTGCATTGTATTAACTTGCTGCACGGCCTGTTTCTGTCTGTTCATTGGTGTACAGTGAGGGTCCTTGTCACACTGATGAGGTTCATCAGCACTGTTTAAATCACACCAGATGAGATCCACACAACATTCAATGAGAAATACAACTCTGGGGGGGGAAAAATTGAGACCACTCTCTATATTTATTTAAGACTCTGCATTCTTAAATGCTAGTTTAATTCTGGTTTAATCCTGGTGCTGCGGGCAGTGGCTACACTGAGCGGCAGGCTGCTTCCAGACTCAAAGTTTCTAAAGCAGCAGTACACCTGGCGAAGCAGGAGACACTGGCAGTAATCAAAAACCAGCCATGTAAAGGACAGAAACAATTTTCCGCCGGAGATAATGCTCAGTGTATCCGGCAGCGCCTCATAAATCAGAGGATGACCTCAAGTGGCCTTCAAAAAGAACGGGAAACATTAAGTGGGGTGAAGTGCACTGCTAGGACAGTTTGTATCAGGCTCCTAGTAGCAAAGCCTTAAGTCCCATAAAGCAAGGAAGAAGCCCTTCAACAAGGAGAAGCAGGGAAGAACCAGGCTGCAGTTTGCAGAAACATGTATATTTTACACAGACATGTAACCATAAATTGATAAATGAGTGAAATTGTAAATGTTGCTGTTGTCTTATAATTATTTCCATGGCTGTATTGTACCAGTCATGTCTGGTCTCTGAGGACCCTGGCCACTGTTGAAGTTTGTCACCAGAGCTGTTTTATACCTTTATTACTGCGTTACAGTTTCGGTGCCTCCACCCCCCATCTAATAGACATTAAATATGCTAGCTGGGGGATCCTGGAATGGGAGCCCAAGCTGTGGGCGTGGGACTCGGTAACTGGGGGTGGTGATTTCACCACTGGTCTGTGAGCATGGTCCTTAGCCGTTTAACAGGTCCTGTCAGCTGCCTCCTTCATGGGGGCAGGTCTGCCCTCATAAATCTCCGGTACAAGGTGTTTCGATCCCCACCACAAAAGCCAGAATCCCGCCAAAAACATACATCAATAGGCCGTTGTGTGAGTCTCACCTCCTGTCTCTCTCTCTCTGTCTGTCTCTCCTCCTCTCCTGCTGAATGATGTCAGTCTGACTCCAAGCGCGCCCCGGGTACAAGCTCAGACACGTCGTGTTGGGGGGCATACGGGGAATCTGCTGGCTGGTATATCTTCCTGTGTGGATGACAATGGGGGGGGGGGCAGTGGGGTAAATATGCTGTTGGGGTGGGGGCTTCAGGGAGAGTTCTTAGTCTAAATAAGAACACGCTGCCGTTTGTATGTTGGGCCAGTGTGCATCCTGTGATCAGGTGATCGCTGGTTCAAATCCCAGGAATGGAGTGATCTCACAATTGGGCCCCTGAGCAAAGCCTTTAACTCAGCATGGACTGCCTGACCTTGCTTCCTCCACAATATACTTCACCTTGGATAAAAGCATCTGCCAAATGAAGAGATTGATGAATCTCAATGTTGGGTATCTGGTTCAGCTACCGTCTGCTTTCGAAAGTGATCGCTGTCTTTGATTTTTTTTTTCCCCAAACTGCTTGTGGTCCTGCAGAGACCGCTACTCTGATCTTCGTGCAGATGCAGGGGGGTGGTGTTAGTTTATATCTTACCAGGTGGGGCTGGTCCTAGTTCCAGGGTGGATCATCTTGGGTGAAGCTTCCATTTCCACCGGAGCTGTGTCTGCCCTGCCTCCTGTCCACCATCCCCCGTCATGTGACCCTTCCTGAATCCTACCGTGTGATTCCAGGCGCCAAACAAACTGAATAGGCATTATATGTCTGATGGGGTGTCAAGCCATCATAATGGAAAGAGAGGATCTACTAATGGGGTGGAGGCAGCCCCCTCCCTCCCCAAATGAATGTATAATTCCTCCCCCAGGCCATGGGAGTTGTAATAAACAGAAGAAGTGTGGAGCCTGGCAGGTTTGTGCGATTTGCCAGATGGGGGTATTTAGTTTCTTGGGGGAATTTTCCTGGTGTAAGAAGTGCTGTATAATATAATTCTGGGCTGTATTTGGACGTAAGGCTGTATTGGCCCGTCACAGAATGAGCTTTGAGGCTTGCATTGGGTAATTTGCGTTAGAAGTGGAAGACTTGTTTTGTTTTGTTTTTTATGGGAGTGTTGTGAGTGATTATGGGTGAAGGGGCTGGCGGAGTGGCGGGCTGCTTGTAAACAGGTGGCGTTCGGCGCAGAACAATGCAAGGTCTTTGTAGTCACGGAAACGTGAGGCCGCGGCCATCGCGCCAAACCGCGCCCGGCCGCTCTCGTCTCAAGTTTGCGGGCCCCGTATCGAATATGTCAATTCATATTTCTCCGCTTTGGGTATGACAGCTGGCTTCGGGTCCTTAATACATTATGGGAAACAGAGACTATTGTGTTTAATGAACTTTTTGCATGAAATATTCATGAGCCCCCCCCCTGCTGGGGGTGTGTGTGTGTGGGGGGGGGGAGTAAGATTAAAAGGCAGGGTGGTGTTTGGCTTTTTTAAAGAATCGAACAGGCAGATGTTTTGGCCAGCCGTGTTCCAGAGCGTTCCTCAAGCGAGCGGTGCATGGAGATGCGAGTACTGCATGGGACATTGCAGTTGGACTCTAGAGTCTTTCCTTCCTTTATGTGAAGTGTGTGACGTTAGGGTACAGAAGAGGTCTGCTATGGCTCCAGAACCCCTGCTGTTTTTAACCAGATCCAAAGAGGGTAATTCCAAGGATTCTATGTTCCTACCGCTACCTTCAAGTAAAACCTAATTGTATTGGCTGAGAATTGTATTGGGAGTCCCGTGTAAAAAAAGCCTCATGATTGGTGGGTTTCCCATCTTGATCTGCCAGTCCCAGTGTACAAGTTCCGCGCACAGGCTTCGGCCAAAGGGATTCGCTCACCGTGACCAGCTGTGGGAACGCCACACTGGTGTTATGCAGTACGTGGAGAAGAGCAAACACACCCCTCCTGCTTTTCTGTGAAGGCCACACGCGTTTGCCGAACTTGGGGGATGGGGTTTCATTGGTGATTTTGTCTGTGTGTTTACCTAACCTGTGGGGGGCGGAGTTTCATTGGCGGTCTTGTCTGTGTGTTTACCTAACCTGTGGGGGTGGGATTTCTTTGTGCGGGCGACACCGTCCTTGTGTTTGCATGTCCCTGTCTGGGATTCCTGCCCTGCCCTTCCCCCCCCTCCCTTTTTTTTTTAAAACTTAATTCACAAAAACTAGCACTTGTGACTGTGATGCTCATGGGTAATTTTCGTACAGAGGAGAGTGGATAAGCCCTAACCATGTGACCAAGTGGTCGTCCCCGAATCATCTGCCATGTCCTTTAAATTGGCCTGTGATTTATCTTCGCCGTTACCTCTTGGCTTGAACGTCTCATTTCATATTGTAGCTACAGCTGTTTAACCTTTATAAAATGGTGTCGGTGTCCATTAACTCCTAAAGCTGACACAACTAAATGTCATCTTACTGAGCTGTGAAAGAAGCCAGCTGGCAGATGTGAGCGAGAGGGGCTGGACAGATGTGGTGGGAACACCTTGTACCAGGGATGGCTCTACGTGCTCTGGCTGGGCTGGGCTGGCTCTTCCCTCTCTCTCACAGGCTTCATTCTTGAACATCGAGGGAGCCTCAAGCCCCCCACTCTTGCTTTTTGGTTATAGTGAGAATTTACGTTTGCAGGCGGCCGAGTGCCTGGAAGATTAACTGCGCCGCAGAGGTGGCTCTTTGTGTTAAATCCCGGCACGCTGCCCATTTCAAAGGTCCCGCTGCAGTTTTGTGTCGTTAGTGAAAATACACTTAGTACTGGGCACATGCTTCTGCACGCTGTGGATCAGGCCGTGGAGTAAGGAAGGAGTCGGCCTCAATGGAGTGCCCGTTTACTTTACGCTGGTCTTCGGTTTCCGTGTATATCCCCAGCTGGCACGCTGAGTGATTTACCCCGAGAGGAGACCCAGGGGGGGGATGCCCAGTCCTTCGACTCCCTGTCGCCCAGATACCCAGGATCAGGGAGAGTACAAGCAGGCGGAGATTTGAGCGCCGCTCTTGGTAGAGAGCGGCTTTCTCGGGTCATGGTTCTGCCTGGAGCCCGTTTCCATCTGTGTAGGTATAGCGGCGCTGAACTTTGGCCCAGTGGCAGGTCGTAGACCCTCTTGGACACTGTGTCAGTAACCTGGAGGCCGAAAGCTGGACTTGGATACCAGGGAAGCCAATCGTGCCGATTTCTCTGCAGCTGCAGTGTGGTTGTGACACTGGCTGTAGTAACAGTGCATGAATCAGACTGTTCACTGCAAGAGTTTCAGGGGGTTACAAACAAAAACAAATCCCCCTCTGCTCATCTTTGGCTCCCATGGAGCTCCAGTTATGACCCACTCTACCTCATCCTGTGATCGGCATTTTCAGCTGTTCCACCCCATTATCGTTGACCGCATCCACCCCGTTCTAGGTGCTTCTCCACATTCATGGAGACTTTGAACTGGTCTGCAGCTTTGTCAGTGTCACTGATACTCTTTTGACATGTATCGAAAGCCTCCTGTGTCTGTAGGAAGTTGGCCAGGTTTTGAGGTAATGGAGCTGATCTTACGGTATGATGGTGTAGCTGGATGTTTGGAGAGATCCACCAAGAGTTAATACACACAAGTACATTACAGGATTATTAAAAACAACACGGTGTCCCTCTGCCTGAATGGTTTTGCATGATATGGAGAGCAGCCAGTGGTTGGCTATGCAGATTCCCGACTCTCCGAAGGTCCACGCCACAGAGCTGAGGCTGCCGGATCACCCGATGTAGCGTATCGAGGCTTTGTCTCCTCACCGGAATGGGGCCGCAGAGAGCAGCCTCTGTATCAATAAGCGATGAGGAGCAGGTGATCTGACACCGGAGATGTTCTTGAGTTACCGAGAACCTGGTCCGAATCCGCCAGACCCTCTGAAATGGGAGATCGTTCCAGTCCATATTTGATATGCCCCTACTGTCTCACACATGCTCAAAGGAGCACGGATGGGTGGGGATTAAGCCAGTCTGAAGTGTCCCACCTCTGCTTCTGCATGAGCTCTGCATGAGCTCTCCCAGCCAGTCTTAACCTTAGTCATCTTTACTCTTTAAATCATTCCTATATGGGTTTGTGAGAAATGTATTTATTAACTCCATTTTAGCTTTATAAATATCCCAATGTTTACAACAAAATCATATTGAGATACTTTAAAAAGTTTTGCAGTGCAGTGCAACCCTAGTATATTATAGCAAATACGTCATGTAGTCGTCATACCATCTACATTATTTTCCGACTTGATCGCAGTTAAAGCTTGAGTTACTTAATTTTTCCATGCATCCATTAATCCATTATTATTTTTATTATTAATATCTATTCATCTATCTAAACTTCATTTATCATTGTTTTCTGAGTTCATAGGCATGCGTTTACAAGGTGGCAGATGTATTTTGTGTTTGCAATGCAGGGTATTTGCATAACTGATTGACAGTAAACACATTTGCAAGTCCTGCCTCAAAGTACAGAAATACTGAAAAAGTGCCTGAGCTGGTTTGGTACTTTTGGTACTGGTACCTGACTAGAAATCAGTGGGAAAATGCCCGTATTTGTTTGCAGTAACACATGGCCTCCACAAGTATGATGGGCTGCAGGAATGACGGAAGAATAAAAACACTTAAGGCTTCATAAGAAACCACCACTATTCTGTCGAACGAGTAATGTATTACTCTGTTGGAAAGATGGGTTTTTTTTCTGTTGAAACACCCCTCCCTTAAATGCTTTTCTCTGTCCTTTGTCTGGATGCTTCTCAGTCTGTCTTTCCAAAACCACTGCATGTTTTGTGGTCTGGTTCTGGCAGTGGTCTGGCTTGGACTAATGCTAGTTCTGGACCTTCTGCTGAGTGACACCATTCAGGGTAGTTGGAGACTTGACCTGGGTAAGCAGAGTAGTCAGCAGAAAGCAGTCGAGGGGCAGGGTGAGCATGAGGCTTATGTTGCCCTCCTCTTTGACCTTACTGCTGCTGTTAACGCGCTTGAGGCACTGATGGAATTTCCTGCAGGTTGGAGCTTCTGTCTTGACCATCGGTTTTTGCGGTTCGGCATGAGTCCCACTCTGCTTAAGCACATCAGCCCTGATATAGATGAAGTCATTGATGCCATTAAGGGTGTTGCTAATGTGATTGCGGTTTGCCACAGACAGAGATATGAATGGACATATTGTTATGATACTGATAAAGATGTTCTGAGAGAGGTCTATGTAGTGATGAGCAGGGGAGAATCCTGCAGTTCTTTGTTATTTGTGGGTATGGTGTTTGATCAGAGCACAGCAAAGGTAAGATCTTAACCTATAGCCGCCAATCCTTCTGCCGCCCATGTTGAAGATGGATGGATGGATCTTATGTGACAGAGGACCTGTTCTGGGGTGTTAGTCGTGGGGGTCTGCTGTTTCACATGTTAAAGGGAGGGGTAACTATAAGAGCTGCAGGTAGTTTGGGGATTTGCTGTGGTCAAGGAAGCAGGTTTGTCTGGGTTAAGGCGCCAGGCTCATGGGCAGACGGTGCCACGGTCAGGAGCTCTTATTGGAATAAATCTGTAGAGACTGGTGAAGGTTCTTGCTTCTTCTCCTTACCAGCCAGTGTTGGTGCACTGGGGGTCCTATCCTCCCCAAATGACCGATTTTATTGTTCTATGGAGTGGGGACACAAGCAAACCCTGACCCAGGGGTGCCCAACTCTAGTCCTGGGGGGGTGCAGCCCTGTGTAGCTTAGTTCTTTCCCTGTTCCACCACAAATGATTCAGCCGAAGAGCTGTGTGGTAATTAGCACAAGGAGTTGAACCAGGTGTGTGCAGGGACACGGCCCTCCACCACTGGAGTTGGGCAAAATGCAACCAAAAATGCAAAATGGGACATGATAAATTGTCAAAAGTCTAGGTGATGGCGGCGGGGGGGGGGGGGGGGGGGGGGGGGGGGGGGGGGGGGGGGGGGGGGGGGGGGGGGGGGGGGGGGG
>JABFEA020000001.1:15271199-15291859 GCA_019775915.2 Cyphomyrus plagiostoma | reverse complement strand
TGTCTGGGTTAAAAAGTGGAATATGATAAATAAATAATTAGCAATAAATTGCCCTCTAGCTCTCTGCAGTTTCCCTCCGAATGGTCAAACCCTCCAGTGTTACCCCCCCCCCCCCCCCCCGAAGTATTCCATCATTAATGGCGACAGTCTTTTTAATTGAATTAGGAGGCAGCAATTAAGTCGGGGATTTACCTCTTTCACCCTGGTTTCGGTTCCCGGTGTGACACAGCATTTTATTACCTTTTAATAATTTAATTTTATTTCTGTGTAGAGCCCAGTGATTGAACGTTGTGCAGTATTTTCATAAACAAAGCAGAGAGATCACAGGTACTAAGGTTAGTTCACCAGTGCTGCCTCATTATCCCAGTGCCATCAGTCAGCATGTCCTTCAGGCTTGGTGAAGAGTGCGGCGCTCGTTGCCATTGGCCTGACTCCCTTGCTGTGCTGCAGATGTCACGCCCATGGGAGCTGCTGATTGGACAAGAGTGACAGGGTTCTGCCATCGCCCAGATGGAAAGGATAGAGGATGAAGCAAACAAAGGCCTGCAGCTCCCGTTAGGCCATCATATGTGCATCTAAACAATGAAGGAGTTTGATTGGAGATAAATTTGCATAAGACTAAGCTGAATATGGTAAATAAAATGAAGTGTCTTATACTTGAAAGCTAGTGAAGCCCCATTAAAGTTCCTCTGCCACGTTGGGCTTTTTCTTGTGTGCTTTCTGGATGGCTTCTTGACAAACAGCAGCGGTTAACCTGTTTCTCTGCCTCGTTGGTAATTAAACAACCGGCGCCGACACGGACCCCGTGATGATTAACAAAGAACCAGTTAACCCTTCCTGGGTGACGGAACCCCTCCTGACCAGCTGTGATCTCACAGGCCTCTCTAATGCACCACTGATTGATAGATTAAGCACCCCCCCCCCCCTTCTCACTATGGAAATGGTGGGAGGGGGGATTTGAGGTTCTTCTGGTGCTGGCAGCCGCCTGGCGGTGTCTGGTGGTTAGCTGGGGTGGTAGCTCCTACTCCATGCCCCCCCCCCCCCCAAGCACTGTTCAGCTGATATTTATGTTTCTAATTGGTGGGTGGGGGTTAGGGCATGACACGTGACATCTGGCCCCATCAGTCACCCCCCGGTGGCTTTTACGGGTCCTGGCTGGGTGCCCTCTGGGACAAATTCCCCCACTTAGAGCCCCATATTTATCCTCTTCTGCCGCTGAAAGGCTTGATACATTGGCTTTAGTGACAGCATGCTGGCCGTCACCTTTCCAGTGTGCTGGATGCGGGGGATGCCCGTGGGACACCAAGACCAAACATGGTGCTGTCAGGTCCATCCTGGAAGAAGGGGGGTAAAATAATGGTCCGTGGGTAATCAGCTGGTGTGAGGTTTTTTCAGATCAGCGTTATTGGTGGTGCAGCGTTCTTTATCTCGTCATGCCTTTTTTGGTTAATGCTGCTTCTGTGCATCAGGGGGTGTAAGGAGCTGGACGTGTAGTAGGATTAAAATGGTGCTACATCACTGGTGTTGTGACTGTAATGGGAAGGTTACTGGTTCAAATCCCGGGGTCTTCAGAGTGATGTTACTATTGGCGCCCTGGTCAAAGCCCCTAACTTCCAGTTGCTCCAGGGACTGTCTGTCTGTCTGATCCCGCTTTATCAAAAATACATATCGTTTTGGGGGGGGAAAAAAAGTGTCGTAAATAAAATGTATTAATGGGAATATTCTGTTTAAAAATGTATGACAAATTATGTGATGGTGATGCTGACGGATGAATGGATATCCATGATTTACCAGCCAGAAATGTGGGCTTGCATGGTTGGATGGTCCCGGTGATACTGAGGACATGGATGCTGCTCACCGATGTCCTGTCTTCCTTCTCCCAGGAGCCCGGTTACTGGTTGCAGGTTCACCGCTTGGAGCACGGAGACGGCGGCATCTTGGACCTGGATGACGTTCTGTGCGACGTGGCAGATGACAAGGATCGGGTAAGAGGAGGCATCTGATGGGCATCAGGAAACTCTCCACAGGCCCCTGCCACTCTTACTTTCCCTGGGAAGAGTTGCCGTGTTTGTGGGCGCCTCGGAGCAGATAGTGATCTGGGAAACTGAATCGCCGTGTGTCACTCGAGTGTGCGAGTTAATCACCGGGAGAGCATGCTATCTAGGCACCTCACTGGTGACTCAGAGTGCATCATCCTAGTCTTTGGCTTCTCTCCTTACTTCACAATAATGCACCATTGGAGAGACTGATTTCCTGGGTATCCGTCACCTTATCAAAGTGCTCATGTGTCTGGCAAAACCTGCATTTCCTGTTTCTCCGGTCATGGACGGGTGGGAGCCTTAAAGGTTGACTGCAGGTGGTTGTTAATCTGTAGCTGAGGCTGTGTGTGTGCATTTTGGCAACTGAAACAGAGCTTCAGGTTCCTCTGGAGGGTCGTCTCCCCTTACTGAGGTCCTGCAGGATCTTCTATGACTGTGAGGTGACTGAAGAACACCAAGCAACATCATTAGGATTAAAATATTGCACGCGCTACGCCTGGATCTAGTTTTTAACAATGCGTAAGAACGCGAAAGCTGTTCATAGTGACCCGGCTGATATTTTGCTGGACCTGTTCTGTTGGAATCTGTGGTTTATTAAGTAAAGCTGGCATGTTGAGCAACCAGACAGAAAGGCTCCAAGCCCTACAGCCCATCCCACTCACCTCTGGCTGTGTGTGACTGCAACCCCCCCAGGACAAGACTCCCCTTCCCCCACCACTCTGATGTAATCTCGTCTGCCTGTGAGGGCAGACCCACGCTTTGGGAGAGTGCCCATTTTAAAGGGAAACCTCTTTTAGTAGGGGCTACTACACCAATAGCTCTTGTTGAGGGTGGCAGTGGTCTGGCTGGGCAGGGGTGGAGCTCATGAGGTGACCCCTCTGTGTGCAGCACAGGGGTGATTAAGCCTGACCAGCCGCACCCCTTCATCGTTTGAGTCATCAGGCGCTTATCTCCCTCTGAGATAATTAGGCCGACACCCCCCACTGGTCCTGGATGACAGCCTGGCTGCCCCCCACCCTGACTTGATACTTCGTCCCATGCCTTATACAGCCGGCAGACACCTCCTTTGTCTGTCTGGGGCGGGGGGGAGTCTTACGGATCAGGGAACAGCAGTGATATTAAAAGCATGGCTGCGCTTTGTCTGCTGCTCAGCCGAATGTTTTCTTAATGTTATTGCAGAACAGACGCATGCTTTGGCCTGGTGAAGCCAACGGCTGGATCTGTGGGGGGGCAGTCGTGCTTTTCATTTCATAGTCTTTAGTGTCAGTTGAGGAGACTCATATTTCCAGACAATTGCTAGTTCATTGATGGGAGCAGAAGTGGTGGATATGAGTGAAGGGGTGGGTGGCTGCCTTTTTGATGGGTTCCCTTTGCTGTCCATTGTCTCACTGTGATGGGTGCCCCCACCCAGGAGTTTGTGGGTGCGTGGTTCATCCCACAGATCCCATCTCACCAAAGTGGGCCTGGCAGAGACTCCTGTGTGAGTATAAATACTTTTATCAGATGCTGATGCACAGATTTAGATGGTAAGCCAAGATGCTTAGGCCCCAAACACTTTACACTAAGTGTGTAGCGTGAACAGGAACGCGAGCAGCCTGCTGGTGATCAATGTGATGTGGGCTTAGACAGGTGGTTATTGGGTTTCGCTGTCTCTGATCAATGATAATGTCCTCAAACACTATTACCAGCATCTACCTAGCTGCCAGATAACCATGAAACATACCATAATTCACCTTTCCAGATTGAGTTTGTTGTTCAAAGGAGATTTTGCTCACAAGTCTTCATGTTGGTGCTTTATGGTACATGAATGTGTAAGACTAGGGTGTTTCCTCCAAATTGACCCCAAATACTCCCACACATTCCAGCATCTAGCCGAATGACTGGGATTGAACTCTTCATTCCAAGACCAGCAGCTGGGTGGCTTTGCATTAAATAGGATTCTTCAACAAAAAGGAAATTCATGCTCCTTGATAAATATTATCTCGTGTCTAAGTTTTGGGTCCTTGATTGCTTCCCCTTCTTCTCCTTATAATCGTTGCCTGATAAGTGTGTTCCTGTGTGACGGAATGTTCCGGACCCTTCATGCAAACCCAAGTGGTAATTCTTCCTGAATCATCTTAGAAACTCTGGTGTCCTTGCAGACGCCAGGAAGTGTGGCAGGCGGGGTGCGGCCTTGCGCTCAAACTGTTTGTCCAGGTGCGTGTGGGTTGGGGTTGCCTTCCTTATGTTGTTTCCCCCGGTGCCGTGGCCTTGATGGTGTTCTCCAGCCCAGCCTCGTGCATCAGACTCTTGCCTAGAACCCCCTTGTCTGGAAAATCGGGATACTCCGACAGGAGTCAGTTATTATGATAATTTTTTCTTTGCAGCAGACAATACAATTATATCTTTTGTCGTAGGACCAGTTTGTGCCTGTCCTAAAGGTATTGGTTTAAATAGGAAGTAGGTTGTAAATGTTGACACACATCCTTGAGCAGTGGCAGCCAGGGTGACACTGATACGATACGATGTCACCTTCACACTCACTGCTCTTGAATCTTGACACTGTTCACTGGGGCTAATTTACCTTCGTTTACTGCTTATATAGGTTGTTCTGGAAATGGCGTGTGATTCATAGGTCAGATTAATGACAAGCCCCCTCCCCCCCCCAGTTCGAAAGACATCATGTTCTGGAATTTTTGAGTAATTTGGAGTGATTCTGACTATCAATAATTCAATCACTCAATCGGTCTTTATTTATACAACACCGTATTAAACAACTAAGTGCAATACAGGAAAGAGGAATTAAAATTAGCATTTGAATCCCAATTTTGAAATGTACTGTTAAGAATATCCAGACTCAGACAGGCCTAAGGACTTATCCATTAGCACCATTTAAAACAATATTGCATAAAAGACAGTTTTCAAAATGGTAATCAAATCCTGAGTTAAACTTTTATTTTAAATATTAAAGTAGTGTCAGATGCTTCCTTTTAAGCTGGTTGAACAGATTTGCCCTATTACCTGCCTAAGTGCTGACCACGGCCCAACAAAGTTTACGGATAACTTTCCTTTGTGAAACATCTCACTGTACCGCTTTGTTTCATAACCTAACCTGATGCCATCAAGGTTTCTTTTCAGTACTTCAGGTTTATTTTACAGGCTGCTTGTGAGTAATCTCCACCAGCCCAGAATGGGATATTAAGCCAGATATTTTGACTTTGGATTCTTTGTGTTCTCTGTCTGACTAATAAAAGTTTGGTATAGTCTTGTTATGTGCACCGGTGGGAGGAACATACATGTCCATTCAGTTCACAGTCAATCAAAGTTCTAAGTATACCTAGGTCACTGGATAACAGCAATTTTAAGTGATGGAAATATAAAATATTTTAAAAATATAAAACAGTTCTTGCTTAACAACCAAGCGACCACTATACTTTGCTGTAAATACAGACAACAGGATTTGCTGTAAAATGGCGGAATGAAAGCTCCAGGCAGTGCTAGATAATATAATGCTGCATTCGCAAACCAATAGAATGACTTCCTACTGAATGGTTGTGTTGACTGGCCAAATTTCAAGTATCTCTATCTCAGGGGTTTCTTTCATGTGTGACATATTTGAAAAACAATTCGCTCTGAGCTGTCGGCATGGCAGGCAAGGATGTGTGGTACAGATTGGTTAGTGACACGTTATGACTGGTCAACAAAGTTTTATGCAAAGTTTGAAAATATTATTAAGAACACAAAAGGTTGTGACCTCTATTTGCAAGAAAAGTACATTGTGAAATTTTTCAAGGTCGATCATCACATAAAATCGGCAGATTGCCCACCCCTTATTCTGAATACTGTTTGATGTAGTCCAGTCCTTGGGGAACCACAAACGGTCCATGTTTTTGCTCCCTCCCAGCTAGGGTTGCCACACATTCCTTATAATATGGAATGATCCTGCATTGGAAAATAAACTGCTATTATATGAGACAGGTGGCAAGCCTACTCCCAGCTCCCTGCCAGAGGGTCCATGTTTTCGCTCCCTCCCAAGTCCCAGTAAAAACATACACTGTCTGCAACTCCCAAGGACCAAATTGGGAAACACTAATGCAATGAAATTGTTCCGTCTTTTTGGAAACTGTGGTTTTTGTCAGATATACCAGTGCTTAAATGTTGTTGACATGAGACCTTGGCTAGGCCGTCATGTTGAGTGACAGTGGCATAGCCCAGGGTGTTGACCCCTTGACCTCAGTAACCCCTCTGCGTGCGGGCCATGCGCTCCCAAAGACAGCCGTCACTCCAAGCGGCCACATGTCACTGTTTGTTTGCTAGACGTAGCCTGGAATGATCAAACAGCCTTGGGGTGCACTGTGGTAGAGTTCCCGCCCCTGGAAAAAAGTGGCTGAGTGTTCTGTATGTCTCTCCTCCTTATGGGTGTGATACTCCAGATAAGCTGACTGTCGTCTTGTTTCTGGAAAAGACTTTTTTGAGGTCATCATGTCATTACATAAATTCCCCCCATCTGTAGGAATGGGAATTTGATGACGAGTATGGAGTGAATCCAGCCTCAGTGTATCTGAGTCCTGTGTAATCCTGGGAACTTGTTTTCCCGAGATTGTCTTAGGTCACATGTGTTTTTGATTTACTCTTTTATGATCAACTTTACTGACATTTTTATCTTGTGGCAGGCTAGGGTTCAAGGTTCTTTTCCGGGCAGTCTGTGGTGGAAGTTTTGGGGGACTGAGGAAAATGTAGGGTGCAGGCTGGGCTTTGGTGATGCATCTTCACCGGGGGCTAGAATGGTTCTCGAGCCCCACTCAAAAAGGCACTTGGAGGATACAATCACTTACAACGTTAAAATTAGCTAGCAAGCTAACAAGTAGAGTCTAGCTATCTGCCTGATATAAATGAGTGGTGGTGAACACAGCCGCTGGTCTTCACAAGCTCTCGGTGACCCCTTCTGATGAATATGATGGTACCAGCTGACTCCCACCGCAGGGATGCCCCTTGGCAGATGTCCCGACATGACCGGCAGGGATGTGCCGGCACTCGCTGACCCATTGCCATGTCTCTGCTGTGTCTGTGTGCCCCCTCCTTCCTTGCCTCCCTTCTCTTCCTGCTCCCCAGCACTTCTGTGGCTCTTTGGCCAGAAACCCCCGTGGCAAGCAGCAGATGTCAGCAGTGTTAGCGGCATAAACCAGGCTCCCATCCCAGTACGTTTATTAATTATTGCTGTGCTCGGTCTGTTCCATCAATCAAGACCACGAGGCCCCTGTCACTGTGCGCGTATCACCTGTGGTGCCTCTTATCTCAGAATTAAAAAATGCTAAGGTGTCTGTTGCCGAACCCTCAGGTGACGATCTTTGAAAACATCTAGATGTGTATCAGAACCACTTCTGCAACTCTGATGCCGATGTGTCTCTGCTCACAAAAGGTTTGCTGGTTTTCTATTGCCCTCTATAGGCAAAAACCCGACCTGTTCCACACTGTGTCAAATGGACTAAAAGTTTAATATTGTTAATTTTGTTTGGGGTATTCAGCTTGATTTGGTCTTTTCCTTCTGAGCATTTACGCACTGGCTGAGTGACGTAAATTTCGTCATAAGGGGTTTGTGCCGGATGGTGCACTTGTATCCTAGATTTTCATGTCCACCAAAGATCATGTGCATCAGTGTGTGTCAACTGTGCATGTGCAAGGAAACTGACTACGTATTTGCTACAGGTGGCAGCTCTGACTTTCACAGACCAGAGGTCAACCAAGGAAGAGAATAAGAATTGTTGCAGGATGCGCGGAGGTATCCGCATAGCTAATTTTTACTGTCCAGATAATTTATACTGTCCAGACATTATACCGTGGTATTTTGTATTTTCAAAAGTAACACTATTCCCAGGAAATCATGGTGGTAAAATTTGCTGGGGAGGAATCCCAGTTACTTTTGTCATAAGGATTTAGGATTTGAAAATACCGTGGGATGCCATATCACCTTAACCTCCCAAGCCTAGACTCACAACTTTAAAAGTTTACCTGTTTCTCTACACTGCTTGTATTTCTGTTTGTTGCAATACATCTGCCCTCTCTAGGTCAGGTGCAATATCACTGCTGTATGGAAACACCAACTGCAACCAGCTGAATCCACGGACAGATGTAATATGAACATTAGATTCTGCGCGTACAACTGTCCATGGAACATAAGCACAAGCAGAAAAGTGAGATATGAACTAGGCTTGATGACCTCGTCCTTTTTGAGGGTCAACACTGTACTGGGGCCAGGGGTGGACAAACTTCTTAGGGGACCCTAGACTGACATGAGTCATTTTAGATCCAAATAAAAAAATTCTCAAAGAGAGATGAGACAGAATTAAAAATTATGGCACATGAATAATATACTAATCAAAGCAGAGGGTGCCAGCGATCAAATTAAATTAATTAATTAATTAAAAAAACACTGATCCGGGTGCGTGCGTCAGAAAACTGTACAGATTGGGTGGGTGGGTATAACCCCGGCAGATTTAAGAAGCTTAACCAGGCCCTCCTTTGCCAAGGCCCAAGGCTGTAGCTTAGGATACTCTTTGACTCACTCTGAAGGCTGAAGTTAGTATTCAGTTTTTTTTTTGCATCCAGTTCAGTTCAGTTGTATTCTCTCAACATGTGTTTACAATTTATGAACCATTCTAGTTGGATAGATGTAATGCTAGTCTTGTATCATTGCACTGTTATCCACTTCTGTTAGGCTACTTTGTGCTGGTTCACTTGGCAATGAAACAACCGATAGCATACCGCTAGACTCCAGTGTGAAAAAGCTGGGTATCGGTGTGTGTGTCAAAGTATGAACAGTCTATTACATCCAGGACAGGGCAAATTTGCCTGTCCTTAAAACTGTCGTTAAAATGCAAATAACATATGTTGCTGTAATTGAAATGATCATTAACCTAATATACATACATGTAACTTGTGGAAATTCTGAGTTTATGTTCCTTATGGTAAGTCCACCACCCACTGGAGTACTCGGGAAATTATTTGATAATTAATATAATATAGTTTATAGATTTAATTGTAGAAGTGTGGCTTTATTATAGATAATTGCCTATTAGGCAATGCTGCTTTGTAAGATAGTGTGCTTTGAAGTGGAAGCTCCATCCGTGTCTTGCGTTCAAATGTGCAGATAAGGCAGGCATGCCCTTGACTGGCTGCTCGTCATGCTCGACTTTGATGCAGCTGCTGATTTCGTGATGAAGAGCCGCTTGAAGTGTACTCTCAGTCATCCTCTCTCATTGTCGGCGAACCCCGCGGCCGAACGCACCGCTGGCCTCTGTCTCTATGGAAACCAGACGAAAGCTCGAGGGCGCGAGGTCAGCGGCAGCCCGCCACTTTGGATCCACGCTGGGGCCGCCTCTCGCGCGTGGGGGATGCCGTTTAAAACGCCCCTATTGAAATTATGCGCTGATGCTGCGTGTTAGTGAGGTGTCTAGCTTGTCATTATTGGGGATGTTATATAGATGACGAGAGATTGCGGTCGAAGCTTCCCTTGTTGCTGCGAATGCATAGCAATCACGGCTTTCTCGCCGTAAATCTCGGAGCTGGAATTCACATCTGGCTGGCTCGAGATGCCGCCATCGAGGCGCTACGGTGAAAACAGCGGCTCTGCATCGGTCCGGACTTGTTTTATGTTTTGGTCTTTCCCCATCACCAGACGACACGTATTCTACCCAGATAACCACACACGTTGTTTGTCTCCAGACAAATCACTACTTCGGTGCCTCTTTTGGCTTCTGGAGGTGTTTGGGGGAGAACGCGACGCATCCGAGAAGATGCACGTCTTTTTGGGGTTTTATTGATTAGACACTGAGCTATATATGTACACGAGAAGCCGAAAGTAATGGTAAATATTTAGAGAATTCAAATCGTGCCCGAGGCTGCGTGAGAATGCAGTTTTCTGTGATGTTCTAACTTTAGTTCAACTACCCCTCCCCCTTTATGGTGAATAGTTTCTCTTTTTTGTGAATCGTATTTTGTGAGACTGTAGCAGTGTGCAGTTTAATCTGTTACTGACATTAAATTAAAACAAAGTTAAAAAAAAAAAGGTCATTAGATCATTTCAATATGTACTTACTTGATGATTCTAATGCGGAATCATAACTCAGGCAGGCGATGGAAACACATAAGGGACTTACAGTTGTCAAATTGAGTCTCTCCCTTTACGTTTGGACAGATGGATAATGTAATTTTATTTAGTTTGGCTCCAGCTCTGCTGGCTGAAGCGAGAGCCCAAAAACGCCTGCGTCACGCTTTGGCTCTGAGCTGTCGCTGCGGACTGCGGCTGCCCCCTTCTGTTAGAGAAATGCAAGTGCACGGTTAGTATCTTACTGTAATTGCCCTGTTTTTTCCGCCGCTGACCATCCAAATAAAAAACGAACGCATCATTTGCATGGAAGGGCTTCACTTTAAAAGTCAATGAGTCACTACTGCAAAGGATAACTTTACTATCAGTACAGAATGACTGCAATGCAAATGCCTGTTAGAAGAAGACATTCAGGTTTGACAGACTCACCCAGCAATGCGAGGTTATCCATAAATAAGTGCCTTAGCTTAGCCTGTCTTTGTCATACTTTTAAAATTATTATTATTTATGATTGCTGTATATCAAAAAATAATCGCTGCTAAAACGGTTAGCCCCGTTGCTTAGCTGCATCATTTTACATAATACGGTACACATTACCAATTAATGTTAATAATTTTTGTGCGTTAGGGCTGGGCCGAAAAAAGTTCACATTTGCATATTTTAAAGTTTTGCGATTTGTTGTGAGTTGACAATTATCTGTATAGCCAACTTGAACTTGTCTAACAAAGTCTGGGAAATGTTAGTAGTGCCTTGAGTTGTTCCAACAGAAAAGCAGAGATGACAGATTGCTTATCGTATAGTATCTCTGTGGAATACAGAATATTTAAGTACTGCAGGAAACGAATGTATTTTCGAGACCAATTAATGTTTACTTTTCTCCTTTTCTCTCCATTTCGTTTAATTTCTCGTAGATGCGCACAAGATCCGAGTGAGTCCAACAGCAAGGAGGTGAATGATTATGATTGTACCGCAGAGCGCATGCGGAGCTCATGCAAAAGCACCAGTGGTAAACTTTAGAGTTTACAAAAACACAAACAAACTAGATAATGTTGAAAAGAGCCATTATTAAAATTGAAAAGCTTGCTACGTTTTGTTTACTATGACACAGTAAAAATGTTTTAGCGCCACTTATTGATGGTTTGAAACTTTGAACGCACGGTCTTTGCGATGTGACAGTTGCATGTGCATCAAACGCCCATCGCGAAAGCCTGTCAGGGCGGTACAGTGGCACAGTAACTGTCGCCGCACACCGCCGCCATGGGTTTGTGGAGCTTTCTTGCTCACCCCGCGTGTGCGTGCTTTTTCGACGGATCCTCCCGTTTTCTTCCACTGTCCAAAAACATGCAATTTAAGTGGAGTGCCTAGATTTTCTGTATGTGTGTTTGAGTGTACACCCATCGCAACAAATATCCTCTCTCTCTCGCACACGCACGCACGCACACACACACACACACACACACACACACACACACACACACACACAACCTTTATTTTACGAGGCAAAGCATGAAGAACGGTTTCTAATTTACAATGACACCTTGGCAAGTGCCAGAAAGCACTTGTAAAACAAAACGAAAACAATATAATAAAATAAAACCCATAACAGAATGATATGATTATAAACAATTACTTGAGTTACTTGATGAATGGTCATTGATAGTGGCAGCCCTACTTTTCATCATGAAATCTATTTTCCCCCCTTTTTTATTGTGTCTTTTTAGCTGTAGTAAATTGACACGTAGTAGTGTTATTTCAGAACTGAATGCAGGGAAATTATTTTTTCGTTTACAAAAATGTTAATAAGTAAACTCATTGCATTGAACTGAGTTTTTAATCACATTTTCTGTTGGCTTTATTTCAGCTATGGCATTGCGTTTTGGCGCCCCCTTGTGATGGTCAGCCTGTGCACCGCGCCGCTCGCGGCTGTGGAACACAATGCTTCGTTGTATGTTGCTTACCTTGTGTAGTTAAGATCGTGGGATATTTCGCAGCAATAACCACGTTTCCCGCATCAACAAAAATAACCTGAAACCGCAATTACCATTAGGCCGAAACTGTGACTAATGACGATGCTTTTGTATCAAGATACACTTGTGATTCGACTCTGATCTCACACATGTAATGAAACGAGGGCGTGATTTTCAAGATTGCTCGGGACCTAATCAGCCCGAAACCCCCACCTCCGGTACTCCTGTACATGTGGTACTCCTGCCGTATCGGTAGGCACCTGTAAGGAGAGCTAATTAAAGAACAGTACATTTCTATGCTTTAAAAGTTAGATGTGCTGTAGGACCACTTTACTTCTACTTTGAACGACGCAGCTACAGTCCTGTAGCTTTGTAACTGCACCGGATTACTAGGATTAGCCAAATGGTCAAAGACTTGATTTCCTGTCTCCAGATCCTTCTGGCATAATATCATACTCAGTGATATGAAGAATCAGAGGCGCTAGGGGCTGTCCGTAACCTCGAAGACGAATCACTACTCCTTACTACATGCACTGAAACAGCATATCGTGCAGCGATGACCAAAACACCATCATCTGGTGCCTATACTTATAACTGAAAGCTTTTTCAGAGTCATGCCTAATGCGCAGGATTATATCAGAAACTGACTCTCGCGGCCTCTGGTACGATTCTCTGCCTGTTTGTGGACCAGTGTAGGTGGAGTGGATTTATACTATCTGCAGTCTGAAACCTTGGTGGAATAAATCAGCCCTTATTGGTATCAGCAGTTTTGCACTCTTTTTGCCTAATTTAATGATTCTTAAAAAGCTCTGTATCCGTAATCTCTAATAAGTATGACCGAGTGCCTCATATTCCAGACAGTAACTCGACACAAATTTGCAAAGAATGTATAATTAGCCGTGTGTTGGAGCCTATATTTCAATCACGTTGGTCTCCCTGTCAGCAGTGAAAACAGTGTGGCGTGAGTCTTATGGAAAAAAACGAGGGTTTTTGTCCTGATTTAAGAAACGACTGCTGTTATTTCCACCTCCACCTGGTGGCTGAACCCACTTTGACTTTTTAGCAGGGACTAAAAATGCATGATAACCGAACTGCAGCTGGGGGAAAGTCTAATTTTTCTTATTTACAAAGAGTTTTTGGTATGAAATGCAGCAGAAACGTAATGCCAGCTACCTGAACGCCAGATTTCTGCCCTATTTTTGGCAGTTTAAGTGTGGCTTACACTCTGCTGTCTGTCTGCCAGCATCAGCATCAGTAAAACAGGAAACGCAGTTCGGCCAAAAATCTCCGCTGCCAGGAACAACTGATGTCGCATGAAAACGACGATGGCAGCCGCTTCCTTCGCCAGTCCTTGCGAAACGACACAGCCCATGAACTTTGCGGACCGGTCACCTTTCCGGGCTGCTTGGCCTGTCTCGTGGCGAGTGATTGAGTCCCTGTTTACTTGGTTTCCGATAGCAACGCCAAGGAAAGCGCATCGTGTGCACACTTTAAAAGCAGAAGCTGGCAGTAGGGGCATCCCACACTTGTGCCTGTGTTTATTTGCATATGGAAATGACGCTCGGCTCGGTCGCAGTCTGTTGGACGTCGCCCTTGACCTCTGGGTCGGGAATGTGTCTGTCAGCTTTGATCTCGAACCCAGCTGCGCAGATGGGAAGAGAACCAGAGCACTGCCCCCCGCCCCCTGTCCCCCGCCCCCCCCCGGTTGCCAGGAGCTTTCCTGCAGTTTCCAGGGTCGCTTTGGTGTCAGCAGTCCTTAGCATACCCTAGGGCCCGTGCCCCGTCACCATGGAGCTAGTTCGTCTCCACTTCTTCCACGTGCCCGAGGGTTTATCCCTGGAAGCTGATGAGTGCGGACAGGCTGGCTGTTGTGGCCCAGGGGAGGAGCTGAGTGACTGGGGCCCGGGTGAAGATGGACCCTGGTCCGCTCCGTGAGATCTAGCCTTGTCACCTCCGATTGATGTGCTGAATTTTCTATTGTGCCCGGCTGTTCTTGCACTACTGTGTTTGGCAACCTGTTTTTTAAAAATCATTTTTTATTGTGGTATGTGTGTTATATGTACCTGCGGGTCGTGGCTGACAGTATCCTTGGTGCTGTTACCATGGTAACGTCACTATGACGTACCGAATGTCAGCCTATTCCAATCACTGCAGTTTGTGTGACTGGCAAGAAAAAGCCGTCCGTAGGTGTTGAGATTCCAGATTCTATTGAAACGGAACGCATCAGTCTTTTACTTTCACCTCCAAAGAAATGAAATATTTGATTTAGGTCACTGAATATCAAAGCAAGTCTGTAGCTTGTCATTGATATACATACAAACCCACTTTACAATTCATTAGTCAAGTCAAAATAGATGTGTTTCTTATTTTCAGATTTCTAGTTGTTCATCTGCCATTGCCACTGGTGTGTTTTAAATTGTCCATTGCGGTAGTGTTATAGGAATCTGATCATAGATGAGTATGAGAATATGGGTTTGGGAATGCTTTTAAGCTTAGTAATACATGGCCAATGCTAGTATACTTGAAAGTTTTGTAGTAACGTTCTGCAGCCACTAGGTGCCGCTAAAAGCTGCATAATATGGGATGGTGGACTAGCACGCTCAGAAGCTTAAGCCATCCCTGCTACTGCAAGGCTCAACAACTAAAACGGCTCCACGACTCTTAACGTGATTTAAAAAATTTTTTTTTTTGGATATTCTGTACCAGATCTGCCTCCAACAAAGGTAGCTGGGTTTAAGAGATCTATCGTGTGAGACATTTAAAGTAGCGGATGAACAAAAGGCCGCAGGGTTGCATCCGCACTCCTGGGGTGAGTGATCCTCCGGGAGCATCCAGACAGCTGTCTCCACGGTAACTAGAGCCTCACTCGACTCGCTAGGTCTGGAGGTCCCAAGCCGTCTCCTAACGTGAGAGGGTTGCCTCCGCAGAGGACTGGGCGCCCTGCCAGCTGACCATCGGAGGGCGTGTTCTCCTGAAACAGCCTCCTTAACGTCTGAGTGCCATTTCTTGTGTGACTTGGGCCTGGGCACTAAAGCCAGACCAGATGAGACGGGCAGTTTTAAAATCCCCCGCAGTGTGCGTGAACACGTGACTCCGGTCTCTGCGGACATGTGGTGCCGGAACTTCGGGCAGACTGGCCGCGGCGGGCTGGAGCATGGCGCCAAGCTGGCACGGAGGTCGTGCTGAGTACGAGTTCCTCACACATTAAAATGACCCACTACTGTTTAATGCGATGCCTCTCTCTCTCTCTCTCGCCACCCCCTGCCCTTCCTTCGCTCCGTGTTCCGTACTGCCAAGCGTCGCGATCCCTCAGCCGTCACAGACACCCATTCCTCCTCTGCGCTGCTCCCACGGGCCGTTCAAACCTGGGCGTTGGGCCGTCCAACAGCAGAGGCCTGATCTCCGAGGGCCAGCTTCGGGACGTCAGGTTGATTCTTCCTGTCATCTAATCAATGCTGTGTTGACTTGCATCATCGTCAAGGCTGCGGTCCCACAACGGGAGTCCGCTCATGTCTGTGTGTCTGTGCGCGCCTGTCTGTCCTTATTTTTCCCCTTCACGGCGCCGTGGATCTTGGGTAAGCAACCAACCCAGTTCTGATTGTGCTATTTTTTTTAATTCATTTTTTTTGTTTAATCGGATCCCCATACTGTTCCTGGGCTGCCACTACATTACCACATGTGATTATAGCGCGAGCTAATAATTTAATGATAAATAATGCCCCGGGCAAGGGGCTCAAAGCAAGCACATTATCCCCGCTCAGCTAATGCTGGAGAGAAACATCCGTCTCTGCGCTATCGGCCCGCAGCACCTGTTTATCCCGCCGGGAAATCCAGCCCGATTGACACTTATCCGTGGCCACTGATAAATGGGTGTAATGTTGAAGTTCGCCATTGGAAATGAGACATCCTTTTAGTGGCTTTTTGGGTTGGTGCCACGCAGAAATGCACCTCCAGCTTACCGCAGCCCGATAGCTGACCCCCGCCCCCGTCTTTTATCAGGCCCCTCTGATGGTTCATCTTTCTGTAAACAAGTTTCCTGAGTCCTCAATTATGTCTCAGCGTGAAAAATCCTCGCTAGCTTGCAGGCTGAAAGCCGGGGAAACCTTCATCTGCTTGGCCATTCTTGACCTTCACGCACAGAGGGCGCCAATGAGATTTTTTTCTCTCCACTTTTTCTGGTCTTTTTAGACATGGGCTCGAGAGCGCAGGCCTTTCGATTGACCATAGGCCATGAAATATGCAGAGATGACAGCGAGCGCAGCCCATGGCCCGTGTTTCAGCGTCTGACCGGCTTTTCCAGCGCGTCTTGGCACCGCTTTCGAGCACCGAATGTGAGCGACGATGCCCGTGGCTCCTGATGCTGGTCTCTATGATTAGTGCTGTTCTCAGCTTTGCTGGGAAAGCCTCTGTGTAACAAGGACATTTCCACTGTCGAAACTGCAGGATTTGCCAAACTAGTTCCGTTTAGGAGTGGTGCTGTTTGAAGTAAGCTTGTTTTTGTCACCTTGGCGGTCTTAGAGTGATGGGGAAACAAAGTCCCACCGTATTTCTGTTCATTCAGGACTTGACTCGTGGGGGATGGGGCTGGCGAGGTGGTTAGAATAATAAAAAAATAATATCCATGAAAAAGAGCTGTGAGACTCTGCGTTGGCTGCCGCTTGTCGGGATGGATTCCTGTCAGGCATTGGGGCTGCCGTGCGATCCGGTCCATAAGCCTCCGGGCCGCTTTGAGAACCCCAGCCTGCGCCGGATGTGGGTTAGTCTGCGTCGGCAGCCATGAACAGAGGTGACAGGCAGGGGACCCCCTGCTGGGCCGTCTTCTCCTACCCGGAGGCCATGGCGTTTAGAGAGCATGGAGAGAGAACATGGTTCCTTCTGATTTCCCTTTTTAAGGTGGAGGCAGCAGGTCCTGGCGAAGCTCTGGAGACTGTATTAAGAAAAAATCCATTTTGAAAGTTTGCTGGAGTCTCGCACAACACCTCCCCGGGGGTATGGGAGATTTCCTCACTTTCTGTCTTTTTGTGCAACAGAAGCACCAAACATGTCTGACTTCCACTGAAAGACCCGGTCTGGCCTGCTGGGTTGCCTTCAGTGAGGGGATAAATGATTCGGGATGCGTCTTTGAGTCCTGCATTATGAGACTGCTGCAGTTCCGTCCCGCAGGGGGCGCTCTGCCCCGTGCATCGTGCATTTGCGGAGGGAAATCCCACTGGAGTCATTTTGATCCGTTTGTTCCACGGATCCGATAACGTTTTTCGTATCGGTTTCATTTGGCAAACGACCCGAATGCCTTCCCTCTGTAATTAGCTGCAGAAATGTCTGTGATGAATGTTGTTAACATCGCTTATGTGAGGGATGGCGGTTGTCTCATCCCACAGCCTGAGATAGCGTGGTGCCTGGCTGATTTCGTCCCCCCCCCCCCTCCCCGCCCCCATGTAGTCTCGCGGGGGCCGTACCTGCCAGCGGCTTTATGGTGACAGCACCTTTCATGTTTAACGGGGGCGCATTCTTTCTGAAGCCAGCTGAAGGTGCCTTTCGCTTCATGCTTGTAGGGCGGTTCCTGCTCCTGTTTAGCATGCGCCCCAGAGTCGTCGCCTGATAACTGCCATTCGTAAGGGATTGTAATGCGGCTGAGGCTCAGTTACGCTCGTGGCCGTGAGGCCTTGCAGCTTGAACCACACGTTGTTCTGAAGCTTCCTGCTGTGGGAGCCTCCTTTAGCTACCGTTAGCCCAGGACACGCCTTACACACTGTATGTGACGTCCTCATGTGACGGTTTCCATGGTGCTGGGCTCAAAGGGATAATTAGCTTATACACACGTTCGATCTCAGCGTAAGCCTGCTACCTGTATGTGCGTGTGTGTGTGTGTGTGTGTGTGTTTGTTTTCGTGTTTGTTTTCATTCTAAATCTGCACTGAATATTTCAACATGAGAAACATCACATTTAACGACAAAAACCTCCCAAATGATTTAAAGCTGAGAGTTAAATGGTAGCGTTGCACTCTGTCGCATGAGTGCCTGACATGATTTACTGTAACATGAAGATCCCTTAAATTTCTCTTCAGACTTAGATGAAATGCTCCCATGAAAACACTGCGCGGTACATGGTAAAAACGGAAGGCTGATGTCGGCTTTGTGTCAGCAAAGACCAAGCGAAGCTCACCCTTGTGCCTGGTGAATGGGGCTCTGAAGCGGAGGGTAGCAGGGATGCTGTTCTTGCTGTCTGAGGTTAATGTTGGTTTGCAGTGTTTGCCGCGCCCACTTTACCCATTGCATTTTTGCATTGATTAACAGCGACTCGCTTCCCATCTCCCCATCAGATGCTGATGCAGATTAGCACTGACTATCCCTCCCTCTTTGATGCAAATGCTGGTTAGCAGTAACACAGCCTTTCCCTTTTGGGGCACTTCCGTTAGTGCCAGTGCTTGTGGTCAACCAATAAGCAAGCTATTGTCTCCCCAGTAGTTTGCATGAGAACGAAAATAACCTAGTCTGGAGTAGGCACTGTTGTCGGAACTCTGTTCGACAAAATAGCTGGGCTGAGTCCTTGCTTTGTGAATGAGACAAAAGTTCCTGGTTCCAGGAAAAAAGGTTCTTGTTCCTGTAAAAAAAAAAAAAAAAAAAAAAAGTTCCCGTAGTGTGAAAGCACCCTTGGATTTTAATGCTAGTTTTGCATGTACTATATCCTTTCCATGTTGCTTGGTGAGGCTTGTTAGCAGTGGTATTGTCTTGGTTGGATACTAATGATGGCTTTGTCCCAGCCTTTCTTTTTTGAACGCTAATGCCAGTTAGCGATGTTCCACCCCGTTGGATGCTAATGCCAGTTAGCGATGTTCCACCCTGTTGGATCCGCCCCATTGGTTGCTAATGCTGGTTAGCAGTGCTGTACCCCATTTAATGCTAACGTTCGTTGCCACTAAAGGCTGGGCCAGAGCTTCCCCATGGTTCCTGCCTGTGGTTTCTGGCCCAGGTTTGATCAGCTCCAGCTGTTCAGCCACCTTGGAGACTGAACAGTTAGTTCCCAGGGCCTGTTCTTGACCTTGTCGGCCCTTGAATGGTCTACTTTGTGAGGGACATTGTCTGTCAGCTCTGTTTTGATCGATGGCTTTGGCAGCGTTGTGGCGGACAGCCACCTCTGCAGACAGACGACCTTTGTAGTTCCCAAACCGGCCGACATGTTAGACAGAACATCTGTGTAGGAAATCTCTCACTGTGTCGGGAGCCCCGGGCTGCAGAGTCATCTTTCTGCAGGCAGAGCAGAATGCACCTTGTACCAGGAGGAGGGTGGGGTCATTTTCAAAGCTGATTGGGAGCTCGCTGCCAGGCAAAGTGATGCTTCGCTCGTGAAGAAGGTACTTGGGGTTTTAGCTCAGAGTTGCAACATAACAAGTTAGGTGTTGATTTCGACAACTTATCAACTTATCAGCCCCCAGATCCATTGGCGGGGGTGTTAACTTGGGATCTCGGGGGTGTGTTGCCAGAGAGGGCTCTTGGCTCAGTCCCTCAGATGCCCTCAGCTGTGGTATCGGTATGTGGGACAGCTGAGCTCTGGTTCAGCTACCTGGATTCAGCACCTGTGAAAAGAGTTATTGTCCTGGGTTAGGAAGAGTAGTAGAAAATTGGTGCGTAAACTTGTGTTAACTGTTACTAACATATTGTTAACCGTAAAGGTTAGCTGCTTCCCTTGCTAACTGTCTATTCAGTGCCCTGCAGATGGTTTCAATTGGCTGCTCTACTCACTCTAGGCGTCACCCAGGGAGCTGGTCTACTTTCATCCACCTCAGGCATGGAAACGTCCTCGGCAGAGCAGCCAGTAGCTGGCAGATCGCAGGTGAATTTCCAGATGCAAAGGCGAGGACCGGGACTCTGTGTTTTGGAGGGGAGTGAAATATACAGGATGAGGTATTTTGCTTCATTACGTTTGCCACTAACGAAGTGGCCTTGTTATCGAGCCTGCAAGCAGAGGGCAGAGCTGGGCTTCATCTCGCCTCCGTTTTTCCATCATCGGTGCGTTCCTGAAGTGTCAGAGGGCTGGCTCGGCATGTAGAGGCACCACGTACCCCGTCGACTCGCTCTAATAATCTCTTATTGATCTCTACCCGGGGAATGAACTCCTCACGCCCTGCACGACTGGGAAGTCCTAGCTATTGATCTTGGCTGTCAGGTTGTTTTGAAGGAGCTCCATTCTGTGCAAATCCCCCCCGAATTGGCGATGAAGTGGCCCAGAATTACTCTGGATTTGTCTTTTATTCCTTGCAATGGTGGCTTTTTGGTTTCTTGTTGCAAGGGACCGTGTGTCAATTCGCCGAGTGTCTGGTACCGATCCGCAAGTTGTTGTTGCTGTCAGTAGTGCTACTTTTATTTGGGTACGGAATCAAGAAGGTGGAGATTGGCCAGATTCCGAATTGCAGATGGTTTGTTTTTGCCTTTTTCCCTTCGGCAGGCCGGTCAGTTACTGTCAGACCGTAGTTGTCGCTAGGGGCAGGCCCGTCAGTTACTGTCAGACCGTAGTTGTCGCTAGGGGCAGGCCCGTCAGTTACTGTCAGACCGTAGTTGTCGCTAGGGGCAGGCC
>JABFEA020000001.1:15187609-15198508 GCA_019775915.2 Cyphomyrus plagiostoma | reverse complement strand
CGTTGGGCGTATGAAACCCCCCCCGCCCGCCGCCCCCCCGCCGCCCCCCCCGAACTCGCTCTGTGAGAAGGCAAGTCTCTCTCGATACTCATAAAAATTTAACGCTTATCTGCAGAAATATGAATGCCAGTGTCTTTGAAGTGCCTTGAGCTTAAGTGGAATGGGGGGTGACTGATGATATGTAAATGTAGCCATTTGATATTGTGGTGGAATGTTCTGGATCGAGGCGGCAGTGGGACGACACCCCAGTGCATTGGTGGGGGGGGGGGGTGCATTTGCACACAGGCTAAGATGATTTCGGGTCAGGGCTGGTTAACAGCATTGAATCCCCCCTCTTCATTTTCACTCTGTCCTGTATCTCCCAGAGTGAAATTATTCCCCCCTTCCGGCCACCAGTCTCAAGGTGAGCACTGGTCAGTGCAGCAGGTCGCACCATGTGACCTCCACCTTCATCCAAACTTTCCAAAGAAACAAATTTATGGGACTGTGGTCCAGCATGTTTTCCACCCATTCATCTCAAGGTGGGCGGGGGGCAATATTTTAAAATGTGCTTCATGTTATTCCAGAGATGGGGGTGTGCAAGGACCAAAAAAAAAAAAAAAAAAATCCATCGCTGCCTTTGCTGTTTTTGAAGCTGACCTATAGGGGGCGCCTCTCTAAAACCTGATGACTTTATTGTCCTATTCCTGGCAGACTGTGTAGTAAATTACCCACCCTCAGTGGCACCATCATTAGGGAGTATGAGAGAGAGGGGATTTAGCCCCAGTAAGGATGGCAGGTGGATTAACCCTTCACGCAGGGAACAGCATCACTCAATATGCTAAATAACCCTGAATAAACACTCTGGCTGTTTGCTGTATTCCCCTGCATCTTGTTGCCCACGCAGACTGATTAATGCACTTATATGTTTCCCTTCGCGGCTGAATCTGAAATGAGATTTTGACCCAGATAATAAAGAAATCCAAGATTGATCATTTTAATAGATGCCTCTGAATATTATTTTAATCAATGCAGGGGTCGTTTGCTAATCTTTCATGCCAGTGTCATTCTATAAATATATTTTCATATGTGTTCAAGGCAATTAAATGGCACCAAAGTCATTTAAATTCAATTAAAATCAGTGAGTAGCTCTCTGTCCATGCTGATGGCAAAGCCATTCTTTAATTTTCAATCCACTCTGCAGTTTACACTATCCGTGCCCTCCTTATTCTGCCTATTTATTTGGTAACACCCCCCTCCCGAACAATCACTTATGGGCTTAATTGGTGATGTTGGCCATTCGTTTTGTTGGGAGAAAGTTGTGGAGATTTTGGATACTTCTGGATTTTTCCGTGGGAACTCAGCTAGTGTTTGATGTGGTACTTATTTCATACGAGGCCTCATATGTCACATTTTAGGGTTTCGGTTATGGTTTAGGGTTCTGGTTATGGTTCAGGGTTATGGTTATGGTTCAGGGTTATGGTTATGGTTCAGGGTTATGGTTATGGTTCAGGGTTCCGGTTATGGTTCAGGGTTCCGGTTATGGTTAAGGGTTCCGGTTATGGTTATGGTGAATGCGAAAAGGAGGAATCTATTTAACATCTTCCTCTGCATGAAGGTTCCTCGTTGTTCCTGTCTGAATTCTCCTCAGTCCTGGCTGGCTCGGTTCCACCGGCTGCAATCAGCTGCGTGTAGATGCCATTTGGCGTCAGTCTGGCCTCAGTTTCAGTGTGACCCTGTGTCTCTCATGGCTCTGACTGTTGATGGATGGACTACCCCCCCACGACGGAAGGCAAAGCCTGTGTGTCAATCTGGCGCCGGTCCTTTCCGCTCCTATTGGGGGGCGGGCATTTCGTTCTGGCTGCTTCTCACTTGTGGGGGTGGGTTCTGCGGTGTACCGATGTTTTGTTGGTATGTGTCTGACGTTCTTCGGCATCTCCTGGGGGGGTGTGTGGTTCACATCACCGCGGTGACACCCATACGGATCTTCTCGCTGGCCCAGCCCATTTAACACCGCCGGTCTGAAAGACCCACTTCACCCCCTTCTCAGTCTCCGCCTGAAACGGCGGCCCCCACCCTCTGGGTTCTCGGCTGGCGATTTCCCTGCCCGAGAGCCGATTTCACCTAGAACTGTCGTGAGCAGACCATCCGTGAGGAGTGTCGTGCGCGATAATCCCGCTCTGATTGTGCTCCTTTTATTTATCCTCGCATTGCCTTATTTCGAGCGGTTATGTAGCGTCTCTGTGAGGCCTCTGAAGGCTGTGGAGTGATGCTCTTGCAGCCCAGAAAAGTGATGGCACTGTGATCTATTGATGAAAGGGGAGCAACGTCAGGGGAACATCAGAACAACATCAGAGGATGGAGAAAGTGCTCGGCGCCGATTTAGAACCATGTCACACGGCGTTTTAACATCAGGGGGTGCTTCGTCTGGAGGATGCCGCCTGTTTGGGGCCATGGGGGTTGTTTATGGCGTGTTTTGGGGGGGGGGGTGCAAGCATTGATAATCTCGTGAAGATGGCCTTCAGTAGGACAGCTGGCCCGTGGGGAGCAGTGGGTGGCTCGCCTGGTTAATAAGGACCTTATTAACACCTTGAGAGAAGTACAGAACCCCCCTCCTTCCCCCCCGGCTGGGACAGGTGGCCACACACACCGCCCTGCATGGCCCGTTTATCGTGACGCTTTAATAAACCTTCACAGTGTGTCCCTGCTTTTTTTTTAGAAAGATAAGCCCCCCGCCCCTTTTGAGGGGCTGACTCCGCCCCCCTCTCCCCCCCCAGGCCAGCCAAGGTGTCCGCAACAATGGCGGGAGCAGGTGTCTGGCGCTGCATTGAGCCCCGCTGGGACGATGAGGTCAGCCGCCCTGACCACCTTGCGGGTGCTTCATTTATATAAGAGGGGGCGGGACTTTGTGAGGCGGCTCCAGGACGAACACCAATCCCCTGAAGGGCAGATGGGACCAGGTGTGTGATGATACATGGGCTGCTGTTGAAACATGCAATTGGCGCAATGCCGTGGTCCGACTGTCTCTAGTCCCTTCTCTGCTTGCACTCGCGGGTCTTGTCGAGTGTGACGGTCTTCACTGTGGTCCGCTCAGCTCCCAGCTGATTTAAAGCTAATTAAACCCATCCTAAGCTTAGGGGTCCTGATCCGCTCTGGGCTTGGCCGTGACCCCCGTTTTGGCCCTCGCTCCCCTCCTGCGTGGTGAGATAAATCCCAGCTTTCCAACTTCATTAAACATCTCATTAATGTTAAGCAGACCTAAGTTCACCGTGCCCCCCCAGCCCAACACTGGATGTCTCTCCTTTAGCCAGACCTTCATCCCGGAGCTTCCTGGATGTTTCACTTTTCTCTGGGGCTTCAAAATTCTTCATTATTTTTGCAGAGGCCAGGAAAATTAAGACAACTTTACTGGTTTGATCCATGGTTTGGATAATTGACACGTCCGGTTTATCGTAGCCATTCCTAAGAGGGATCCATCCCCACTGTCCCTGGTGTGATCACACTGCCCTCCCTGGGGATAAAATGGGGTGGGGGGCTAAACTGAACAAACAGAAGATTTGGAAGATCGGTGCTGGACCCAGCCGTGTTCTGTTTAGCTCCGGTTCCGGTAAGTGGGATAAAAGCTGATAAGGTACATGGATGGCCGGCCTATGATAATTAGACTCATTTTCCTGTTGCTGCTGTGTGAATTGGGTCCAGCCCCCCTCTCAGGATAATCCCATAAGTCCCCTGGGAAGACTGGACCCCAGCTGGAATTAGCATTTACGGCTGTCGGACACCAATCTGAACGGGAATGACCCTGTGGCCCCTTGGTCTATGGGGGCAGGGTCTGGTTGGACTCCTGGGCTTGGTTCAGCGTTTAATCTCCAAATGTTCTGATTGCCGCCTTTTTTCTTGTAGCTGGAAGCCCCCGGAGCCCCCCCTAGGCCGGCAGCCCCCCCAAGCTGCCCGTCACAGGAGCGCGAGCGGCGGATCTCCCATTCTTTCTACGGAGAGGGGCAAGATGAGGGCATGGCGGCGCGCGCAGCAGCGATGGCTCGGATGATCGGTGAGTGAGGCGACGCCATTGCTGCCGCTCTGGGACGGACCGTACCAATCCAGAGTAGAGGGTCCAGAATCGCTTTGGAAACACCCACCTCCCGTGTCACGCTGGGCACAGCTGTAACTGGCGGGTGGAGGGGCGGGTTAACGCCACTCAGAGTGCAGACCCTGCCAACCCTCCCTCCTTGGGCTTTTCACTGCCAAATGAGCCCCCCCCCCCTCCCCACGGGTGTGTGAGCCCCCTGGAGATCTCCAAACCTCAAGATCACAGAGGCCACAGTCGATGGCTGATGAATTCTCGTGGTCTTTGTGGTGTTTCTCCCCACCTCCTCCACTGGTGCTGGGACAGGGAGACACTGGCTGGATGGCAAACAGCTGTCAGAAGATCCTGGAGTTTTTAAAATGTGTCCGTCACTACTGGGCAGAAGTGTCTAGAAAACAGGGGTGGGGGGAACCGAGAGTTAAAACGTGCAAGGTGTGTGGAAGGTTAGAGTTTTGCAAAAATACTGCAGCCTTTATATATCCTGTGGTGTAATTCAACCATATTTGCTAATGTGAGGTTTTATTCTGTGCAAGTTTAACGAGTGTGATGATGTGGGTTTCCCCCGGGTCGGTGTAATGGCCGAGAGCACTTTCTTTGTGAGTATTAGGAGCTCGGAGGCCCGCGATCCACCGCTGGGGGGGCACTGTCGCAGGGCTAGCCGGGGGGGGATGGCCCACAAACCTCCTCACCAGTATTAACCCCAAGTGTGGGTGTGGCTCTTAAAAGTGGATCCCTTGGAGAAATGACAATCCATGGGGGGGCATAAATCCGTCCACCCCCACGCAATCACCGTCGTGGTCACAGGGAGGTAGCCAGGCTGCTGTTGGCGGTTGCATCAACGTGGGGGTGGTTCCCCCCTCGAGCACCAAAGCTGAACCTCTCAGTTAGGCATATAAAGGTGGTGGGGGCCAGGTGACCCCCCCCCCCCCCCCCCCCAATCAGGCGTGAGTGGCTACTGTCGTTAGCAGCCAGCCTGCCAGTCTCCCTGATTGGACAGCCCAAGGGGGGGGTGTCGGCAGGTCCCCCTTCTCTTCTCTGATGAGGTTCCGCCAGCCTTGTTCTCGACGCCCTCCATTGACCATCAGCACGCTCGCTGTTGGGGCGCGGGGGGGTTTATCCCACATCATATATTTCACTGCTGGGGAGTGTGGATGGGGAGGCGGGGTTTTGTTTTCCTGTGCTCCTGCAGTCCTCCCCGAGTGGGGGCAGGTGCAGCGTAACACGTGACTACCTCCCCTGGGGGTCACACCCGCCCCCCGCCCTGCCAGACGCCAGTGCTCCAGCAGCAGCTAATAGTTTTGATGCGCCGTCTCTGCACGTGCTCAGTCAGTCGCTGCAGCAGACGGTTCTGCCATGTGACCATCTGGCGCTGTGACCCGTGTGCCGGCCGGGGGCGTCGCTCACTCGCTAGCCAGTGCTGGTGGCGACAGCCGGTTAACACGGCAAACGGGGGGGGTGGGGCGGCCCCGGCGGAGTAGCGCCAGATAGATGCACGGATCAGCTTTAGGCCCCTGGGAGCGAATAGGATTGGAAGGCCGGGCTTGGGAAGGATTGACAGTGAAGGTGTACTTACAGTGCTAAGAAATAAGTGTGTTAATTATGAATGAAAGTTCCTGTGTGTGACATTGTGCTGCTGACATATGATTGGCTGGTTCAAGATTTGCGTATTTAGGTAAGTGTAAAAAAATGTGGCCAGACAATGCATTTATAGATAGACATTAAAACAACATGCCATGCAAACAACATATATTTTGATGGAGTGTTGTGTGTGAACTGGTCATGCTGTATATTGCTTAAACGTTAAGCGCTGTGGACACAGATGTAGAAGAGAGATGATTCATTCCAGCTTTAAAACGGCTCACATCTCCAGCAGGGCGCCTTTATTTTGACGGCAGAGAGATGGTGAATTAGGACATCATTGGTCCTCAGAGAATCCCCTCAGAGCTGTGGGAGGGTACAGAGCCACTTGAGGATGGGGGTGAGGTCGCCCACGGTGAGCAAGTGTTGGCTTGCAGTTTGTATCCCCGGATATCTGGTCCAGATGCGTGGCTAAGGGTGGTCTGCACCCCCGTTGGACCTCCCCGCACCATTATTTTTCCTGTGTTACCGAAGCTAATACTGGATAAGACGCATGTCCTACAGGCCGAGCCTGATGGGTTCAGTGCGGTAGCCTGTGAGGGCTGCTGGTCTCGGGTTTGAGCGCCTCAGGAGCCTGTTTTGTCGCGTCTGATTCTCCTCCCCTCCTGAGTCTCTACAGAGGTCAATCTGAGGAATGACGGTCTTGGGTATCCTCTCCAGCCCCCACCCACTCCTCTTCTTATCATGTGACCATTACTGTCCTCGCTGAGGCTGCAGGGGGGGGGGGGGGTGGTCGCCCCTTCTTGCGGGGTCTCTGTGTGTTCCTGACTGGCGGTGTGCGGTAATGAGGGTGTGTGACAATGTGTAACGCCCGGGTAATGGATGCCTCCGTTTCGGTTGAATGAGCGCGTTGCTTTGGGGTGGGACGAGCCTCCCTGCTCGAACCCGGACGCCGCGCGGTGTGCCATCACAGGCCGCCTCCCACTCCGCCCATCACGCCTCTCCATTTCAGTGACGACCTCCATCTCCCTCCCATACCTGTACCTCCTCGTTTGTCGTTAGCCGTCGCCGACGGCTGCCTGTGAAATGGAGCCTGACATGTCGCATTCAGATGGCGGTCCTGATGGGGAGGGTCCCCGCTGTGCCATGGCTGTATGGCATGGGGGCTACATTGCCAGCTTAGAGGGGTGCAGTCGGCCACCTTACTGTCCCACGCTCCCGAAGCACAGCCAATTGTCATGATTTAATGAACACGGCCAGGGCGCTAAGCTAAATGCTTTGTCTCTTTGATACCCCTTTTTCTCTGTCTTCTTCATCACCTCACTCATCCTCACAGAAGCAGCAATGTCACCCCGTGTCTTACAGTAACAGGGCCTGATCTTCCCGGTCTGTGCTGTTTAAAGTCCCCCGTTCTTAATATCTGCCAAGACCTCGGCTCTAAGAAGGATCACACCCGGTACCTCAGGCAGAGAGGCTTATGCAAAATGCTATTCTGGCATTTTTTAAGATGTTATTTTTTCATTACTCTCACCTTTTATGAGCTTGGAATTGCCTCTGCCGGCTTGCCTACCTGCCGTTGAGCGTAACGAAGCTCAATGTGATTAAACAGCGCGGGCTGTGAGCACCACCACTGATGCTAAATCGCCTTGAAGGCACGACGGGGAAATCGGAACGGAGGGATAATCCACCTTTACGAGGAACAGAGGAGTAACATGCGTGGGAATATATTTTTCATTTGTGTGCTCGTTACAGTGCCGGATTATTCGGCGTTAGGGTTCGACTTGGGGAATTATGAATGATTTTCATATCAAAAAAACATCCTGACTTGAATATGTTGGAAAATGATCCATGCCAGGTGTCTATTTTATCTGCTGTTGTGTGAAAACAATCCACAGTTTAAACAAACGAAGCTGCTGAAGCAGGATGAATATTTAATGGGATGGTTTACTGTCTCCCATGACACGTCTTTAAAATGCTCCGATTTGCGTTCTTATATCCTGGCTATACAGGACGTGATCGATATGGTGTGGGTGTCTGGTTATCAGTCCAGTGCAGTTATACTTGTACTGATACCTCGATGTAAAAGCCTCCATATGATGATGCAACAGAGAAGCAATGCTCTCGATTAAAACCCGGCCAGTCAGCATTACACTCTGCTCGGTCCCCATCAAGATTTCAGGAGCTAATAAGACTCTGATATGCCATATGGCCCTACTGGAAATGCTTTGTCCTGTATGTCCACCCTCACCCAGAGCCTTTACCCTACGATTGTCCTGTAGATTCACAAGATGCTGGGATTTCACTGTAGGATCGTCCAATAGATCCATGAGGTGCTGGGATTTCACTGTAGGATCGTCCAATAGATCCATGAGGTGCTGGGATTTCACTGTAGGATCGTCCAATAGATCCATGCGGTGCTGGTATTTCACTGTAGGATCGTCCAATAGATCCATGAGGTGCTGGTATTTCACTGTAGGATCGTCCAATAGATCCATGAGGTGCTGGGATTTCACTGTAGGATCGTCCAATAGATCCATGAAGTGCTGGGATTTCACTGTAGGATCGTCCAATAGATCCATGCGGTGCTGGTATTTCACTGTAGGATCATCCAATAGATCCATGAAGTGCTGGGATTTCACTGTAGGATCGTCCTTTAGATTCATGAGATGCTGGGATTTTACAGATCGTCCTGCCGTTTGTCCTCCTTAGGAGGAAGGCCGCGTGAAGAGCCGTGTGTGGCTGGTGACCCCATTTCTGGCCACTTGTCAGCAGAGAATGCATTATGTAACTCAATGATACATACATGGGTAAATATGACAGCTCTCACGCTGACTGGGCTCTCCTCTCTATCTCCCCACGGTCTGATTATTTTCAGCTCTGCCGCAGAGATTTGTAACACAAGCCCCTTTAATTCCTTTTATATGACGCCGTCAGTGAACGCCGTAAATCGATCTTCTGTAGACAATAACCAACTCGGCGCTCTAGACGGAGGAGCGGAGACGTGAAGCCCTGGAAGATGTGAAAAATCCCCGCTGGGAGGCATCCAGGATACGCAGTTTTTCCCCCCTCTGGCAGCAGTTACATATAATTGTTGTTAAACTGCTAAATTTACAAAATTATACTGTGCTAATGGGAACAAATGTGCTTTTAGTGGTGTGCATATGCAGTGTGTCAGATGTGTTTTATATTTACATGAATATGACATTTTGCCACTTGTCACAATGGCTGACACGTGCGTGCGGTGACATTTCTGCTTTGGGGAGGCTGCAGTGCATGATGGGAAAGCATGGTGGCTCTCTGTGGGCCGACGATGGCTCACACGCTTAAAACCCCACCTCTCTCTCTCTCCCCCCCCCCCCCCCACCACAGGTAACTATCCACTTTCCCCCACTGTAAACATGCCCCAGGATGATATGGTCATCATCGAGGACGATAGGCTGCCAGGACTGCCGATCCACCTGTCCGATCAGTCGTCTTCCAGCTCCCACGATGAAATGGGCTTCGCCATGGACAATCCCACCTCCTGGCCAAAAGACATACTGCTGCAGAATGAGTGGTAAGCCATCGTCTCCTCTGGGCTCGCAGCATGCCCAGCTGTGTCATCCAGGAAGCAAGCTCCCGAAAACGTGGTGAACCGTCTCCCAACAAGCCTCAGCTGACAGCCTCTCCCGAAAGAGGCCGTCGATGACGGCGCCGAGTCTGTTTGAGCTGAGCACCTGTGAACGGCAAGCCCATCTTTGCTCTTTTTCTGTGACGCCCCTGACATCTGACATCAGGAGCCTGACGCGAATCCCGTTCGGCCCCGCCCCCCAGGCCCACCGGCTGTCCCCATTGGCCCGTGAATTATTCACACGGCAGTGCTGCCTGTCGGTCGGGGGGACTGTGGCACGGTTTGCCGCTGCATGGTGTCTGTCAGCATCTCTGCGCTTAATGATGCACGTTTTTCCCAGAGTGGGACAGGAGGCACATGGCAGAACTTTCCAGAAGCTGCTTCTTGTCAGTGTGCCGCTGTTGGTGCCCCCACCTTGTGTAAATCTCAGGCACAAGTGACACAGGTCGGTGATCAGCGAAATGGGGGCTGAGAGCTCCGGTCAGAGTCCCTGAGAGCCTGTGAGAGTACAGGCCAGTGCCTTCCCAAACCGGGGGCAGGCGGGATGTTTTTCTCGGGTGAGGGTGCATTTACGCCTCTGAAATGCCTACAGCAGACCCCCGAGACTGCCCCCCCGCCCCCAGCCTGCTTGGCTCCCTGGGTATTTCGGCAGTAAAAGCCCCCGGCTTGCTCGCTAAACACCCTGAGTCTAGCGGTCAAGAGTCGCCGACTCGCCTCTATTTTTAGCCTCAGAGACAGAGGTGACATCGCTGTGTTCCAGCTCCGCGATTGGCCAGCGGAGGTCATGTCAAGCGTACCGCCTCATGCTATTGGGCAGGTGCTGGGTGAGACCTTTGTTTAGCTGCATTTCCAATACCTCACCCCCACACCCACACACTCACAAATCTCCCCCCCCCCCCATGGCATACCTGCCCTCATCCGTTAACAAAGGGCTGTAGTTGTGGCTCTATCTGGCGTGATGTCTAATCTCTGTCAGTGAGGAATAGGTCGCCGCCACCACGCCCGGGACTGCAGTGCATGCGTGAGCGCGGGATTCCTGCACACAGCTCTCAATTATTCATCCGTCTCTATCAGAGTATGCACCCCCCTCCCACAAGCACGCACACAGGCACGTGCGGCACAGGATGTAGGTTAGGCACCGCATCTCTGCTACTCTGCGTTGGCGTGTGTTATTCTGGGATTCCGACACAGTCCAACACTCCGCCGTGTCCTGCGTGTCTCCTGCTCGCGCCTCCCCTCCACCGGACGCCGTGTGATACTGTCATGCCTGGTTACGGTCCATCCTGACCGGCGTTTCCAGGGTTGCGTGACCACACCAGGTAAACGGGCATTTCGCAAGCTGGCAGGTCCTGACATGGTTCCCTGCAAAATTCTGCCGTGTCCTTTTACAGGCTGGCAGGCAAATTCTGCAGGATGCCAGGGAAATGCCAGAAAGGAACTGGGCTGACTGTGTTAAGGCCTCAGCCCAGAAAGGCACTGGAGTGACTGTGTTAAGGCCTCAGTCCAGAAAGGCACTGGAGTGACTGTGTTAAGGCCTCAGCCCAGAAAGGCACTGGAGTAACTGTGTTAACGCCTCAGCCCAGAAAGGCACTGGAGTGACTGTGTTAAGGCCTCAGCCCAGAAAGGCACTGGAGTGACTGTGTTAAGG
>JABFEA020000001.1:15170885-15184968 GCA_019775915.2 Cyphomyrus plagiostoma | reverse complement strand
TTTGGATGAATGTCAGTCTGTGTGTGGTCGCATTTGGATGACTCAGTCTGGGTGTGGTCACGTTTGGATGAATGTCATTCTGTGTGTGGTCGCATTTGGATGACTGTCAGACTGGGTGTGGTCACGTTTGGATGAATGTCAGTCTGTGTGTGGTTGTGCTTGGATCGATATCAGACTGGGTGTGGTCGTGGCTGAGGGTTCATTCGTGTTTCTTAACCCCCTCTGCTCTGGCCACCTGCTTAACGTGGTGTTTTAACGCACTGCCCAATTCAGCGGCCGCGGTGGACGAAGGGCTTTCTGTCTCACCAGCGTTTCACCAAGACGTGAGATGGTACAGGCTCCTCTGACAGGCAGGCCGAGTGCAGTACAGACTGCTGATGGCTGAGGTCAGCCGGGGGCAGGTGGTCCTGATTAGTGGGGCCTGGGGCCCCATCAGCGTTTCTAGGCGCCATGCCGCATGCAGCCTGGCACAATCAAGCGGCAAGCGGGTCCATCTGAAATGGCCACAGTGCGGTCTGATTGAGAGCTCTCAGCCGCCAGTCGCTGCTTAGTGAGCCCCCCCAAACCGCGGTGAGTGAAGAGCCCGCTCACTGATGTCTGCTCCTCTCTGCGAGGAGGGCGGGGGGGGACACTGTTGTGACCGCTTCCATTAAGGGGCTGATGGGAAATCGTTCACAGTGGGACCTGTCTGCGAAAAAAAAAAAAAAAAAATCATTTCTGAGGCCAGAAATCAATGTTTAAAATTGTGAAAGAGGAAACTATTTACTTGGGGACGGTCCGGCACGCTGGCTAATTTGCGAGTGGGACGAGGACCATCGGAAGATAAACGACTGAATCTGTGCTCAGGGGCAGGACACCATCATCTAGAGCGTCCCAGGGCCCTGCAGCCCACCCTGTGGCCAGCAGACAGGGTTTAACCTTCGCTTTGACGACATGCGTTAAGCACAGTGTTAAGCAGAATAGCGTCAGTTTATTTACTATTATCACGGTGATGATAAAGTGCGTTCCCCTTAGCATGCGGGCTGTAGCGCACTGTCTACCCGCTGCTCTCTGACCTTGCCGCCCCCTGAGGTCACCGCTGACCTGTATTCCGGCAGCTATGATCTGCTTCCAGCCGCCCTGTACTCCTGCTCCCTTATTCCGCGTCTATATCGATCCGCAGGTAGCTCTGACGAGACACGGTGGCTCCAGGATAAATCACCCAGATCCCTTCCCAGAATTCCACGCCTTCGCTCTACAGCCTAATGGCTCGGCTAACGATCAGCTTAGTTTCCATGCGATTCCGCGCTGGTTCTCCCGGAGGGAGCACACCCCACCCGCTAGTTTATCTCCAGCCCCTTGGCTGGATCTCTGCGTTCCCACGTCTGTGGTGGGGGGCTTCATGCCATCCACCGGGAGCCAGAGTGCCCCGCGGGTCCCTGTCAGGGGTCCGTCCGCCTCCTTCCCACATTGTCCAGCTGCTCGCCCCAAGTCCAACAGGCTCAAAATGGCCACCCGGGTCCGACTCAGTCTGTGGGCCTCGTGATCCCAGTGTGTGAATTTTCCCCTACACGGGAATTTCCACCCGGCCTGCTGCACGTCCCTCCCTCTCTGGCCGGTGAGTGCACCCGCGTTCCCCCACAGCCCAGCAATTTTCCGGAGATGCTGCTTGATTGCTGTGAGATGAGGGGGGGGGATTGTCCATACTGGAGATGCCTGTTGATGTTTGTCTATGCTGGGGGAGCATAGGAGCACGGGGGGGGGGCACTGATCACGACACAGTGGCTCTCCGCAGTGAAAGATGCCCCCTGTGCCTCGCAGTCTCGCTGTGTGCTCACTAAACACAAAAGTGACGGTTAAAGTTTGCTGTAACGCAAAGCGATGTCATAGGAAGTGACATCACAGAGCATGTAAGGCAATATCCTGCGACTATCTGTTCTCAGAGACAGCCAGCGCCTCCCGTAGGTAACATACTGGATATGCATGTCCTTCCTTCATGGCCTGCAGTCCTCAGAAACCCCACACCCAGATATCTTCTAGTTTGATAAGCTAGCAGGGGGCACACAAGCTCGTGCTTGTGACTCACGGTGACTGACTGTGAAAAGCTTTGTATGTTACTGCCCCTGAGGGCCAAGGGGGACCTTCCTGGCAGATCAGACCACCGTTGAAGTCACCTGGAGTAACGGTCACGCATCTGCCATGTTGACTGTTATGTCCCCCACCCGTGTATCTGGGCCATCACTGTGACCAGCAGCTGTTATCGCTCCCATGTGATGTCGAAAGTCTCCCGTGGTTAATGTCTTAGCTTCCCTGTGGAATTCTGTGCCGTCTATTGTGGAGGGGGGAAGATGCAGGCAGCAATAGTGGCACTGAAAGGGGGGTGTGATTGGGGTCCCAGTCCAAACACAGTGTGTCAGCTAATCCAGTGTCCCCAGGCTATCACCCACTTTCCTGAGATGCCACAGGTCAAACATGTGGGAAATGTCACCCTGGGGGGATGGTGACTTTAAAATAGCCTCTACTACCTGTGTTATCTTACTGGGTCGCGGTGTCCACAAAAGCTTACAAACCTTTCCCATAATCCTTTGTCACTTGTTTCTCCATCACCCCCAACCCCCCTAGTTCCCTGAGTCCCGACCTGGACCCTGACGGCGTCTTTCAGAGGGAGGGCTTTGGCCGGCAGAGCATGTCAGAGAAGCGGACCAAGCACTTCGGCGACTCTTCCCACCTGGAGTTCATGAAGACCCGCAAGTCTAAGAGCATGGACCTCGGTAATAGGGGGTATCTGTTATGTCAGGTGTGGGCTCGCAAACACCCCCCCCATTGTCACTGGAAAGCGCCAGAATCTGATTCTCTGAGTCTGTTGCCTCCTCCCGTACCTCCGCCCCTGGTCAGAGCTTCCCACCTCAGAGAGTACAGAAGCCAGGCTGATAGCTTATGGGCTTTTTGTTTCAAATAAGAGCTTTAATTAGATATTTGTTATTTTTCAGCTCCTGTTTTGTCAGCTCAGTAAAGTAGAGTCTTAATGTGCAGAGAATGTTTATGAAGTGCTCCTCTCCCGCGCACTTTGTCATAATTAATCAACATTCTACCTAATTACACACCTAAGTGCCACCGGTTATGGTGAATACCACTCCGGGTTTTGAGCACGGGTTGATTCACAGGAAATCCCACTCTGCTTGCAGAGGGATGGGGTGCTGGTGCCCCTTCAACCCTCCCTATCCTGAATTTACATTTGGGGGGGGTGGGTTAAAGCTTTCAATCCCCCCAAGTATGGTGGGTGTGACTATCTCGCTATTCTGCAGTCAGCATGTGCTCTGTTGCGTCTGTTGGTTTCATCTGCTCATTGGCCAAGGAAACCCAGACATTGCTGGCATCAGATTCACCTGAACGGTCTGATTCCAGACTGGGGCACAGTTGTGACTGTCAGAGAAATTTCAGTCCCGTATGGTATTCCGGGTTGTGACAAAGCTTTGATGCTGAGCTCAGGGAGCGTCCACCGTTTAACATCCTTTTAGTAATGGCACACAAACAACTTGCGTCCCCTCTCAGAACCGGATCAAAAAGGCTTGGGGGGGGGGCATATGCATTTTATGCGGCCTGTATCTTATGAGTCTGGCCACCTGCAAGCAGCCCCCACTCACTTGTAGCCTTCTGCGGTTTTCCTGTTACGTTCGGCGAGCACTTCAGACCTTCATTCCTGCTCAGCTTTATGGACACAACGTCGCAGCACATACTGCGACACCAAAAACGAACCCTTAATACTCCTAAGCAAGGAGGTGATTGTGTGCTTGGAATTGCACTGACGAGCCCTGGCCAGTAGAGGTCCTCATGCTGCCCGCCTTTTCCTCTGAGCCGCAGAATTAGATGCCTTTTCTCTCCCTGTTGAATGCCCCCCCCCCCAAGATCATGTCCGCTTCTCTTTGAGGAATCACATCAGCAGCAGCATTCCACGAATTTGAATCCCATGAGGGAGAAATTATGCAAAACTGGCCAGAGATGTCAAGACTGTATCCCATTTAGATGTAGAGAGAGATTCATATGTGTCTGGGGGGGGGAGTGTGGCACCAATATCTGATCCTCAGGCTCTGCCTGAAAGTGGTGAGCTAACACACGATACCCAATCGAAATGATTGACAGCTTGGCATGGTTCTAGAAACTTCTCCACTTGCCTGCCTCTGTCCTTCAGCCCCTCTCCTCCCAGACGTGATTTGCATGTCATCTGATTGGCCGCTTGAAGGCGTCCTGGCGCCTTTTGGGCAGCCAGCACTAATCCAATCCAATTGTTTATGCCCTTTAACAGTCGCGGACGAGATTAACCTCACGCCCCGCTCAGAGGAGATCCCAGGTAAGGAGAGGCTCGGATGCGGGGGCGCTTGGGCGGGGCCACTTGCCTGATCTTCTCTGATGAGCTGGGGGGCGGGGTGCCCCCACAGAGGGCTTTTCTCTGCTTTCAGGCTCTGGCTTTTGGCGTAACAGCTGCATGAAAGAGGCTGTGCTTAGCATGGGGGTCGGGATGCAAGCCATCTCTGGCTGCTTTTTTTATATATATACATGACAGTGGGGACAGCTCAGTGACACATCCTGGGGACAGTGGGGACAGCTCAGTGACACACAGCCTGGGGACAGTGGGGACTGTAAGTCACTCTGAGTCTGGGGACAATGGGGACCAGCTGGTTACTCTGAGCCTGGGGACAGTTCAATTACACAGTCTGTGGGCATTGGGGACAGCTCAGTGACACACATCCTGGGCACAGTGGGGACAGCTCAGTGACACACATCCTGGGGACAGTGGGGACAGCTCAGTGACACACATCCTGGGCACAGTGGGGACAGCTTAGTGACACACATCCTGGGCACAGTGGGGACAGCTTAGTGACACACATCCTGGGGACAGTGGGGACAGCTCAGTGACACACATCCTGGGGACAGTGGGGACAGCTCAGTGACACACATCCTGGGGACGGTGGGGACAGCTCAGTGACACACAGCCTGGGGACGGTGGGGACAGCTCAGTGACACACATCCTGGGGATAGTGGGGACAGCTCGGTGACACTGAGCCTGGGGACGGTGGGGACAGCTTGGTGACACTGAGCCTGGGGACGGTGGGGACAGCTTGGTGACACTGAGCCTGGGGACGGTGGGGACAGCCCGGTGACACTGAGCCTGGGGACAGTGGGGACAGCCCGGTGACACTGAGCCTGGGGACAGTGGGGACAGCACGGTGACACTGAGGCTGAAGACAGTGGGGACAGCACGGTGACACAGAGCCTGGGGACAGTGGGGACAGCCCAGTGACACTGAGCCTGAGGACAGTGGGGACAGCCCAGAGACAATGAACTTGGGGACAGTGGGGACAGCACGGTGACACAGAGCCTGCTCCCTTACTCAGTGACCCTTTTAGTGCTTGGCTTCATTTACCCAGAATGCTGCATAAATTGCACATTGCTGGTAACCCCACCCCCGTCCACATGGAGTCACCCCCACGCAGCCCCCACCAGTCTACACATTGCACTGTCCAGCTCCCACTATTAACTGCCTGTGATTTATTGCTGCCGCTTGGAACGCCTTCGTTAATGTTTAATGATAATCCGTCTTTTCTATCGCGTGTCCCGGTCGCCCACGGTTACGCGCCAGTCCAAAGCTGAGCCACGCATTGAGGGTCCCAGGGCGATGGGCCAGCTTGGAATGGGATGGCACAATGTGGGCTGGGCAGCAAAGCTTCCATAAAGTTCAGCGAATTATTGCTGCAGTCAGTGCATGGGCCACACCTCATAAAAACTTGTATTAGGAGGGGAAATTGGCAGCGTGTATCCACAGCTGGTGGCGTGGCGGTTATGGATACAGACTTGCATAGATGCAGTCCGGACCGGAGTGCTGTTTACCTGTACTGCGCACATAAGTGTAATTGCTTCTGTGAAGCCTGCAGCTGTACCGAGAGGTAGAATAATTATTTGCTTTTCAAACACGGATAATTTAGGTTTCCAGTGCTGCCACTCGGCCAGGGTACTCAGTACATCATTTATATCTATCCTGCTGTTCCTCTTATCTGGGCTCCGCACGGACTTATAAAAATCCCCTGGCCGTCAGATGCACTGCTGATAGTTGTATAACATCCTGAGTACGCTCGACGCGAAAGCATCCAGGAAGGCCTCATAATTGTAGGAAGATATTCGGATCTCTAAAGACCGGCCATGTATTGTGTGCCTTTCATTAAGTACGAGTGGACTTCTGAGAAATATATCCCACCCCCCTACCCCCCAGTTCCAAATGTAGTTTCAATGAAGGAAGCAAATGGGGTTCCTTTGTGGAGAAAATTAAGCTTCCACTCGGGAATCTGACCCATCTCCCAAGCGACCGCCCGCGTGCCCCTCTCCTGTCGCTCTGCAGGGGGCAGCAGGAGCGTGAACATGGGCATCTGGGTCTCTGTTGGAAGCGTGATGCTTGTAATGTGGCAGCTCAGCTCTTCTGTCCCGCTCCATGCGTGACTGGCACTGCGTGTCCTTGCCTTGGCGTGCTCACGGGTTCCATTTGCCGTCACGCCCACACAGGAACATGGCCGGCCTTATTATCCATCGTAGGGAGATGGGGAGGTGTGTGGGACCTAATTCACCGGTGCGGAGATCCAGTTAGGGGAGTGAAGGGCTCGACCAGGGCTAACCTACCCGACCCCCCATCCTCTCTGGAGGCCTCAATTGCTGTGAACTGGGGTCTCCAGCAGGTGGAGCACCTCTGGTCGGAGCTTCTGTGTCATTAATTGTTAAATGGGCCCACTCCTCCTGTGATTGGGCAGCTGGGGTCTGGGACCCAGCCCAGCCAATCAGATGCAAGCTTAGACTGCAGGTTTGCCCACAAAAGAATGAGGGAGGGGCTGGTGGGAGCAGGTCAGGGAGCCGTCACTGGCCACAGCGCGAGTCACCAAAGGCGGGCGGCAGTGCTTCGGCGATCAACACCTTCCCTTCGACATCATCCATTCGCATTACCGCCATCATCCAATGGCGGTAATAGATTTCTGATTGTTTTCTTTTTTACTGGCCCTTTTATTTGGCTTGACATCCAGAGGAGGGTCCACTGTGGGCCGGCAGGCGATGGGCCGCGGCCCATTTAGCACCTTGAAAACATGTCAGGCCAAATGAATAACAGAGAGAATTTCAGGGCCAGGAAATGCCCCCCCCCCCATACCACCCAGAGAGCCGACATGCCTATACGGCCTTGGGTGGGCAGGGGTTCGGTAACAACACTGCATGGAGTGTTTCTGACTGCCGCTCGAACCCGTGCTTCCTGACGATGTCGGAAAAGCAAGCCCTTGAGTGGGAAACACACCAAATGTTGGAATATTCCAGAAGGGATGGAATCGCTTTTATCCTGGAGCGATTGGAGGTTAGGGGCCTTGCTAAAGACCCTAATGGTGAAATCACTCTTCCAATCATGGGATTTGAATCAACAACCCTCTGATCACAGGCACAGGGCCATAACCTGGCCCCATTAGAAGCTCCATTCCAAACGGCAGCACCTGCAGGTTTCCATTTGCTAAATTGCACCATGGCGTTAAATGAGTTTGTTTCTCGTCACAGTTTCTGAGTAGGGAACATATCCATCAAGTTGGATGTGGTGCATGGTGTGGTCTCCCACCATTTATTGATATTAAATGTGGGTCTCTGGGTCAGGGTGGTAATGGGATTGGGACCCACCTTCTGTGGAGCGGAACATCTCCGGACCCGGCCCAGCCTGCTCTGCGGTGGGACCCGGAACGCAGGACGACATTTCGGGTCACTCGCAATCCCTAAACCATGCCAACTGGGAAAATAATTACAGCTGTCCCAGGCCGCACCTCAGAGAGACGGACGATCTGCTGACCACCTACTGCGGAGATCGCCGTCGGTCAGTAACTCATGCCTTCACGCCTGCGTGCCGGATCGGATCTCGGACGGACATCCTCATTCACGTGTGCTAAATGCGGAGCCCCACACTGGAAATGTCTGCGAGCTGAGCAGTTCCAGAGAGCAGTGGACCTGGAGGCGTGAATCGTGCTGCATTTTCTTTGTGGCCAACATCCGTCAGCCAGCTCTGTCTGTAGCCTTCAGACTCAAATGGGAAAGTTCCGGAAAGTCACCTTTGAGAAAAAGAAGAGAAATCACAATAAAGATTTTGTTTGCTTGTTTGTAAGAAACGCCCACACCGTGCCAATCAGGGAGAGATACACACAACATCATAGCTGGGAATTTTCCAGAATTGCACATTTAGAAACTCTCTCTATTTGATTCCGCAGGCATCCGTTTGGCAGGCGGTGTCACCCTCAGTGACCTGACAGAGATAATAATCAGCGCTACGCCGTGGCCTTGCGTTCGATAAACAAGCACCGCGATCCAGCGACACGCTGGTGCACAGCCAGGCAGGAATGAGAGTGTAATGCAATCTCTCGCCAATGCGACTCACCGCGGTTCTGAATCCTGCCCCTCGGTCCATGATCTCATCTCTTGGGCGGCTCAGGTCCGTGTACACTGACAGGGTGCAGTGAAAAGGACTATCTTTTTACACCCTGAAACTTTGAGGAAAATAAACAAAGGGATTAGAACCCACAGAGGCGATGGCAGAGAGGGCGGGTGCCCACAACCACACAGGAAGGCCCCAGCCCCCTGCAACCCCAAAACTGGCACAGGAACATGACCTCTGGGTCCTCACAGTGTAATGGTACAGAGGTACAGACGAGCTGTGGGACATTAATCTGAGTGGGATTTATAAAGCTACTATAACAACTCCTTAAAAGTTACCATTCTCTCCAGAATAAATGCAGATTTGAACATTCTCACATTGCTCTTAAAATAATTCTGTTAGCAGAGCTTTTGAATGTATATTTGTCTATGCAGACTATGCACGATTGTTTTGCTAAGAATTTGTAAAGTTGGATGAAGTAGCTCTTGACTTGGGGTGAAGATTAACCTCCCAGGATCTTACGTTTATACCCGCATTTGCCGACAACGATATGCGCTAAATCCCACCATTGTGTTTTCCTCCACAAAGGCTCTCCGACAAGAGATGTGGGCCCGTCTCTAGGCCTCAAAAAGTCCAGCTCCCTCGAGAGCCTGCAGACAGCCGTCGCTGAGATCATGTCGAACGGCGACGTCCCATTTCACCGGCCGCGACCGCCCATCATCCGCGGGAGGGTCTGCAATGAGAGCTTCAGGGCTGCCATCGACAAGTCATACGACCGGCCAGCTGCTGATGAGGATGACGAGGGTATGGAGACACGTAAGTATGGCAGGACTGGATTTATCCAGAAAGATCCTTTGCGAAGTGAGAGTACTTAACCTCTTATCTAGTCACAAAATGGAGTATTAGCCACTGGAATGCAGGTCAACAGTCACGTTCAAGGGCGCAACAGCTAGCTGAATGATTCTGGGTCTTCAATCACTGCGCCGCCTGTTGCCCAGCTGTGGTTTTTCGTGGTCAGTGCACTTCCTGGAACGTTTACACCTCCAGCCAGCAGTTTCCAAGAACTGCTGGGGGAGAGATTTCCAAGTTGATGTCACGTTTGAGCCGTCGAAAAACCACGGTTGAGGTCCGATGAATCTTTGATGGAAAATAGATACAGAAAAATAGATTTTAACTGTAATGGATACATGAGAGAGAGTGAAACGGGAATATGACTGCGTTCTAGAGTTACCACTGTGTGTGAAGGCCTGTTCTCGCAGCCAGAACGTGCCTTCATGTGTGCGCATGCCTGTAGCGTGTTCTGGAGCATCTGTGGGCTCCATTTCTTTTTACCAAGTTCCGTATTCTGACTCGGAGTTCAGGGTGGCACGAATCTCCGGAGCTCTCCAGCGTGAACGTGGGGCAGGTGTTGCTCAGCAGCCTTGCTTCTGGCATGTGTGGGAACGTGGGCCTGCAGGGGAAGCCTGGGGGGATCTGGCAGAGGTATGACCCCTCCCACACCAATAATTACTGAACTCTGCTTCCTGTGGTTTAGCCGACCGGACTTGCCTGTGGTCCTGAGAGGTCAAGATCAGGAAGTCAGTCCTGTTAAAAAGTGGCCACTTCCTCCCAGTCTGTCCCTAATACCTGCAGGGGGTTCAGATAAACCAGGTTGGTCGCACCCACCCCTGTGGCAGGAACTGACCGGCAGAGGTGAATCAGGTCAGGAAAGCAAGACCTAGAAGGTGTGAGAGCGAGTCTTCTTGTGCCAGTCTGCTAAGCCGCTCCAGAACTGCCATCTTGTCACGGATGGAATGTCAGTTAGGCGTTGGGGGGGCGGGGGCTATACTGTAGCAGGGTTTTTTATTTTCTGTTGAGCAACTCTATTATCAACTTCAGGGAAGTTTGAAAGCAGACGACTCGCTTGGATGATGTTCCCTCATGCTTCCTGCACTATACTAAATACCTCAGCATTATCAGGGGAGAAAATGCATTTAAAAAGCTGTATCCTGTAATAGTGCATTGTATTCTCCCAGGCGGTATTTAAATAGGCTTCTTTTTTTCCTAGATAAAGCAGACCTCGCTATTCCCGTCACCAAGGTTAACAGTTCGGCTGACAGAGAAGCAGCTTTTGCATAAAGTCAGACTTCGGTGCTCGTTTCTGGGTTAAATGTTCGCCTGTTCTATTACATTGAGTCTTCCTCCTTATGGGGAGACACATTTTTGACCTGATTTCCAAAAAAACAGATTAACACGGTCCTTTGATTGAAGCATCAAAATGATTTCCACTTTGTGGGTTGTTAAGGCCTTTTTAATTAGTCTAATTAATGCCCCCCACCCTCCTGAATGGTACACTCTCGAGGTGTCTGATGCCTCCCCAACATCGCTGCGATCCTTCCTTAGTGAAAAGCATTTAGCTTTTTTTTCCTTCTGTCTCTTTGTTTTCCGGTGTCGTTGTTGCTGTCTCTCGCCCTGGCTCTCGTTCTGCCAGGCGAGGGAGATTAAGTCCATTCATTGTTGTCGGGCCCTCATGCTCCCGTTTCCACAGCACCGTGGGTAAGGCACAGGTAACAGGAAAAATGCTCCGCCCCAAACCGGCTTCACCCAAGGCCCCGGAACTTACCTTCTTCAGCACATTAGCTGAAACGAACACAAGATGCAGCAGTGTTGTTCGGGTCCTGCAGAGGTGCCACCTTAACTCGGTGAAGCCCCGCCCCTCCCCCCCCCGACACTGTGATAAGGGAATCTCTGGCCATCCCCAGCATCCTCGCCTGATAACGATGACGCAGGGTGTGTGGTAACACATTAATCACGCCCTGTCTACCACACTGTCCTAGATCATGCTGTCAGGATGGAATCTGCTGCAGGAGGAATCAGGTTGTAATTAACATCCTTTGGTGTGTTATGTTCCATCTACATTATAACTGTACAGTCAGTACTGGATTCGCTGCTTCTAACTGTTAGCCAGTGCTGCCTGGAAGCGCATCAGCGAAGGTGTTTGTGTGCACGTTCGCTCCAAGCCCGTGCGTCGCCAGTGCGATGAATGAATGCGGCGCTGCGCTTCGTAGCAAAATCCCTTCGAGAGACGCGTTGTTTTTGGAGGAGAATGAGGCTGCAGGCATCTGCAAGCGGCCAGTCAAACACCCACACATCTGTGCACACCGAAGCCTTCCTGCTCTCAGGCGATTCTGGGTAATCCTGTGCAGAGCCATCCGGTGACCAGAGGTGCTACCAATGGCAGAAAGCGCAGTGCGAAAACAGTTAGGGGGGTTTGGAGAGCAGGGGCCTGGCGAACGCAGCTGCAGAGGCTGCGGTGCAGAAAGCAGCATCAGGTCAGACTTTGCTCTCGCTGGCTCTCTTACATTTAGTTTCATCATGGTTTGCACTGCAGAAGCCTTCGGCTCTGTTTACGCTCATCGTTTCAGCGTTCCCTCCATTTCTCCTGCTCTGAGTAAATTGAGGTTAAGTAGCTCGCTGGAGGTCATTAGGAGTTACCCTGCTGGGGCTTCAACTTGGGGTCCCCCACCACCTCTCCCCCCTCCAGGCATCTGTGAAGACTTTGCTCCCTGTAATGGATGGTGATGTATCACCCCTCTCAGTGCGGAGCAGATCACTTCGTTACATTAGTGTTTAATTGGCAGATGCTTCTCCGAACCCCCTTGCAGGTCAGAGCAGATTAATAAGCGTATCGCCGTGTCCCGGTCTCCTGGTGCATTTGCTGTGCCTGGTTTCATGGAGGTGATATAGAGGTCAATAGAAATTCCCGTGGGGTGACCCATACCATCTCCAGCGTTGTCCAGAAAAGTTCCAGAACAGCGGTAAAGGACTTGACCCATGGGATCCGCTGATCCCTGGATGGGAAGTGGTGTAGGTCCCTTGAGCTTCAGCCTGTTGTGTGCCGATACTTAACCAATTTGATTTTATAACAGCTACAGGCCTGCAGACGTGCATGTCGGCTCGGAGACCGTAATTAGCATGCTGTCGCCCCGCAGTGGAGGAGGACACAGAGGAGAGCTCACGCTCGGGACGCGACTCCGTATCCACGTCCGCCGACCTGCTGCTGCCGTCTGGGGAGTGGCCCGGCGCTGACTGGACGAGTGACGGGGGGGGGCGCGCCAAGGAGGAGAGGAAGAAGGACAAGTCGCTGAAGGACAAGAGGAAGTCGGAGAGGGACAAGGAGAAGGAGAAGAGCAAGGCTAAGAAGGGCGTGCTGAAGGGCCTGGGAGACATGTTCAGGTGAGAGTGCCCCCAAGAGGCAGCGCCATGCAGAAGCGCCCGTGATCATTTTTAACGGGCTTCTGGTTTATTTGCGCTCTGTAAACAGTAAGCACCCTATGCATGCCCGTGTAGGAATGTTGTCGCTTGAGTCACAGGTGCAGTGTGTTCCTCGGCCATTATGCCTCGCCGCATCGCTGCTGTGCTCTCCGGCGCAGTGGGTGGGGCTCCTTAGGCACCTCCCTCTGGCCACACTCCTCCATTGCAGCCGGATGGACGGGGTAGATCGTCAGGCCGGAGGAGGTCGCCATTTTAGGCCGTTTTTGATATTGCTTTGCTGAAGCTATTTAAAGGGAACCTGCGATTAATGGCGTAGCTTTGGTTTTTCTGTTAGTGTGGCATGGTCAGGGGGTTATTGCGGGCTGTGCCCCCTGCTGACCACGGCTGTGACACATAATGCAGGCGGGGGTGTTTTATGCCTGTCTATCGTGTTTCTCCAATGTATCTGCTGTCCCGTGTGGCCCTGCGTGGGGGGGGCTGATCACCAGCACGCCATCCTTCCTCATTATGTTTCTGTCTTGTTAGTGTTGTCTAAGGCTGACCACCCCCCCCCCCACCCCCCATCTTAGAATTATGCAATTCCTGTGTAATTCACTTAATGATCGACACCACCTCCCCACCTGCCTCACATGGCCTCACTCATCAGATGCTGTGCCAGGGGGGCTACTATGGGGGGGGGGGGTTGGGTTTTCCAAAGCGTGACTGGCGTTGGCTGGCTGATTGGTGATGGAGCACAGTTCCGGATGTCCTCTGGACTGCCCCTAGGAGGTCCTAGGTGGAATGTTCCGGATATACGAAGCGAGACTGCTCCACTTGTGAGGCTAGATTCCGAGACAGCATCGCGTTGGCGGAACAGGCCCTGGAGCCGGACCAGTGTGCAGGGAGAACTGGGCCCCAAGGGGCCCTGTTTGGCTTTGTGGACATTGCTATCTCCTGGTGGCACCCCTGCGTGCTGTCGAATTGGACCGATCCAGAAGGACCGTCGGGAACGCCATCATCCTCTTGTCACTCTCATCCTTCTTTATCCAAACAGGGGGGTATCATTGGGGGGCATTATTGGGGGGCATTGCCAATACAGTGGAGGCGACCAGGGGGGGTCTCTGAATGTCACGGGGGTTTGTCATCCTCTTTTTTTCTAAATTGTAAATATGTTCTGAGAGGCCGTAATCACGTTACGGCTGGGGGGTGTCGTGTATCCTGGCAGCCGCTCGATGCGGGTCGCCCCCGACAGTGGTATGTTCATGCCGCCGGCTAACCACATTTCAAATGATCGCGCCCTTCTGCCCCCCCCCACGCACGGCCGGGAGGGGGAGGGGGGGAAACTAATCGAATCTGAAATCCCGCCTAAATGGAATCTGATATGCTGTCGCCCTCCATTTCTGACGTAGCCAGGTCCAGTGCGTTGTGGGGGGGGCA
>JABFEA020000001.1:15152152-15162193 GCA_019775915.2 Cyphomyrus plagiostoma | reverse complement strand
ATCACACGTCATACTACAAGCCGGGTATCTAATTTATCCTGTTTGATGGAGGCGGTGCTTCCTGATGGCCCGGTGACGTCATAGGACGACGCAGACCCTGTGGCTCGCCATGTCCTACGCTGTCGTACCTTAGAGTAACATTTGGGCACCATGGGGGCGCTGGAATGTCACCCATCTGAGTTCTCACTTTAAGCAATGCGTGCTACAGCCCTACTTGTTACCATGGGAATAGAGGAGGGGCCCGCTTTTCCTCCCACGCGGCCCGGAAAGTTCTGGTTGGTGAAAGACCACGCCGCCAATGGCTTCCTGTGACTGGGAGGAAATGGCTGGCTTTGCCTTCAACACTGCCTGAAAGCTTCCTCCCCCGAGGAAGATGGGGTCCAGGAGGGGGGGAATTCAGGCATCCCGTTCCCGGTCTGACTCGAGCTGCAGATATAAAGCTCGTACATACTGCTTAATCGATACCGGCACTTGCTTCTTTCCCTTCCTTTCTATTCTTGTCCATAATTTCAGAGCTTCCATTTAATTACAAGAGCACTGATGAGTAATTAGCTTTGGGCACAAAAGGTACGCGTTGATTATGTTTGTTTCTGTGTGCTGTTTCTGCAGTTTTCTCTGTCCCCACTGGAGAAAATCGCCCTTCGTCCTTGCCGATTCCGTAACTCTATTTTATTTTCTCATCAGAATTCAGTCTTTATTTTAATTATTTTATGCAAACATGACAGGATTGTTTTTATTTAGCATTTGCGTTGTTTTCCCTTCGCTTGAGGGTGGGGGTGTGTATTTGGGGCAGCCTCTCGCCTGCATTCACACCACATGCTACCATTAATGTTTAAAAAGGGACCTCTGGGGTTGGGGCACCTCACCCCAGCCGTAAGAGAGCTCCACCATGGGCCATTTAGCCCGGTCGACCCAGGGTGTCTGCTCTGTAGTTGGCGGGGCGGCTGACCAACGCTGACTGGGACCATTTCTCTGATTCTGCCCGATTTCCCCTACCGAGTCGAAGAGGCTGCCCCTCCTAGTCAGACCCAATGCCTGTGGTGCCAAGGTGGCTTTGCGATATCCTTCACTATCCACAAGTGGCTACTTATAAGCAGCATTCAGATGGGGGCCTCCAGCAGGCCTGCCCCCGGGGCCTCCAGCAGGCCTGCCCCCGGGGCCTCTGGCCATCTGAATGCTGGCTATTAGTAGCCTTATCTTATACTAAGCCCATCTTCTCGCTAGGAGTCAGGCGCCAGTCCCGGGAACTAAATTCAATCAAAAGAAGAAATAGCAATGAATCCTCTGGGGGGGGGTTGTTCTTTGGTTCCTCATAAAACCCATGGTGACATGGTCATGTTTTGTTGGCAGTCAGCTGACCTCAGTCAGGTGACCTGAGTCGGGTGACCTCGGTTGGGCTTGAGGTTCCTCCAAAGACTCAGGGAGCTTAATCATATGGATGTTATTCTGGAAAATGGTCCGTTTACAGAGCAGCGTCCCATGGTGGGTGTAGTGGTCGGTCCCTGTGTTTATTTTTGGTTTCTTGTGATAATAAAGTTCAGGGAGCATTGGCTGGAGATGAAGAGGCGTTGAAATGCTGTTGGGTTTGGGCGGGGATTTCTCCACATGGGGGGAGTATGGTGACCCTCCGCTATGTGCAGAGAGCACTTGGCCCGGAAGCAGGTCGCCGGGCCCATCTGGAACCACTGAGGGTTCTGGCCGTGGCCCATGGGGTCTCTTGCCAGGGGAGTCCACCTTGTGGCCTCGCCCCGCAGTCGTCTTTTTCAGGGGGGCCCACCATCAGCATGGGGGCGGGGGCGGCGGGCAGTACATTCAATGGCCTCGTTGTCTGAGAGTGATGGCAGCAGAGGAATGTTCCAGAGTTCGGAGACCAGGAGGAGTTTTGGAGAAGGATCAGGAGGCTTTCTGGTGCCTTAATAGTTAGAGGAACCTTGGGAAAACTGTCTAAGGCCCTTCAGGAAGGGGGCTGAGATTTCAGTAGCGCCTCCGCCTGGCCGGAGGCTTTTGGCCTACCTGAGGCCTTGACAGATAACTGAAACGCGTTTGAATATTGAACATAAACGAATGCGGCATGAGTGGCGTGTTTCTCCACATATCAGCAGCACCAGGAGCACGTATGTTTCCCGCGTCGGGCGTGAAGCCGTGCATTTTTTGGGATTATTACCACGTTGGGGCGGCTCACGTCTCGAGGGTCACACCTCGGGCATGAACCAGAGTTCCGTTGTCGATTTACAGAATCCAGGCCAAAACGCGGGAGATCCGGGAGAGACAGGCACGGGAGCGCGAGTACGCCGAGATCCAGGACCCGAGCCTGGTGTCTGGTTCCGAGGAGGAGCACCTGTATGCGGGCATCGACTCCATCGCCTCCTTCGACTCCTCACTGGACAGTGGCCACAGCCTGTCCCTGTACAACCAGCCACGGGGGCCTGGAGACGACAAGCAGACCGTGGAGTCACTGTACGCCCAGGTCAACAAGTCCCGCAATGGACACCCTCCCTCCGGTGACAGGTAGGGGGCGCCGTCCTCGCTTTGTACACCCATTGGTCGTTGTGGGCTCCTCATTGTGTTCGGATGATCACCCCAGCCCACCCCAAGAGGTTCAAATCTTGCTGTACGCGCAAAAGGAAACACATTTTTATCTCCCATTTGTACGCCTTGGAAGCAGGTCAAGCATCCATATAATCTAATCATTTCCAGGGTGTGAAAATGGAATGATTGCCACTCTCCAACACGCGTTTTGTGTCACAGTCTTGGGTTGTGTCCCTGTCCCCAGCGGTGGGGGGATGCATCTTCACACACTTTGTTCCTGACGCGGATGACATGGTCTTCAAGTCAAACTAAATATTTATTATTAAGACAAATTTCTGGGCGTTTTCATACTATAAAAATTAGCTCACGCGTAGGTCCTATTATTGCTGGTGATGCATGGTGTTCTCTGAGACTTCGTCTGCCTGTCCATACATCCCTCTGTCCGCCCCCTTGCCTGCTCTTTTTGTAGTTTCTCCCACCTCGCTGCTGTCTTCTCGCCATGCGGAGGTATCATGTCTTTATCTCCATGTGATTATTTTTTCCTAACCCTGCCACCTGTCATTTACCTACTGCCGGTGACCTTTTGACAAGGCGCGGTGGGATTATTAGACTGTTCCCCCCCTGGGTTCCTCTCGCTGGGGGCCATGGAACCGGGGGTGGGGGGTGCTGGTGGGTGGGAGCATATGTGACACGTTATCTTTCATCAAACAGGCAGTGAAATCCACCTGCCGATAAGCTCTGCGTCTGGGGTGGGGAGGTCGATATGTTCAGATGAAGTCACGGTTTGTTTACACCCTAGCAGAACACTCAGGGTGTCCGCAGGCAAAAATATATGTAATAATAATAATCATCTTCGAGTTGTTATCTCCCGCAAACAGCATGGTCCAGGTTCCCGGGACCTACAGGACATTGATGAACATAATGATTGGTCAGGGCTGCTTTGCAGGCTGCCGGAGCCTTTGTGTGGATTCATTATTTAAGGTCCCAATGCTCTAATCCACACAAATCTGAACCCCTGGGAGATGCTCGCTCTTTATGAACACCTATAAATCACGATGCCACTTTGGCCTTTCATTGGAGGAGGGGCCGGCCTATTGCAGGGCTCCATGTCATGGGAGGGAAACGTTAACCCTTCGGGGCACAACCAGGATGTGGTATGCGTGTGACAGGATCTGCTCCAGCATGGGACTTTATGAGATTTTATTGTTTTTTGGCTTGGTTATCAGCTAGCGCCACCTATATGACAACCTGGCGTCATTTAAAAAGATCCTTCTGGGGAGAGGAGGGTTTTCTCTCTCTGCAGTGGCATCTCACCACCCCCATTCAGAAAATCTTTTGTTTAGTGTGTTGCATTAGTAAAGATGCTCATTCTTGCCATTTTTGTTGTCGCGCTGTTTTATTTTGTAATTAGTCATGTAATTACTCTTGATTTAATTCTAATTAAATAATGGTGGTAAATTCAGGGTGGTTTACATTTTACTTTCTCTCTGCACACGGTTTGCTGTGTGAAACTGTGTTTTGGTCCTTCTCTGTCTGTAGAATTTATAAAATATCTCACCTGTTTTAACTCCCGCTTTCCCTCTCAATAGGCACTAAGTAGATTAATCTCTGACCTTGGACACATTTCTTTTATCCCCCTGTTTACATGAAGGAGGTCTGTGCAAAAGCAGCAGAGACTTGCAGAGTATCTCTGACCCGAGAAACAGCTGGTCTCTCAGGCTGTGGCTAATCTCCGGTGGCTGTTTAACCATCAGGGAATGATTTCAGGAACTTCAAACATCTAAACAAAAGGATGCACAGAATGTTTCTGCTCTTTGTGTGGGTGGATGCACAGAACAGAGGTGAAATGTTAAACATGCGTCAGGTTGGACTCTACACACGTGACCTAGTGGACGGTGATTTTCGGGGCAGTGAGTATCTGGACTCCGCAGTCACGCTTGCGACAATCGGCCTTGATGCTCAGTGCGCAGATGAGCGAGATGAGGAGGGTGTAAAGTTTCTGATGCATCAGTGGTAATTACCCCCCCCCCCTCCCTGCAAGAGCCACAGAGACTATCTGTGGAATGTTTTTTAATCGTTTAACTTTGTGGAAAATTCATGGCTTCCCCCACTGTACAAGGAATCCAGTCGCCGGGAGATGCTTCGAGATGCATCCCAGCCGTCGTGAAGTGAATTCCTCCAGAGGAATCTCACCCGAGCTTCCCGAGTCTCCAAGGCAATGTGGTTCGGTCAGAGAGGCTGGGATGACGCGGTCTGCGGCAAGGTTAGCTGTATCTCAGCAAGCGGCTACAATAATTACTTTATTTTGTTCATGTTCATGCCCCCCACCAGGACGGACATGTCGCATGCATGAAAGGGCGCGGTTTCGGCAGCAAGGTCTTCGGGGTCGCTGGTCACCTGACCTTGGCGTCAGTGGATGCTTGTGTCTGATTCTCCAGATTAGTTCTTGGTGGTCAGGCTGACCTGTGACTATGGATACGTGTTGAGTAAGGCACATTATTCCAGAACTTTTATTACCAATCCTGGCCATCATCTTCCTCATCATTATTCTGGGGCAGGTTAGAATATTGTGCCTGTGGTTGGAAGATTGTTGGTTCAAATCCCAGGGTCCTTAACCCCAGTTTGCTAAAAGCAACTGTTAAATGTAAAACTAATATATTTAATAAATGTAAAATTATTAACGTATTTAAAGTCTTTTTCTTTAACATGTTTTTTAAAGGTGAGTAATTCAGTTCTACAGGTCTAGCAGGTGTCCCATCGTTCTGCTGAGATTAATCTTTGAAAATGATTTCCAACTAACCCACTGCCATGATTAAATAATAATCGCTCACCATGCGTGTATTAGTAACACCCGTTAGTCGTTTGGGGCTCGACCCTCAATGCAACACGGTTCACAGACAGTGACTGAGCTTGTCCTGAAACGCCTCACGGTGCTTCTCCATCTCTGCTGGGTCCCTCTCATTCCTGCAAGCGCACTTTATGGGTGCTGGTGTGAACTGCCACTAAATCATCTGCATTAATTTGTGTTTAGCTTGCAGGCTCGTCGTTTGTATTAATAACATTAAACTGCTCAAAATTAATTCATATTCTAAACAGTCACACGTAGCTGGCATCAATTTTGTGCGTCTGGTTACTCCATCAGCACAGCAAAGCAAACACAAACATCGATTTGCATTTTCAAATTAAACCCTAACAGAAACCAGGTAATTTGAAATTTCCACTGCAAACACTGTAGTTGCTTAAACTGTGCTGCGGTCTCTTGGTAAATGGAAAATACTTCCGCGTTTCAAGGTTGGATTCTTTTGTTTTGCGAAAACTGCTGATTTAGAGCATAAAATAAGGATCACTTTGAAGTCTCCTTGCTGAGCCTGACGTGAATGCAGAGGGTTGAGGCGGCGATGAGGATGCTCACTTCCTGTCACAAGACCTCAGGAACAGGAAGTGAGAGTTCCTCTCTGTTAAACGCTCCCCTTTTTTCGTTTCTGTTTTTATTATTGTTTTTTCCTCGTTCATCTCCAAGCTCTTGCTCAGAGACCTTGAGGTTAAGGTCATTCCCCAAGATATAAGTCTTTCAAGGTTCCTCTCTAGCTGACAGGGATGGCAAGCTTTTGTCAGAGATTCAGCTAGAGGCTGACTTGGCCAGGAGGCGGATGTTGAGTGAGCCAAACCAGGTCCCTTTTACACTCCCCAGATCTGCCACTGGGGGCTGAAAGACTGATAAAGCCCCCCCACCACCACCACCACCACCGACCAATCTCTAGCTATTATAATCCATTACAGTTAAAGCAGGCCATTTGGCTTTGCGGAGACGACCAGCCTGTCCCTCGTCCACTTCCAGGATTTATCGCGCAGATAATGGTGAGGGACGAGCGTGGGGGGAGGGGGGGGGGGCAATTGCTCGTTCGGAACACGACAGCCAGTCCACTGCTCGGTACCATGAAAACTCCCTCCATGGCTGAGCTCTGACTTTGCCTGCAGTATGATTTGTTTGGAAATTGTCGTCTTTCCAACATGGATCCAGACTGAGCAGCACCTGCCGGGATGCAGTCACCCTGGCGATGGTGTGGCAGGTGGCGATGATGGTTCTGATAGTGTAATCGTCAGTCTTTCCTATCTGTATTGACGTGGGAGAAAGCTACCATATCTGTGGCATCCGCTGGCAGTCATGTGACCCCGTGACATGTCCGGGCCAAACTGACGGCTGGCTCCCGCGTGCCGAGCCTCGTCAGGGTTCTCGATTCACTTCCACTTTTTCTCGTGCCAGACGGGGGTCACACAGGCGTCTGTTTGGAGCGTCGCTAATGTAAACAAATGAAACAGGATGTTACATCCATATCTAAGCTGATGCAGCCCAATCTGGAGGACATCTGGACGTTAATAACTGAAAATACTCTCACAATGTCTTGTTACATGCAAAACAGCTGTCCTTTTTTTGAGAGTGAATCTTATCACAGCAATGTGAGAGTCTGCATGTTCCGCTGTCTGGGTTTGGACCTTATTCCCTGTGTGATTGCAGTAAACTCCCATGAAAACCTGGGCCAGCCTGACCCCCGCATCACCGTATCCTCCATGATTTGGGCGTGAGGATTCGCTCATCGGTTAAGCATCCCTGACATCTGACTCGGGGGACTGTTTTATCAGCGCCCGAACACCTGGGGAAGGTCCTGGCTCTTCATGGGGTTGGACCTGCTCCCCTTCTTGGCTGGCGTCCGGCAGACGAGGGCGTGACTTTGAGGATCGGAGCTTAAATCTCCCCCATCTCGTATATTTCTTCCTAATTTCTCATACTTGGAGAAGGAGAAACACATTGCAGCTGGAAAAATAAATGCCGGGCATATTTGTGTTTTCTTTCGTCCCTCACCGGACGACCCAGAATTTTTAATGTAGCCCAATCGAAAGGGGCTCCAGCTTAATTGCTCTGCTTAAACGAGCCAGCGGGCCGCTCACTGGGGCGTGAGAGGGGAGTGAGGATCTGGGCCCAGACGATGTTTGACTTCTCCCCTCTGCAATGAGCAAGGGCAGGATGTAAACCGGTGGTCTGTTTATCTGGACCTTCACTCAAAGCCATTAACAAGCTACTTGTTCTGTTTTTTTAAACTGAGCCCTGTTTTTTACAGCTTCTTTAGAAATGATCCATAATTGCTATTTATGGCTCGGGTCTGTGTGGCAAATTGACGGCTTGCATCTGGTCTGTTGTCCTCGGGGTTATGGCCCGTGTTTATGAACATCTGTGCCTGTGCGTAGGCCTGCATCTTTGGAAGGAACGGCCCTTAAGCTGGTCAGCAACCCCTAGAAGGAGGGGAGATCACTGGCTTAATTTCTCCACAGTCCATTCAGAGATAAATGACCTGACGAGCTTGATCACACACATCTGCCTGATGCAGGTGCCGAATCGGCTCTCTTATCTGACTGGGGAAAAACTAAGGAAGGAAGAAGAAAATGATGATGTGTGTTTGCAGCTAGGTGCCCATAATGAGTGACACTTGGAGCTCGTTTGCCGCGGTCAGCTCCGCCAAGCAAAACAGCGCTAAAGGTCTTGCATGTTTCCACGGCGATTTCCCAACTGATTACAGGAGCATTTGCTTGACTCCTTCATGTTTGTGTCTGAGCTTCTTCAGGAATCGGCTATCGCCGTGGAGATCTTTCCCGTCACCAGGGATGCTGAAACAGGATAGGGGCTCGTATCTGGGATTGAGCAAAGAGCTGTTTTTCTTCTTTTTTTATGTTTCATCTGATGGTCCTGTGGGAGGTACATCGTAGGCGAGCTTACAATGATCCGTTTGTCCCGTTTCTGTTTCGTTCAGTGATGCAGACAGTCGGCACCAAACATCAGGAAGTGATGAAGATGTATGTATGTAGTTCCCGGGGTTTGAACGTGCCCTTGGAGCCTTGATACATTCCAGCCAGACTTGAAAGGGTGACTGGGCTCCTCCTCTGTGTCTGCTCCACATGTGAGGTTGGCCTGAGCCCGTTCGAAACCAGCCCATTCGGAGGCCAGTGGGCCAGTAATGTGGAGCTGTTCATACCAGCTTGACGTGGCATGGCGTAGTGTGGTGAGGCTTAGCTTAGCTTAGCTTAGCATGTTACCCTTGCACCCTGGGCAGGTTGCTTCCAAAACATTATTTGCCTGAAGATGCCCCACCAGCGCTGTCCCTACATACAGTGATGGTTCCCTGATGGTGGTACCATGTGACTGTAGCCTAGCGAGGCCTCATTAGCATCCTGGGTGCAGGCTTTGACTCTGCCCCCTGCTAGCTGCTCTCTGTTAAGGTTGGCCTTAACGTTTTGACATGCCAGTCAAAGTCCTCACGCTTCTCACTTATCCTGCAGGTCCTGTTGACCTGATGTCACCTGTTTTTTTTCCCCCTGTCCATCTCTAAGTCCCCGTCCCTCCCTGCCCTTGAGGATGTCCAGCCCGTAACTGGGAAGATTAGGCTCAATGCAGGGATCTCATTAGAGGATGGGTATTTTTGGCAGGGTGCGATTTTGTTAAAGTTTCCTTTGGCGGGACACAGCTCCTCTAGTGTTTGAAGACTTCAGCCAGTTTCAGCTCATAGGCTTCGTCCATCCAGGTTGGCAAGTCCATTGCCTCTTTTCCTGACATCTGTTTCTTGGTAGAGTCGACTTTCTCCACCTGACTGGTAACCCGTTTCCGTAACCTGCTTATGTAGACCCATTCCTGGCTTCCATTGTGGCTGTTTCCCCACATTCTCAGAGCAGCAGAGCAGTGTCAGAGATCCCATGTCCCAGGTCCCGTTGGGTCTGGAGCCCCTTTGTCTCCCTGGTTTCCATACCAGGATCCAAACTGGACTCTCCCTCTCTCGGACCAGCCCGGCTGCTGAGGGAGAGACCTGGCGCCCCGCCATTGGGGCAGGCTTTGGGAAACCGCACTGGCTCCTGGGATGCGTTCTCCTTTGACAGCCCCCTGCTCACATCGCTCCTCCCGGATTCACCTGGCTGCGGAATGTTCCAGAGCCCAAAAGCATAACAATCCAAATAAAGAGTGGATTGCTGCAGACTGGCTTGGTTCTGGAATTAGTCACCGTGTGTGCCAGTGCCCCCCCCCCATATCCCCCCCTCTGGGCACCTGCGAGGTGATTGACTTCCTTTTGGCCAAAGGCAGCCCGCAGTCAGATATGCCGCTCGACCCTGGCGCCCACTACAGGACGCTGCCAGTGGTGCAGGTGTGATCTCTCCTTTAAGGACACTCCCCAGAGTTCCCTTTGGTTTCTCCTCAACAGCCCGGTTTAAGGATAAGGCAAAGCTATGGCGGCTGTTACTGGCGTGGGCTCCCCTCTCCCCTTGTGTCAGATGGGCGGTTGATTTCCCCAGTCTGCGTTACACTCTCGCGTCCTGATCCATAAGCTGTCATGGTGGACGGGGACATGACGCCGTTTCCCAGACTCTCAGAGAGGTGGCTCTGTGTGGGGGGGGGGCCGGGGGCGGGGGGGGGGGGGGGGGGGCGGGGGGGGGGGGGGGGGGGTGGGGGGGGGGGGGGGGGGGGGGGGGGGG
>JABFEA020000001.1:15078891-15089179 GCA_019775915.2 Cyphomyrus plagiostoma | reverse complement strand
CTCGTTACCTTAAAAACTCTTAATCAAAACAGGGCCTCGGAGAGTTAATTATTGGGCCTGCGTTTAAGGGCTTTTCTGCCCCGTCCCGATATTCAATCAAGCAATGGAGTCGGGAAACAAGGGGTAGCAGATAAAAGCGTTGGGTATAATAATGATGCCGGGTAATGATTTCCCCCGAGATAATCTGATCTATCGCCACGGGGAAGGAGGGAAGGAGACGGTGCCTGAGGGAGGGAGAGGGGCGGGGTGTGGGGGAGAGGGGAACCGCATCAGCATTTCATAGCAGGGCCTGAGCCGCACTGGAGCGAGGGAGGGAGGGAAAGACCAAAATAACAGAAAGAGAGAGAGATTCTAATCAGCCCAGTAGATGTCTTCTCCTTTTGGGAGAGGCTAGAATAGAAGTACCAGGGCTCATGAGAGGAATGTCAAGTTCAGGCGCGGAAAATTAAACAGCTGAAAGGTATGATTTAACAATGCTGAAAACTCAATAAGTACAAGATAAACAGCAAATTAAATCGGCCCGTGTCGGAAGGGTGGGGGGGGGGCGATAGGAGGACAAAAAACTCACTCTTATCAATCAGGTGGTCAAAAATTAATCTGCTTCCCGTCACCCCTGACACCTCTCCCAAGGCTGGGGAAAAGTAAAGAAATAAAAGTGTTAAATAGGGCTGCGCTTTTGCTTTGACCCCCCCCCCCCTCATATTCCCCCTCAATCTCCAGGCCCTGATTAGAATCTGAACTGTATGGAGCCCCCTCCCTGTCAGACTAGAACAATAAAACTAGCCGTAAATACTTCACAAAAATAATTGTGGGGGGGGGTTGCGATGAAGGGGAGCCCATGTCAAAAATTGAGACAGCGGGCGGGTAGCTGCAACCCAATCGGAAGCAGCGGCGTCTCTCTCCCGCTGATTGGTTCCACTCAGTGCCCGGGTTTTGTTTTGAAAGGACTTGCGAGGGGCTACTTTAGCAAAGTGTCTAGGAGACGACACTTTTTCCAGGCTAAAATCTGTGAGCGGTCTTTCGACAAGGGGTTGATTACAAGATATATTCAAGCTGAAGCGACCATCCAAAATTTTAATAGTGCACGTCCAAGCTTGTATCGTCACCCCTCACGCCAACAATATCAACGGGCGTAGCTCTGGAATTCTTACCTAGTAATTTTGTAGGTGCTGTTCTGCTTATGGCATAATATAAACAAACGACATTACAACAAAGCATAGCTGAACGATGTGACGGTGACCGTCACTTCGTAGTAATTTATACTGACACTGGAAGTGTTGCCATCTGCACTCCATTTCAAATATGCGTGAATGCTGATAGGTGCTGGTCAGCTGTCCGTCTGTGCCAACCCCCAGTGCCCTTTGCGGGGCATATGGTCGGATGGGAGGCCTGGCAGCACATCCTCTCCTCAACATCTGCCGGCCTAGAAGGCGAGCAGCCACCTGCCTGGGGAGCTGAGCCGATCTGCTGAGTCCACGGGTCTCTGTGCCTCCGACTTCTCATTAGCATATGACCTGAGCCGAAGTTGTAAACAGTAGGGATGTGCATCTCCATCACTGTGGCGATGTGACAGACATCTCGAAGCATTGCCAGCAATCAGACACATTAAAGATACACATGAAGCAATCACTGATGTGATACAATATGATTCACCCCTATTGTGACATAGAGCAATTCCAAAGGATTTGATTCGACACAAAGTTATTCAACACAATATGACACAATGCAAAGGAATATGAATTTTTGCATTGGTGAACCTTACCATCCCTAGCAAACAGCACAGCCAGACTGATTATATAGAGGGATAATATAGGTAAGTGTACCCACATATGTGAGAGTGTTTCTTGTTTCAAATTTTTATTGTCATGTGTTCTGAGGAACACAGTGAAATCCTTGTGCCACAGCTGCAGGGAACGGGTTGTACAGGGTGGGGGAGCAGGACAACAGGACAAAAAAAATGTGCAATACAAGACAAAATTACACTAAAAACCAACAACACATAAAGTAGGAGGGAGAGCAACTCATAGCATGACACCACAGGATGGCACTATGGTGAGATACAGGTCCAGGTGGATGGGACTCAAGGATTAAAAAGAATTCATCGAGTGTCAGGGGACAAAAGTGGAATAAAATACGTATGTCCTATCAAATGTCTGACACTCCATCCATCAGTGCTGGTGTTGCCATCAAAGCTTCCTTGTTTCTGTTGCACGAAGGACTCTCCTGGCAACGAGGTGACAATGGATAGCAAATTACCACGTTTGCTGCCTTTTTTGGGGGGAGTAGGACTCTGGCATGATGACCATCTTCCTCTATTGTTGGAGGAGCTTCGTAAACTCCGCGTTTCAGTGGCAGCACTCTCTGAGGTACGCAGACCATGGAGTGGTCAGATCTGTGTAGGTGGGTTATAGGTCTGGTCGCTCCTATGGCTGCCATACTCAGGGAGTAGCTGTGTCTGCAGCGGATTGGATCCTGTTGATAGTGTATGAGACTCATGGTAAGGCACCCTCTGGGTGTCTTGTCTGTTATCTCAGTGTTTAATCTGACCATGGTGAATAATGTCTTAATGAGAGAGACATTTTATTCGCAACTTCACTCTGTGGTTGAGGAGTCTCCACGAGGTGACACTCCTCTGGTCATGGGTGACTTTAGTGTGACCACTGGCACTGACAGGGTTGGCTATGAAGATTGTATCGGTCCCCATGGGTCTGGTGACCGTGATGAATGTGGCTCCATTTTCCTTGACTTGGCAAAAGGTCAGAAGCTGTGGGTCACTGGAACCTGGTTCCAGCATCCTGAGCTGCGTTGTTGGACTTAGTACTCCAGTACTGGTGGTTTGGCAAAGGAAACTGGGCAGATGCTGAAGTCTCCTACCAAACTGCAGGGTCTGCATAAGCACCCAGTTTGTGAATTCTGACCACAAAGACTTGTTGTTGCTACTCTGAAGATTCACCATAGGTGTAGTAGGCTTCCACTCTACCAGGAGAACAAGGCTGGACCTGGCAATACTCCAAGATCAGCTGTTTCTAATCAGTTTGCATGCATTTTGTGTGAGAAACTTGCAGACTTGGGTACAATTGTCAATCCTAATGTGATGTGGGAGACCTTCCATGACAAGACCCTGAAGGTTGCTGAGGCTTCTGCTGGTCTTGCCAGTGTTTTAAGAAGGAGGTATTTCATCTCACAGGGCACCTTGTATGCAATCAGGAAGAGTTCCAATGCATGGCTTGATGGCAAATATCGCCTGCATTGAGATCTGAGAAGGATGGTTGTGAGGGCTCAGAGGGTAGATAAAGAAGCGTTTGTTAGAGGAATATGCGAGCGAGTGACACACCATCTATCTAGCGACCCAGGTCCTGGTTACAGAGAAATTGAAGCATTATGCCCATCCAAATCTGTTCCTTGGAGTGTCACAGTCAGGGGGGTGATGGCACTGTCCTTACAGAAGACATTGCAGTTGTGACCCCCTGGGTTGGCTACTTTGAGCACCTGTTTAAAGCTGAGGGTAGGGAAGGTCGCAGGGATCTGTGGTATTCAAGGTGAGTTTCTCCAGGCTGGTGGTAAGGCTGCCCTTCTAGCATTCCAAGCAATCTTTGCTCCCTTTTGGGAGATGGGCATCATCCCAACTGACTGGAAAATGGGACTTCTTGTCCCCATATGGAAAGAGAAAGGTGATCGCTTAGATTGTGGGAACTACAGGGGGATAACATTGCTATCAGAGCCAGGTAAGGTCCTTGCTAGGGTAATCCTCAACAGAATCTATGATTACTTGCTCGCCTACCAGTCACGGTATTAGTCTGGTTTAATGCTTAAGAAGTCTATAATTGGCCACATCCTGGCACTGAGGGTTCTCATTAAGGGAAAACGTGAATATCAGCAGAACTTCTTTGTTTCGTTGTTGATTTTCTTAAAGCATTCAACCCAGTTGATCGAACTGCTGTGTGGGACGTTCGTGCCTCGTTTCCACCAACGTAGAGCAGGTGCCAGTGCTGGGCTGGTTCTCTAGGTTTAGCAGCTTTTGAGAACCTGTCCGCCTTTCCTCCCATTTCAAAAAAGTATGGAACAGAAATGTTACATAGGAGGATGTAATGGTTAATCAGAATTCTTTGAATTTTAAGTTTTTATAAGAAAAATCATTTTGAGAATATGACTTATTGCATCCTGTCTCTTTTGCCCGTATCCACTTCTGTCTGCATAAAGGCTCCCCAGTCTGTACGTGTAAGTGTTTTTTTTCTCACTGGCTGTTTTCTGCTGTTCTTTTAACGATCATGCTGCTAAAAACTGAACCTCGCTGTCTGCCTGAAGATCTCTACATCACTCGAGCTTCAAAATATTTTATTTGTTCGACCTGCAGCATTTATAATTTATTATTAAATCAATCTTTCATTTTCTACAGAATAAAAAACAATGTAACGTTGTATCATTGATGTGAATTATACAAGTTAGTGCAAGTTAATATTTTACATAAAGTATCTTATTTTCAGCAAATACAATTCATGTAATTTTAAGATATTTTACAACATTTTGTCTCCGTAAAGGCTACCTCCCCTGTGTGAGTTAGTTTATTCTTGCTTGCTGTTTTACCGCAATCCGTTTGAGGATTTGCAATAAGAGTCTGCTAAAAACTGAATGATCTCTTTGCAACAGGAATGCCACGTTTTATTTATTCGATCTGTAAACTTTATTATTATTATTTTTTTATTAAATCTGGCCAGGTGATCAATCTTGCATTTTTCACAGAATAAAAAAAGGATGTAATGTTATTTCACTAATTAGCTGGCGGGTCGTTTCACTGTCAGAATTGCCGTTATTAGACTGAACTATATCAGTTATGGGCTGAATTTTCCATATGCGGAGGGTTCAGACGCAATAACCCGGCCCACTTTTGCTGATGTTACGGTGTCAAATTCTGAGACCAACTTTTCTGTGGTGCCCTGGTGGAGCCGTTTTTTCCTGCCCAGGGCCAGTGTTTTCCATGGAAACATGCAGAATTAGTTCCAGACTGGGAAAAAGTCTGGCATCGGCACCAGCACCACACTGGTGGAAACAAGGCACCTGAGACTTTGCGGGATCCCCCCGAAGTTGGTGGACGTCATGGCCAGCCTGTACATTGGTACTGTGAGTGCTGTGGGGAATGGAGGCAGAACCTCTACATTCTTCACGGTTGATTCTGGGGTTCGCCAGGGATGTGCTCTTGCTCCTATTCTGTTCAATGCTTGTATGGACTGGGTGCTGGGCAGGGTCGTGGGGTCCAGTGTCTGGAAGGCATCTGTTGGTGAAAAAAGATACATTGACCTTGTCTTTGCCAACGATACTGTGACCTTCACAGTGTCAATGGAGGCTCTGATCGGGGCTCACAAGAGACTGAGCAAGGAGTCTGAGGATCTGGGCAACATCCTATGCTAGTACATGCTGCTCGACCTGACCTGGCGGGACTCTCTTTGACAGCCTTCCCACGTTTCACACATGTAGAGCGGGAGGGAGAGCTGCTGTTGATGGGTGCATCAGAGAGAGCTGCGTAAATGCCATGTGCTGCGCGCTGTGATGTCACCGAGCCTGGTCTCCGCCAGCCTTCCCCACACCGCGCTTCTACAGATCTTAGACCCACGAGACCCGCCATTATGACCGCCGTCTCATTGGCCCCTGTCGTGGCTCTTAAAATAGGACAAGATTAATGAGGCATGAATTGCTTGTTGAAGACCCTACTGCTATCTCTAACCCCAACCCGGCACTATCGATGACATGACCTGTCCTCACACAGTGATTACACAGTACCTACAGTGCATTTCGGTAAACACATCGCAGGTTGTGCGTGTGTAAAGGTCAACAAATGTTGTTTTTTAATAGCTATTGAGGCTTTTACAATTAAAATGAGCACCATTAAGTAATCGCTAAGGGAGGAGTAAATAAATACGATTTAATTACCCTGGATGTTACTGATTTCCTTCAGTGGGTGCTGTAATTCAGAGCGGCAGACATGCGGGGAGCAGGCTCTGTTTCCCACTCTCTGTAGAGGGGGGGAAAGGCACGCATTTGATGTTTTTGCAGGGTTATTAAGTCCTACGTGGCTTCCAATGTGAGCAGGTGAAACGCGGTCGCGAGCCACTGGGCTGAACCACGAGACAGACATTTCGACGCAAGCGGAACGTGCTGCTTGACCATGGCCGATAATGCGTCCTTTGGCAGGCCTGGCGGTACGCAGCAATTACACGGTATTATGCTAGAACACGTTTTAATGGACACTCGTTTGTGAAATGCTAAAAAGGAGCTCTAATCCTGCCTCCTCTTTTTTCCCTCGTTTGAATGAGGGATATTCTTTTGTAACATCGGTATCTCCCTGTGGAAGCAATTTAGAAACGTGAAATGAAGCAGTGAGCAGCTATCCAGATTTGATCACATGGTCATTATAAAAGATGAGTTTTTTCCTTCATTTTCTTATGCCAAAATGCAGTTTGGTTCAGCAGTCTCTGTACCTTCTGACTTGAAGGATTAGGCATCAGTGTAAATTTCTGCAGCCAGTGAATTCAGCCATTTTGTTATAATCAATTTCAAAGTGCTTGAATGATTAATAGCAAATATTCTGGCAGTAATAAAGAAAGAAGGTTTGAAACATTGCACAGGTCCTCCATGCAGCCTTCCAGGTACTGCAGATACTCGTTTAGGTGGCAGGAGAAAGGTTGAGGATCTGATTATGTGGTCACTAGACAGGAAGGAATCACGGATGCCATTTATACCTGAGTTTTGAGACAGCTGATGTCTCTCCTGGTGATAAATCGTCTGCTCCTCATGCTGGCGATAAAGCACGAGGACTCATATCACTCTCTCAGACCACGGATCGGGTATACCCAGCGGAGCGATGAAGGATGTTGACATCCTTCTCTGAATGTACCTACAACGTTTCACGTGTGGATGAGGTTATATATACATATACCCACGATCAAGCAAACAAACAAACAGCACACGCAATACGCTCAACCACGGATCAATTAAATTCCCAATTCAAATAGAGTGGCTCGTTTTCCTTTATTCTCCCATTGGGACGCATTAGTTTATTGCTTGCCGGCACAAGAAAGAGCTTATCTAACACTTGACGATCCAGGGATGATGCCGTGGGTCCGACGGCGGTGTTGCAGAGCTGACAGTCTCCCTTCTCGCTCCGGTACCCTCTCTCTGATAAAGGTAAGGGAGTGGTATTCAGTGCCCGAGCTCGTCACTGATGGAAGGGGGCATACAGGGGCTTCTATCAGGTGTCCCACATAAATGCTCAACTTGGAGCTGAGGTGAATTGTCCACTCCTCCTCCTTTGGGATGCAGATCTTTTGAGACAGCTTGAGTATGAAGTCCTGGGACGCCCGTTCGTGGGTGAGATTAGCGGTGCCCAGCTTCTCTGGTTTGCGTTTCATGGTGTAAAGTCTTTGGATCTTTTCTCTGTTAAAATAAGCCCCAAGACAACATGTACACGGGTGGGATAATGAGGTGAGAGAATTACAGCTCACACTAGCGTAAAAAACACACACACACACACACCCAAATAAAAACATGGAATCTCATCATAAATTTCCATCATTCCAGAGTCAGAACCTGCAATAAAACATTAAAGGTAATATGTCACTGGTATTATTTTACATTGCTCTTACTCTTTTTCACTAGTTCTTGCCACATTTGTCTGTTGGCCTTAACAAGCAAAAAGAAAAATAATCTCAAAGTAATTTATTATGAATTTGGAAAACAAGATATTGTATACATGAATGTGATGAGAATAAATTAACTACGTTAGCCACACTGAACACATAAAATATATGACTATTAACTAAGACTACCACAGTGAATGTTTTATTCATAATATTGCTTCCTGCATATATCAGAGCAGGATGTCTCAATTATTTACAATATATGGGTAAGGAAATGTCATTTTATGACATACTGTCCAATTTTAATTATATATCACTTGTAAGTTCTCTGTCTTCTTTATTTTTCTTTTCAAAAGGGTAATAATAGTCTGATTCAAATTAAGTATATAAATCACAAAGATTTTTATTTTCAAGAATGAAACTGAGTGGATGAAAAGAACTTAAAAACCTGCCCATTGCGTGTATGTCAGCTTATAAACAGTCGGCCTGTTGCTGAAACTAAGAATAATTGTTTTGTTGTTCAGATAAACTTAGGACTTACTTAATATCACAAATGAGTATCTATCTATCTATCTATCTATCTATCTATCTATCTATCTATCTATATGTCTGTCAATCTATCTAAATGCATGGATCGACTTCAATTTTTGTAGTCAATTTAGAATATTTGCACTGTGAAACTTAAACGTAACCTAAATTTCTGAAACTATGAGGAAAACGTGTTTTTACTCCAGTGTCTCTCTCCGTACCTTTAGACACCTGGCTGTCCCTGCAATGTCGCGGGTGTGCCTCACCAAACAGGGAACTGACATAGGAGAGGGACCGATCCTGACAATGACTCCATTTATTTTTTTCACATCACTATTAAAACTCGATGAACCTAAGAATTTCATTTCCCTGTACATTATATTTTGAACTAATGCAGTCTTATATACGTTGTTTATCATAAGGAAAACACATCAGCTACCGATCATTCATAAACTCAAATTACAATAGATGAAATGCATTTTGTAGCAATGCAAAGACCCTAAATTAATTTATTACAAAACATAATCTATCAATAAAACCTTATTAAACCGCCGTCTCATTGTTGTCCTCGTTATATTTAGTCTTAGGTTACGTGTGGTTCGGGTGTAATTTTCCTTGTATTGTGATATTCCAAGAAATTGTTTAATTTACAAGTTACAGTGATTCATTCATAAATCTTGTAAGTCCACGTTAACCCTTTCATGACTTAGCCTATATAGGCTGATAAGCTGAACGCCGAAACATAAATCATTCTGCTGAAAACTGGGATTCATATTCAGATGCAACAAAGGCAAACATTTAGAGTAACTGGACTAATAAAGTTAAAACCATCAAAGATTATAGACCTAAGACAGTAAACTGGATGTTTCAGACAAGCAGCAGTAACACGCAGCAGCCCCTAAGCAGTATTTTCTCACTGCTGATAGTCTTTTTCTGATCCATTGAAAACCACAGGTTCTGCATCACAGCCTACATTGTTGAACAATGTGTGCTTCTATTAGGTGTAATCAGGGGTGCTTTAGTGCATGGGCTTAACTAGGCTGAAGCCAAGGGGCCTCAACTAACCTTGTTCAGTAAAATTTTAAAGCACCCGTCTGTTTTTAAGGGGACCTTCCCGTATTTAAAAATAAATAACTAGGCCTATAGCATAGTACAAAATAATAGGGAACCCCTTACTTTGTAAATACGCCTAAGGATGTAATTTAGTTTAATGTCATTAAAACATTGCATTTGTTTTTTTGTTCTTCGTTATTAATATTATTGTTATTATTGCTGCTGCATTTGGTATTTGGTTTCAAGCTCCTTCTGTAGCCTATGGACTGATCAAGGTTTTCAAGCTATCTGCCTACGAATAGTGGCAGAATCTTCAAGCAGTATATTTGATTTTATTTTTATCCCAGTATTTCCTGGCCGCGCAATTTGTTAAACTAAACTGGCACATCTCTCCCATCACAGAGAGAACAAACTGTAAATCATGCTTCTTGACTATCAGTGCCGCCATGTCCGCTTATTAGAAGCAACTCTGGGCTTGTTTTTATCCAGTACTCGGAGGGAGAGGCGCGGCTTTGCGGTTCTTGGCGCATCGCTTTCTAACTTTTGGTCGCTCGTTATCGCTTATTTTGTCTTTTCCCGATGCCAGCACGATGCACAGCTTCGCTTACAAACAAACACCAAACTTTTTGGCTCTTGACAGTCTTTTTGCTCAGATCAGCCTCTTGTTATCGTTTTCCTGTATCAGATTGAAATAGGCAGCAAAGGAAGCGATGATTACAAGCGCGAAGCGCCGACGGACTCACTACAGTCGGTTGAGTTTTAAAAAATTACAGCCTTTCAGCGTTTATTCAATTTTCAGCCCCATGCTGATATATATATGAGTTATTAAGCTATCCATATAGTCTTCATTACGACTCCAAAAAGCCTTCTATTTCATATTTATTTCAAAGTATTGTAAAGTTCCCATTATGGGAATGAGGAGGCAAGTGACCGAAAACTAACTTTATTTGCCTGTTGTGGGCCACAACCACCCCATGTACAGTACAGACCAAAAGTTTCGACACACCTCATTCAATGTGTCTTCTTTATTTTCATGACCATTGGTAGAACATTGGTAGATTCTCACTGACGGCATC
>JABFEA020000001.1:15041396-15078791 GCA_019775915.2 Cyphomyrus plagiostoma | reverse complement strand
CACTCAACAACAACAACAAGTGCTAAACACCTCTGGGAACTCCTTCAAGACTGTTGGAAAACCATTTCAGGTGACTATCTCTTGAAGCTCATCGAGAGAATGCCAAGAGTGTGCAAAGCAGTAATCACCTGAAATGGTAGTCTATGGCTTCCACCTTCTGTCCTGTTCCCCGGAGGTGTCACAGTTCCCCTGTAAGGTGCCAGCCGGTCACAATGGAGCACAATTTTGTGCCCTCAGGAAGGCAGTTGCAAAAACCAGCTCTACAGGGTTCCTCATCTCTCGGCCTAGCATTAGGAGGGCTGGTGTCCAGGAGGTTGAGCTCTGGACCACAGAGCGGCAAACCATCAGGACCAGGGGTAAATATGCATCCCAGTCCCGCTGATGGCAGGATGTTAAGATGGACAATTGCTCTGCTAAGGTTCGGTTAAACCACTCTACTAACCTGCCACTTTGGGGGTGGAGCGGTGTGGTGTGGGTCTTTGTGATCTTCAACCGTGTGCATATGATGGAAAATACCTGGGACTCAGAATTCCGCCCTTGATCGCTATGGATGGACTCAGGGACCACAAACCTGCTGAACATCCCCTCATCCAGGGCATTGGCCTCAGGCTCAACCTCCTGGTCTGGCAAAACATAAGCCTCCGGCCACTTGGTAAAGTAGTCTATGGCTGCCAATATAATGCAGTTCCATTGTGTTGTGCTTTGGAATGGCCCCATTACGTCAACCGCAACCCTCAGAATGGGTTCCCCGACCATGAACTGCTGGAGCTGGGCCCTGGACAGTCCCTGTGGTCTCTTACATGCCACGCAGAGGTCACAGCACCTGCAAAAGTCCTCCACATCCCTCCTCAGCCGCCCCCAACAAATGCCCTGATGCATGCGCTGGAGGGTTTTTGTCACACCAAAGTGCCCTGACTCTGCAGAGCCTTCAGCACCTCCTCCTGCATCCCTTCAGGCACCACGATCTGCCATCTCTTCTCCCCTGCTGCAAGACCCAATCCAGTAGACATGATGTGTTGAACTTTGCCCATAGCCCTTTGATGACTGAGGAGAGGACTGCCATCTCCTCCCATGATGGCTGCCGCTGTGTGCCCACCCATAGTATAATAAGTTGTAGGGCTGGGTCACATCGCTGCTTCTCATCCCGCTTAGCAACCCCCACTCCTTGCAGTTCTCTGTATGTCTGTGTGACCACCCCACACACCATCTCATCTGTCTCAGAGGTAAGCTCACCTTCCCTGGCATCCCTCTGCTTGCAATACTTGCACTTGTGTGCACTGCATGGGCACCGAGACAGTGCGTCAGCGTTGCCATGTTGGTCCCCTACACGGTGGACCACCATGAACTTGTAGCTATGAAGTTCCTCCATCCAATGATCCACAATGCACTTCTGGCTCTTTAAAGGATATCAGCCACTGCAGGGAGGCATGGTCAGAGTGCAAGGTGAAATGCCGACCACTCAGGTAAAACCTGAAATGCTTGATGGCGGAGTTTACAGTCAACAGTTCCCGGCGAGTGACACGATACCTCCACTCTGCTTTGCTCAGTGCCTCAAAGCCAGAAGCCGCTCCCCCTTCAGCCACCCCTGGGACAAGACCACCCCCACACTCTCCCCGCTCACATCAGTGTCCAGTATGAAAGGCAAGTCGGGGTCATGGGGCGCCAGGATAGGTGAGCTAGTCAGGGCTTCCTGTAGAGCTTGAAAAGCTGCCTGGCAATTCTCCATCCGGACAAAATGACGGTCTTTTTGCAGCAGCTTGTACAAGGGGGCTGCAATGCAAGAAAACCCTTGTTCAAACATCCTATAGTTGGAAGCTAAGCCTAAAAAACTTTTCAGGCCTTTCTGATCTACAGGTGTGGACCACTCACGTATGGCACGCACCTTGTCCTCTACAGTGCTATGCCCAGCACTGATGCTTATGCTATGCCCAGGAAGGTCAGTTCCCTATTCAGGAGCTTGCACTTGTCAGGGTGTCGCTTCAGTCCTGCTACCCTGATCCTCTCCAGCACCTGCTGCAAAGCGATGAATGCTCAGGAGAAGGAGTTCCCGTGCACCAGTATGTCATCCAGGAAAATGAGACATGCATGCTATAAAAGGCCCCTTCCAATACCCGTTCCATCAAACACTCAAAGGTGGCCGGTGCATTACATAGGCCAAAGCAAAGAACCATGAACTGCCACAACACCTTGCCAGTGCAGAACACAGTCTTAGGTCTAGCTTCAGCGAACAGAGGGACCTGTCAGTAGCCGCTCTTCAGGTCCAGGGAAGAAAACCAAGACGAGCCAGCTACCAGGTCAAGGCATTCATCCACAGGTGGGAGGGGGTAAGAGTCTTTCTTTGTTACCTTGTTGAGCTTCCTGTAATCAACACAGAAGCGCCACCATCCCCCCTTCTCAGGATCCATGACCACTGGGGATGCCCTGGGGTTCTCAGGAGGCTCTACTATGCCAGAACATAACAGCTTCACTAGAGCGTGTTCCACAGCTTCCTGTCGGCCCAGCAGGAGGTGGAGTGGATGCTGCCAGATGGGTGCAGCATCCCCCGTGTCAATATTGTGTTGCACCAGGGAAGTTGGTCCCAACTTCATCGCATGCAAAATAGTACTGAAAATCCGGCAACAACGGCCAGAGTTGTTCCTGCTGCTGCTCATCCAGATCGCTGGCATTCCTCTGCCAGATCTCCCGCAGAGCCACCATTTTCCTACCCTCTCTGTCCAGAAAAGCATTTGGTCTGCCCTGTCCCTCCAGTTCCCAGCTTGGAATGCACACTTGGGTAGCAGAAGCCTCATTAGTAGGTATGGGCCCCTTTATATGGCTATGCCAGGTCCCCTCTGGGTTCCCCACCTCTTCACAACAGGTAGGTTGTGTGGGGCATGCCAGCGGCTCATGCTGAGGTGTACCATGTAAGCTGGTTTGGCATGATTGCTTACATGCTCCCGGGCTGCCTGCCTGGGGTCCCCCTGCCACTTCATTTTTGTCCCACCGGCTCTCTGACCACCTGATGGCCTCATCTTTACCACATTGGCCACTGTTGAAACTCATGTCGCATTCACCAGGTCCAACAGGCAGCCCTGATCCCTCAAAAAGTCTAGACCCAGAATGCATCAGCAACCCAAACCAGGTGTTGCACATTCTTGCCCCACCTGCTAACCTCAGCAGTCCCCTCCTCCTCATCAGTGCTAGCTCACCACTTACTGTGCGGAGCTGGACTGCTGTGCCCTCTAGCTGCATCCCTTCTAGTACCACATCTGGCAGAACCATCATGACTGTAGACCCTGTGTCTCCCAGGGCCATGCATGGAAACCCTTTGACGCAGACTGGGATGTGGCAGAAGTTTGACACCAAAGTCCGCCCCACCACAACCACTCCATGCTCACCTATCCAGTTGGTACGAGTGGGCAGGACAGCCCGCGTAGGTGATGAGCAGGACACGGGTGCAGGGGTCTGCAGCATCCTGCCTACTGCAACCCTGTGCCGTTTCCTGCCAGTTTAGCTTGTGCTGGGCAAAATCTGACCAAGTGGCCTGGCTGGCCACATTCCCAGCAAAGACGGACCAGTGCCTGCTGGTGCCTGGCTGGAGGCAAGGTTAACCCCCATATCATCTCGGTGATCTCCACCCAGGCAGGCTTCTGTACCACCCCTCCCAGCTGCCCTAACTGCAGTTGGTGAACCAACACCCTGCAGGGCTGCCCCCACTGCCATCTTTCTCTCCATTGCTAACGCCAGGGCACCAGACAGGGTCTGCAGGCAAGCAAGCAGCAAGTGGACACAAAAATCCGCCAGAAAAGAGCCCTGATAAACTGATCGCAGGCTAGCTCACTCTGAACATCTGGTGGCATGTTTGCGTAAGCTTGCCTGGCTAAGCTTTCAACGTCTATGAGTCCCCAATGGTTAAGCAGCTCAGACCAAAGGGACTCTGAGCAATAGCACTGCCTGAAACATTGCCTCAGTGGGCCGACCAACGTGCCGTAAATAGCCCTCTCACTCGGGTCCAGCAACAGCAACCAGGACAGCGCATTGTCGCTTAAACAAAGGGCAAGCAGGAGAACTTTCTGTTCCAGTGTCCAGCCGCTCACCTGGGCTAATAGTTCAAACTGCACATGGAAAGCTTCCGAGTCCAATTTACCAGAATACTTCGGCATTTTTACTCCAACTATCTTATGCACTCCACAGGTGCAGCCATCATTATTTACGTCTTCGCCAGTGCGTTGAACCTCCCCTCCGGCTGGTGGCATGCCCCCCGAATGAGGCACGAAGTGGTGGCTAACTTCAGGGCCAGTGACAGTGCCCATACACGGCTCCCTCTTCACCGCTGCGGACGGGTGCGCCACAGCAGCGTAAGCATACCTGTAGTCGTCCTCCTCCACCTTAATATTGTAGCACCCACCATGCCCCGGCGTGCAGTTGCAAATAGCCCTTGTATTGTTGTTCTTATTGTTAATGGTTATATTTCCTTATTTCTGAGCGTGTGTTTACCTGTGTCTTATGTGTACCCGGTCTGATCCTCGTTGCGTAATTAGCTTGCGTAATTCTCCCACCGTGTATGTGTCTTACAGTTCAACATCTGACAACCTCGTGTTTCCTGTGTATAATTGGTTCAGTGCTCATTGGGTGCCTGGTGTAGTCCTTTTCAGGAGCGTGTTCTCCCCGGAAAGCTACTGTAGTGTCCGTGTTTCTCTCTGCTCCCACGATGCCTCAGTCTGCCCGACGCTACGATATAGACTGCAGGATCCATCTACTTACAGCAGCGAAACCCAGCTTGCATGCAATGGCAGTTTTACTTCTGACGCCACTGTAAAGTTCCCATTATGGGAATGAGGAGGCAAGTGGCCAAAAACTGACTTTATTTGGCTGTTGTGGTCCACTACCACGCCATACACGCCATGTTTATATTCCCAAAAAATCAGTCGTAGAACAGTCCTGCACTACACCCCTTTTTCTTAATTATTATAGATCAGTCTTTTTCTTCCCGCCAGCCTCTCTGCTCTCCTGCCTCTTCTCGCTCCTCCCACACACTCTCCTGCAGATGGGTGCATGTCCACAGAAAACATCCCTCCCAGCAATATCTGTAACACAATTCCTAAACACGCTACAGTATTTTAGAGGAATAGTTAACACAAGGAGGTTCAGGGTTCTAACAGCAGTACTGTAAATCATATATAATGTATTACAATTTCTAAAATAAATCTAGTTGTTCAATCACCAATGATGGTCAGTACATCCTATGCCCTGCAGGCTGTAACACCGTCTCCTCTTTGCTTGTTGCTCATAATGTTAATTAGCTAGTAGTTTTCCACTAGGAAAATTAGGTTATTCTGTTGGACTTAATACATACAGTAATAAATGATAAAAACTTTTTTTTCTTACTGATAATGCTGTTTGTTTAGAATGCTCGGAGATCTGAACAAAACAGTATTTTCATTAATTTATTGAAATTAATGTGCAAGTTGTTATGAATGAGATCAGAGGGCAAACTCTCCATTTCACTTTCACTCTTAGATGCTACCTGGTTGCATATTTAAACACCGTAAATATGTAGCTAGCTAAATGATTAGGCAAATGAAAATGCTTGTAAAATAAGCCACAAAGAGATTCAGGGTTCTAAGAGGCACGTACGTGTGTCTGTGTGTCGGCTCATGTGTATATTACATAAAAACTTTTGTGGAGAGTTTTTTTTAGTCACCAGAAAAGGAAACTCAATTTTATGAAAATCTGTGAATTAAATCAAAAACCTAAAAATGTCAAAAAAACTTGTGTTTTGTTTGGTGTCTTATGGTTATGGTTAGGGCTGGGTATGGGTTAACGCTGTCGTAGTTAGGGTTAGGGTTATGCCCACAGAAATGAATACACTTCTCTCTCTCTATGTCTGTGTGTGTGTGCGCGTGCACATGTTCAGGCCCATCTCTGAGGAGGGGTGGGGCCCAAGGTGAACCAACATTTTCAGGGCCCCACCGTAACACAGTCACGCAGGTTACGTTAGCCTAGGTTGTGTGATCCCATGTCCAAGATAGGATTTAGGTAAAGTGTATTTCCAGTGTATATTTAACCAGAATGACATACAGAGGAAACCACTTATGGTGATCATGGTTATAGTGATCAACTGCTTATATGGATCAAAAAGCTTGGGACAGGATAATTCCTATACAATTACTGTTTAAATAATTCACTTTATAGTAATCGAGTAGTCCACTTACAGTGTTCATTGTCATTTTTTTATACATGATAACATATATGAAATGAAATGAAAGCTACCGTAAACCTTTTTTTTTTACTTTACTTATAGCCCTACTTTGCCTTGCGGTAACCCGTCTGCACCTGGCTAGCTAGGCTACCTGAGGCTAATGCCGCGTGCACAGAAAACGTTACAGGAAAAAGAAAGTCATTTTCTCTCAACGACAAATATAGACTTATCAAAGCTTATGACACACTGCCAGAAACGAGCAAGCAAGGCACAGTGGCAAAACTACAATGTGCTGTATTTTATGTACAGTACCATACTATATTACAGCATATTTGAATTATACACAGTTCAGTAATTTAATTTGTGCAGTACTGTAATTTGAAAAGTGTTTGAAACAGCTCGACTATATTTTGAAAGAGTTAATAAAATTCAGTAAATAATGAGGCTGTTCGTTTAATTATCTTAAGTATATGCAATAAATGTACAAATGTCAATTAGATGGCAATTTGCCTGAGAAAAACGAAAAAGGAAATAATCAGTTATAATGATCATCTGCTTATAGTGATCAGTTTCACCCAGACAGATGTGATCGCTGTAAGTGGATTCCACCATATTCAGATGTAATACGGCTGCATGTAGCTAATGAAAAAAGATTATTTAATGACTTATTCTAGGCAAGTGTTCCTATTGAGCCTAGTGAGGCGCCACCCTAAAGATGGCTCTGTGTGTGCATGTGAAGAGGGGCTGGATGACATAATAAAAATGGCACATGAAAAAGGACTTTAACTTTGAAGTAGCTGAATCTCAATTACAACTACAATGTTGAATGCTAGATTTGATAGCGTTCGTAAACTATATAGGGGTCTGTCAATCAAAAAGATGTCAGTGATTCCGTGCCTGAATAGTAGGTGTATAAATTACAAAAACTGCTAAGTACTTTAATGTGTCAAGTGGAAGAGCCTGAAGACTTCAAATGTCAAACATGGATGAAACACATCACGAAGGAGGAACAGTGGACAGTGGTTCGAAATTTACCAGGATACTTTCATAATTCAGAGAGAAGTACAGCCTCCACAGAATTGAATCAGTACCTCTGCGGTTACATCTCAACAAAACAATACGTCATGAGCTTCACATAGCTGTAGGTTATGTTAGGGCTGCCATTCAGAAACCGCTTGTATCCAAGGCCAGTAAACAAAGACGCATGACCTGGTCATGAGAAGCACAAAAAATGATCCTATGAGCATTGGACAAAAGTTATATATGGGCCATCTTTCACAGATCTGGAAGAATCCACACTTGGAGAAAGGAACCTTTCCCACACACACCCTGCTAAACAAATTAGAGGGGTTTCATAAAATCAGGATGACATCACTCACCTTCCATGGCCTCCCCAGTCAGCAGATCTGAACATCATTGAACCTTTATAATAATCTTTAGATAATAAGATGCTATATTATATATTAGCAAACCACTGGGCTGTGTGATATGGTAAAATATAATATGAATGTTCATAAACACGATGTGATGTATCACCCAGCCCTAGCAAACCATCTCTTTCCCGAAGTTGCCAACTTCTATAGTTGTCAACTTACAAGGTGAAATTGGGATTGAAAAGGCGGGGGAGGGGGCTTTAACCTCCACTTCTGGGTGAATATAATAATATTCATAAACCCACTGATGCCCAGCATTCTACTTAAAATCAGTTTAATTCACTCAACAGTATCCACAAAAATATATTTAATCCACATCTTTATTAAGTATCTGTGAGAAACGTACCATGATGATATATGCTGATCCTATTTTGCATTAGAAATAAATCATTTGTTTGAAGTCATTGATGGGTAGAATTTGGAGAGATTATAGCTGCACACTGTTAATATGGATAACCTGGCATGTTGATACTAGGGTATATTTTCAAGCTGATGTGGGATATTACATCCGGAGCACATCCAGGGTCACCCTGACAATCTCCATCTTGATCCTGATAAACAAAACTGAACAAAGCCATTAAAGGGACTGTCCTTTCACTACATTACAGTCAGAGCATGCCCAGTGGCCTACCAGGAAGTGATGTCCAGGAAGTGATGCAATTGATACAGTGTGTCTCCCCTTAAGGTGAGGTGAGGAATTGATACAATGTGTCTCATCTTAAGATGAGGAACTAAAGGTCATACTATAGGCCCAAGGGCCACAGCTGGTCACAATTAAAGGTAACACAGATCTACTGCAGCACCCTGCCTGGTCATTCCTCGATGTTCTAATTAATGGAGAGTTAGGACTTATTTGAGCAGTTTGCCCTGTGGCTGAACCAAGCCAGCAAGGGACCCACGACATGTAATCCTCAGTCAGGATCCCAGCTAATTGCACCAGATTCATTCCTCTAAGAAGCTCAACCCCATCTCACAGCCAACATGCAATACAGTGCAAAAGTCAAAGAAAATTATACTTAAATTATCTTCATGTTGGTGCTTTGATATTTTGTCTGTTAAAGTATATTAACTTAACCATTCTAAAACCTCCTCTGAAGTCGCACCAGTATTTGTAGCGACTGTCCAAAGCATCCGTGTGTGTTTACCTACTAGCAAATCAATACCCAACAGATAAATGGAATGGCTGGGGTGGCCCTGAGGAGAGGTTTGGGAAGTGAACCGGTGTTCATCTAGCCATCCAACAAGATTTCAGTAACTTCTTTAATAATAGAAGAAATTCCTGTTTTTTTTTATTGTTACTGTTAATTTGCATGTGTTCTAATGTTAAATTGTGTTTTTTTTTTTCCTGAGCAAATATACACTAACTAGTCAGATAAGTTCAGTGCTCACAGAGCGGCTTGGGATGCTTTCTTAGTTCAGTAAAAATATTGCAAATGTGTTGGCTTTATAATTAAAAATCATTACTTTATTCATTTCTTAGAAACAAACAGTAGAATAGAGTAGTATTAAGAAAACATTAATATCATGTAGTAATAAATTTAAACCCAAATTATAGTTCTAAAAGAGCTGTACTGAGTTAAAAAGTTCATTGACAAGCAGTGTCAGTGGACGCAGATACGTTAAACACTGCTTGTCAATGGACTTTTGTTATGAAATCAATAAATCTGCAACATTTTTACAAGCACCCCAGGACTTTCTGTGAGCACTGTAACTCTAAACATATCCTTTGACATTTCCAAGACTTTTGTCCTGTACTGTATAATTTGGAGTCTGACAAGCCTCTTTCCGGCATTTCCAGCTCTTTCTATCAGTGCTGCTTTAGATTGATGTAAATGCTAATTAAATCCACTTCAACCAAATGTATCAAGACCCAGTCACTCATAACTAACAAGAAGCATTAAAGTGAAATGGTACATTTTACATTTGATTACACATGTAATAATTAAGTAGCAGTTTTTCCGACGTCTTCCTAACACACACCAGTTTACCATATGTTAGGAATATGTTGCATGGAATCAAAATAAAATATGGATCGCTTTTAATTCACAAAGATTGTAGCATTTTGTAGGAAGAGCTATAGAGACCTTAACAATTCTGCAGGACAGTGTCATTATTTGTGTATCATACGTAGCCATTTTATTCATCTCTTTCTGGTTTTTGAAACATGTGCAAATGAACATTGACTATTAGAACTATCAAGAATTTCTTCTCTTCTTCAGAAAGTCATTGTTGGCTAGAAGATCATCACTTGTATTCCCAAACCTCTCCTCCGGGGCACCTCAACCATTCCATGTATTCGTTAAATTTCACCACCAGCTCACTTAATTAACTTAATTAGGTAAATAGCTTGATTAGATATTGATTACCCATATAAGGTGTGCTAGTGGTCATGTCAACACATACATCGGTATATTGCACAGTTGCTGCAAATACTGTGGTGACTTTAGGAGAGATTTGGAGATTTGGAAATGGTTAAGCTAACACACTTTGACAAACATAACATCTTAGTTTTACACCAACATGAAGATCATTTAAACATTATTTTCTTTGCCTGGCTAAGATGTTCATGCAAGCCTTACTAAGGTCTGAGAAACATTAAGAAGTCTTCCATATGATCTTTTTAATAATAAGCTGAAATCATGGAGAAATCAATTCTGGAGGTATTTCCGGTGATATTAAGCATTAAATGAGATCTCTGCTGACTAAGCTGCACTTTCTTCTGTAAATAATGTTAGACTGCCCGAGGAGAGCAGGAGCTCTGATCTACCCATGTATGATGCTGGTTCAAGTTGCAGAGATTGGATCCAGGATCATTTAGCAGTGCACCAGAAAGTGAGCCGGTCATTTGATACATCGCAGATATCGCGTTACATTCTGGCGTCCCTCTAGAAAGTCTCTTCAGCGGCCAATTATAATGAATGATTTAGGACCTGCTGACGCAGGGTCATTGGTGCCAGACCACAGCAAGCTGTACGAGTTCAGACTTGGGTCTGAAACATTGCCACCGTCCAGTTTGAGGCCAGCACTTCCATGGGGTCAGGTTTTAGGCTGGTGGGGGGCAGAGGAAACGGCTCGGTGTGAAATTCGGTAAGGTGGGGCTGGAACGCAGCAGCTAGCAGTGACCCTTCCTGTACCCAGGAAGGCAGTCATTACATCATATCAGCACCAATGCACCAGCACCCCCAGTATAAATCCAGCCAACAATACTTTAACATGCAATCTCAGTGTAATTCTCAGTTGACCTCATGACCCTTATACGGTACTGTATCTTTCAGTTTACCTGATTTAATACACTTCAAATCAGCCGCCATTTTTGTACAGTTCACCAACAGCTCCGCACACTGCAGAGCAGCTGATCGACGGATCGCCAGTCAAGAGTGGTCGCATAACGATTTGCCGTTGGGCCCCATCATTGTTTCCGCAAGTGGCACACTCGTGTCCATTACGAAATTAATGCATGTTCTTAATTCTAAAGTGGAGATATCCAGCTGGAGAGCTGCAAGCTTAATGGCACTAGGGTAACAGCCCTTGTGATTTCATCACTGCCATGGAGAAGGACGTGCAGTTCCTATTCTCCATGGAAACCTGCGTTCGGTGGAGCTCTACAAATTATTCCCAGTGTTCTCTAGGTGAGCGAGTGAGTCGGTGTCACAAACAAATGTATGAGGAATCCGCTACATGTTACGATAGATACAGGAATATATCAGGCAGTCTCACAGGGGGAAGAAACTACTGAAAGTTTATGGAAGAAAGGGATCCTGCGTTTCCACACCTCTGTCCATTTTTGTGCTGTGAAGGTCGTGCGTGGATGATGCTATAAATGTTAATAAATATGATTCTTGTAATTTGAAAGTTAAGTCTCTCATGTTGAGGAAAAATGGAGAATGCAAGGCTAGTAATGTGTTCTATTTCATATGCATATGTGTCACCGTACCGTCATAAATGAAATGTTAAAATAACGTTACCTGGTAACTGATCTCTCTTTCCCAGCCACAAGCACCGTGGGTGCCTTGACAAGCATAAATTATGATAATAAAAATTCATTTAAAAAACACTTTATTTCAAAGGTCTCAGTCCTTTGAATGTGTCAGGAAGATATAGTGCACTACCTGGAGAGAAAACTCTCTTCAATTAGAACTCAGAAATATTAAATTGTAAAATTCCCCCAGCTCCAGGAGGGCATACTGAGGTTCAGTCTGTGCTGGCAGGGAGATATTGTCTGAATCCTGTGTGTTTAGTGCAAGATGATGAAAATGTACATACATAAACACATGACATCATGACCGAGTTATTGTGAGGTCACCTTTTTCCCAACCAAAGTCCCCTTCCCTACACAGGACATCTCCATAAATGGAACATAATCATTGCGTGTAAACTCATGTCTCACATGAGCTCCACAAAACCTTTATTAGTCATGCTTATGAGCATCTCATGAAGGCCTTATGTAGGACCAGAAAATACTTACATTTATTGTGTATAACCATAATTATACAAAATCTGGATTTATAATTCAAATAAAGATATGGTACATCCCTAGGAATCATCAACTATTGATTATGAGTTTAATTTTTAGATTGAAATCCAATTTCATATTGCAAAACTGTCTTCTTGACATTATTTTTTAATGTTTGAAAGTAAACACCCATGCAGCTGTACTCCGAGTCTTTAGGGCAGCCCATTTATAATGCGGCGAAATAAATAAAATCCCAGTCGCATATAAATTTCCCCTCATCCAGCATGAGATGTTAATTGAACAGTTCCATGGTTACCATGACAAACTGCTTATTGATTGTCCCCTGCCTCTGTTACCCTCCCCTTCTCCCTGCAATCCTGGCTCCTGTGGCTGGCATCGCAATCTAGCGGGGTGGGGGGACACGGCCCCAGTTCTCTGGGTTCAATTACAGCTGGGAGAAGGTTAAATCAATAGCATTTAAATTTCCTACGGTAATCACCGCACTCAAATCTTTGGGGTCAGCATAAGCAGTCCGCTCACCTCGGGTGGCCAGCTTCCGCAAAGCAAAACAGGCGACAGCTGACACAAGATTCTCTTTATTGTTATTTCATAGGGCACGGATGCGCCCCCTATGGGCAACACAGGTAGCCACGGGTCCTCAGCCACAATCTGGGGAAAGAGCCAAATAGAAAGTGAAAAAGGTGGGGAATAAAACTATATGGTGGGTTTTTTTGTCCAAGATAGTTGTGCACCCATCCATCCTACCTCAGTAGAAATGTTGTCAGTTGTCACCCTGGAAATGACCGGAACAGACATCACTGCAGAAGAAGTTGAGCGAAATCGAAGCATGGCAGCAGAGCGATTTACTTCCTGTGTGGCCCCCAATTTCCCAAACCACGCCAAGCCACCAAATTTAATGTTGCGGAGAGCAAACATATTATCTCAATCTCCAAGCAATTTATCAGTCCACAGGCCTGGCTTCAAGTTCCTGTGAACTACTCATTAATTTCACACGTCCTGGAAATAGGCGCGGTCATGTCGGAGAGGATGGTGTAAATCCGGAGTCTTTTGCCTAATTAAGCCCTTGTCCGGCTAACAAGCCTTATAATAATGCACCGAACATTTCCCAAGAAATGCGCGTCATGCCATCTCGGCGCGACGTGCAACCGTAACTCGCCTGTGTCTCAAAGCCATCGCGTCTGGAACCATCCAAACTAATAAGTTCACAATTAATGGCCTTCATTATCTCACACGAGCACATTAAACATAATTGAGTTCTAGTAACCAAGGGAAACGCTTTCAATAGCTTTCAATAATGGTTTAATGGGATTTATTAATACATAATTGCTGCACCCCCGCTCTCCATCTGCCTTTATATAACACGCAGCCGTTGAGCCTGCCAGTCTCCCCACTTTCAACTCCATAGGTCAAAACTGTACCCCTGTCTCACTAATTAATGCTGATATCAACGCCGGGACCTTGAAGAAAGAAAAGGGGCTCAAATTCATATACAGACAAGACTGATGGCAGGGGGGGAAGGTGCGGGATGAGACGGGAAACGGCACGACAGAGGCCAGAAGGCAGAGGAGCAGACGACACTTGTGGAAGCCGTATCGATATGCATAAGAAGCCAGCTATTTTATTTAAAATGTATTCCAGCGCAGGTAGAGAGCAGAAGGGTTTTTAGGAAACTGTGGTCTGTTCTTTAGCCTTTAGCTTGCAGTTGAAGGAGAGTATTTTGTTACCTGATTAAGCACAGAGGCAAATTCCAGGCGTCCCAGATGCTATTGCTGCAGCCGGATTCAATAATATCAATCGACATGATTTTATCTTTGAGGGCGCGGTCACCTCAGTCGATACTTAATCAAAAATTGTACTTCTAATTTAGATTAGCGAGAGGGGTCAAAGTTGATTTAATCTGTCCTGTTTATGCCTCCGGCTCTCCATTTCGCCCAGCCCCCCCAGCAGGAGTGGGGTTAAATGCAGTGAGGAGGTGGAGGGCAATTGATTAGTATCTAGGGCAGGGTTACTCTCGCTCCTTTATATGGCCGAGTGGCTGAGAAACAGCTCATTGTTTGATACCCCCCCCCGACCCCATGTTAGCGATTGCCATTTCAAATGGTTTGCTTGGGCCCTTCCACCTGGGCCCACAACTCCTAGTTAATTCAGTGCACCAGGAACCATTCTGGAGTATGTTCCCTAAAATCTCCGGTTAGCAACGTGTTTAGTTGGAACCATTCAGTTATGTGGTTTAAACTGGCAAGTTGCTAATGCTGTTAGCAGCCAAGCTTTAGGTAAGTGGACCCCTGACCAGCGCAGACATGATGTCCAGCTTCACTCATAGTCTCCTATATTTTTCCGGTTTAAGTCATCTTCAAGCCTCCAGATACACAGTGAACATACTGAAACTATTGAGATATATACACATTGCTATAATCTTAGATTTTGGTTTATCATTCCACTTAAGCTTCAATGTGATACCAGTAGAGTTACACAGATTTTAAAATCCACAAATTACAGTATGATTCACTAAGATTGTGTGTAAATATAATAATTGCGGGAAACTAATAATATCTTTTTTAAGTTTTTATTTTGCGTTTTAATATGTCTCCCCCTACTGGACATATTCTCATTCTGCCAAATACACATTGATAAGATTGTGCTATTGGCTGTGCCGCGATAAATTTTAAAAATATATATTTTACATTAGAAGCGACAACTGCCTCCAATACAGTGTGAAACACTGGAATGACAACACAAATGTGATAGGATATATGTTAAAAATACCTTGGAAAGAGAGACATGGGCCTACACAATCTCCACACCTGTAAAAATGTTTTAAAAACTGACAGTTTACAGCACCAAGTAGCACACATCATTAGAGCATTTTTTTAGACAAGCCGACAGACAGTGAACATTTCCAGAAAAAAAAATAAACACCTTTAAAGCTATCTTATTCCTACAAGGAGTAGTGCAGGCCAGTGTTAATTTTTATCACATCAACACACACTGGAAAGTGTTACAAGATAAACCAGCGGGCCTTACTGCTCTTAGCAGATATAATATATGTTTGACAGTGAAATGAACATGGCTGTTGAAAAACAGCACCAGAAACTCACCTAGCCAGTATTGCATTGGCAGAAGTGTGATGTACTATTGCTTTACTATTTACTATTGAGTCATTACAAGCACCCAGAGACAAAAAGAATCATTCATGGTGGCAGTGGGGGAGAAGTGACGGTGGCATGAGCGAGAGCACGGACACGGTGCTCGGCGAGGAGCAGGAGTCTCCATGCGATTAACGATAACCTAATTAGCACCTCCACTCTTCAGGCCAGAGGACATGAATGACGGGTGAACGGGACCTACCCTCAAAACATTTGTTTTCTGCCGCCATTTTCGCCCCTAATTAAACATGGACGTTAGCGAGCCGCCTGGTAGCCGCTAAGCAGTAGAACTAGGAAAAGTCACTGACACGAACGCTTTATCGAAAAATCGATGTGCACCTGGTAATTGGACGGCCATCCTGCCGACCCTGATTAGCTGGTGACACGTCCTGGTGTGACGGTCTCCTCAAAATGTATGTGGGGGGGTGGGGCTTTCTGGTGCGTCTATAGTATGGATGTCCAGACAGTAGACAAAGGCTGATATGGAAGCACATAAATAGATCTAACACTAGCATAAATGAAATCACCATAGTTTATCATAAGAGCTTATCATTCTCATTGTTTAATAGTGTAAATCATGCAGTTTACATTTCTCAACGCTGGCTCACTGTTGAACATTTTGGTTTCGTATGTCTGGGAAGACAGACGCAGGCAGCCGACTTAACGGAACATAGCTCTGGTGAGGACGTTGTATGCCATAGAGAAGGTGACGCACATCCCTACTATCCAGGACAGGCCCCTGCTGGGGTTGGGTAGGGGGATCAGATAGGCTAGCATGTAGAAGAACCGGAAGCCCACAAAGATCCGGAAGTGAAGGAGAGCTGAGGAGAGATTGGTCTCCGTCAGGGAGTACAGCAGTCCAATCACCACGAAGGGAACGATGTTCTCCAGGTCGTTTTGGTGGCACCTTCGAAGAGGAGACATGGTCCTTTAGAGAACATTTGTCATTTTTCTCAGCTTTGCTTTTATCTCTGGAAGATAAAATCAACTTTACTTCTGTCTCATCACTGACTGAAGACGGCAGATGCTCAAATAGGAAAAGAGCAATGCAGGCAAAATGCTGTTTGAGCCATCTCTATAAAGAAACACTACCACTACACAAATATGTTTGTTTACCATAGGTGGAAGGCAAACATACAGACATATGGTTCTCATCTTGGGGCTTAAAGATCTCCCTTAGTCATGGTCAGTGACAGTGTAAGTGGTCTGTTAACGTCTATGTGAACAGCTTTCTGTATATTTCCCATTTACTCACTCTGTCTCCCTACGGCAGCCGTCAAAACCTTGGTCTCCTGTCACCACGTCAGCAGGTTCATGGTTGTCACAGTGGCATAATACATCGTCACTCAGCTTGATATCTTCTCAGCCACATATTCTCTACTTACTCAGTTAGCTGCTAAAATTCATGCTAAGATTAAAAATCTCTTTCAGCGGATGCAGAAATGTGAGCCTGGATGCAGACAGATCATTAATGCTCCGGTATTTTAAGCACAACAGCTGGTTGCACCTGCAGCGAAAACCTGTAAAAGATACCGGCAGCCGCATTCGTCTGCCTCGAGACATTTGCTTAAATCGACTGTAAATTTATCTTACAGTTTCTTAGGTGGTCATACAACGCTTGTGAAAATTTCAGTAGTTTCCAGTTGGAGTAGAAGTTTCAGTTGGTGTGAAATGGGTTTTTGGACAGCTGAACTGGTCCATTAGTCTGCGTTAGGGACTGAAACTGTAACCTTAACAGTGCTATCTACTGAATAGCAGCACACACAGTTGAGGCCTAAAGTTAAATTCTTCGGGTTTCAACTGAAGTTTTTACTAGGGCAGGCAACAGCTAACTAACAACTAGATTTGGTCAGTAGATGATTATGAACGTCCTGTTGTTGCCATGGTGTCATATAATGCAGACATGCCCTCTGTGCAAAGGGGGGTTTAGAAAATGTCACATCTGATCTGTAATCAGGAGTGAGCCTGTGAAGAGGCTACAGACTGCTGGGCCACTGGAGGTCTCCGTCCTTCCTGGGAATATCCATACCTGCGAGTCCGCTCGACTTCAGCGTCCGTGCGCAACATCTTCTTCTTCTCCTCCATGGTCCTCCCAGACCTGATGTCCTCCGGGTTATCAAAAGCCTTCAAGAGTGGCAGGATATCTGCTCAGCATTTGGACATGCATGCTGTTGCTATAACCACAACAAGGGGAAGCTGCTCCAGGAAGACTGGCTAACCCTGTCGTCTGACCCCGAGCCCTCATCAATGGAAAAAAGTCACGCCATAGAGTCAGCCAACTTAAAACATCATCTTGGAGTAACACTACCTAATCTCACAGGATCATATCCTCTTATACATCCCTCTAGTGCAGGGTCCTGGAGAGGCGGGGCCTAAACCAGACAGCAGAGGGCACAAGGCTGGGATGTACAAACACTAGTTAGATTAGCATTTCAATCAAATCAAAGGCCTAAGAAGTCTATTTGCTTGGTTTACCCCAAACGAAAAGTTTTTCAATTAGGAAATATAAATATGTGTTTGTCTGTGTGTGTGTTTGCGTGTGTGTGTGTGTGCGCTCGCGCAGTCCAGATATACATTACATTGTGGGGACATTTGCTGATAAAACCTGTTATTTTGGAATTGTGGGGACCATTTTTCAGTCTCCACACGGGGAAATTTAATGTTATAAAAATCTATGACTTGTATTTTGTTTGTTTACATAGGGTTACGGCGAGGGTTGGGTAGGGGTTAGGGTTTTGCCAATAAAAATGAATGGAGAGTCCTCACAAAGATGTGAGTACAGGTCTGTGTGTCAGTGTGTGTGATGTGTGTGTCCTGTAATGGACTGGCAGCCCATTCATGATGTCACCTGCTTTATTCCCTGTGCTGCCTGGGACCCTGCGCTGCAGCTCCACCCATAACCCTGCACTTAATAAATTATGGATGGATAGATGGATCTCTGCAATGCTTTTCAATACAAACTGACAAAAATAGTTTTAATTTTCTTTGCTGCTTTCTCTAGAAGTAACATTTCATGGGAACAATTCAAACACCTGTATCACAAAGCAGGATTTCTTGCTTAGTCGAATAACTTGTCCGATTTAAGGTAGTCTGGGCTAAATGTAAGTAGAGAGAAAATCCATTCCATCTCAGGTACCTTAAAATTTGACAAGTTATCCAGCTAAGCGAGAAAGCCAGCTTTGGGCTACAGGTCCCAGCTAGTTGCCTGGTTGGGTGTGTCTGACACGGTGTGTGATTTTGCTTCTGGGGGCAGGTAACCCCAAGGCTCGGGTGCAGGGCACGAGCAGAATGAGCAAAGTCACCGGGTCACATACCTTTCGTGTCACGCGGTAGTATGTGGTCAGCATGGACACGAACATCATCTTGAGGATGACAACGGTGGCGTAGGTGGAGAAGGCCCGGAAGACCTCGGTGTTGACTTCGAATGCCATTTCCGGCTCGTTATGTCAGTCTGGTCAACCTAGAGCCCAGATGTACGAGAGAGCCAGCAACTATCCAGGTTAATACCTTCCGCATACTGGTCATTTACCTAAATATGATAAACTCCATTTTTGCGGAGTGTCATGGTTAATATTTTAAGTTGCTCTCTCAACAGGAATCAACCTACGTTTGAATCAGTTACTAATACAGAAATGTCCACTGAGGGACCAGAGTTTCATTTACAAAGGCGTCCACAAAACACAGCAACTGGCATTTTTTGAAGTTATCTTCCAGGATACCTTAAGTGTTCTTTTCGATGGACTTGGGCCAAATGCGCTTACGACTCAGGTAAATTACGTTATTTCTGCATCTATAAGCCGCTAGAACAAAGCTATTCATTCATCGCAAAGGTTCATATTCCCACCTTTCCCCTCTATCCAGACTGACCCGAATGTAAAGCAAGCAGGATGCGTCAACAACAAACAGCAAAAGCTGGGCTACTTCTTCTTTCGGCTTTAGGGATATTTGGGGAAAGGCCGCCACAGTAATATGATCAGTCTGTATCCTCTGCCAATTTGGTTTTTAGTTTAAGGGGTGTTTAATTTATACAATAATCCCAAACAACCAGAGATCTTTAACACTTACCCATTGACCTATAGATCTAACCTAAACTGTTCAGCGCTGCATCGTATAGTTTATGGTGGTAAATACCTGTTTTACAGAACTTTGACATTTAAACGAAACGGGAATGCGGAAATAAATTCTGAAGCCTGGCGGAAGATACATAGAAAGTCAAAAATACATAAAGTGCACCAAAACGTAAAAGATTGCTACAAGTAGGCATATCATATTTATATTTTGGAGCATATGCTTATAAACGATAATAAATAAATAAATAAATAAATAAATAAATAAATAAATAAAGCGAAAGTTATATAGCTAGGTATGTTACTGAGAGGGAGATATCCATTTAAATGTGTATTTAAAACTTTAATGATTCAGTACAATATACTGCCCTACAAAGGCAAAACAGAGTACCTGGATGTTTAATCGAAACTAAGTTATGACCCAAATCGGGTCTCGAAAGATTTTGTATTTCGTGACAAAATATCTTAGTTCATCTATGCTCAGTTTTGAAGAAAACGGAGTGTGAGAATTACAGTGTCTAAAACACACACTCAAAGGCGCACAACTTTAAGTTTTAGTGTCGGCGTACAGTTTTGCGTTTTGCTTCTGTAACGCAGAACTTGTGCATAACTTGAACTTTAAGATCACGTCTCTTCACCCAGAAATAAACAAATTCTGATTATAAAAACAACTTCAGTTATATGACTACAGTGCACCGAAACTTAATATCGATTTACCTCGTTCTGATACGCAGCTTCCTTTCTGGACAGCAGCAAGGGGAAGACAAACGCCTAAAATGAAACTGGAGCAAATATAAGGCAAACGTCGAATTACGGGATTGGATAAGAGCTTTGCTTTCTTACGCAATAGGTCACAATAGTTACGACCTAACCTTGAAAATTGATCATTAATGTCGGCACTGTACCATGCTTATACCCCCTGTTTATAATTTATAAATTCAAGAATGAAATTAATTAATCCTATATCTTTTTGTGTACCGAATGACACCTGTAGTATTTTTTTGGGGGTGGGGGGCACTCAACATTTCATTAGATGTGTATATTTTATTCATTGACTAATATATTTTTATTCCACTTGAAATCGCCTGGTGTCACATCGAGTATAAGTGGCATCTTGTCAGGGGGAGTCGGGAGCCGAGTCTGTCTGAGAGTGAGCGGTGACGCTGGCAGGTCTGGATCCCGCATGCCGGCCCGGGAAGAGCGATTCGACATGACAGCGTGTTTAAGGCGTGATGCGCCTGACAGGAGAGCCGCACAAGCGCACCTTTTAGAAGTTTGTTTTGCAGTCACTCTCTCACACAAGCGGGGAGCACAGGCGTAAGGTCGCCAAATGTTTAGCATTTTAAAACCACAGTACACCATCACGTCACACAGACGGACGAACTCTCCTTTCCCAGGTTTGCCAACTTTGGTAAACTGGCTGGAGTGAGATTTTCAATTCGAGACCTGCAGTGTACACACGAGTATACATGGTATGTAACAGTTAGTGTAAAGAGTTTGCAAACTTCCCCATCGCTAATTTAGGTTTATAATGTTATAGCCTAATATAGATTTATCTCTTGCATGAGAGTCTGAAAACTTAAGTGTCACGCCAGATGCGTGAGATTTGGCAATCCTGCTTTCCGTGTACATCGGTCACTGACTTTCGGTGGTTTGCGAGTCAGGATGACTCAGCATTAGAAGTCACCTGCATTTATAATAATTAATTTCTTTTGCCCATTACAGTCCGCTGCCGCGGAACATTATGAAATCAGCCCTAAAACCCGTAACCTCGTAATATTTAATCGCAATTGTGTTTATAAAATTAAGCCAATTGGGTGGAAAAACCGCGGACATGGTACCTCCGCCTATGGCTGGGAAATAAAAGCATCAGTACGGAGTGCGTGTGTTTAGCTCATCTGAAAGACATTTACCTACTTATGTCAGGTGGAGAGGAAAATCTCATCGCTTTATATACTACTCTCCATAGCTCCAACGGGGACGGAACTTTCAGGGGGAGAATTCCCATTTAGTCACTCTTATCTTTTATTAAACAAACATGGAACAAAATCTATTGGTTGATTTATTTAAATTAACGGAATGCTTGTCCCGCTTATTTCACGGTCGGGTGTTTTAATTAAAGATATAAATTAGACAAATATCAATTAAAGTTTAAGAAGACATACACAGGACTTAAGTGTAATTTAACTCAGCTACAAATGAAATGCTAGAATTTCACCCATCATCACGGACTCGATCCAGAATTTAAAATTAGAATAAGACAAAAATATGTCTTTTATAATACTGTAATACCTCATTTAATATATATATATATATATATATATATATATTAAAGTGAGGTGTAATAACACAATGCATACGAGCTCCTAATCATGCGCCACATCGGTGGCACCTTGAGGTGTACAACCGCATCACTATACGGTAATCTGCGGTGGGCTGCCCAGGAGACGCCCTCCCCAGGTTTTAACAAGAAGCGCGTCCCGCCCATGACACGTGCATGTGAGCATTAATCAGGCCGCCTGTTACTACCTGGGTGCTCCGCGCTTGTGCGTGATACTCAAAAGACGCCTCAGCTGTTTAGAAATTAACTCACGCGGCCCCGTCCACCACTGGTAAATTCTCTGTGGGAAATCGTTCCTCCACTTAATCAGACTTTTGCCAAAATCTATCATTTCACTCCGTGTGTTTCTGGGGGAAAAAGACAAAAACAGAAGGAAGACGAAATCATATTAACTGCGGCGTGCTCTCCCACCAGGAACTGTGATGGCAAACACTTGCATCGATTTCTCGACCATTTTGCCAGTAATTGGGATGCTGGATGCAACACCCTCTTATTGATTTTAAATGGCAGTCGGCTCATACCCTGGATGTAAGGCTGCATTGACTAAATTACTGCCTTCCCAATGATCGTGATGCCAGAACCCGAAGGCTGGTATTGATTCCTTTACTGAAATCCTCCTGAACAGGTTCCAGGCACCATACGTTTTTTATTGATTGACACCAACGTCTACACTGTTTTCTTGAGGCAAGAAATCACAAGAGTACAGTATACTATCCTAATCATGCAGCGTGGATTGCTTGTAGGATCGCGGCAGGGTGGTCCTTTGCACACATTCATTGCAAACATACATTCATACCACAGCAATCCACACACTATACAATCGTAGTTCAGAGGTTAATGAAATTGAACGTATGCAAATTTAAGATGAAGGCTCACGAATTAAATTCGGATATCGACGGTCTCCTTGTCAGGTTTAGATCTACCGCCAGGGAAAACCCAAACTTCGCCTTGGCTTTGTTGTAATCACGAGAAAGAGGTGTTAGCGTAATTGCACAGTGTAAAAATAAATAGTGAGCATATTGTCTAAACATTTATGACACTTCTCATGCAGTAGATTAACCTGCAAAAGCATTAATGCGCGGTTCTTGTCGTGTACATCCAAAATCTAGGCTTTACCCCGATAAAGTGTCAGCTTGCAGATAATTAATATGAAATGTGAATCAGGAGATTTAACGCGCCGAGAAACACGTAAACATGGTTCATTCGGTCAACAAAGTCTCTAACCACCTCCTTGCCATTCCTCAGAAAAGGAGTTTCAGGGAAGCGGCTCTCTGTGAATCCGAGGTCCCACACTTTGCACGGCTAGCCTAATTACAGCCACCGCTTTGGTACACCGTTTTCACGGCGTAGTGAGACATATTTGGTGTGATCGTGGCAGTCTCTCCCTAATGGAGACTGGCTTAGTCGGAGCTGTTTGTGTAGGACGATCGGAATATGTTAGGTTCCGCCTCAAACCACCACGTAAGTGTCCGATGCTGAAAGATGCCTAATAGCTCGCCAGGTTCAGTCGCTTTTCATGCAGGGATGATTCTGTGTATGTGTCGTTAACCGTTTCCAATAATCGCATAAGTACGTCGCACACAGGCGTGATGTTTTCCCACCCTTTATGCGTACCCCAATGGTAGAGTTTTCTCGAGAAAAGGAAATGGTTCTGATCTTCGAGTGCAGACCCTTATATCCAGATATTTAAGCCAGATCCACACATCCCACTGAAATAATCGGGTCAAGCGGGCTGCTTTAGCAGCAATGTAAATAAACTTTAAAGACCGATTATAACATTTTTTAAACACTGACTTCGATTAATCTGCTCTTTATGTGGTTTGTTCTATCATAACTCAACTAGTAACGCTGGAAGATTTGTATTATTTAACTAGGCCTAATTACTTTAATGTTTTTCACGGTGCCCCTGACCATGAACAACACTTGCTAATATTCCTTTATGTGTTCTGATGAGACGATGACCATGGTGTTCTGGGCCTTCACCTGAAGCACCTGAATAGCTATGTTGTTATCAGTACTGCCTCGATAGAATAAACCAATAAATACAGCCTTAGTGCTTCAGGCAGAGGTGTAGATCTTCAGAAAGAATATTCACCACCTATTTGTTTTTGATTTTTCAAATTGGACTACTTGTGAAAAAAATCCTTTCTCTTTGCCTGCAAAATTTGAAAAGGATAAGTACTATATCAAGGCTAAAAGGCTTGAAGTACTCTGTTTTATGCAGGGGGAAAAAAACACAAATCACTCCACTAGAACATGAGGTGAAAAACAATTCCAGTTCATTAATTGGGATAAGTTGTGCTCTTTTGAAGAAAAAGTAAATTATACAAAACAGCTAGTTAATAGTCTGGTGAGCACCTGATTTAATTATGATTAAAGCACTCAGCATTCAGCCTGCTCCCCAGTGTGAGAAATTCACTGAATTATTAGGGGGGTCCTTTTAATAATATGAAAGGACAAACAGGCAAACAAGCTGGGGATTTCTAAAACATAATAAGTCGGTTCCAGCTTCAAACGGAGCCTTGGATTTGACAGGTCAGATAATGGAGGTGAGAGACTAAACCAAAGTCCAGGGGAAGATGTGTGGAAGCTGAGTGATACACACACCTGCCCTTGTTTCTATCAGCTGTCATATGAAATAGTGGGTTTTTTTTTTGGGGGGGGCACTTACAGTTGGGTGTGGAATTCTGGCCTTAGGTCTTAGATGGTCAGGAGAACTCAGGCCTCCACATTCTCCCTCAGCCTCCAGAGTGAGTCACATGGCAAAGTCCAGCACGGCCTTCATAGACTTGCAGGCTACTGAGATAGACCTGGGGCGGCTCCCTAAGCCTGGCCCCCCGGGCAGGAGGAGAGCCAGGGAAGGGCCCCGCCAGAAGCTGCAGGTGATGGTGTGTGTCCTCCTAGCTGAGCTGTGCGAGAGGTTCACCTTCTTCGGCATCGTCTGCAACATGATCCTCTTCTGCACTGTCAAGCTGGGTTACGACAACTACCAGGCGGCCACCATGAACCTGGCATTTGTGGGTGGCAGCACCCTGACGCCAGTCTTCGTGGGCTGGTTTGCTGAGACTTGCCTTGGGAGGAACAAAGTCCTGTACCTGTGCGCTCTCCTGCATTTCTTTGGTAAGGTCTTCCTATGTATCTGCACACGTGCTTTTTGTATTGGCCAGCCAGACAAAAACAATAAGGACTGGTAATGGTGTTACGTTACTGCATGGCCTGCCGTTTTCATGTCAGAAATCATAACCTGCACGGTACATCTCCTACAGGCAAATCAGCGATCGTTCGGCCGTGTTTCTTTCAATCCCATGCTGACTGCTTGAACTCAAAATTAATTCGAGTGCCGAGAAAATTCTCTTCTCGGGCTGTCTCAGCTGCTACTTAAACCTTGCCGTGTTTTGCTTTTCATTGATGTAGGGGGGCTGAGGTCAATGTGTTTACATTGTGAGGTCACAAGTAGGGCTTTCTCAGCAGCTACGGACTGGAGGCAGATACCCGCAATGAATGCTGCCAATTGATAACAGTTTGCATTTTCGTTCTCAACGTTTGCCTTGATTCCTGGAAAGGCTTGTAGAGATAGCACAGAGGAGAAAATAATGTTCTGTAGTAAAATATTGTAATGAAGGCAATTTAATAGTGGGCATAATTTAACATAACGTCGCAGTCCACACGCGCCGGTGGTCTTTTTATTATTTAATACGACGATGATTGAAATTCTCCGTGAATATAATGTATAGTTAAAATATACATTGTTAAGACTGTGAATTTCTTTCACTTGCCGGGATATAGTTTATTAAAAGGCAGATTTAAAAAGAAAAGAAAATCAAAATTACTCATACTCTTAGTAATTCGTCTTGAAGCTCCGCTGCTTTACGCGACAGACCCAGACAGTTAAAAACTCAGCCAAAGCCTTTTAGTTTCTAAATGCGAGTTACTATGTTATATGCTAACTGTGAAACTTTACCGATTGCATTCATTAGCATGCCGATAAATACGCGATTTTATAGCCAACGTTTGCTTTAATTTTGAAATAATACAGAATTGTTAAAATAACCAATTGAGTAAAATAATAAGAACTGACAAAACTGGAGCATGCGATATATTTCGAATATCATAGTAAGACAAAATATGTGTAAATGTGACATTCAGCCATCTTTCAAAGACGTTATACGTTAAAGGGGAATTGCTTTCTGAGTGCTGGGCGTATAAAAATGGTTCACTTTCGGAATGATACCCCACCGTTACAAGCACAGCCGCTGGGTCACCGGAGGCTGTCAGCATCATAAATCTTGTCTGGAAAGTATTGACGCGACCGAGAAACATCACACAAAATAGGGATAATTAGAGAGCGCAGCTGTTTAAGTGTCTCGATGGGACCAGCTCGGACTGCACTCACTAACCTGCATTACAACGAGAGTCGGCTCTTAGGGGAGACGGACTCAGGACTTTCTCCATAGATCAAGCCTTCATCCGATTACAGTGTTATTTATTTCTTTTTATTTTTTGACAAACCGCTCTCGTGCTGAAGAATAGCATACGCCGAGATCATTTAATATAGGAATATAAATCTCCTTTCAGGAAGATAATTACCAGGATAATTTCCAGTATAATGGAGCTTGTCAGTCAGAGGCGCCGCTGTAATTAAGAAGTTGTGGCGGAGTTTTTATGTGCAGGATTTTTAAATGTTTCTGGTGCGGGGAGTAGAAACTGCCGAAACTTTCTCTACACTAGGTCTTGAAATGCGATATTCAGTAAACGAGGGACAAAGAAATGGATACTTCGGTTTCCTGTAATTTAGACAGTAATCTAGTAGCCTAATGACTATTAGGCCAATAAAATTAACCGTAAGTGATATAGGCCTAGATACGGGACTTTTGGGGGGTTCCCGTTCCTTGTCTGTATCCAGCGCATGCATCGTGCGATTTCTTTCATATTCCGCCAAATCTATATTAGTAAGACATGAGTGGAACCCCAAAGACAAAACGCCAAAATCAGCACATGCCCCAGTGGCAATGAGACAGTTTGCTTTGATCATTTAGCTTATGAAGCCTCACAGCTCGCCTTAGTATTTTATTTATTTATTTATTTTAATATTAAAAGCGAATTAAATTAGTCTAGAGATACCGTTACTCCACGAAATGCCAAAGGTAAAGCACACCAGCGGATTTCAAGGAAAGAGAGAACTACAAATGCAATCACTGTAAGGGTGTAACGGTACTTAGCATAACTAACGCCAAAGTTTCCTTTTAGGAATAGCTGTGTTTTTCTCTCCTTTCTTTATTTCTTTAAAAACGCAGAGGAACGAATCCGGAAACCCGTAATGGTTAGTGTCATTGAACAAAGGCGACTGAAGAATTGCTTAAGTCAAACTTTGAAATGAGCGTGTGAGACAATGACAGAATTAGAGCACGCTTTTTGCTGCCACTTCCTCCACTGGGAACCCGCCGAGCTCCACTTGCAAAGTTTACTTTCCCCGTCATGTGAGATAACGTTGATTTGCATTTGCAGGATGAATACGACCACATGGAGGATAACTAGAGATGACATTAAAGCGCTGAGAGGTGCCAGTGTGCGCAGAGCGCGTCATTTACATGCTCGGTAGGCGCCCTCATCCGGGGTGACAAAACCTGCCGCTTTACATTGTAGGGATTCTGTACCCCCTTTATTCAGGTGACTTTTTAAAACTGTCAGAATACTGGTACAGTAGGACTACGGGGCTAAAAGGAGGTGAAAACGGAGTACAAGAATCGTGCCAGACCTATCTAATATATATGTCTGGCTCAGTTGTGGTATTTTCTGCGACTAAAAACGGAGCAAATGGAACTTTCTGTACTTTCTTTAGTGTAACAAGCATAAGTGGTAGCCTTCCGTGTCATTTCTAACCAAACCAGTGTATTTATGCTCAGCTTCTGCATCCCGAAACAGGACAGTCCTTCAGCCCTGTGAAATCTAGTACGCTTCTGTTCACCCTCCTTAGTGCACTTCGTAGGACAGGTAGCAGAGATTCCTGGACTGAGTCCTCGTTCATTCAATGTGCAGAGTGGTACCGAGTTCCTGCAGTACATTTGGGTCCTCGGTGTCCTACAGTTTTCTGTGATGCCCGTGGCGTTCCGAGTGAGGTGTCTTCCAGCAATGTCAGATGGTCTTGTCTTCATAAGAGCCACAGTTTAAGCTCATTTTCCATACCTGTAGTGGACCGTGGCTTATCTGCAGTCTTTGGTATTCGCTCGTTGTTCGGGCCTCTGGCTTTATAATTAAAATCCTGGTTCAGTACCACGGTGATTTGACTAACCACATTTACCCTTTAGGCTGGTATAGTGTTACATGCACAAAAAACAACGTGTAAACATTAATAAGCAACACGTTTAATGAAATGGAAGCTATTGCATGTTTAATAAAACTGTACATGGACAGTCTTTGTGTGAGGGGGGCAGGTATGTACCAGTATCCATATTAATATGCTGCACCTGTCCATCACAAATGGAGTATGCTATAAAGTGATGAGCTTTTCTCTGATCTGTATCCGCTACTATTCCGGGAAACCCTGTTAACACATGTTTGTTCTAGTGTCATTTAATTCCTCCCCCAATGAAAATACCCGCCCTTTTAATAGTTCAGCCGTCCAACAAGCCAAACTTGACACGCCAAACACCAGAATGGAGAAAAGTTTATCCCACATCTCTGGTTCTGCATCAACATCCGGGCATCATGTGGCTCTGCCTGCCGTCCCTGCCTAAGATAGTCCTCGTAGTATGGTAACGAAACGGTGACATTTACACCGTTTACTTTAAATCCCGCAAGCGTTTCACGTGCTGAGAAACTGACCTCCACACCGTGTCTACGCTGCCGGAAAGATCAGTGGACAGGATTTGGCCACCGGGGTATTGATTGATTAATCAAAGCTAATGTTCTTTTGATCAGCGGGGATGCCCTGTTAACCAGAAAAGCTGGAGTAAAGAGTAATGTTTTATTTACTCGTTTGGGCTCCTCAGTGGCAGTATCAGCAGACTTCAAAGACCTGTGACAATCTGCCAGATTCCTGATTGATGAAAGCTTTCATTATTCCCCCCCCCCCCCCGATGTATTTACCACATAGAATTTGTTTAATCGTTTTCGGTTGACGCTTTCTTCGTTCATCCCGAAGTGGGTTTTTCTCTCTCCGTTTCATGTTCTTTTCACGGCTTGTCCTCGCCTGTGATCCTCCCCTCACGGATCCTGCTCGCTCCTCTTCGCGAAAGGCACCGTTTTGTGCTTGCCGTTTTTTTTTTTTTTTTTGAAATAATGCATTCCCCCCTTTCGGCTTGGGGGCCCATGATATTCCCCGAATTTTAACAGATTGTCTAGGATTCGCTTGCTATCGGCATTTAATGCGCTCTTTGTTTTTTTTTTTATCGGGGTTGCGTATTATTATCACCTGCTTATGAATTTGTAAAGTTGAAGTTTTTCAAGGAATGCAATATTCGGGAAGTTGTACTTGTTTCTGGCTATTGTACAGTGTAGCATTTTCAGTTATTTATCTATAAATACCACATCAGCACACACTATTTTATTGTTTTCTAAAAGCAGAAGTTTACGTTGTAGGGGCTGCGCATTTGTTCGAACGGCTGCCTCACAGCTCTGGGATCAGCGTGCAAGTCTCGCCCAAGGCTCCAAGTGTGAGGCATTGGGCCCCATAGTGTCTCCCTGTCACTCAGAAATGCAAAACATATCATCGGCTAATAATAAGGTTGGCTTCACTGAATGAATTATGTGCCCACCCCACCCACGTTCAAGAAATCCTAGATTCGGCCCCATACCAGAACACATCACTATGCGGAGATCTGTTTTAATTCATGGTAATGTGAGATTCTGGTTCACACGAATGGGTTGAAGGATCCAAGACCAGCAGTTTTTCAGCTGAAGGCTCCGTGTCCCACCCCCCTTACAGGCACTGCCATGCTGCCTGTGGTGGCCTTTCCCTTTGAGGACTTCTACTTGGACACCCACCACGTCACGCACGCTCTGGGTCGCCGACACCAGCTCATCCTCTTCTACACAGGGTTGCTGGCTGCCGCACTGGGCCTGGGAGGCATCCGTGCCGTCCTCTGCCCACTGGGGGCCTACAACCTGCAGGGCCGTGGCCAACACCAGCTACGCTCCTTCTTCAACTGGTTAGCGCCCCCTGGAGGATCTGAGGGGTGTTGATTTAACAAGAATGTGATGCATAGGCCAATGAACACCTTCATCATCATGTGTTTATAACCAGCTCCACAGGATAAAAGAAATGAAGTGTGTACTTGCCTATGGTAATATATTTATGTATTTCATATGTATTGAAACAATACATATTTTACCATGGTAGTTTAGGTTAAGTACCATGCTTGTGGGACAGCATTAAAGGCAACTTCACCCACTTAGCATGCTGCTGCTCCTCATCTTAATATATAAACATGTGACTGGCATTTTTTTTTCCATAGCAGCATGTTAATGGTGTCCAGGTTGAAAAGGTGCTTTTTTTTTCTCATTCCTATCAGGTTCTACTGGTGGGTGAACCTGAACTCGACCGTGGTGTTTCTGGGGATCGCTTACATCCAGCAGTCCATCGCTAAGAACCTGGGCTTCCTCATCCCGTTCACCTCCATTTTGCTGGCCCTTATCGCCATTCACATGGCACGCAACAACCTCACCTTCTGCCCCAAAAATGGTATTCTAGGATTCCTGAATGCAGTTAGCATAAACTGCATGTTTATATCTCAGCTTAATATATTTATAATTATATATACAATATTTATAGATAGTATGCATCCTTGATACTTGGAGGTATTATCTGATTGTGAGGACTGTTAACTGCGGTGTGGTGATGTTAGCCGATTCTGTGGACTGTACCACTAACAGGTGGAGGTGTTAGCTGGACTGTTCCACTTAGGCCCGCTGATGCTACAATTTTACCGTTTCTGCCGGCGCGCAGGTGGCTCCCTGCTGACCGCGACGGGCGTGTTCCTCAACTCGCTGAAGATGTGCTGCCTGCGCCGTCGGCACCTGGGCGGCGATGTGGCAGACTGGCTGGATCGCGCCAAGGAGAACAACGGGGGTCGCTACAGCGAGGCACGCGTGGAGAGCGTCAAGGTCCTGGTGCGGCTTTTCCCGCTGTTCGGCCTGCAGCTGCTGTACCGCGCCTGTGTCACCCAGGCGAGTGCCACCACCTGTCCTGTGACATTCCGGCCGAAACACCTGCACTGGCAAAAAAACGCAAAGTCACGCGCCAGGGTGACCCCCCCCACCGCCCCCCCACATTCTTGTTTTTCTTGATTCACTATCTAGACTCGGATCGTTGCTTGTGGACAGGCCCTTACAAGCAGTCAGTGATAAGTGATTTTTAAGGCAGAAATGTTTGTAAAGGTCAGTGTGAGGCACCATATTAGGCTCTCGCACACCAGCCGTTTTAACCGCTGCTTCCCAGGCGGGGGGGGGGGCACAGTGAGCGCCACCCAATAGAATGCTGAGGGCGCCTGGCCGCTAATCAGCTCCCCTGCTAAACTGCACAGCCCTCAGAAGCCTGTTTTATATGCATCTCATTGGCGTAGTGACATGAGGAGTTGGGCTTTTATGGCACATACTGATGCAGCTGTAAAACTATACTGTGCAATCATTTTAATATGACGTTTAAACCTGAAGCTGTAGAGGTAAAGGGGGCAGGCTGTTCTTGGGTTATTGAAGAACCTGAATGAGTGTGACACTCAGTCTGTAAGCTTTCTCTCCCCGGATGATTATTGGTCTATTTATTGGTATTTACTTGATGCTCCATCATCCTGTAGGGGGAGCTCTTAGAAAAAGTGACTCCTTACAGCTTGTGATTCATTAGCTCATTTGGCTAGCCGTCAGCCTATGTAGTCCCCCCCATAGGAAGGTCTCACCAGAGTCCCTCTTTCTCAGATCCCCTCTAGTTACTACATCCAGACCATGAACTCCAACCTGAAGCTGAAGGGCAACCTGCTGCCCATCGCAGCCCTGAACGTTGCGGGCATGGTGCCCATGCTGGTGCTGACGCCCCTGCTGGAGTGCGTCTCCGCCTGCTCCCTGTCGCTGCGTGGGAGGCCCCCCCCGGCCGCCACCACACTCATAGGTGAAACTCGGGTGTTCTGGGGAGGGGCAGAGATGGGATATCAGCCACCTCAGCTGGGAGACTGATGGTGAAATTAGCAATTTGTGGAATAGCATATTACTGTACAGTATGTCTTAGCATAGTATAGCATAGCATAGAGTAGCACTGCACAACATTGTATAGAAATAGGGAAGAATCTAGAATTGTTTTCACGCGTGCACTACAGGCGACATTGTCCAGAGTTACCCATTCATACCTGTGTTCATGCCTGCGTTCATACCTGCTAGAAATACTCCGGTCGGTTTGGGTGAAGGGTGATGCTTGGGTAGAGCATCCCGGTGGTCGGACCTGATGTGCGAAGTCTGCTGTTTTGTTTACAGCACGTCAAAGGTGGTGACGGAAATTACTGACAGGAGTTCCCATTCGTGTCGTATCTCTCGTTAGCCACATTCCTTGGGATCGTCTTTTGTAAATGATCCTTCTTTTTCACCCTCTGATGTTTGTATCCTTCTGTTTTCACGCCAGTAGCATGACGGGAACACTATCAACATGCTCACTTGCTTGCCAATCATCTGGACAATTTTCTACTCCATTCACGTATGGGGGTCAGTCGTTAATTACCTGGAGTTTGTGCTAGGGAGCTAGCAGGGTAAAATAAGTTTAATGTCCAGTAGAACCGATTTGGACATTTGCATGCACGCATATAGCTCCTCCGGGTAATGTCAAGAAAAGATCTGGATGGCAGTGTGTCTAGGGGCTTAGAGGGATGGTGAAGAAGATGTACAATAAAATTTTACACATCCAAAAGCACTGCGGTTTCCGATCTCTGATTTTTGTGAGATCTCACCATTGAGGTGTTGACTAACAAAACCGTAACAACCGTAAAGCATGCATGAACCTCTGTGAACAACATCATCTGTGAAAAGTTTTCCCTCACCCAGCTCACCCCAAAGAGTGACTCAACACGCTCTAGGATATTAATCAAATTCCTCCACTGCGGGCTGCCTCTGAGACACCCTTGGTCCTTTTAGGTTGTTACAAACCCGGGAAGCCGTCTCGCCATTGTGGAGCTGCCCTCCGCGTTCCCTTTCTCGGCCTTACAGATCTCGCAGGAGCGTGATGGCGCCCACGGCACCGTTAGGCCGCCAGTACAGGAGTTGTTTACTCACGGAGACGGGGGTCAGGTGACCTAGTGGTCGCGGAGTTCCGGAGATGCCTTTACTGTCTTTTTTAATCCCTGAGTCTCGTCAACAACACAGCCAGACAAATTGCTGCCATTCATGAGAACAGGTGACACTGTGGTCATAGTGGCCTCGTTATTCTGATTCAGAGTCCCAGGAAATTAATGAGATTGGGATTCCAGGAAGATACCAGTGTCAGGACATGCAGCTTATTTCATTTAATTAATTCTGCTGAAAATGTTTTTTCCTCTAACCAGTGGCTGTGTCCAGGGGAACATTTTCCTTCTTGCAAACCTTGGATTTGGGTGTGCTGAGGGTCTGGGTTAGTTACAGACACCTATACAGTGCAGATGTTTTTGTGGGTTATTTTTCTAACTGTGCATGATGTTGTTTCTGCATCCGGTACATGGATGTAGAAAGGGTTTTGAAAGTGTCCCTTGGGGGAATGTAAGAACAGCTATGGGGGTGCAATGAAAATTATAGGAGGCGTGTGGCTCAGTGCATTAGGATACTGTGCTTATGATTTGAAAGTTGTTGGTTCAAATCCTAGGGTCCTCAGAGTGATGTCACCATGGGGCACCTGAGCAAGATCTTTAACCCTCACTTAGGTACTGGCTGACCCCATTATACATCACTTTGGGTAAAAGCTTCTGTTAAATATATAAAGGTTTTCTTTTATGAAGGGGGCAACTAGGCCCCTCCCTTATTTCTGCACCCCAGCTCATGTGTTTGCTCGTTGCTGCATTCTGCTGTTTTGTTGCCGACGACGATGGGAATGGTCAGGTGACCCTTAGGCCCCGCCTTTCTTTCCCCCCATGCAGTGGCCGGACATGCATGTGCTGCTGTGTCGGTGCTGGTGGCGGGTCTCTCAGAGCTCTGCAGGAAGGGCCATCCCCTGGTGGAGCAGGCGCTCTTGGGCAAGGTGCTGCACGTCTCCTCCATGGCCTGCTTCCAGCTGGCACCCCAGTACATCTTGCTGGGGGTTGCCGAGGCTCTGGTCACACCTGCCTGTAAGAGCACCCCCTACTGTCCACACCACATACCACAGTTACACTAATGCATAAATGACTACATATTCCACGAGCAGGTGACTGTAGGAGGGCACAGAGCGTGTGTTTCACTCTCAAACCCCACAACATCATTCCCAAAGATGTAAAGACGTTACGTCGGATCCGTTATTTACCGAGGTCTGTCTTAATAATGTGCATGTGTCAGATAGCTCTCCTAACTACAGACAACATGTCTTAGCTGTAAAGTGTGTGTGAGTGGTTGTAGGCGACATAAAAAGGTCTGATATTAAACAATTCCATCCATCTGCAGAGTCCTCCTTTTATTTATTATTCCACAGAGTCAGTATGATCACCCTTTTCTAAACTGACTAACTAGTGAATAAGTGTCACTAAGTGTCACACGGGGTCCGGTGCAGCCTCCAGGTCTCTCTTTTGTTCGGAAACACAGGACTTCCTGTATCAAAAGCAGTAAAACACGTTCGCTTTTTTTTCCAGGTTCACAAGCTCAAAACTGACATGTTAACGTGCACATTTTGTATGTGTTAACAGGAGCAAAATCTTCACGTCGGTATGTCAATTTGCAGCTTGTTAGTGCGGAAAAATGCGGTACGTTTTATACCATTTTTTTTATACCCGTTTTGACCCATCTACCATTCCGTAAGATGGCGTCTCACGGAATGATGTTTTGGGGCTCAAGAGTGGTCTGGGTGGTGATGAAGACCACGCACTCTGAGGCTCCTCCTGCAGCTAGATGTCTCTCACATAGTCACATTTCATTTCTAATATAACTTTAAAAAGGTTTAAAAATTTGGGTTTAGTTCACATGAAAGTACTGTGTGGAGGTCAATGACAGGCCAAAGCCTCCTTCTACTAAGATAGCCAATATAACACCAGTATGAGTGATTTGACTTGATTTATATTATAGACTATGACCGTCAGGGTGATTGTCTTTGCTGAATTACTCCATCAGAACATTGATCATATTGCAACAGCATTTCTTGTCGATCACATATGGGAAATGAACCTATCACTTTCTCCCTGGAAGGGTCCGATCTGTGTCCCAGCACTGGCTCGCTCACAATACGCTCTTCTTATCTATTTTTTATAGGTCCCTATCAAAGAGCGCTATTAATCGTTATAATTATCATTCTATATTTAATCGGCCTTTCGTGTGGCTGTAACGGCCTGGCCTGCGTTTCTCAGAAGCACTTATGAGGACATTCTTAGAAACTCGCTTTGGCAGGAATCTGTGAACCTTTAACCCCCTCTAGCCCACCAGCCTTCCATATATTACTACACTAATCATTTGTAAATCAAATCTCTTTTGGTGCTTCTTTCATTAGCTCTGTCTTAGGTCCATGGGATTTTTAAATGGCTAAAATCATTTTTAATGTATAAATAAATGGGTAAAGTGCCTACTATTTAAGCCCAAAAGAATTCAAAGAGGTTTGCAGGCCTAATTACAAAACCATTCTGTGCCAGAGCAAAGAGCAAAGAGAACATCTGAGGATGTATTTCTACTGTAGCATTAATCCTGCATGCACACACACACGGATGGCCTAACTGCCACTATGTAAAAGGCTCCTGCCCTAAGCTCTTTGGCCTGGGGTTATTGGACAATGCAAAAACCAACAAGTTTGCCCCTTGCGTAAGCCTGGGGGCAGACAGCCAATGGAAGAGAGAATGTGGAGAATGCACACTGACCCCTCATCTCCCCCCGGCAGGCTCGCTCGTCTCCTTCTGCCTGCCCCCCGGCAGCGTACGTGGGATCTCCCTGCACTTGCTGGCGCTCTCCTATGGGGGTGGCTGCTTCCTGGGGGCGCTCATTATCCAGCTGCTCTACCTGCTCTCTGGGGGTAGGTCTGGCTGCATCACTACCTCCCCTCCCCAATCCCCCACCTCCCACGCCCCCCCCAACACGGACAGCCCAAGGACAACTAAGCCAGTTCAAAGGCTGTTCCTTCCTGCCTGGATAAAAATCAGCTGTGGGTTTTTCTCGGCGTGTGGGTCATCCAAAATGGATGAGGGCCATGCCCACTGGCTGGGGGAAGGAGCACCGGCACCGTTGTATGTTCCCCCCCCCTCAAACTCTCACCCCTGCCGCACAACGTTACGCTACCAGCTCAATGCGAGCCGGGCTGGGGGATTATGGGTACCTGTGATACAGCTTACACGAAGAGTGACGTATCTCCCAGGTTGCAGTGCTCGGGCATGTGCCTTCACATGCGTCGTCATTGTGAAAGGTCAGAGGTCACTGTACACATGACTATCAGGGGTACATCCAGCTCCCTCATGTTTCACTCTGATGGTGTTTGACATGTGCACAAAGTAATAAAATCTTCTGTCATTCATGGAGGTAACTTCTACCCAAATGACCTCAGCGACGGCAACCTGGAGTGGTTCTTCTTCCTGCTGGCCGCCCTGATGACCGTAAACACGCTGGTCTTCTGGAGGATCTCCCACAGGTATGCCCAGCCTCAGAGAGCAGGACTAGGGTTCCCTTAAGCCAGCATATGCCCTTCATGCTCCCCCCCAAACTGCTCAGTCACTCCTGACATTTCCCTCCGTACAAATTATTGCTTCCCTGCAACTTTTTCCATTTAGAAAGGTTACACGGCTCAATTTGCATAATGACTATGTTGCTTTCGGGGTGGTGGGGAGGGGATGGACGGCAGCCTTAGCACTGGGGTCCTCTGCACAGTGCAGGGTCTGCCTCATGGCATGTGGGGGTGTGAGGAGACCCTGATATTTTATGAAGGTGCAGTCAGTGTTATTTCTGGTTACTATCTTGCAAGCGCTCGCTTCAGCTCTCGGCCTGGTGATCGTCCTCTCTCAGCCCTCAGTTTCATACCCAATTAAGAGCTTTTAAGGGCTCATGTACGCTCAGTGGCCAGTTTATTAGGTACATCTGCTCATTAACGTAAACTGCCTGCTCCTCAAAAGCAGCCAATCACATTGCTGCAAGCGCATATGTATGGCAAATAGACAAGGTTAGCAGGTTACCTACGTGGCTGAGATGCGTGATGTAAGTGATTTTGAGTGAACTGATCAGCATCCTTCAAATGCTACAGCGTATAGAGTTTACAGGAACGGTGAGACGAACAAAGCAGATCCGGTCATTGCTGTGAGGTTCTGTGGGCGAAAGCACCTTATAAGTGACATTCGAGGAGAATGGCCAGGCTCGTTAAAGCTAATGAGAAGAGCAATGCAAAACTAACAGCTCAGTATGACAGAAAGGCATCTCTGTTCCTGAGGACGAGAGAGGGGGGCCTCATACACTGGCCACCAAGTGTATACACACATATAACTCAGCATTTAATTCAACATATTACTTGTACATGTACACTGGAATAATTTAGGTACAATTTGGGTATGGTATTGCATTATTGTTGCAAGATCTATTAAAAATACACTCACCTAAAGGATTATTAGGAACACCATACTAATACGGTGTTTGACCCCCTTTCGCCTTCAGAACTGCCTT
>JABFEA020000001.1:15008148-15019870 GCA_019775915.2 Cyphomyrus plagiostoma | reverse complement strand
AGAACCCCCCCCCCCACAGGCAACCAAAAAGGATAAGTCTCGTTTCTCGAAGGGAGTTTGACATCCTATGCATGAATTCCGAAGGAAAAAGCTACAGATTCTTAGCTGCTGTCTTTGAGGTAGGGGTGATCTGACCTGGCCAGACCTTATGCATTCATTGGTTCATTGTAAGTAACGGTGTATCCAATCAGAGTGATGACTAAGAGGTCAAGGGAAAGGGCACGGCCAATCACAGGACATTCACATATCCGCTGGCAGCCAAGTGTCATGGTGTAAATGGATGGAATGGAAAATGGTACCTGTGAATGCTTAAAGAATGGACAAGTGGCATGGGGATCTGGACAGGCCGGCCTGGAGCTTAGAAGATTCATACAGCTGTCGTCCTTCTGCAGATCTCCTCTATGTCTTCTGCAGCTGTGCTGTAGGACATAAATTTGTTTTCCTTGTCTGTTTATCCAGCACACGAGGCACATAACAGTCTAGAAGGGATGGCACTGTGTTGCAGGGCAGGCACACACCCACACACATACATAGAGACACACACATGGCAAATTAGTGACACAAATTATCCAAACTGCATGCCTTTGGACTACAAGAAGCAGCAAGAGCACCCAGATGAATCTGGAGAACATGCAAACTCCACACACATTAGCTCACTAGTCTGCTAGCCTTTTGACCTTTTAGCTTGTTGGCCCATTAGCCTGCTGACTTATTAGCCCACTAGCCCTTTGGCCTGTAATGCCTGACAGCCTGTTAGTCTGCTGGCTGATTAGCCCACTAGCCTGCTAGCGCATTGGCCTGTTAGCCTTTTGTCCTGTTAGCCCACTGGTATGTTAGCTTGTTGGCCCTTTAGCCCACTGGCTCAGGATTCACACCCCAGCCGTGGAGGTCTAAGCCAAAAGGCCTGCACAGTTGTGCTACAGGACAGTGTGTTAAAAAGGGAAGGTTGTACCATCAGCGGCTCAGATCGGGGCTTGTACACTAGGTTCTGACGAGGAGCCATCAAGATGGGAAGGTGGTGTGGGGACTCATTCAAGGAGTCTATAGGCTACCTGCAAGTCTACAGTTGTCAAGCCACTCGGAAATGGTGATCCGAGCCCGCAGGCAGCCCAGAGAACTGAGTCACATCCAGGGCAGGAAGTGACTCATGTCGGGAATGAGAGGGCCAGAGCAGGGGCAGGTGAGGGGCCGCCACTGAATGTGTGCCCACTGGCCTGGAGGTCATGGAGGAGTGAAAATACCCCATTTCCTGTGAAGCAGCAACGCTGGCGGTTGGGGATTCTGAATCCATGGTGTATCACTCTTCCTGTGTCCCCCAGGACCATGTGACCATCAGGGCCCCCAATACATGAGCACCTGAAACACTTTCACCAGTGGTTCCTAAACTTTCTCTGCATAGATAGGAAGATTACTGAGCCCCCCTTTCAAACTATATAGGGTCAGATTCAAACTTCATTTGAAATATGCCCTTTTCTGATTGAGCAAAACAAATGCAATTACAAAATACAAATTTAGCTAGCCTTTTAGCTAACCCGCTAGCCTTTTAGCCTGTTAGCCCGCTGGCTTGTTAGCGCATTAGCCCAATAGTCCATTGACCTGTAAGCCTTTTGGCTCATTAGCCCACAGGCTTGTTATCCCACTGACTTGTTATCCCACTAACCGGTCACCCACTAGCCTGCTAATGTTGGATCATGCATGGCTGGGGCCTCTGTAAATGTGGCGTGGAAGCAAACGTCACTCTGGACACGTTTTGGCACGTGAGCATTTGATTGGATGCCATTGCAAAGAGAGAGGGAGATCGCTGCCGGTGCAGCCTGGCATTCCGACTGTATCTGCGGACCATTAAAATGAGGTCATCAGTGAGGCTTGGGGTGGGGGGGTACCGAAACTGGAGTGAGTCAGAGCAAGAGAAAAGGAAATTTCATGCCCATGACTGTGTTCCACGGACCCAGTGACTGAGCTGTGAGTCACAGCTGAGCCCCCACCCCCTAACCCCATCCACCACGGCATCGGAGAGGCATTACTCAGCATCCTGACTGTCACCATGTAAATAGTGGCTGTCTCCTTCCCACCAGCTGTCCCCTCCCTTTCTGCTTGAGCCCACCCACAGTCCTGCTCCAAACCCTCCTACTCAACAGCAGGGAGCAGCTGCGGCGAGGGGTGGGGTGGGGGGGGTCCGTCTGTGGGTGGATATCCGAGACGCTAATGTCTGCCGGCCACTGGAGGTGTCTATTGTCACATGACACTGCTGTCACATGACTCATTCCACCAAAGGCTAGCGGGAGTAGCTAGAGCGGCGTCGGATGACAAAGTCAAAACGGTGAATGGATTCTCCTGTTTACAGTTTGCATACGGGAGAATATCGACGGGGGTGAGTAAAGCGCTACCTCCCCGCTTCCAGGCTCCCCCCCCCCCCCGGGGGTGTTTTAGGAAGCTGTTTCACCACATAGCAGTATCCCCAGCCCTGCAGTACAAGACAGTCTGGGGCTCGACAGTGTCAGGGACACGGACTCTGCTGGTGTTGATTTCCCTGGGTGGCTCTGGGGAACCCGATAGATGGAGGCAGGTCATGCTGGTGCAGGCTGTGCAGGAGTGCCTCATCCCTGCCCCATCCCTGCCTCATCCCTGCCTCATCCCTGACCCATCCCTGCCCCATCCCTGCCCCATCCCTGCCCCCACGACCACTCCACAGGCACAAGCTGCCCTGTCTGTTTGTCAGACCATGCCTGGCTAGTACTCAACCTCTAATTAGGATCTAGGGCCGAGATCTGCTAGTTTATCCTTCTGTACCAGTATTAAAGGCATCAGTTCTCCTGGGTGATATATTATGGTCTGCCGGTGCTCACACAGTACCCTGACAATGACAGTAAGCAGGGTTTGAGCCTTACTAATGTCTTACTAGGGATTGAGTATGGTTTAAACAGGTCCTAACACAACCGTGATCACAAGCAAGTATTGTGAAAGCTCACTCTGGCTGTCAGTGATCACACAGGTCAGTGCCTGATCCAACAGGCGTGTCCCTTTTACTCCGGCTGTGGTTCCTACCCTTCAGGTGACACGTGTAAGCGGCGCAGGGCTGTGTGTGAGGGACAGTGTTTCCAGGAAGGATGGGAGGCACCATCACCATCACTGATGGACAGAGGAAGACAGCGGCAGCCATGAAATGACCTGTTAGCATAAGGTGCCCCATTAATGCTTTTGTTAAATGTCTGCACTGTTTGTGCATTGTGCCATGAGGTCATGTGACAGAAGCCCATACATGTTCAAGCATCACAGGGGAAATGAACTGTGACCTCTAATCTAAAGAATCAGGAAGGAAACACTCGCATCTGTACCTCTGATGGGGATCATCCCCCGCCCCAGATCACTAATGTTCAACCTCCATAGCCTGAGAAGAGCTGCAATTATTAAAAGCTGTGTTATTTAATTTTGCATCATCAAAGCAATAACGGTACGATTACGTACTGATATCGCACACGATTTAGGCTACTCTTTATTTTTCTTTCTTGCATTCATAATTGTGAAGTTAAATTTTAGAAGTATGATATATTATACTATATAAATTGTTTGAAAATCAGCAGTCATGTTTAAGATCATTTTGAAAGGTGAATTTAGCAGACTTTCACGATGATTTTCATATCATGTGGTATCAATATTTCTCACAATATTATTCCACTATTTCAAGGTGCTATTTTTGCTTATGAATTATGAATTTAGGATTCCCCTTATGCAGATTCAGAACTCGACCACAAATTGAATGGAATGCAATTAGAAATATAACTTTTATAAATAAATCATACAAAATGACCGTTTTACCATGATGTGTGCTCGAACATGCCGACAGTGTGGTTTGCCTCGGGGCTTTTCCTCCGACTGCTGGTTACAGGGGTCGGCTTTGACATTGCTGGAGAGTTGCTACCCAAAAAGAAATTTGTCTCCGGTTTTGAGCCAATACGGGATGTGATTTGTCCCACTTCATACTGAAAATGGAATCCCTTGTTGTGTCTCTGACTGTAAACACTTGCATTCTGTATGTTCTACTGGATGCCAGTGCTTCAGGTGGTGAAATAAGTTGTCAGTATTTCCAGTTTTAGTTGGCACGAGTTTTTTGGAGAGTTTACAATATAGAACACCAGCCTGTTGCATGTTAGACTTCACTTTGCCAGACTGCCTTCACACCACCTCGTCTTTTTACCTTGTTTAGCCACAATATCCCCCTTTTTAAAGACGCCAGGCCTGCTGAGCTGCCCCTTTTCCCCCTGACGCTGAGCTTTCTCTGAGGGAGTGCTTATCTCGTGTAAGATGACACCAAAACAGCAGCATGCGGCGTGCTTCTCTAATGCAACCAACCTTGCTCTGCATTTGTTGGTCGTAATTGTCTGCAACTGCATGCATTTGCGACTTTTTCTCATTTTCTTATCGTTTAAATTTTATATTATGGTCCGGGATCCTGCTTAGGACAAGTAGCTATAGTATCTATGTTGCCCACCGCTAAAGATGTATTACACATTATAGATCCCCTACCCCAAAAGGCTAATTATACATTACACACTATATAGCAGGTCTCCACACCCCCCACACACCCCGTCCCTGCTCCTAAATACACCATACCCCCTGTACTGTCAGCATTGCCCCAACTTATACCACCCCCCCCCCCCAACTTATACCCCTCTTGTGCACAAGGACCTGGATCTTGTTTTTCCTAAGTATTGGGCCACCCTCAGCCCCCACCAATCCTACTCCCACAACTGGAACCATTCAGTGCCACGACATTCCCAATCCCAGAGTTGGCGCAAATGGCTAGGGGTGGGATTGGGGGTCGGGGGGGGTTGGGTGCAGTTTATAATATATTTGAGATTTATTCAGGCCACCCTGTTCCGTAAACATATCTGATGGGGAGACACTGATGGCAAAGGCCGGGAATCCCTCTGTGGGAGTCTAAAAAACGCAGAGAGGATGAGTCATTTTCTCATGAGAGAAAGCTTGCAAAGGGGAATGCACGGCAGGCCTCCCCCGCCGACGGCCTGGCCTTCCCATTCAGGTACCGCATGGGCCGCCACGCCTTTGAAGTGGCTGTTTGAGATGTTTCCAGTGTGACATAACCCCCTCGGCTGGCCCGCACCGCGGCTGCAGAATGTTCTAGCGATTGTCATGCCACATATTTCTATCCCCCCACCCGCCCTGGAGCACCGCATGCCATATGGGAATCTTTGCCAGATTCCTAACTATGATATTATGGGAGATTTCTGCTGCAGACTGTCCACGGCATTGGGATACAGCTCAGAAAAGCCTGAGCACAGAAAAGGCCCTTTAATGCTCTGCCCTGGAGCACGAGCATCGTCCGCAGCGGAAAGACACAGGAAGCATCTAATGAAGCACTAATAATCACACCTGTAGGACAGAAGCTGAACTGACAGCACCGCAGGGCAACCTGCTAAAGTGATCTGGCTGAAGCGGCACTAATTACCTTCTCAGCTGCTATTTACAAGACGTGATGCACATTTAAATATATATCGATGCAGTTATAAGTTCATTTTAGTTCAGTCGTGATTAATCCATGCACTCTGTACTGTGGTCTTCTCCTTTCTAATAAAGGCACATTCACAGAACACCGATTTGTTCACTGTGCAATAGTATTGATTTATGAGCTATTTCGGAATTCTGTGCAATGCTTTCCCTGACATTCCTTGCACTGTTACTGTTTATTGTTGCCTATGGTTTATTGTATTTTTACTGACTAAATGTATGTATACATGTACTGTAATTATTAAAGTATCTATCTATCTATCTATCTATCTATCTATCTATCTATCTATCTAATCAAGCACCTGCAATCTCAAAAATCACATTCTGGGGGGAAGAGTTAACAACAGACTGTGGGGACCTTCACGGATGCGACGTGCAGAGACCATGAAGGGGAGAGGAAACGAGGCTGGGAGAGAGCGCCCCCCCCTGCCGACCGGGGAGGGATTAAGCTGAGAGTTTTACGGCCAGCTCCATCCGTAATGACGCAGCCCTTAAAGGCTGGCGGCGTGACGAGGTCAGGGAGGAGAAGGGGTGACCGGCTTTGATGTCCCCTGCCTTCTGGGTCCCAGTCCCGGCCAGGGTCGCAGGTCGAGAGCCCCTGAGCCTAACCCCTCCCTACCCTGCAGCCCCTGGTTTGCAGACAGATCAGGGAACCGTCTTATTACTCAGAATTATCATGCACTGTGCAAACAGCTTTCTTCCTTCTCTAATCCCATTAAAGGGAGATTGATGGCACCTTCTTCTGACAAACCCCCAACTTCCAGGTTTATTCTTTCTTCTCTGTTACTGCTCCCTCATTTGTACTTCGCTTTGTGGCGTCTCCCCCCACTATCGGCTGCTCTCCTTCCCGTCCGGTGAAGGCTAACATCCACTTCAGATCCCAGTGTGAAAATAACTGCCAGTGCTTTCACTCGAGAAGGTATTTTGCTTAAGGAAGGACTCCACCTCTCATCTCCGTGGAGGGAAATCGGTCAAGGCTAGATAAACAGGCCGACTGTCCTGTGGGAATAGTGCTCTTCTTGGCTCTATCAAGGCTTCACAGTCTCTAAAAAGTTTGTTTATAATTCTGTTTTTTTATTTCTGAGCTCCAAAAAGGGGTATCTATTGAACCAAGTGTGCAGCCTTCACTGGAACTTGTGGAAAATTAAAAATGTCTCCACCATTTTGCCTTTACACTTAGTTGCCATCATTGTCAGACAACAGATACCCTTCTTCTCTCCTGTTAATCTTCCTGGAAACTGTTGCTGGTTCTGTTACTCACCCCACTGTCATTCACTGCACGACACACCTTAAAGACATACCGGCAAATACCCACTGTTCCTGCCTCTGCTTACTGTTTCTCCATCATGGCCTGCGGTCGAACACGGAACCGTGAACGAGGCTCCCCTTCCCGTAATGTTGCCCTGCCTGCCGACACGGAGACAGTAACTGAGAATCTCCCAACGTTGTGTCATTCTTCAGTCAGAGTATGAGTCCGTACAGGTTGTGTTGGATTTACGGCAAATGCTGCCGTTGGTTCTAATAAGTCGTAATGAATGCGGAGCTGCAGATGTAACTTTGTGCTAGCTTCAGTAAAGGCTTCATGTCATGCTTGGCACAGCCATGCATGCAAAACGAAATATCAGGGACAGACTTAAAGATTGGCGGACCAGTCTCATTCACGGGACATTGGCACGAGAGCGTCCTCATTCCTTTTTGGCGAGAGGCCAATTTCAGGTCCCTTCATACCATTTATCATTCTCCTGACACATCGGCACCCCCCACCTTTCAGGTCCACCAACGGACTCATGCTGCACGTGTGTGGTCTTGTCCAGGCTGGTTCGCTTTTGCTGAGTTAAGTCTGCAGCACACCCAGATTTTGCTTAAAAATTCAAGAAGCGGGAATTACACGCCCCCTCCAATACTGTGGCCCTACCATTACTCATCCCTATCTGGGAAGTCTGTGCAGGACACAAACTGTAAACCCATAGCGCTCACTGACATTGCTGCTTTACACTAGGTTATGCCGGTCTCAACCCGGTCCCTGGGCACCACGTTTTTGCTCCCTCTTGGCTCCCTGCCAGACCGTCCACATGGACCTGCTTGAGAGACACTACCCTTTGCTAACCATCGAACTGCAGCGTCAGTGTGAAACACATGGCCAAAAGGCAGATCTCACACACTTTGTGGGAGCAGAATCATACAGGTTCCAGATCATTTGAAGCTAATTACTGCTTTCGGGTAACAACCTCCCAGTTATGCTTCCACGTACGAGTGTATGTTCAAGGGTACGTTAGGGGAATGGATACCCTGGTAGATTCAAAGGTCCTGGGGTGGGGCAGAGGGCAAGGTAAAATTTGTCAGACGGCCCAGAATTTCTAGTTATGGCCCAGGGTGTGGCACATGACTGAGAGAGAAAAAAAACACAAGGAGGCAACAGACCACAGAGGTCACATACGCTATACATTTATTGTACTGAACAATGCTGTGATAGGACAAGATGTTCGTAACAAGCAAGCGATTGAAAGTATAATGAAAGACCACAAGTCTAGGTGAACAGCATGAAACCAAAAGGGATTAGAAAGCACTGGTCTGGCTCGGATGGAGGAGGGCGAGACACAGAGCAAGAAACAGTGATTTAGCTTTTCTAGAAGTCTCTCCTGCTAATTTAACTACAAAACATTGCATACATGTCGGAATAGTACTGTCCAGTCTTAGCTAACGATGGCCAAGCCAAGAACCAGGGAGAAATGCCTTGAACCTCCCTATAAACTCGCTGTGTGGGTGATATTACACATAAATACTCTCCCTGTCCGTCCAGCCTTTAGTGTAAATCACAGTTATACTGATTGAGAATGAGGTAACAGGAGGCCTTTGCAGAGGTAGTAATGTGTATTTGATTGTACTAGAACACATCGGAAAATACAAGGTCGAGAACATTACGACTCCCAGAGCTTCCGACAGTGGCGTCCCTAGATATTCATTCAAGCCAACGAGGTAAAAAAAAAATCTTTAAATCAATCTTTTTGTTTTAAACTCAAGTACAGGTTTAAAAGAGATAAAAGCTGCCGACGACCTGTAATGGGAACGCCGTTACCTCAACGATGTCAGTCTTGTGCATCATAGGATCGAGAGCAGGCATCTGCATTCCCCACCCCCACTGTTCCACCCCCCCCTCAGGTGTTGGTGGAAGGCGTAAGCGAGTTTCTGCTGCAGCCCCGGGGGGGGGCTGGCAAGCCATGGAAAGCTTAACTTTGAGAGCCCAGACATGCCTTCTTCTCTGAGCGCACGGCTAAGCTAACGCTAACGTGCAGCCCATTTTGCTAGCCGCTTTTAGCTTTTGTGATAAAAACGTAGTTTCCCGGTCGTGATCACAGTACAGAAGGAAAAAAAAATCCTGAACCAGGCCCACTGTAAGGTAATAGGCCGGTCCAAAGACCTCCTTTGGCTTTGGTCAGATATGATGCGTCTGCTGGACGCGGGTGCGGCTAAACCAGGGGTCTCCAACTCCGGTCCTGGAGAGCGACTCTCTAGCAGGTTTTCTATCATACCCGGCTTCTGATAAGCTACACCTGTTCTCAGGGAAATACCAGAGAGAAAACCTACTGGACGGTAGCTCTCCAGGACCGCAGTTGCAGACCCCTGGGCTAAACACTTTCGTGGCATAGCCACACGATCGAGGAGAAGGATGTGCTGGTGGTTTTCTTAGCTCAATGTGAGGCACTACCGTTCCCTGCTGGCAATGTTAACAGTTTAGAGGTTTATTGAGTAGGCATCGACATGCACACTGCATGATTAGCTAGTATGATGCGAACAAGATACAACGAGCCCCTAGAGGGCTAAACTAACAAACGAAGGATAAGAACACACTCCCACATACGCCAAACGCATGTACGTAAATAATGGGGAAGTTAAAAAGTCGGATTTGGTCTGTGTGGCCGTTGAGCAGGCCATCCGGACTGTAAACGATACGGGAGCCGTCGGACGTGTTTTGATGGACATGCTCTACAGAGGCAGAAGCTGTGAAGCCTCACTGAAGTAAATGCAGTGACATTTAGAGTCTGTGGGAGCGTCGATCTCGAGAGTTAACATTTATAGAGAGCCTGTGTTTGGCTGGCAGGAAATGGGAATCAGTCACTATGTAAAAAGCATTTCAAAATACAACTGGTTGAACCATATAACATATAAGAATCACATTTGTGTAAAATACACAGAATCACTAATCAAGTATATTTCAATATCTACTAATTTTTTATAACATATTCATGAATGTAATATACAAAATCAAAAATATCTTTTCCAAAACCTGCAAAGTTTCAAGTTTCTTTGAAGGTCAATTCTTCCCCACCATGAATTAAAATGTTTTATACGTTTTCTGTTACAAAAATACTTTGAATAGGGTTTATCTGCAGTCCTAAAAATATTTTTTTTTGTTGTTTTACTACAACATTATGAAAAGTAATGATGAAATTATAAAGGCAAGTTCATTCCGTTTCAAGACTGGAGGTAGGTCTTTGATGACTGATTTTTAGTCCATTTTAAAACAGCTTGTATTGAGGTACTAAAGCTGACAGTAAATAATTATGAAAACAAAACAAAAGTTAAAATTATACCATGTAGGGTCATACAAGCTTTGATCCTTAAGATAATAGAGTAAATCAGTACAAAAATATATTCAAGTTAACAATATGTCATACACGAGTCTTAGTCTGCAGAATGGAAGGCAAGGTCATGGTTAATTCGGTTCGGTAAAGTGATGCTAACGCACTGAAAGTTAATAGTAAAAACACGATAAACAGTTACTTGTTCCCTTAGCTGCTCACGAGACACACACGTATAAACAGTCCTCAGGTTTCAGCCCACAGTATTCTTGAGCCATGGGTGCGGGGGGCGCCATCGCTGAGCTGACCCGCTGGTTGCAGGAATCAGAGGTAGCTTGTAAGGGTGAGGACATATTGCATCAGCTGCAGAAAGTGCCGGTGGAACTTAGGGCTGTTTCAAACACAGTGGGTTTTGCATTGTTGGCGAAATGGTCTGAGGTGAGGTGTCCTATGTCTGTTTTTTTTTGTGTGTATGTGTGTGTTTTTTTTTTTGTAAATTTAGGTGTTAAGTGTGTCCTGAGGTAAAGTGTAATTTGTTCTTGCAAGAATGAGGTGAATCGCTATTCCCGTCAACCAACAGTAGTGTTCTCTTAATAGCTGCTTTCCTGTACATCGCTTGGCTGTGCTTTTCTTGTCCACCAAAGACACGCAGCGACCAGAGGGACCAGAAAACGGCCCCCATGCCACGTCCTTCTCCCGCCACTGCTATCATGCGACTTACAGCTGGGGTCTCTCATTTGGGATCTGAAAATACCACCACCTTTCTTTTAAAAAGATAACTCATGCACAAAATTTACTAAATGTATATCTCAACAGGTAAATTCAGTCATTTTCGAGGCCCATCTGTATCTAACCTGGATAATTTTACCCTTTAGAGTTTCATAAAAAGATATGAAACCTGGTAGTTGCTGTGTCTTTGATGGCTAGACACTGGAAGTCAGTCTGTCCAATCACAGCTCGCGAGCAAACGGAGCGGGCCAATCGCTCGCTGCCAATGGGGCGTGGCAGCCTGAGGTGGCACCCTCTGTGCCTACAGCAGTTTGGGCGCCTGCTTGTTCTCACCTTAGCAGTCGATGTTCTGAGGTTATATGTGTGTGTTTTTCCCAGATTACAAAAAAAAACAATACCATGAAATTTAAAAATGGAAAAAAAGAAATAATGATAAAATAAAAGTGGAAAGACCAAAAAACGTCAAAAAGGGGAGTGGTAAAGGCAGTGTCTGTTTCCTTATGAAAGACCACACAGATGAATGAGGTAGAAATAAATTGCCCTGGTCAGTTAATCTTCCTCCTCTGTTGATTCTTCACCCTGTTCCTCTTCTTCCTGCCAGATAAAAAGGGGGGGTCATCATTTCATTGTTTTTTAATACTTTCCCCTCACTGACAATGCCTCTGTATGTGAAACTGATTAATTGCCATTATTAACACAACACAGCAAACACAGATGAAATATGTTGTAAGAAGTAGTAGCAAGATGCCCCAATGTTACGTCAGTCTCACCTATTTAATCAGCGTATCTCAGGTTAGGGTTAGGCTATACTAAGGTAAAGTAGTAAAGATGTCCCAGTGTTCTTGGTTGATCATTTGAATACATGCAGGGTTATCAAACTACGATCG